>OY292410.1:6511048-7711048 GCA_958496275.1 Zele albiditarsus
AAAAAAATTAAGGACTCAACTTGCAATGAATCCCAACGGTTTTCTTGCTCTCCATCCGGTTATCCAGTATTTTTTTTTTTTTTTTATTACTTTATTTTATTTTATTTCGCTTGTGATCTCTTCTCATTCCTTCATCTTCTTCATCGTACTTTATTTATTTATCTTCTTCATAGATATAAACTCACTGCGACAGTGGCTTAAAGTAAACTAACGTACACTTAAAGTTTTCCTTATTTGCAATATGAAATATTATATTATGTGTTGGGATGATAAAACAGAGTTTAATTTATCTATAAAAACATGTATTTGTTGATCTAATTCTGATAGTTTCTAAACGGAATTGGATTAGTCATCGCTTTCACATCAGAATTAACTGGTTAACGGTTAAAATTGGTCGATTAGATTTCGAGATATATACATTTGAAGTGGCAGGAATTTTAATACTATGTGACATTTAGTTCATGAGTTTGATAGAAGAGCTCAATAATTTAACACGAAAAAATTATTTTGTCAATCAGAATTAATTAAAAATTGATAACTTTACAAATATATAACATTTCAACCACTGTTCTTCTGTTAATTTATTAATAAAACATGTAATCAAGTGTCTAAAATATTTTATTTAACATTCGTTTTATAACACTCTACATTTTCTTCTCATCAAATTTTTTATTATCTCAATAAACAAAAATAACCAATGGAAAAAATAAATTATAAATAAAGTCCTTCCAATATTGAATAAGCTCACCAAAGCTCAGTACTTTTGATGCACACTTTATATATTTATATGTGTGTGTGTGTGTGAACGTAGTGTTTCCCTTGAGAGAATGTAAACAAAAAATACGAGAGTCTTGAGAGAAAGAAATATTATGGTCATGGCGAAAAAAAGAAACACAAATAAATAAATAAACTTGAAGTTGTGTTCTCTAAGTATCCTATACATTTATTATCCAATATATAGAAAGACTCAAACTCTCTCTTGCTCTCACTCTTCTGTATATCATCTTGATCAAAACATCATTGCATCAGTTTATACGGATATGGACAATTCACAAACGTAAACTCCTTTTAACGATTTCAATGCCATAAATCTTTCATTTTAAATGCATGTGTGTATGTACGTTGACAACTCCACTGGATAAATTATTGTCAATGATTAAAGTGTGTTTGTATGTATGAGTGCAATGGTATAGCAAAAAATATAATGATTTCTATCTATCACTAATGCTTTTATTGAAGTGCGATTAACTTTCATTTACACATTTGTTTTTACGCGAATATCGCTTGTCGCATTTAATTTAGAATTGAGAATAATAAAAAAATATAAATTAAAAATTATGATGAACATGGAAGATAAATAATTCATTACTACTTTTTCTTCTAATTCTTTATTCTTATTTCTTTTAAATCAGTACAGATGTGTAATTGTCGGTTGTAAAATAGTGATTTATATAATGTGACTACCGTGCGATAGAATTCCATTATTTATGTATCTCACTGTAGAATCTTTCATGGCAATTAATCACTTTGATATTTTTTTATTTTTTCCATTCACAATTCTTCTTTACCTTCACGATTTGTTCGATTTCAATCTCTGACCTGATTTTTATTTCTACTTTGTTTCGGTTGAAGATAACTCTCTTGTGTTTTGTATTCAATGGAAATAAAAAATATTCTTTGAGCTAGAATAATTATACTGTTGGAGATTATATTTAGTGAAATTAATTGAAACTATCTCAGGGTTGAGAATGAAGTTTTATGTAGATCGTAAAAAGTATTTTTAGTGAAGTACAAATTTCAATTAACAACAATCTGAAAAGATTATTAATTTATATTGTTGAGTGGAGAAGTAATTAATGAAAGGGTGATAACAAATATTTTTATGGATCCTTTTTTGGTGTTTATATGTGAGAAATTGAATTAAAGAAAAATGGAAAAAATTAATTTTGATAAAATTGAAAAAAAATATCTCTAGAAACGATTTCACCATACATACGTATCTTATTTTTTGTTTTATCGGCCTGTGTGTAGAAGACATTCATATGTATGAGGATAAACGGAAGACGAGTCTCGAAAGGGAAATAAATAGAGAAAACGTTTCGAAAGTGAAATAATATTTACCAAAGTGATCTGAATGTCATAACAAAAAAAAAAAAAAGGGACAGAGTGAAGAAAATTTTTTCTTCTCTCGTTCAAACATGAATTCGTGCGATTCTTGGAGATTTGAAGATTTCACTAACTTGAGAATTGTTCACACGGCAATGTCTCGTATAGGGGATGTACTTGTCCTTTTTCTATTTTCTTCCTGTTCTTTTACGTCCTCGCTATCTTTCTCTCTTATTTTATATATTTTTCTTTTCCTCTTCCACCAGTTTCTTAAAGGTATAGTGTGTGGAAGTTTGCTCTTTTCGTTTTAGTTTAATCGAGTAAGGGTCTTTTTTCTTCCTTCTTTTTATACTTGAGCATCTATAATATACTACGCTATTATTTTTTTTTAATTCTTTTATAAAGTCTATTTTAATGAGATTATTTGCAATTATTTTTCTTCGATATTATAATTTATACATTGAGCATTTATATTATGTAAAGTAAGTGGCAATCGACTGAATAAAAATTGTTCCAGGGAAATCGGATAATAAATCATCAATATCTATAGAATTATTTTTTATAATACTATTGGATTTTACATTTTTTATTTCATCTTTACATTCACATTTTTTTTTTTTCTTGCCCCTTTCCAATGGAATCGCTTCCAATTAATAAGCTCCACTTAAATTGAACATGAAAAAAAAAGTATGTAATTGAGAAGTGAATGACTTTGCAGCGGTACTTTACTGAATGAACTTCATCGATAGTAATTCGTTAGCATTTATATTTGAAATTATGTTAAATGATATGTTAATGCTAAATAGTTTTGTAGACGTTACCCCTCTCTTCTTATAATTATTTATATTTTAACCACCACCAGAATCCTTAATATCTAACTTTACTTTTAAGCCAATTCGATGGGAAAATTACTGCTTCTGTCTCAAGAAACTCCTGAATTCTTTCGATTGCTCACTATCAAGTTTCGTCAAAATCCGATCAACATTATTCAATACATCATCAGCAATACCGTTCAACGAAACTTTATTAGCTTCTATAAAACGTTCCAACTAAAAAAAAGAAATGAAATCAAAAATTAACACATTATGTTTGAAAAATTTAGCCAAAACTGATGATAAAATAATAATTATATATCTTGATATTGAAAATGTTAATCCAGAAATGTTGTTGTAATAATTTGAGTGGATTTTTACACTCACCTTATAACGTTGAATGCGGTTTCTAATTTTGTATCCCAAATATGAAAGATCAGATTTTAGATTATCACTGCTATATCCATCGCTGAGAGATATAACATCAAATATATATTATTATTGAAGTTGAAATTAAATTGATACAAAGAAAATTTGTATCTTAACTCACAGAACAATAATTTCATTGTAACGTTCAATGATAAAATTGAGCATAACAGTTGTGCCATTCTCACTATTTTCAAGAATAATCCCAAATAATTGTGTTAAATCATCATATTTAGAATCTTTAGCAACTGCTGTGGATAAAAAGTTTGTCAAAATTGTGACATTTGGTGTGCATCCAAGTGCGGATAAAATTTTCTGGTTTTTATCATTCAAATATTTCTGCCACAATCTGTTCCATGTTTTTTCATCAGCATTCTGTACACCAGCGCATATTATCCAATCTTTTTCATCTGGTAATAATCTGAAACAAAACATTGTTACAGAAATTACAGTCCCAAACTAGAATATACCCAAAGAAAAAAACAAAAAAAGAAATAATTGAGAATATACACTAAGAAAAAAAATTATTGAATGTCAAACAAATTTATTAATATTTATTGAATGAATATCAGCATTAGGTCAATAGTTTGTTCCAATAAATAGAGATTGTATTAACTATCAATTATTATAGTCAGTTATATTGACATTCAAGATCAATTTTTTTAAAACGATAATATTAATATAAATTCATATCTAAATGTGTTTTAGTGTCATCAATGTTTATCCCTCATAGACAGCCAATAAAAACAGCTAATGAAAATATATATAGAAAAATGACTAATAAACGTGATTTAGCTCGAGTCTTTGCTAAGTGTACTTTGGTACCGTTTCGTATATGAGCACATAGTAATGAAAAAGGTTTAATGCTATTATCCAATTAACAACAAGCTTACGTATTTATTTCAGGATCATCAAGCCATTTAATGAGTTTCTTCGTAGCTTCGTATCTGCATGACAGTGATCCAAAGTAGCAAGCCCATTTCAAAGCATCCACTCTTTTCAGTTTCATAATATGATCAGCTTTATCTAATTGAACAGACAGAACTTCATCCACTAACTTTTCTGATAACTCCACAACATAATCCTACAAAATAATAAATCAATGACTGTAACATTCAATCAATATTACTCTGTTACATTTGGAAACTATAATAATAAAATACCCTATATGCTTTATCAAATTCAGTATTTGTCACAAAATTATACATGTATTCGATACCCATCCACGCCACTGACCATGGAATAAAGTCTGTTTCTTCTTTGAGATATTGCATTAGTGATAAAACCACACCATATTTAATATGACCAAGTCTTGCAAGTTGCAATGCATCATCAATTAATTGTGCACGATTGAGAACATGTATATCAGTATGTTTATGATCTTTCAGATAATTTGTAATTAGTTCCCAATTTTTTTCATCGTAATTTATACGATAATATCCAAATACTTGTTTGTTGAATATAATTAATTTATCATTTTGCAAATCATTTATTTCTAATGATTTCATTGATGGATTGAACCAATGAGTGATCATGGTATTGTTGAAGTTCAAATTGTCTTCGGTTGCGAAATTGATTGGAATCCAATATTTATCAGATGTGGTGTTGATGTTGTCATACAGAAAACGTGACTGTGTTATTATTGCTTTTCCAGTTTCGTAGTCTCTTGAAATAGTGATTAAAGGATAACCTGGTACTGTCACCCAGTTTTTCAGTATTTCTAGTAAATTATTATTGTTATCTGTATTGACTTTTGCTAGTTCTTTGAATAGATCGTCAGAGGTCACTGATCCAAATGCTCTAGGAATTGAAAGATATTAATATTATTAAATGGCGTATTTTAGTTTCTAGTATTGTACCAATTTATTTTAGTTTTTTTCTTTGGTTTACTTGGTTTTGACATAATTTCTCAATGCAGTTTTGAATTGTTCCTCTCCGAGAATGTGTGATATTATACGTATAATGGAACCAGCTGTATGTAAATTGATTGATAAGTTTTATGGATATAGTAGCAGCAGAATATATGCATATAAAATTAGGGTGATACCAAAGGTGGAATGATTGGAATTCAATTGGCCTATGAATGTATTACTTACATTTTGCATAAGTAGAAGTATCAATAGTATTCCTCAGGTAATCTGGACTCTTCCATTCAGGCTCCATTGCTTGACTATCAGTCATGCTATCCCACAAAAATGCTTGTGAAAGGACATTGTCTAATACAAACCGGTCCATCATGTGCCATGTAGGTTCAATCTGGAAATATACTGAATTAATTTCACGGTTCTACAGATTGACATCATGTTTTTGGAATTAATTCAATTAGCCTATATGCTGTCCATAATGATGTGTGTCCGAATTCGAAATATACAAGATAGCTTTGATAATTTTCTATGTATTTGGGAATGGATAATAAGAACTTTTAAATATGTTGTCAAAAAAAAAATAATCAGACTCTTCTACGCCTGGATAAATCTTAATCATGATGTTTTATCAAAAAAATCTTGAACAGGACATTCAGTCTTCATAACCAGCATGTAGAATTATTGTCAGAACTATTTTTTCACCTGATCCATCATAGCATACAGAAAATAACTGGCGAAACCTTCAGAAAGCCATAAATAATTATACCAACTTGGAGTGACCAAGCTGCCAAACCATTGATTTGTTAATTCACGTGCTATTGTTTTAGCAATATGTTCTTTTTTGGTAGTTGAAATCGAATCTTCATTTAACAGGAGACCATTCAATCTAAAAAGTTTTTCATCAGTTGTTTGTCAATTATATCCAAGAAAAACACAATTATTTTTTGTAAAAAAAATTCAGAGAGAAATTTTACTCCTCTCAACAATTTAGGAATATTATAAAGACAACTAAAAAATAAATATATCACTGAATAATAATATTATATTACAAACTCATATTCAACAAGACCCCAATGATCAATTGAAGAGAAACCTGCTGGTAATGGTGCTAGAATTGCATCAATTTTGTTGAGTCCATGAGCTTTGAATGAAAAATCGACATAATCTCCCATTGCCTTCATCATATTTTTGCCCACTTGTAACGCATAATTTGCATTCGCATTATGACTTGTATTTTGTGAAATCCACATACGAAATTCTTGATCATGGTTATTGATCATAGAAAAATCACCAATTATCAGTGATATCATATAGGTGGACATCTTTGGACTTTGATGAAAATAGCTGACTGTTCGTTCTGGTTCATTGGAATTGCTTTCACGTTTTTCCAAAGCCATGTTGGAAAGAGCAATATATTTTTTGTTGTGTTTTACTGATATAGTAAACTTTGCTTTCAAAGCTGGCTCGTCCCAACATGGAAATACTTGGCGCGCTCCGATTAAGTGGGGACGAATTGATGCTATCCATCTGATGATAAATAATACGAGAGATAATTAATAAAACAAATTAGTTTATTGAAAAAATTCAGGATAGTTAATTTTTGTTTGCATGTATTCAAAGTTTTGTACCCTTGAAGTAGATAATCTCTTACATAATATGGTGATGTGATAAAAATTGACAAGATATAACAAACTAAAAATATATAGTCTTGTAACTGCACGTAAAGTTCTCAAGTTTTTTTACTGTCGCGATTGTTTTCAACACGGCATGAACAATATTTCGGAAAGTTACGAACGGATTGACTTCGTACTTTGCACAGATAACAAGTGAAGGTTGTGACATATCACATTCTAACAGTTTCCTGATATCTACGATTGTTCGATTTTATTTTCATTGCTGATTTTTTTATCGTCTCCCGAACAGAAAATCATATTTTTTTTTTCCCCCTCAAAATAATTTCATAAATCAAATGAGCAGTTTTTTTTTATATATTGTTATTGATAGAAAACACTATAGTATAACATCTGTAAGATAAGAATTCGACTGTCTTACAAGTCTTAGAAAATTATGATCGATACCATGATAATAGTTTTTGCTTCCTTTATTTCACAGTTAACGATACAATTTTTGTATTTTCTAAAATAAAAAATTTGAATCTGGTTTGATTTACAACAAATACTTTGTGAAATATTAACAGTCAATAGTTAGTAAAATTAGTTACTCAAATATTCTATAAATTAGTATCCCAGGAATATTATTCCATATAAATAATTAATATAGACTTCATCATTGATTAAAAAATTAATGTAAAGAAATAAGTAAATGAAAAATATATTTTTTCTTTATACTTACTTTACTTCACCGTCTTCAGCATTATGAGAAGTTCTATAAAATCCTTCATACCCTTCGCCACATTTTCCATTATATTTCAATGTCAGATTACAATTTGTACCTGCTTGTAATTCTCTCCCAAGAATAATATTCAAAAAGTCTGTTTCTTTATCAACAGGTTCAATATTTAAAATCGTCACATTATCCCCATGATCACAATTTAAATTTACATCAGTATCGACATCAATATTCCTTGCATGCAATGTTATCTCATTTGTTGCTTTTTCAATGTTTATATTGATATCTGATACACCATGAAATTTAAAATCATTACCATCAAAGTCTGGATCCAGGTTGATTTTGTAAGAAATGGGAACGACATTGTTGGGTAGATGATAATCAGTTGATGAATTGTTACGTGTCACTGATGATTGTGCGAAAGAAGTAATTGGTGATGAAAATGGAACGACCTGTGTCAAAGACACTAAAAGAACCGTCACCAAATGTTTATATAACTCTTGCATTCCGCTTTATTGAAACAAATAAATGAAATAAGTTTTCTTTATGAAGTATGAATATTGGAATTATTCCACAGTATATTTATATGTAACTTTGTGTTCATATTTTTAAATATTATCGAGTAAGAATAGAAGTGTGTTTGAACCAACAACACAGTAAACAATGTTAGATTTTAAAGGCAATCAAATATTGTTATCGGAATGACACACATAGCAGTTTATTTTTATCATTTTTTTGTGTCACGAAACTTGGAAAGTAAATTGTCCAAACAATCATTTTTTTTTAAATGAATATTTCCCGCTATTGAATAACAATATTTGAAATATTACTAAATTACTATACTATACTCATTGTATCTTTGATAGAATATTTACTAGCCAAAGAAAACAATAATTTTCTTCTCAGATAGAATCAATATGAGAATAGAACAATTGTTTTTTGTACACGAAAAAATATCCACGTTATTTACCAATAAATAAATGGTAATGATAATTAAAAATTCGAAAACACTATTCTCTCAATGACCAGAATAAAAAGATCAATTTAAAAATATCAAATTTTGTTTGTTACATGAAATAATACTGAAACTGTTTCACGTTATATGATAAACAATTCATTGTAATAATTCATTGTAATAATCTCTATTATAATATAAAATTATTAGAAATTATTGATAATTGGTTAAATAAATTGTAAAATTACCTAAAACATTTACTTGCAAGAAAAACTAAAATTTTATAGAAACTTTGAAATCACACATTTATAAACGTGGTAACAATTGTCGTGCTTCAACACTCAACAGAATGTGCTATGAAACAAATTTATATGTGTAATATTTTTGATAGTCAATAACATACTCCCACTCAATACCACATGAATTAGAGCGAGCTATCATTAAAGAACATATGCCAGCTATGGCACGTACACAACAATTTGGTGTTGTTTCCCAAATTTATATTTTTTCACCTGTCCCAAATCCAAAGTATATGAATAATCATATTCAATTCATAAAGAAATTGTTCATATATAATTATATGAGATTATATAAATATATATGAATCAAAAAATGCATGAAATAAATTAATAGATATTGTTTTAATTATTATATATTGTTTATTCTATTATTTAATAAACTGTGTATCGATGAAATTTTACCTGAGAAAACTTCCTGGTGATAAATAATAAGACTTAAAATCTAGAATATTATATCACTGTTATTGTCAGATTGATATACAGTTTCTTGAAAACATATACATAAACATAAATAACCAAATAATATAAAAAGAATTCTATATAATAATTTTTTCACTTGATGTCATCACATATGATCATGTTTAGACACATTTTTCCACGAGAATTGTTTATATTATTCTCTTCTTCCGTTCATTTACTAACAAAAAAAAAAAAAAAAAAAAAAAAACAGAAACAAAACTATTTATCACGGCATGCAAAGCATTGACGCAACGATTTGGGCATAGGGATTTCGGTATGTAGATAGGTAGACTGACGGTATGCACCAAGGATGTTATGACTCTCAGAGTTATGAGATGACGACCGGCCTGGCAGCAATTATAGCACGCCTGGCCACCTCTTGCACTCTTCTTCCCTCTCTCTCACTTTCGTGTTCAGTCAGGCCGCAGTGTTGGACGTAATTGAAATATCTCAAACCCCGTCCAACTTGATCTCAACACCGCAAACCATGAAATTATTCAAGCGAACGATTCGCGTGTTTCATATATTATAACACACCAATACATATATAAATAAATATCCATCACCACACATACAAATTATTATTATTATTATTATTATTATGTATATATATAGTCTCAAATATTCATCTCGCACACTTTACAGGTGAGACAAATACCAAGTGAAATTTTGAGCTCTCTATTCAACCACGAAGAAATAAAATAAAAAATAATGACGAAAAAAATAAATAAAAATGAAGAAAATTTTTTTTTACTCTTGTTTCCTTTTTTGTTTTGTTTACTTCCCAAGTATAAAAATCACTCAAGCTATGCGTGACTTTACCACACAATGAGCATGCATATATCTGTCATGTATATACATATCCATTTCGTGAATAGAATTCCAAAGAGCTTCTTTATACGTAGATGAATATATATGTATGTATATGTATAATAATATTTCCTCGCACCGTTGCATATCCCATTAGAGTACAGAACACACATGTTACATATTTCGTGAGCACACTTCACCCCCACGTGTTCGCCCTCGAAATTATATACATATTTATATATGTGTATGGATGTAAAACCACACACTATCCCAAAATTACATGTGTTCTCACTCTGTTCATCTCTCCAGCTCTTTAGCTTCTCATGATGTTCTCCCACTCACACTCTATACTTCTCACAGTCTTTAACGATCGACAATGTTGGTGGAAGAATGAGTAAATGGTCGATTAGCTACTGGCATTTTTGTGGATTTCAACTAATCTATTATATCCAGTAAAAATCATGTCGAGTTTATTTTTAAATTATCACACTATTATTTGTGTGTTTATTTTATTTTATTCATTTTTACTTGGATTTGGGACAGTTGTATGTTGACAATATATTGTGGAATAAGAAACTATGTATTTTATTTGTTGTTTGATAATTAATTGGAATAATGTTAGCTGTTTTGAGTGAATATTAGTTTAATTTTATAAATCTCGATAATGAGTAAATGAAGCTTGAATATTTTAATTATGTGAATTGTGAATGGACTCATTGGTGGAGTTATTGGAAAAGAAGAATGAATAAATTAATGAGAGAAAATAGCGAGAAAATTAAATGGAAAATATTTTATACATGTATTTTATTTTGCAATTAATTATGAATGTTTATTATTACTTTATTGTAGTAAACCATAAATCATATATGTTGATAGAGATATTATATAATATATGTGGAAATACGTGTATTGTATGTCAATGAGAATTAGAACAGAACAGAAATCAATTTAATTTCAATATAAATTATTTAGGTCACGCAATCAATAAATATATTCAATGCATTAATTAAATGGGAAATAATATTTCAGTAATTAGACTTAATGACTTATTGATGGATCTTAAAATATACAAAAATGTTTATAAATATACTGATCTAGTTTTTATCATGAATCAACAGAACATGAATTATAAAAATTTTAACATATTTTGAGAAACAGAAGATTAAATCTAAGTTGATCTAATTAAATCATATTAAATCTGATGATTAAAAATTCGTCTTAAGAGACGTTTTAATAATATTTAATTCAATATATAACTTGATTATATCACGTTAGATCAAGCAAGATAGTGATTTGATTGCTACCAGTTGAATCAAATCAGACTATAAAAGATTAATTCAATCCTGACTTGGCTTCGAAACAATTCTGAGATAATAATTTATCAACTCAATTAATTCCAGATTATTTCCAATTTCACTTCGGATTAAAAGTTACCAGATTTAATTTTCACAACTTAAAGTAACATTAATATAATTAATCTTCAAATTTGAATATTAAAATTCAATTTATCATTTCAATATTCGAATGACTGTTGTGATAAACAATATTGCTCATGTAGCTTGCCAAATGTTTTAAATTAAACTCGATATGAATAGTCATGTTTATGCACACTTCTGATTATTCTCATTAATTATTGTCGTATTAACTACCCTATGATGAGAAGTACTCCAAGCAAACTATCCACTTTGAATTTTTTTTTCTTTTTTATAAAAGTGATCACGTGACCTGCAAGACAAAGTCCTTAAATATAATATGTATATAGGATAATAGACATAAATTACATATGAATCTAAGCCAGGGGATTAAACTTAAGTGTACTCCAGCGTTTGTATACTATATTATGTCTCGATATATCCTTTATGGTTATTAATACTTGGACTATCGGCATATATATGTAATGTTTACTAGGGTAAATGTATGCATAGTACCAGTGTGTATAGCAAAATGTGCTCAGGCAACATCTGCATAATAAAATCATTTATAAATTTTTCATCTTAATACATACATACACAGACACACATGATTCAGAAATATATACTGTATGTGTATATCATTGTTCATGAGACTTTTCACTCTTGGTTTACAATATTTAGAAAGCTCTAATGATATCTAATTAATCATATACAACATATTTTTGTTTCAATTTTTTGTTTGGGAATTTGTTGAAATAATGCACAGTTTGAAATAAAACTTTTTCCAATGCTGTATTATTTCTTCATTATTGTATTTTATTTTATTTCTCCATTATTCCCATTATTTATTCAATGTTTATTATGTGACTAATAATAAAAAGTACAGAGTTGAAGTAAAATTCAACTCCACATACTTCTATATACAGTTCTGTTTTGTTTTTTGATGTCGATGAAAAAAAAAAAAAAAGAACAAAATATGACGCATTGAACTGATGCAATAGTACAATATTTTTTTTTCTCATCCAAAATAACGAAATAAAAAATGACCTCTCGTTAATTTCTCATAACTATTTTTACTCTCTAATGGATACTGTTTCCAAGCAGGAGAAAAAAAAAAAAAGGATGAATAAATAAAAAAATAAATAAAATAATGGAATGAAATGAAATAAAATGCAAAATAAAAAAAAAAAAAAAGGAATTGGCGAAAAATAAACATCGAAACAAAAAACCAAATATATACATCTATATATATATATATCGTATAAATGCGGGTGGCATTCTCACTGTCCACCAGCCACAATTGTTTAGCCCACCGATCCGATTTCAGTTCACTGGAACACAGAACAATAGAGACTATACATATACGCACATATTCATTTGCACTGTAACAGGGTATATAGTTCATCCCCGTGACGATGCCACCCATTTCCTATTCTTTTTTTTTCTCCTTCTCTTCCGCTTTTTATATCGTTCTCTCTCGTTCTATTCATTGTGGTCTTGTTTGAAAAGTCAAATGATATGACATCGACATGCCACACATCCGGTGGCCTCGTTTGCACCTTTATATAGACACATATATTTTTATTGTTCATCATTGATGATAAAAAAAAAATGTAACAGAAATTTTCTACTTTACCGACGTAATATACAAACAACAAGGGATTCCCCCATTTTGATATTTATGAATTCATCTACAGTATACTGTCTATCAAACATTTCAAACAATAGTACATGGCAGAAATAAAATGTATTCACGAGATTTATATTGAATAAATGAATTTGTATAAGTAAATGAAAAAATAATTGACGAGGGGGAAACAAAAGGCTTTGTTTCTGATAAATATGAAGCTCACTGAGCTATATACATTTGTATATTTTCACAGCACAATATGTCTCCAATATTCATAATTTTTTTTTTGTCGGACGAAAAAATTTCTACTTTACCGATATCACAATCATGCAACTGTGGGATTCCCCCATTCAACAATGTCACCAATTATTCTCCCCTACATCAAAAAGTATCGCCAACAATACAACAATGACAGAGAAAAATGAAATAAAATTCTCTGAATAATCTCAAATTTTTATTAACAAACATAAATAAAAGAAATCGCATGGAATTTTTGCTAATATATTTTCTCAATATATATGAAAAATATCAGTTAAATATTAAACTCACCGAGTTGCACGCGGTTGCACATTTCCGTAGCTCGATATAGACATATATTTCGTCATGCTTGCATTTCTACGAAGAAGCAAAAGAGAAATAGAAACCGAGGAGAAGTAGAATCTCAAATGTGTGCACCATATACATATATATATGTATGTACAAACATCTATATATATAAAATATATATAAACTACTGCGAATGGCAGAACAGAAAATCGGTTTTATATCCATATGTATATTATATATACTACATATAAATGCATACATGTTACCAGCCATAGCCATACTTCCGGTCTTCCTATATCCCATCTCTCAACTATATCCGGCTTAAGCAATCCAGACCGCAGAATAGAAAATAAAAAACTTGCAAATACATATGTATATATGTGAATATAATATCGAAAATATGTGAAATGTACTTTTCATCTATGTGGCCTACATATGTCTCTTGCTCGCATGATATACACATATGAAAATTTTCTTGAGTGGCATTGATGCTGCGCTAAAAACCACATATTTTTTTTTGCGCAGTTCATTTTCACTCCAATTCTCATATCTATTTTTTTCTTTTTAATTATTTCATTCATGCATTTTTATTTAATAATAATAATTTGGAATTTTTTTTTGTTTGTTCTATGATTACAGGCTGAGGAATTAAATACAATTGTTGGAAATGCTTTTCGTATGGCATACGTGGCGCAACTTCAGCGCCAGCCAATTATTCAAGATGTAATCACTTCAAATTCACCAACTATTTATCAGAAGGATAAACACGAACAGAAAAACGTTTGGGTATGTATATAAATTACTAAAAAATAGTGTATAAGTGAACATTATTTATGTATCTATGAGTAAAGAGATATATTTAAACAACCGTGGTTATTTAATTTAAACATTGCACGCGGGGTCAATCTCCCTTTTGTACATATACCACTGCCATCTAGGTGTCCTATTTACTGTCTGCGTTAATTATAAAGTCTGACTTTGAAGTCTTTGGTATATATGTATATTTCAGTTTAGTTTGCGCGCGATGCAGTTTCCGAATTATTACAGCCAAAGAGAGGAAATGTAAAGAAAAGTTTTCAAATGAAAGTATGAAAAATTATGTTTTTCATTTGATGGTAAAAATTGTGAATCAATTTTCACCATCACAATAATTATGAATTAATACAATATAAATTCTTTTAATTTTTCTTATACGAAATTGCTGTAAGTCAGTATGCTTGTTTGAATGCAATGAAGAGAAATAAAAATAATAAAACATAAATGAAATTCCTGACGTTTTGATGAGCCATCCCCTCAATTATAAATCATCATTATACGTTTCATAATGTTCTGTTCTTCATTCAACACAGAATAAACCGTTGGGTGACAATACAAACGACAGTATCGTTGTTGGTGGTTGTGGTGGAGGTAAAGTAGCAGTGGGTGGTGGTGGTGGTGGTGCTGGCAAAGGCCAATCAACAAATTCGTGGCTAAAGAGTCGAGGATCGCCCACGTCCCGTACTGGAAGCGGCAACACCACAGTAGACATGAACGTTCAGCTTGGCAGCGCCGGCTCGCCCACGCTGCGACTTGCCAGCGTCAAGGTAACATTCTCATATTCATAAATATATATAAATAAACGTATTATTAAAGTCAATAATCCCATTTAAATGTATCCTGATATAAATTATTTGTTTAATATCAACTAAAAATGTTATTTTTTTTTTTTTTTTCATCTCAGACACCAAATTCAATTCCGGGTTTAAGACCTGCACATACATTCTCAAATGTTCTCGGACCAATAACAACAAATCAAGATGATCCAAAGAGTATATCACAACAGAGTACACCGAGCAGTGACGAGAGCAATTCACCTACTGAATTGAATTCATATAAACGATTAACTGACAAACCGCCATTAATTAAACGACTTACAATGGGATTGACTGGTGGTGTTTTAGGATTAAATAGTGAGGATGATAGTTGTCCATTGGTTGTTAGCGGTAGTAGTACACCAACAAGTCCAACTAACAGACCACATTCTGGTGGTTATATCAATGAAGCTATAATTGATTCTGACAGTGGACGAATTAATTATAATAAAATACCAACGTCTGAAAATATTGATAATACCATTAACGCATCAATAACAACGAAAAATTTTAATATTGAAAATAACAGGTGAGAAAGTCATTCTTTTTTTTTTGTATCTCTTGTTTCTCTTCTCTTTCAAATAGACAATAGATAATTTGGTAAGAACTATTGGACCCGCGGGATACTTTAAGGTGACTGAACTCTATTCTTGGAAAAGTATATTTGTTTTTACATTGTAGAATGATGTTCATTTGCAAATGAATGAAGGCTATTTTTAGTAGCTAATTGTATTGTCTGCAGTTGACAATGCTGAATAGCAGGACTTTTAAGAACGAGAATTCGAATTTTAATGAGAATTTTTATTTTTATTGCGCCATGAAAATTATTGGGTTTTGTATTACTGATGATCGTACGATGCGGTTCATTCATCACAGTATGATTTGATTATAGCGAAACAAAACAAAGAAGTTGACTTCTTCTTTTAGGGTTAATTGCCTTCATCATTCCGCATGTAACCATTAATTTCTACCGGCATAGAATTGTCCAATTACTCTAACTTCATCGTGAATGTTTCGATAGACATCTATTAAATTGTTTCTTCAAAGAACTTCCGCGAATATCATTCATTTTTTCTATTATTTTTTCACTTTCATATATAAAAGAGGGAAATACAACACCAACAACAACAACAAAAAAATCCATTTTTCGTATTATATTGAATTGACTGAATTTGATTTTTTCCATTTTATCATTATTCAGGATAGGACACAATTCGCCAAGTTCAGGCGGTGATACAGATTTCAAAAATAAAAGACGATCGCAAATAAGTACATCGAGTAGTTCAGTACCAGCTGATGGTTCAACTCATGGTTCAACACCAACACCACCGCCACTACCCGAGAGAACAGACAGTTTGAATAATCGTTGTGAGGAGGGTGAATTGAGAAAGGCACCGTGGTTTCAAGCTGGAATACCAAGGTGAGATATTTATTTCCCGAATAAATCCAACTTGTCATCACTATAATTACTCTGGTTTTGAAATCTTCATATTGCATCGGCCATTTCCATGTTCTAGATTTTGAAACTATTATTTGTTCTTCGAACAATAACTTTTTCACAATATATTTTATATTAGTATGTTTCTAATAGTCCGTTAAATTCTCGTGATCCCAAAAAATGAATACACTAAACATTAATGAATAAAGCATTCACGAAATAGACGAAAAACTAATGTAAAACTGATGTCATGTACGATAAAAAAATCCAACACCAATCCACGAAATGCATCTAAGTATTTTAACTAATTTATTGCAGGGAAATAACGTTGGAAGTGTTAAGCCAAGAGCCGGAAGGTGCTTTCATGGTGCGCGAAAGTACCAGCAAACCCGGATGTTATGCACTGTCGTTGCGTGTACCACGTGAATTTCAACCGAGCGGAATTGCTCACTATCTCATCATGCGGACGAATAAAGGCTACAAGATAAAAGTATGTATTATAACAATAATAATATTGATTATAATAATAATGAAAGTAATGATTACAATAAAGATGATGGCTTTTATTTCGAAAATTTATTGTTAAATTGAACGAAAAAATGGAAAGACTAGATTAACTCCAAACATATCTATTTTATAAAATTTCTCATAACTTCCTGTATAATCCGCCAAACTTATACTAACAAGTACTCATTTTGTGCACCTAATTCTACATACAATACATCAACCCCTGAAATGATTATCCTAGACGTGAGAGTGCTACAAATGGAAATTATGCAACGGAAAACTACAAAACATTCGGAGTAATCCAACTTTTTAAATATTTCTAATTCACAAACCTGAAATTGCAACTTAAATTACGCTACGGTAAAATTTATCTGTTGGACAAATTTTCTTGGAACAAATCCACGTATATCTATATATAGTGTTGGTGGGAGGGGGCGCTAGAAAGATAGTGAGAGACAGAGATTCGCGATGAGCTTTCGAGTAATCCAACTAACTTTTCCGATTGAAATTTCACTGGTATATAATCCTCCTCTTTCTCACAGTGTCGATGGTGAGGCTGTGCGATATTCCCCAAGTTAAAATACATACGTATACATCTCTATATATATGTATTCATAAATACATGAGTATGTACAGTATATATATATTTGTGATGTTGTAGTCATTGAGATGGAATGTGCAGATTTCATTCCACATCCACAGACATCAACACAAACAAATTCGATATGAGTTTTATAGGGAGTACCATTGGGAAATCAAAGCGAATTACCACTGCGTCTACAACTGCGTGATGTTTCTGATGGTCTTGGTAGCTTTGATCGTGTGCGATTTTAAATTCACGTTATTAGTTTCTGACAAACAATTATTATAAATCGTCAAATTGGATTTTTTCCTTTGGATAAAATATTTAATTGATTGATTATGAGGTAAAGGAAAAATTCCCGAAAATATCTCGTTGATTATTTTAATTAATTGCCTTTTTCTTTCTTATTTGTTCGCAGGGCTTTACTAAAGAATTCACAACGCTGACGGCATTGATAACACACCATTCAGTGATGCCAGAATTATTGCCTTGTCCATTATCATTGAGTCGTTATAATCCAAGTTTTATCAAGACTGATTCAAATAAAGACTTTGCTGATATTGATTCAGATCCTGATTACAATACACTCGCTGATTTTCGCAAAATGATGGCAGACTTGAATGTATAAAAGTGATGAATGAGAAGGAAAAAAAAATTAATATTGTTTTGTTTTTCCTGTTTATTTGTAATGAAATTTGTGGACTTGAATTCATTAATTTAATCCAAGTGACAAATTGGAAAAGTGATAATGAAGAGAAGAAAAAGATGAGATGAATTATTTCTCCGTGTTGTTTGCGACGTGGAAGTCAGTGATAGATATTAAGATAATTTAGTCGTACGTTATTTATGATGAAATTAAATACAGAAGAAAAAATGAAAAGCATGAGAATGGAAGCGAATGGTTGTGTAAATGTCTGTGTTTTTTTAATTGAATAAGCTTGAAGAGAAGTGAAAAATACGAGCACAAGAAAAAGTCCATTGCCACGTAATTAGTTTAAATATATGAATATATATGCATAAATATGTGTGTGGAAATGGATTTGTTTTTTTATTTCAACAGCATGAAGGTGAAGAAACAAAAATCGTATGTAAATGTGTTTATATGTATATAAATTTATTATTGTTGGAATTGTCATTTATTTAATTTTCAAATACGAAGAAAAAAATAGGCGAAGATAAAGATAAGATAGAGAAGAAAGGGAAAATGGGAATTATGGTGAACAAACAAAAATACGACTCGCTCGACTAACCTAGTCTTTGTACAGAACTTTAGCGTGAATTAGTTTTTACGTTGACGGAATGAACAAAAAAACAAGAACAAATAATGAAAAGCAGAACTAAAATATTGTACGAACGAATATTATATATGAATACAAATTGATAAATATATCTATGTGAATAATAATGGAAATTGATTGAGGAACGTATTGTACACCCCATTTTTTCGCATACTTGCAAATTGTCTTCGTAAATGTTTCAACAGAAAAAAAAAAACAAAAATGAATGAAATTATCTCAAAGAGTAACGAAAAATTATTAATTGTTCAATATAATATTGAATCATTATAATCGCCCTGAGAATGGAAACAAAAAAGAAGTGTAATGGTTGGTGGAAAATGAAAAGCGAAATAGAGTAAGTAAATAAATTTGTGATGATAAAGATGCGAAAAATTGCGTCAAAAATAATAATGAAAAAAAAAAAACGAAAAAAGAAACATTAATCACCCGCTTTGACATTTGTAAACGAACACACGTTCTCATTGAAGAACAAATAAAAATAGCGATGCGTTGTATAATTTCAATAATAAAAATTATTTATTACAAATTGACAATTTATTTTATCATTGTTCTTTTGTTTATTTTTTTTTTCCTACCTTCTGCTTTCCATATGTATTCTAAAAATCATTTTTCTTCGCGTACAACGTGCTTAGCTCGTTCAGAAACAAATGGTACAGCGCCACGATGTGAATGGGTACGACGATTCGATTCTCTGCAAAACACAAGAGAATAAATGTAATAACATGTTCAAAAATTTAATTATATGGTTAAGAGAAAAATGAGATTTTTCTTTATAATAAATAATTACGTACTTGCGTTTCTCCTTACTACGAATTGTTCGCAATTCCGCTTGAGCATTGTAAATATGTTTTGGTATTTGTCGATGACGTGCAATTCTACGAACTTGTGGATGACTCGCGAATTTTTCTTTCAACGCTTCGCAATAATTCAATGCTGCTTTCTCTCGTGGTTTCAACTGTAAAGAAAATTGAACATCAGAAATTATTTTACCTGTACACAAATAAAATAATGGAAACATCGAAAGTGATAAAAAAAACAATCAAAACTTACAACTCCCAGTTTTTCTGACGCTCTCGCTTTCCACACTCGAATATTCATTTCATCACTACCACTCATAATATATTTATTGTCCAACGACCAAGCAACATTAGTTAAACGTTGCATGCGTTTCGTATGATAAATTTCACGTGAGTGTCCTTTATTAACTTCATAAATACGAATTGATTTGTCATAACTTCCTGATACAAATTCTTTACCCGTTGGTGAATAATCAACGTCTGTCACAGCACCTACATGATCCATGTGTACATTAACTGGCGTTTTCAATTTACGCGCGTCGAATGTGTACAAACTGAAAATAAAAAAAAATTATTTGATATTTTATATCGCCGAACTATTTTTGATATTCATAAAAATTAGTCTCACTTGTAATCCTCACTGGCACATGTAAATGTATATGCCTCCATTGGATTCCATGACATTCTATTTGTTCTCAATTTCATAACAACTTTTCTCAATGGCCCAGTATCTCGTGTATCATATAATATAACACTTCGATCGCTTGCACAAGCCGCAAGAAGATTAGTTTGCACTTGATTAAATTTAACATCGTGCAAACTATCAACTCCCCATTTGAATGTTTTTATCGGTTCATTCCTCGTTTCCTCCCACAATTGGCATACTTCACCGCATGTTGCGAACTGCGGCTTATTACGATGATGAGTTATGCCAGTTATAACATTCTGTTCAAAGAGGACAAAAGAAAAACTCAGATTGATTGCAGAGAAAAATAATTTCCAAAAGAAATTCAATTTTTTGTTATTATTTCGTGCGGATTTTCATTCAAATTTTTCACTTACTTTACTTATAATTGTATTTATTGGTGCATCGTCTTCGTCATCATTTGATTGATCAATTTTCCACGTTTTGATTGTTTTATCATCACCAACCGTAATAAAATGTTCGGGTTCTTCAGCAAATGTTATTCCACGAATGATGCCGTCGTGCGCCAAAATTGTTTTCTCACACGTACGTTGTGGTAAATTCCAAATTTTAATTTCACCATCGAATGCACCGCTCAAAAATATTGATAAACGTTCAGGATGTTTGCTTACACATGAGACACCATCTTTATGTCCTTCTAAACATCCGATAAAAGGTTTTGCGAATACTCGATCAAGTTTTACAGCGTTCAATGCACGGGTGTATTCACGTGCCGCTTCAAATGGATGCAAACTTGGGTCATAATTCCTTGGAACTGTATAAAAAAATCACCAAATATGAGCATGTATACAAATAAATTCTCATATGTTTGAATAATTGATTGGAAAGATCTTTTTGCAATAAAATCCCTTGCAACTACTCAAAAAAAATTGATGATTGCTTACATATATTTAAATATATACATGAATAAACATTCTATCGTGGATATACTTTTTCGGTGAAAACTGCATGGGACTGTACAAAAAATAATAATAAATACAGACAGACACACACAAATCCACATATATCAATATGTATAAATGAATAATCAAATAGTATGCTCAAATTAAATGCATGAATGGAAGGGAAAAAAATCGACGTCCATCCTGACTGTACATTGTTACACAAAAGATATTTGATATGTTTTTTTAGATTGATATTAGAATTGTGAATAAACAATATTGGCAAAGATTCCCACACGTTACTTCATTGTGGCAATAAATATTTCTCATTGTTTCTATGCAGTTCTCTAAGAATGGAGCTTGAACTGAACAAAAGTAGAGTATTTATAGGTTATGTTACGTAGAAATTGTTATGACTTACCTTTATGAATATCTCGCTTTGTTTCTCGCAAATAATCGTCTGGATTTCTTGTCAATACCTTAACCTTCATTCTGTTCAATTAATAAAACATTTGATAATATTTAAAGTAGTGTTTTTAACACATCCACGTGCGTAATTATATGTGGATTATTATTTTCTCGATTGTGTAGAATATCGATGGTGTTTAATGTAATCAACTATACATATTACATTCTGTAAATGTATATGTGCATGAGCTGGATGCTAGCGACACGTAATGGCGGACATTAAAAACTCTGAAGTAGAAGCGGAAGAATTTGAAATATTGTAATTATTGTTCATTTTGAGTTACTCCATCTGTAACACAAAGTCATAATCGAATTTGTAGCCTTATCATGCAAATATTATTGAAACTCTACTGATATATGGTATTTTTTTTCTAATATTCGTAAATGGCAGAACTTTCTTTTTCCATTATTAGTCAAGAACATTTCAATTTGCCAGCACTTTTATAATCGTAGAATTTTCAGTAAAGTAAAGAATTGCCCAATACTATACTAAAACTCAATAATTTTCTTTTTCAAACCTTCCTAATTAATATCAAATTTTTTACCCATCCAGAAATATTTTTTTCTTCACACATATAATACTTCATGCTATAACTTAAAATAAATTTCAATCAATTGTCAATAATGTTAATTGCTCAATCAAACTTGCTGCAGAATATCGCTAATATTATATCAATTAATTATAATTTACGAAATCAATTTTAAAACAGCAGATATCAAATTCTTTTATTCAATGTACTGCCATGATTTTCATGAATTATGAATGTTAATCTTAATATGATTGCAATATTGAATCCAATATTATTTTTAGATAATGATAAATTTCTGAATGATGTCAATGTGGATGTGTACATTTATTCTGAGAAAGCATGAAGGCAGACGCCTAACTCTCGCAAACAGGTGAATCTATCCAAACACACTGATATATATGGTGATAAGATAAAGTAGGTTTTTTAACCGGGTGCGTGAATCAGATAAGCGTCATTTTGTGTGAAGCTATCAACGTGAAAGAATAACCAGCAGGAAAAGAGAAATAATAAAAAAATGCCAGGTATTTATTATTTATTATTAATTTTATATTTATTATTCTCAACAATGTTAATCTTGTACAATTAAGTGATGTTGAAATATTAGTATTAATTATTGCACATTTTCAAATAGAAAATATTAATAGTCAAGATCAAAATTCAATTTAATATTTTGTTCCTTTTCAATACTTGTTTTCCCAACGCTATTATAAAATAAATATTATAGATGATGATGATTAATAGATCTAGCATGTTTAATTGATTTAATGTAAGATATGAGAAATTTGATAACCAGTTCATGTCAACTATTGAATAATATTCAGAAAAACAGTTTTACTTTTAATATATCAATAAGTTAAATTTCAAATAACAGAATACAAAAATCTGAAAACATCTTTGATGATATATCATTTATTTTATCTAATCAATAATTCTGTTTGTGACAAGAACATGGATAATCAGAGCTAAATCTTGATAACAGTGATAAGAGTGGAAAAAAAATAATGAATCATATATATATATATATATATATATAAAAATTATGGGACATAAAATTTGGTACACGAATATTTTCATATAGCTCCCTTTTTTTAAAATTTAAATAATATAGAATTGATTGAGGTTTTTTAATATTCAATTCCAATGTTTAATTTTTAAAACCCCCAAAGAAAAATACCTTTTAAAATTAATTGAAATAAATAGCTTACAGATGGGTAACACGACACATTGGTCAATCATTACCAGAAACAGCGGTTAAAGGTGGAAAGGACGTTGATGGTTGCGCCATTTATATTGGCCGTGCATTTCACAATGGTGATACAGTACCAGCAAAAATAATTCCGGAAAAACAAGCAGCGTATATTTGTCATGGTGGTGAAGAACACAGTAAAAGTGAATACGAGGTAAAGTTTGATTGGAACAATTGTAAAACTAAATTCAAAAAAGATATAAACATAAAAAATTTATTCAATACAACAATCAAAGTCACAATTTTTAATTTAATATTTTACATATTAAATAACTGTTTTATATTATTTATTTGATTTTTCCCTGTTTTAGGTTCTTGTTCAGGGTGAATTTGCATGGGAATTTGCTAGCAATGGTGTTATTCCTGAGGATGCAGTAATTGGTGGACAAACAACGGAAGGTGAACCACTTTATGTTGGACGTGTATTACACAATGGTGCCCAAACTGTTGGAAAAATTCAACCAAGTCATGGTTGTCTTTATATACCATTTGATGGTGAAGAATTATCGTTCCGTGACTATGAAGTACTTGTCAATCATTGAATAAAACACATCAATATTATTTACTTGAAGAGACAAAAAGAGAAGAGAGAATAACACAACAGAACAAAACAAGAATAAATAAATGTTAAATTTTTTTTGTAGACAATTAATTGTGAATAAACTTTTACTTTTTTTTTTTTTTGGTGTAAATACATTGGCAATATAATTAATTTGATTGTGAAAAAGAACAAGATGTAATTTTTATGGACAAAATTGATCAACAGTATTCAATGAAAAGCAAAAATAGAAAAAAAATACTAAACAATTTCTAATTTATGACATTGAATAAATTTTTTTTTTTTCCCCCATCAATTGAGGAAGAATTTTCATCCTGTTTACAATCGCATTGTGATAAAACTAGTTATCAGTGTCAAATTAAATTTATCGACCCCATTAACAAACCAAAAAAACAAAATAAAAAACCAACTGAACAAAACGAAAAATAACGAATGGAATTTCGCAACTCATTCAAAATAATTATCCATTAATTATCCAATAGTTACATAGTTTTGTTAATAATTTTCCCATAAATTTTCATTTCCGATTTATCTTTATTTTTCCCAGTATAGTAAATTGTTATTGTAAGTATAATTATGTCAATTACGAGAAAACGAAATATAATAGTAGAATAAAATTGCTAATATCATCAATGAGGTCAATGATGTCAAAATATAATTGACACACAATAAAATGTATTCAAATTATAAATAGTTTAATTTCAGTACAACTAATCCAACAATTCTTTGATGTTATATAATAATATATATATATATGAGTCAATGGATATATAAACTATTTTGGTGTTGATATGGGACTAAATTAGATAAGCTGCCATACGTCCTCGAGTTTACGAGCACTTAAGGTCAATACAGGAAGTAAACAGGTTCTCTTAAAGTTCAAACACTTTATATACCCATGTCTGTGTGAAATATTTTTACCTCACACTATTATTTTTAATGTTATTAAACACAAGACAAAACATAACACTAGAAAATTCACAATTAATCTTTTGTTGCACCAATTTAAATAATGTTGAAAGTTTTATTTTTTTGAATTTTGTTGCAATCAAAAAATTTCAATCAATCCCATAAATTTTTTATCTCATCCCATATTTATTTATTTTATTTATTGTATAACATCAACATCCACCACTTGGATATAATCAAATTAATTTATTCCACGATGTTAAATATTTAATCGTTAAATGGAAAAAAAAAAAAATTGAAAAAATTAATTGCTGAATAAAAATGAAATAAATGTAATAAATAAAAATGCAAAAATTTGTAAATACAGGTAGTCACTGGATATAATATGAAAAAGGGACGTGATGACTTTCCCATGAACACACACATATATATAATGGTTCGTTGATGTCGACATCAGGTTTTTGGCAACACGTGGGACAAATACAAAATATAACGGCGTTGGCATATCATCGTACAATGACCTCGTTCCCGGTCGAAT
The DNA here is from genome assembly GCA_958496275.1 of Zele albiditarsus. Taxonomy (NCBI): domain Eukaryota; kingdom Metazoa; phylum Arthropoda; class Insecta; order Hymenoptera; family Braconidae; genus Zele; species Zele albiditarsus. The sequence continues at coordinate 6,536,809 of OY292410.1, forward strand.
TTTCGTATCGGTCATCAAGTGCACCAAAAAATATATACGCCACCCAAAATTCACATAAAAAAAAAATTCCGCCGTTATTTAAGCATCGTAATACTGGAAAAAAAAAAAAAAAGTGGGGAAAAATAAAAAATTGAGAAATAAAATGCAAGGTAAAAAATATAAATAAATTAAAATTAATTGCTAACTGCATTTAGTATTACCTTGAAACGGTCGAAGTCAACCAACAATTTATACCACAAACCCAAGTTTCAATTGCAAACTCTCTATATGTATTTGATTTGGTCTAATGAACTTGAAAAAGTTACGTAAATTAATTAAATAACATATACCTTGACCATATATTTATTCACTTGTTGGTTCAGTTTTTCCTTTTCCTTTTCCTTTTTTTTCTTTTCATTGACATAATATTTATATTTATTCAGTTATACTTCTTATTTTCATTCATGTAATATATTTTAGGTCGTTCTTTCAAGGATAATTATCATATTCGATACTATGGAATTTCAGCTACAACAAATTTTTATTAAATCACTTTGTTATCAAGAAAATTAATTACACTCTTTCTGTGACTTGAACAAACGTTTATTTAAAAGATGTTTATTCATATGTATTTCTTTTAAATTCTTACTAATAAACATAATATGTTGATATTATAAAATACAATTTCATTGAGTTATTATTAATTGACAAATCATTATCACTCACTCTTTATGAATGTTAAGAAAAAAATTAAATATACTCATTGTCTTATTTTAATATTCATTCACAATCAAATATTCCATTTATAAAGTATTATTTATTATTACCATTATACTCGTGTTGAAGTTAATCATTTAATTGTTATTTTCATTCATAATTAATCATGATATTTCATTGTGTTATTCTGATTAATATTTCACTATTATTCACTTACTTATATTCACTTTCCTTTCTTTTATTTATCTCGTGTGAATGAAGAATATTTATGACAGATAATTACAATTAACAATTATGACATTGCTATCAATTGAATATTTTTTAATTCTTTTCTTCTTCACATGAATATAAAGTAATAAAATTCATTAAATTCATTGTCTGATTTTAATATTCATTTATATTTTGAATATTTAATTTCTCAGTATTCTTAACTGATATTATGCAGAAGTGCAGGTTGTTTTTTATTTTTCCATTAATAATTTTAAGTTATTCCAACATATTTCCAAAACAATAAAACATTTTTAAATAATAAATAAAATATCGATTTGGTCTAATGGAATCGAAAAAGTTACGTAAATTAATTAGCTAACCTGCCTTCACCTTTATTTTTATTTTTTTTTTTTCTCTTCAATTATTTATTTATGTATTTTTCCATCTATTTTTCCATGTCATTGGCAGATTAAATCTCACGATAGAATATCAATAATGGGAAAACACATTCTCATTCAATTTATATATCATTATACTATCCACCTTCAGAATTACAATCAATAAATAATGATCATTATCTATTCTTACTTTCGCTCTTCCTCCAATCGAATTTCCACAATTATTCTCACAACTTATTATATACTCAACATTGAAAAAAATAAATAAATGATTAACAGTTAAATAATTACAATTGCAAATTGTACACTCGCAATGATATAACACAAAGCATAATAATATAATAGAACTATAAATGTATATTACAATTTAAAGAAAAAAAAAAAATCATATAACAGAAAAATAAAATTTGTAAACGACAAACAAAATAAATAATTTGACAGTTCAATATTGATTATTTATCAATTAATTTTCTTTCAAATTTATTATCCCATTTCATTGACAGGTCTCACGATTGAACATTAACAATAAAAAAAAAAAACCGTGGGAAAGAATAATAAACAGTTAAATAATCACATTTACAAATCACACATCCACAATGACAAAATAACAAAAATAATATAGAAGAATGAAATTTATTGAATTATTTATTAATAACATTATCATAAAATCCAAATTTTCCACAATAATAATAATAAACTATACATAAAATAAATACTAATCTACCTCCAAAGCTTTAATCAATAAATAATTATCATCCAACCATTCACTTGGCTTTTTCTTCAATCTCCCCAATTATCTTAAATATAAAAATAAAAAACAATCAACAATTAAATAATTCCAACAACAAATAAACTCCCCACAATGACATAACACAAACTAAAAATAGAACATGAAAAACAAAAAAAATAAATAAATAAAAAACCCATAAAAATAATATTCAATACTGCACAAAATTCTTTAACAACAAATAAAAATTTGAACACATAATGTACAGAGAGAAGAAAAAAGATTAAAAGAAACTAATAAATGATAAAATATAATAATTTTTCAAATAAAAAATAAAAATGAATGGTTATATCAAGACGAAGGCCAGTGCCAATATAAAACATTAAAATATATTGTCGACAATGTAAGAGTATATAACATTATACCAGCTATGGGTAGATGGACTCCACGCGAGAGCTAGCATATATGCACTCATAGTATAGAAAACGAAGTGTAAAGAGGGGCCTGCATGTGGTGGAGGTGGTGGAGGTGATGGTGGCCGGTGGGAGCCCTCGCAAACCTAACGCGCGCTTATATTCCCAATGCACAATATGGGCACGACGTTGTATATACACGGGCACGAGCAGAAACGCGGATCAGAGTAGAGGCAAAAATATATACACACTGTTGGCAGACAAGAGGGTACAACACCGGGCAATCCCACCGGCAGTAACCAGTAGTGTCCAAGTGACCGACTCGTCCGGCATATAAAGCCCCTCAACCAATAAAACACAAAGAAAAAAAAAAATAAATGAAAAAAAACAAACACATAATAATAAAATTATTCATCAACTGATCGATCGAGTAAAGAATAAAAAATCACACTTGCAATAATTTTTATTTATTTATTAAAATTATTTTCAATCACAAATAACATTCACTGCAAATTAAATTTATTCAATTGTCCAATTTATAATTACACTTTGATTTACACTTTATTTTTTATCCATCTTCATTTTATTTTGAAAATTAAATACAAAGAAAAGACAACGAGTGAAAAAATGACGAATAACGAAATGCCATCGAGTGATTTAAATATCAATGATACAAATAATATGGATAAAAAAAAATCATTAACAACTGGCGATGTAATAACATGGAGATCAATGAGTATAAAACAAAAGTGGGGTTTTTTATCACGAAATATAACAGTTGAACCAATGGTTGCGTGTTATATTATGCCAAGTGTATTAGCATCATTGGCAACGCAAAATTTAAATTTGGAAAAAGCATGTCGCGTTAATTTGGGTTATTCCGATAAAATATGTGGTTCATTGGCAGCGCGTAATACAAGCGGTTACGAGGAAGAGGAAACGGCCGTTCAACAACTTGTTGCTGGAATGCAAACATGGAAGTTAGCATTACAAAGTGGTTTGCCAACATTATTGATACTGTTTTTAGGTGCATGGAGTGATCGTACTGGTTTAAGAAAACCATGTATGTTAATGCCTATTGTTGGTGAATTTCTAACTAGTGTTAGTTTAATTGCGTGCACATATTGGTTTTATGAATTGCCAATGGAAGCTGCTGGTGTATCTGAAGCACTTTGGCCAGCATTAACTGGCGGTTGGTTCACAATGTTCATGGCAATATTCAGTTATATTGGTGATATTACAACTGTTGAATCAAGGACATTGAGAATTGGTGCAGTCAATGTCTTCCTGTCACTTGGTGTACCAATTGGTATGGCATTATCCGGAATATTGTATATTAAAATTGGTTTTTATGGTATATTTGCAATATCAACCGTGTGCTACGTATTGAGCTTTGTTTATGGTTTAGTTGTTATCAAAGAGCCACCAAGAAGATTAATTATCAGTGCTAATAATAAAAATAAAATTAATAATAATAATAATAATAATAATAATAATAACAATAATATCAATAAAAATAGTAATAATAAATCGTCATTGACTGGTGATAATAATGTAGATAATGAAAAAATGGGAATATTTCGAAGTATTATGGACTTTTTTGCATTTCGCCATATCTCGGAGACATTTCGTGTTGCATTTAAGAAAGGCGATAATAATCGACAACAAAGAGTATCAGTGTTGATGATCATTGTTATGGTTGTAGTTGGACCTATGTACGGTGAGTTTATTTTTGTTTTTCATTGATTCGTTGTTTGTATTTTCTTTGTTATTTGTTAAGTTTTTTATTCTGATTTCATTTGTATATTGTGCAGGGATTATTTTGGATTTAGGATTACATATTTAATACATTGTTTGTGTTGGACGATATTTAGGTTTCTTGTTGTTGCGAATTGGGTGAATATTAATGGGAGGAAAAAAATTATATAATTGATTAGGCTCATTATCTGGTTTGGTTATATTTAATTGTGATATTTTGTTTTTGATTAGGTACAATTTCTGGATTTTGAATTGATGTATTTTTAATTGAGTGGAGAAAAAAAATGAATGGGCTCATTATTTGTTTTATCTTTTGATTTATAATTATTCCATTCAATTAATTCTTCGTTGTTGATATTTTATTATTGATTTATTCAGTAATTTTTTAGGCTAGGTTTTGAGTTAGATTTATGTCATTTTTGTTTACATCGTTTTCTCTGTGATAAAAATTATTCTTTCACGTTCAGAATTACAGTTCCATCATGTTGTATATGATTTGATTACTATTGATATACTTTTTTTATTTATTCAATTGTCTCATGTGAATGAAATAAAAAATTTTAGTTACAGTCGTCTTTACCTGATTTTAACATTCAATTCATAACTCTTGTTTATTTAATTCTTTTATTTATTCCCATCTTTTTAATTTAAGTCGTGCAGTGATGGAAAAAATATTGGAATCGTTCGAAATTTAATATTGCATAATGAGGAATATTTATATATATATATATATTTTTTTATGATTCTCAAAAGGTAATAAAATATGGCCTTGGCATTGTCTGAAATGTCACACTTACAGACGTATAAGAATAAAAAAGAAATAATTTACTGCTCATGAACTTTGTTGCAAAATATATTTCAGAGTAATATTATGTCTGTTTGTGAAATAAAAACAAAATGATTAAATATGTAGAGACAACGAGACTCAAAATTGTGGAAATAATTACAATTGATATATCTTATATTTTTATAATATAATATTCAATAATTAATATTCAATAGACAATCGCAAAAAAATTGTCTCCCTTCATTTTTCCATGTTTGTCAAGTAGTGTGGAGATACGAAAAAAAAAATACCAATGTCATAATCATCTTGAAAATTTGTGAATGCAAATATTTTATATTACCATAAATCCATGAAGATGTAACTGAAAAATAAAGTATGTATTGGTATTAAATACAATGCTTGACATTGAATGATAAAAAATTATCCTCTTATTTTTTTATAAATCTCAAGCACGTGAACAAAAAGAAAAAAATATACAAGACTAACATGAGTTTGACAGTTTGAATACAATATACATCAAATGATCTCATCAATGTCTCGTCTATAAAAAAATTTGAATTCACTTCCAATCTATTTACATCAATTAATTATACAAATAAATGTATATTATATGTACACACTTTTTTTTTTTGTGTATATTTCTTCACATCCTTGATGAGTATTCGTATAACTTTACAATAGACAAAATTATTCAATGAATAATAATTTTATATTTTTATTCTTATATATCATGTAAATATAAATTTTAATTTTGTCATTCTGTTTTTGTTGTTGTTGTTATAAATACAAATTAAATACTGTTATTCTCATTCCATAATCTATTATACAGTCTCGAACAGTCTATCAAGATATTATAATGACTTGACATAAAAAAAAAAAAACATAATGAATAATGATTCTATATTCTTATATAATATTCATAAACAAATTTTTTTTTGTCCATATTCCTATTTTTTTACATCATAATAAAAATTTATTTATATTCTCCATGTGGTATTTCCTTATGTATATAATATTAACTATCATTTTCTTCGAGTATTTTGAAAATCAAGTGAATAAATAAAAATGTCAATAAATAATCCTTTTATATGTTTATAAAAACACACTCGCTTTCACTGATATCTTCTAGTACATAAATTCTTGACTATGTTAAATTCATATGATTCAAACCAGTAACATATCATCATTTAAATTATTAAATAAACATTAGCGTAAACAATATTAATTGACTAAACTTAATTTCTTGTTGAGTTCCGTTCTCTTTTATTACCATCATAAAAGAAATGAAGCGAATTGGAATAATAATTTAAGATTTATGTAGAAATTTATTTTCGCTGGTTAAATTAATGAATCTTTAGTTAAAAATAAACAACGTAGAAAAATATCGATTGGGGTTAATTATATTGCGGAAGATTAATTTAAACTGTTTATGCCTCTGATGTTCTACTGTGATGATACAGATTACAATTTTCTTTTTACACTTTCTACTCTGCGACAGTGAAAGTGTATTCTAAAATCTTCATAGCAGTTTTTTTTTTTTTCCTTTGCCTACTGTCAATACTTTGTAATATGAATTGATTAATATAATTTATTAATAGATATTCTCACGTATACGTTTTTGATTATATCATTTAAATATTTAAATGACAACACAAAGAAATAATAATGAGAATTTATTTCAACGCTGTTTTGATTAGTTCTGGTAACATTTGACGTTCTTATTTGATTTTGATTAGAATTCACATGAAAAATTGACGTTTTCCATTGAAATAACTGAAAGAAATCTTCAGTTTTAATTCGTCACTTGGGGAAAAAAAAATTATTTTACAATTCTAAATTAAAAAAAAAGAGAATATCTTCCTCAAAAATTTCATCAATCTTAATATCAATCATTCAATTACCGAATGAATTCAATGTAATCACCATATCTATAATTAATTCAAGTTATCATTGTTAATATCTACAAGAGAAAATTCTCTAATCTCAATGGAAAATTCAAATTCAATCACAAACCAATTTTAAAAATCAAATTAATTTTCACTCTAATAATTTTCCAAAACTATTTTTCACAATATTTTAAATCCCATTGATATCTAATTCAACAATTAGTACCATAATTATTATATTAATTTTATTTCCAACTTATATCACATCATAAATGTATAAAAGAAGAGAAAAAAAAATATAAAATGTGTTTTTTTCTTTTCTTTAATTGTTACAATGATGAAAGAGAAATTATATAGGAAATGAATTATAACTATATTACATCTGTTTATCATTACGTTTGTTTATGTATATATCCACACGAGTTTTAACACTGCATAGGGCTGCTATGTCGTAAGCGAAAACTATCTACATATATATATGTATATAAAAATGTGTATGTATGTGTTTGTGACTGTGTGCGAAGATGAGAGACACGAATCACTGTTATTCACATTATTGCGCACGCCAAGGGGTTACAAATGTATTTATATGAACATACGTACGTATATATTTGTCTCTTACTATTTCAACGGTTTCAAACAGTTCTGTATATTCATAGATATATGTATATGTATTCATATATATGTATGGATGGAGAAAATCTATATGGATGGTGTTATATACACATAACGAGAAACTAGTATTGCATGACGTAAGAGTGCATCAGGATCTTTGACCGCACGCGCATTTGCAGAGGAGAAAATCATGCGTTCCCCTCATACGCTATATAAGTAATGTAACTTCTCTTCTTTTAATTTAAAATTCAAATGTATAATGTTATTATAGAATAAGAATTTATTTAATTACTTATTTAATCATTTTTTTTGTATTTATTTATTTTTTTTTTTGAGATTATGTTTCATTTGTGGTTGGATGAATTTTTATTAATTTGTGTGGAAGAGGTGTTGATGATTGGAATATGAAGAGAAGATTGAAGTGGAATAGAAAGAATGGATTTTTTTGTAATTCATGTTTATTAGTGAAATTGAAAATTTATTCGAATTAATTCAATTGGTTGAGGACAAATAATTCAATACTGTTTGTAAATTGATCAGAATGATTTGTAAATCATTGTCATGGAATAGCCAACAATGTGAGCGAATTAAAATTAATTAACAAACATTTCTAGTAATTTTTTCTAATGAAATTCAGAGTTGTTTCCTAATTTCTATAATTTCCAAAACATATTCAATTAAAAATCTACATGAATGACTTCACCTTTCTTAATTAATTTACGTACAACATATATTAATAAATAGGAATGAGAGAATACAAATTGAAAGAAAAGCCAAAAACACAATTCTTTCCTCATTACACATATATATTTCTTTTTACAACTACAATGAAATTTTTGTTTCACATAAATTAACAAATAAATCTTTGATTCAACTTGAATGAATATTTCAATCGAAATTAATCATTCAACTTATCAAACTCCCATCGATAAACAATATATCATTATTTATCCAGTGACATTTCAATTATCACTCATATATTGTTTTATATTACATTTATTAATAAATTTAATATTTAATATTATCTTCATTCTTGTCTATTTTCAATTACTAAAATTATATACTTACATCAACCATTAAAATTTAATTATACTGTTATGAATGAATAATTCTCATTCCTTCCTGTACTCTTATAAACATTAATAATAGAATTAAAAGAAAAAAAATGAAAACATATCACGAGATTCATTATTTCACATTAACACAAATCTAAAATTAAATACTTGTATAGATAAATACTAAAAAATTGTTTAATTATTATAAATCTTTTTTTTTTCTGCATCCTATTGCAATTGAAAAATTCACCTCACATTTATTCAAACACATACGTTCAGTTTCAAAACAAGGTCATAAGCGACAAATATTGTTCCAAAAAAAAAAAAAAGAATTGTCACGAGACAATGCGACACATATGTAACCGGAAGCATTTTCTGATTGCTCCAAATCCTCTTTATGCATCGTCAACTCTATAAAATTCACAGAAAAACACATCACAATATTTCAAAATAATTGTCTAACTATTCCCCCCCCCCCCCCCCCCCCCCCCCTCATTCGTCAACTTACATATCAATCTTAATACTTTAAATTATAATTATTTCATATCGAAGTTTAAATTTTTGACCTTCCCAACAATGAAGAGAACACTTGAAGACACTCGAGCAGGCCCATTATAACTCAAATTACATCTCGTGATAATAATCTTTCGCAATTTGTTGAAATTACAAAAGTACTCTTGATAGTTTATAACTAAATTAATTGTCCTTCGCTCGTCATTCTACAATTATTTATAATTATTTTTCCCCATTAATATTTGTGAATATATATAAAACTATTGATAATTCCCTAAATAATATTTTTTATTTTTCTCATCGTTTTCTTCTGTTATATCGTTTATATAATTATTTTTCTCACCTTCATTATTCGATTTTAATCACTATACAAATGATTAAATTTATGTCGGGGTTAAATAAACTTTCATGAACAATTGCAATAAGTATTGAGGTCAATGATACAAGGACCTCGTCCTCGACCGTTAAAAATACTAACAATATTTACTGAAAAGTAAAAATCCATAGAATAAATATAAATGTATTAGTTTATATGTAACTTTGACTTTCATTTTTTATCTTCCGTATTTCCTTGAACTTAAATTATTTCCTTGGCGGTGTTTTTGTACTTAATTAATATAATTGGTGGTGAATATTAAAAAGAACAAAATAAATAAATGGTAATAATAGTAAAATAGCAAGGAAGAATAAAAAGGAGAAAAATCATAATAATATCAATAATATTTATTACACATGTTATTTTAAACATCAATATGCGTGGGTATATTATAGATGTATATATCCACGTGGCTGAAGAACTAAAAAGACGCGCATGAAGATATTAATTTAGTGATAGGTAAGAAGAGAAGACAGAGAGCCATAATTTGATAAAGACTCATAGTAGTACTCAGCGGAAACGACTAAATGGACGGCCACTACTAATAAACGAACTTGTTGTGCAACCTGCAGCATTCTTACATAATAGTAATTTGTAATGACTGGTTAAAAAAAAATTCGCTTCGATGAATATCAATGGCGCACCGAAAGCGAAAAAAAAAAAATAAATAAATAAAATTAAAAATGTGGAAAAAATAAATGAATAAATATATTTATTATGAATATAGTGGGGAAAAAAAAAAAAAAAAACTAATGGAAATAATAAATATGAAATAAGATAGTTTAAGTGGTGAAGAATGTTGGAATTTTACTGCTGAGTTGGTGAATGTAGACAAAAAATATGTGCAAAGAATATTGGATGTTAAATATTCGAAGAGAAAATTTAGTTCGAAGAAACAATTTTTTGTTAACCCCTCTTTTATGTATTTTACCACAATGAAATATTTAAATATAAATACAGAGATATACTTTTGTGGAATTCACCATATTCAGAATTTATTTTGACCTCAAATTACTTTGGATGGATAAAAAACAATTGTACAAGAAATATTGAATGTAAAATGTTTGATGAAAAAATAAATTTCAACCATTTTTTATTTTTTTTTTCTCGTTTACAACAGTGTGAAAAAATTTTAATTTTTTGTATTTAACACCCATCAATATGAAAATCAAATGTGATTGATTAAAATTCATGAGTTCTTGATTTTTGCAAGGATAATTTGTATTGTTAAACCAAACAGATGGAATTATCATGAACTAATGAACTATTGATTAAAATAGTTCATTATACCGTTCGTATATTGTATTATAAATATTTATTTTTAATTATTATGTAATGGATCTGATATAAAACAAATTTTCTCGACATATTTTCTCACCAACTTTTCAATTCCTCCAACTCTCTTCCCATGGTTCAGAACAAAACGAATAAATAAATATAATTATTATACGAGTTTATTATCTAGGTATAAATTTATGAAAAGAAAAAAAATATACATTTTTATTTCCATTTAAACTTTTCAAAAGGAAAAATTCTCACATAATATTAATATTCGAATTCATAGCATATATAAAAGTGAAAGTTTTAAATGTATGTTTTTCTAATTTAATTGCATTATGGTAATTTTATCGTTTATAAATCGTAAATACTTGGAATATCTGTTGAATTTATTTTTTTTTTATCACTAATCTCTTCTACACTTTTTTTTCTAATCATTTCCGTAATTCAATCACAATTTGATATAAAATATCTATTTGATATAATTTTAATATCGTTCAATAATTGTCAGTGCTAAAAAAAAAAATACTGGCTTGTCATAATTTATAATTACTTATTATTATTAACAATTAATTTTTATTTTAGTGTTATGGAAAATATTAATTTATGATGGTAAAATAAGTGTTCAATACAAATTTTAATACTAGAAGAATGGAGAAACACTGTACGCAATTTTTCTAATTAAAAAAAAATGATACCGTCCCCTAATAAGATGCAATTCTAAATAATTTAAATTTATGCAATTTTTCCAAATAAATTCACAGAAATATTTGAGAATGTTTCAATCACTTCTGCCACAACGTTTCATTAAATCGATAAATCATCTTTAACTCGTTAATCAAAGAATTACCACAAAAGAAAAAATTTCCACCGATTGCTCAATCTTAAATTTATCAGATATAAAATCATGAATAATATACGTATATCCTGCCATAATTCAAATGAAGACAATACCATCATCATCAATTAATCCCAAACACTTTGATTATTTCTCAGAAAGATATATTTATTACCAACTATTTCTATTCACTTAAATATTCCCACGACTATGCTTGAGTGATCAGTAAAAATTTCAAACACCCACATTTAATGTATTAGGGGATTCCCCTTATCGTTATTATTTTTCTATACACTAGTTCCTCTTTTTTCAGGTGAGATGGCAGTCATGTATTTATTCACACGATACCGATTCAATTGGAATGAAGTTAACTTCAGCATGTTCACCACTTACAGCATGGTAACAAATTTAATTGGTAAGAGAAAATAAAAAGCAAACAATTTTTCTTAATTCGTAAAATATATTACAAATAAAAAGTTTTTACATACAAAAAAAAAAATCTTACTCACAAACGAATGAAAAATGAAACTGATTAATCTTTTGTATCGACTGAAGATAAGTACATTGATTATAGAGAAAAAAAGTTATTAAAAATAATTACAATAACTACTAGATAATGTCGTCTATTATTATTAAATATTTTTCACTCTCCTCTATCACATTAAATTATCAACTGTTTATTGTCCTTAATATCCTTCTGTATAACTGCACACTGTATACACTGGAAAATAAGTTAATGATGCAAATGCGATGTAGCAAATTGACCTTAATCGTTCTAATACATGCAATACATGTAATAGTTCTTTGAGAATTGATTTAACAACAAAGAACAAGAAAAAAAAAAAAAAAATAGTAAATAGAATAAAATAAAATACGTGACGAAAGAATTACTTTCACATAACTTTATAGCTACTCTCTCGAATTGCCTATATGAAACTTGAGTGGAGGTTTCTCGTATTTTATTGCACTGAATAGTAAATATATTCATAAATAAAACTACATAACTTTTTCATTTATTTAATCATTATAACTGTTTTTTTTTTTTTATTATATTTCAACAGGCACAATTCTCACTTTCATCCCCACATACACACAGCCACTGTCACCTATTCTTTTTCCTATTTAATTAACATGTTATTGCTGGTACACATGAGACACGAAGTGAAGGTTTTTAATAAAAAGAAGAAAAAATATATTCAAGAATTATACATTCAACTAATTTTATTATATCTATTTATTTTTATATCCAGTAAACTTCACTGCTCAATTAATATCATTATAACAACTTCCTTTTTCTTCTTCTTTTATTTTTTCTTCTATCTAGATATTTTTTTTATTTTCTCCCAGTCACATTTACTTCGGTATAATTTGTGAATTGCAGAAGAGAGAAAAATAAAATAAAAATCAAAATAAGAATGGATATTATGTAAGAAATTGCAACAAGTGTTGCTATGTGGATTTCCAACGATACCAATGTTATATGTGTATATAAATGAGATGATAAATGATCGTGCGATAAATATATTTATAAACAATTGTGAGTCAAAACCAACAGTTATAATATTTGTATCATCAACAAGAGATATTTTGAGATGACAATATAGCATGCACAAACAATTGTATACAATAATTATAATTGCGACAAACACATACACGAAATGTTTTTGAAAAATAATTGAATGGCATGTTATACATATACACACATAAATTGTTATCAATTGGCGGATGCTGATGATGTATTTCCGGTTGAATTCAAATTGTTCTGTTCGTGTGTGCATCATACGATACACAATCGAAATAAAAACAATCACATTGACATTGAACTTGACAATAGTCTTTGTTTGTTATTTTTTTTTTTTCTCCTGGTCTCAAAATGTTTGAAAGCGAAAAAAAAAAAATTCAAGGACAAGAAAACATACTGCGATAATTAATTTCATATTTTTTTTTCTATTTGTTATGTTCTTTTTTTTTTTTTTTTTTTTTCTATTGCACACACGAGTGCATTTCACATAAATTTTCCACACAATTTTCATTGCACTTATTTTAATGAGATATGAAAGATGAATATAACGATTAATACAGGAAATAATTACTCATAATATTTAAATGTCGAACATGTTTTTGTTCTCGTAATTTTTCTTGTTCTTCTTCTTCATTTTTTTTTTTTTTTTTTTTCCTTTATTGCGTGGATAATGGAATGATTTATATTTTAATTACAGGCACAATGGTATCCATGGCATTATTCAGTCATTTTCTTAAAATTGACGATGCATTAGTGGGCGTGATGAGTTGCATGAGTAAAATTCTCGCGTGTTTTATTTATGCCTTTGCCACTGAAGATTGGATGTTATATATTGGTGAGTGGTTGTTTCTAATCAATTTTTTATTTTTTGTTCTGTTGTATTTTATTTTTTATTGTTATTTCAATTTTACTAAGATAAAAGGAAGAGACAATGTTTATTTTATCATTTTACATTGATAGCACATTGAATTGTGGAATAATGAAGGTAGAATGGAGAAATGATATTTTTTTGTTGATTATATTTCAGCACCACTTGTTGAGATTGTTAATGGAACTGCGTTTATTGCAATGCGTTCTATAGCATCCAAATTAGTACCAACTGATGAATTAGGCAAGTACACGAGAAGGCAAAAAATTTATTTCACTTTATGGTATTGCATGTGTTGTAATTGCTGCTATAATTTATAGTATAAGAAATAATTATTGGATTGGACAAATTTTTCTTTTATTGTTTTAAATTTTAAAAAAGAATTTACGAATATGACAATAAAAATGTTCATATTAATAATTGTTTAATAATTATTATTCGTTTTTATTTTTTGAATTAATACAGGCAAGGTAAATTCGCTATTTGGTGTTTGCGAATCATTAATGCCATTGGTTTACGGTCCAATGTACAGTTCAATTTATGCTGCAACGATGAACACATTTCCAGGAACATTTTTCTTACTTGGCGGTTGTTTAACGATACCAGCAGTAATTTCATTTTTGTAAGTGTACATACGATTTTATTGATCATTTAATTAATCATAAATGTCAATTGAGCAATTAATCATGTGTTTTTTTTTTCTTCTGTTAGTCATTCATAATTCCTTTTATTTGGTTCCAGTATAATTCATAAACATTTTGCAATATATATATTTTATGTGTCACACAACAGTATTGGGATTATTCTAATTTTCGTTGTAATAAATTATCAACGACTAATTTATATTCATACGAAAGTTATATTATTGCAATATGGAATATTATAAACTGATGAGCTACAAATCAAAATCTCATGCGTTGACATCTAACCGATTCATTCTCTACCATCATAAATTAACATAGTGTATTACATTTATTTTTAATCTAAAAAGTTTCGATGATATATTTTCTCATATTTATTCATGAATGTGAAAAAAAAAAATTTTTTAAACCATTATCTACTCATACAGATATTGATAATAATTAATCAAACTCATTACATACGATTGAATTTAATGACTTTGGTGATAAAACAATTGAGATGTCAAAATTGAAAATAATAAACCAAAATGTTGAAGTAAATTTGGTCTTTGGTGAATTGCACGAACAAAAAAAAAAAAAAGAAAGAAAAGCAACTTCTCCACAATCAAAAGTCTTTATTTTATTTGGACAAAACAGTCGAAGAATTAACTTGAAAAAATTCTAAAATGATATTACCGTTTTTATCAATGAAAAAAAAAAAAAAGAAAAAAAACAAAATAGGAATTAATAAAACTATTAATAATAAATTTTGTTTGAATGCTCAACACTATCACGAATATTATACGAACTATAAATTCCCTATGCATATTATTTTCCTCCCTCTCTCTCACTCCCTCTCTCTTCTCCCTTTCTCTCATAAAATACACGTCTTCATCACCCCTTTGACGTATGTTCTGACTCTATTGCATTGACATGAATCAGTGCTCGTATAATCATTAATCCCATTTAATATATTGGCGACGTCATATGTATTGGTGTCATCTTTATGTATGTGTTTTTATTATATATTGTTATATAGGTGGTTGTACAGAGAACATAGGAGGGATCGGGTGTTGTTGGAGCACCAAATGAGGAAGACGAAATATACCAATACTGATGAATTAGGTGATAATGGTATTACAATGATTATAGAGAGTGATAATAATAAAAAAGAATTAGAGGCAAATAAAATTGCTATTGCGAATGGAAAACATTTGGTAGCCACTATTGGTATTGATAATCCTACATTTATAACTGAACATTTGTGACTTTTTCTAGTGTTTTTATAAAGTCACACAATGAAAGATGGTGAAAAAAAAAAAAAAAAATGTATGAATCCAAATTACACCATCAACATTTTTAATCCTTCAAAAAATCCGTTTTTCTCAGAAACTAGATATTATTTTCAATACTGCAAGAATCATTTTTCATAACGTTAATAAAATTGAAACGTTTTTTAATATACAAAGTAGAACAAATCTAGATTATATATTCTAGTGTATTTTAGTCTATGTCTTTTATTTTTTTTTTTAATTTGTTTTTTTCTATTTTATTTCACAACTTCAACATATGTTGTTCAATAGATTAAGGTTTATTCTGGTACACTGCGTATTTCGTGGATCTATTTAATTTTATCATTGTAAATAATAATTAATGAAAAACGTGGAAAAAAAAAAAGTAAAAAAGAACAATAATTGACTTATTAACTTGAACTAAAAAAAAATGTCATTGATAATTGTGAAGAGCGTTATATTTTTAATGTTTGAAGAAGAAAAAAAATATCTTATTGTAGGAAGAATACGAGGGAAAAAATGAAGAGAAAATAAAAAAAATAATATATATATATATATATATATATATAAATATATATATAGGGATATATAAACTGAAATGCGTGAGATATTTGTTTTATTCAATCAATTTATATTTGTAGAGAAATTTGTTTTGGTACTTAAGTTATTAACATTAAAGGCATTAATATTAACAAAAGTAAAGAGAAAAAGGAACCAGAAAAATAAGACAAAAAAAAACAACATAAATCAGATTTATATCTGATTAATCAATAGCAGTATTACTAAGAATAATAATTATTAAGATGAAACAGTATATTTTAAATATTTTAATCTAATTTATTATGGCAACATATTATACAAAACACAGAGCTGATATTACAATTCATTGTAAAATGATGCATTCAAAATGAAAGCGCACACATTATTTCGTGATTAAAATAAAGAACAAAAATATTCTTATTGTGATATAGCATTATAGATGCAGGTTTTGTATCTATATTGAATAAATAATATACTCAAAAAAATGTTGATGATTTTTTTTTAATATAAAATATTTGATTAGAAAAATAAGAATCTATATCTTGTTACGTATGTTTCAAAAAGAATTCACCAGGAATATACAAAAATACATTAATTAAATCCTCTTTATCAATTCAGATAGTTTGGAAAATTGAGATAAAATTGAAGAAGACAAATAATTTTTTTTCTTCAAACTTTGATGCTCTGTCACGTCTGAAATTTCAGCATTACCCTGTATAGTCTAGAGGAACAATTTTTGGAGAATTCTATACTCTACAAAATTGCTCTCATGCACATTTTCTCTATCTCTCATAATTCTTGCAGCATTTCATGTGAAAGTTCACGCAAGCTCAGTTCGATATTTATACTTCAATTTCCAATTTAACTTTTCAATAACATTCCCCAGCATAGATTCGACATAATATATTCCTGTTTTTTTCACTTTATGTGAGTGGAATAATTGAAATAGGGAAAAAATAAATAATGAACAATTGATGAGGAGCTATAGGTTAATGTGTTTACCTTATATTGATTCTAATTCGAATAACAACTCATCGTCATGGTATCCATGGTATCCATGACGATGCATCATGAATTATTTTCTATAACCAAACTGTGTGTGTATGTGTGTTCTTGACGTTGATAATTTACGTCATCTATAATTTGAATTAATTCACTGATATTTTTGATATTCAAATAATATTTCTTGTTTATAATAATTTACAAAAATGTCGACAAAACAGAAACTAACAAATTTCGATGGTGTATTACAAATAATTCCACCGCCACCGCAAAAATTTACAATGAATGATTGGCATCTGAACAACCGAGCCCGGTAATAAATAATCAATGACTTCATATTGTATATGATAATTAATTAAATTATAGATTTAAAAGTATACATTAGAAAATACGAAACTAGATGTGAAAGAAATATTAAATTTTTTTTTATTTCATTCATGTAAATAAATAGATTTCGTAATTGTAAAACTCACTGTCAACTTGTGGAAAGTGTAATTGCTGAATCTGAACGTATTTGTGATTTAACATTGGAAAAAACAAAGATAAATAAAATTGCTACTGATCATGAATTGGAGGAAAAAGTTACTGATACAAAATTTGTCAAAGATGAATTGTTGCGACATAGAAAAAATGTTGTATTAGAAATTGATGCGATGGGTACATATAAATCACGATTGATTGATGCTATTGCATCTTTACAACACAATGCAGCTGAAATTTGTCAAAAATGTCTGATTGCCAGGTGAGAGATAAAAAATTTATGTAACTTATTCCATGAAAAATATTTATCCACATCTGGTCAAGTTGTTCGACTCTTCTTTCATTCTTCTGTTTAATTTAAAATCAATAAAACATTCTCACGTATATCTCTGCAATTGAACACCATCTTTCACAAATCGTCCTTAAAGAATAATATCGTTTTTAATTAATCTCTGATAACAGAAAAATGTTTTGTTTCACGAATGTTTCAATTTAATAACTCGTCAACTGCAGATTGTCACTAAAAAATTTAATAATCCCACAATTATTTCTCTCATTTTATTTCTGAATATTACAGGGAACATCGGTTGGGTATTGATCTAACAGTGGACGATGTTGAAAGAGAATTGCGTAAAGAATACGAAATCATTGGAAGATCTGACAGTGTTTTTACCCGAACATTGGAACACACAACTGAACAAATTCGAATATTAAAATCACTTTTATATAATATCGATGGTGATTTACAAAACAAAGATCAGAGCATTGAATTAGATAAGCACAATTTGAAATTGAAGGAGACGAGTTTAAATCTCAGTATTTATCATGGCACAGCACCATTGGATGCATCGTAATCAACAAACTAATATTCAATTAAATTTCCAAATGAAAAAAAAAAATAATGAATGTATTCTATTTCAATAATTTTTTCTCATCTTAAATAAATATTTCTCTTTCATTTTCCAGATGTATGACACTTCAAGAATGGCAATTGCACAATGACGAGATTGTCATGTCAACAATGAAACAAATGAATAGCACAAAAGTGTTACGATATTATGTCGACGATATTTTAAAAGAAATTGTTGATGATTTGAATGAACAAAAGAAGCTAACTGACGGAGCATTCGAAAAAAGAATTACTGAGACTAAGGAAATTAAAGCAGCGCTTGAAATGCAACATTCTGAAGTGAGAATTAATTTGATTATTTATTTAATAGCAAACTTCATCCTCGAAACTCTGCAAATGACAATAAGAAATGGAAAGAAACAATATTGATATAATATTTAACCTTTTCACTCGAAAGGTATTTAAACGTGTGAATGCAATAAATGAAACGATCACACGTATTGAAAAGAATATTGCGGAAAAAGAAGGATACCTTGCTTTAGCACATACTCGCTTGGGTAATCGTTGTCATCGACCAAATATGGAATTGACTCGCGATCAAGTTGAACAACAATTAATAATAGAAGTGGCTAGTCTTCGGGACATGGTTGCAAAATTGCAGCAGACATTGTGCGAGGTAATATTTATTTATCTCAAATAGCAGGAGAAGAAACAAACTATTGATTTACATCTATGTAATTACATATTATTTAATTAAATAATTTTTTTTCAGGCACAGGCAACGCTGCGTTATTTATTGAAGATGCAGATACAACTTGAAGAGGATATCAATATTAAAACAAATACTCTGAAGATTGATGAAGTTGAGTGTATGACAATGCGTCAAAGTATGAAGTTTAATGCATATTAAATTTATTTCAAATAATCAATAATGAATACTATAAAATAAAGATAATGAATTAGTTATTGAATTACAAAATTCATACATATTTTAATAATAATATAAACTGAATTTTTAATTAGAAAAAAAAAACAAAATTTGTATAAATGTGTTCAATTTTTTTTTTGGTCTTCATGTAATTTTTGTTCGATTTCGAAAATGTGTCCAAATATTTGTCTCTGAATAGATTTCAATCGACTCTTATTATCTTATCGATACTTTTGTATATTAAACAAAAGTATGACATATGTGAAAGATAATTTATGGCAATTCGTAGCGCTTGGTAAATTGATACACCTGGACTTTTTCATGTAGAGGGCAATTATTTACAAATTATAAAAAACGATTATTAATATGTCGTCTTTATGATAAGGTTATATTATATATATATGGTGATATTCATACCTACACACAACAGGGACAAAGGGTTCAATTGCGACTGACATTGAACGTCGAGTGAAATGTATAATAATAACTAAAGTTATCTCGATTGATCCAACATTTTTGATACAAAAAAATAGAATATACTCAGTAATATATGTAATAAAAAAATTAATTGAGACGACAAAAGGTGGAAAAAAAAATAGATAAATCAAATATTTCAGATAAGAAAACATTTTAATGAAATAAGAAAATTGATTGACAATAAAAATTTATTGTTTAATCGTTGTTGATATATAATATATAATAACCAACGCTATTGAGAGTTCCATTCAATTTTTTTCTTATTGAACACAATACACAATTTGGAAAATGTGTGCTAAAACAATTTCTATAAACAAAAACAGTTGAAGAGAAAATATCAATGTTTCTGATTAACATCATAACTGATTCCTATTTCAGCAATGGAAGTGTTTTATAAACCTCAATATTCTCACAACGCCTTCCCCAGCAAACCTGCCAAAATAAAAAAAAATTATCAATGAATATATTTATTCAATCAATCATGAATAATAGTGTAATAATATAAATAAATTATCATTCGACCTTGCTGTGACGACACGGTGTCCCATCCATAGGAATTACTGTATGTTGAATAATATTATCTGCTCCCTTACAGTGTAATTGGGAATCACAAAATCCCAAAAGAACTTCTCGAAATTTTTTCTACATAAAATAAAATTCAAGTATTTAACAATGCAGCAATATGAATCAGAATTAAAATAACAAGTAGATTAATTATTGTCAACTCACCGCAGATACAAATCCATAGCATTGACATTGTTCATCACCAGTCAACATTTTTTGTCGTCCCGGTATATTCAATGATCTTGGTTCATTGATAAATGTACAGCAATTAGGAGAACTGATATATCATAATTGATAACAATAACATGAAAGAAAAATGTAAATTAATGTTATAGAACATTACTGTCAGCTATTTTGAACCATGTTGAAGAATGAATTGAAAAATAATAGTAACATAATATTCTTAGATGCAAAATTACTAATTACGTTGAAACATTGACATTAATATTGCCCCAAATTTTTTATACCTGAAAAATAATCTGAATGATTGTTTTGAAGTTTCACTCCATGATAAACAATCATTGCACCATCCTCCACTTGTTTTCATGATTTTTCCACGACATTCTCCATAATGGGTAAAAAATGGTGGTCGATCGTGTCTCACAGTCATTCTACAATGTGTGAACAAAAATATTTGAATAAGTATTTGTTAATATTTACAATGGAGCATAATTGTTATGAACAGAAAAATCTTACAAATGTGCTATTTCATGTGCAATTGCTGGATAATTATTCAAGTAGTCTTTATGAGTAACCGTTCCCACAAGTATGGTTTCGAAATCACGACTTCGATATTGGTATAACCAGTCCACAGCACCTGCCATTCCTGAAATTGTATACAAATATTGAAAGTAAGAATACATCAAGAATTTTATTAATAAATTTCATAGTAATAATACAATTCTTACCAACTATCGGCTCAAAGATTTCGTCGGTATCATTAGTATCATTCGTATCGTCTCTCAGATATATGTCATCTCTAATAAAATGATATACAATGGTGAATAGAAAATTTAACAATAAAAAATAATTCGTAGCAACAAGACGTTGTTATCAATATTGTAAATCATTTAGATTATAATAAATTGTGAGAACGTACTTTGTGAGATAAATAACGAGATCATAAGAATCAGTAGGAAACATTTGTTTGCGAGAATACAAGTATGTTCGAAGAAGAGAATGAACACACTCTGCATCTAACTTATAGTCAGAACGTACATCTGCTGTATCGTCAGAGTAATAACAAGTTTCCAAGAACATAAACGAATCAGTCTCCTATTATATAAACAAAAATAAATATGTTAAGTTCATTAATGGATTATATACTTTTGAAGATTGAAAAAATATTGATATCCAATTAATTCTTTCAATATACAAATAAATGTTCCATTATAAAACTAAACTACACATCTATGATGAATTTGAATGAAATAATTGCAGAAAATATAGACGTGATAGACATTGTTACAAGACTATAAAGAACCGTATCTCCAAATCTTATCTCGAACAAAACAGAAAAAAAGTTTAACTTTATCGAAACTTATAAATGAAATTAATTTTTCAAAAAGTAACAGTTATTTGAAGATACAAATACAATCCGTAACTGAACTCTACATATGTTTTCATTAATAAGGAAATGATAGAAGTATAAATAAAAAAAATCATTTCGACAAAGGGTTGATTATAGTTTGATGAATATTATTGGAGAGTTTTAGAGAAAACATTTTATAAGTTTCAATTAGCTATTATCACTAATGTCAACGATTTGCATAATTAAATTCAGAGAATATATTCTCAAGTAATGACAAAATTAAACTATATAATTTTTTAACTAATATACACTTACTTCTATAATAATTCCAGCAATATTTATTTGGATTTTTACACGCTTTAATTTTGAATACAACATATCAACTCCATTGAATATTGTTAGTACATGGGATACTATTGTGGTGTACCAATGAGATCTAGGTAATCTGTAAAATAAAAATGATTGTAAAGCAATGATAATTCATACTTTTGTATTTATTATATACAGAGAACCAATTGGTTTCAAGTTTAATTTTCACCTGCGAACCCAATCGTCTGCTATACCAGCTGAAACTATTACTAACACTTCTGGATAACCATCGTATACACGACTTTCATATGTCTTCATAAATCCTTGATAATTTATTCCTGCCCTAGGATCTATATTAATAAATTTTAATACAGTGATATTGATGGTTAGGAAAATATAGTCATGCTGTCATGTAGGAAACTACATTTAATCATTGAACAGTATACCAACCTTCTCCTACTACTACACAATCATCATCGTGTTCCTTATAATCAGGTCGACTATAAACACCATATCGATCCAACCTTATTAATGTTTCTTCTGAAGGATCAATTCTATCAACTGAAAGTTTTTGTATATAATATCCATAACCAATCATACCATCCTGAAAAGGAAAAATATTCATATAATTATTTTCTCCATTCTTCTATAAATCAAATTAATTATAGCAGTTTTGAGAAATTTATAATCATGATAATATTACAAATTCACGACGTTTATGAAAGTAAATAGCTGCTGATGATGTTTCGGTATCTTGATATGTTGTGAATTCACCCAGCTGCTTCATCACCTAATTAAATAACTTAGATTAATAATTGACGTCAATGTATATCATTTAAATATGTAAAGAACTTTTATTCGTACTTCGTAATCGCGTTCTAAGCCATAACCACTGGCGTCATATAAAGAACCTGTATCTACTATTTCATTCGATATCCATACAGGTAAATATTCATTAGCCAAAACTCGCTGTGTTCGTTGTAAATTCACATGAGCAATTAATTTACAGTGATTCACTATCCTCATTTGTAGACGATCCAATGGCAGCGTTAGATGACTCGGGGGTGGATCACCTGAAAATATACATGAAGATTTTAATTTATAATATTGATATCAACGTGGAATTCTAGTCAAGATCGCCATGAATAAATAATTTTCCAGCATTTTGATTTATTTGGACAGTCATTAAGTTTATAGAATTATTCTCCTTATTTTTTTTTCTTTTTTCATATATCTTCCTACCATTCCTTGTAGAAATTATATTCGCAAAATCATTTAACTTTCTATACATATATTAAAAATCATAATTGTGTGAAATTTTATCTGAATTCAAGACAAAACTACGCTGCAAATAGTTGCGATATGATAAATAATTCTTTTTTTTTCATTATAAATATTATACAAATTCGAAAAAAATATGAATATTTATTATAAAACAATCTCGTACGAAAAATATTAGCCATTCTCTTATGCATGAGTATAGTAATTATTTTGAAACTTACTACATAAACGAGTCGAGCAACGTAGCGGTCTATACATTGATGATTCCTCTGGTGGATCATAAGGTACAGCTTGTACTTTAATGAATAAAAATGTACTCAATAATATGAAATAAAAACAAGTCATTTTGAAGAAAAAAATATCAGTACTGTGTTGAGTATTTTGACAGAATATTAATTTATAAACACTGTTCAAGCTATTGTAGAAAAAATATTTTGCAATTGATATCAATGTGCGATACGTTGAAGTGATTGATTGCATTTGACGACAAATGTTTTACTGCCTACTTTCTATATTCGTGAACATTGTATGTTTGAGAAATATGTTCAAGTTTCATCAGAGGGGGAAAAAAATTTGAATAGTCTACAATGATTTATTTTGAAATGTGACGATATATTTTTCAATTTACATATCGAATAATGTTTCACTTTTATATCAATACTTTATACACATGTCCCGCATTCTCCGCATGAACCTCTTTCTATTGTTCAATTATATTTTCATAAATTGTATTTTATAGATTAATAATTTATTCTCAGTAATTATAATTCGATATTATTCATGTCCATACTATTATCGTTATTCTTGAAGCAGTGGCTATGTATATTCATTGATAAGACACTCAAGAACTCTGGAGTTTCATCATACAACTGCCATAATGAATACTTTATGAATTCATAATTATCAACTATCAAAAGAAGATGTTCGAATACAAAAAATATAAGCAAATCAATTTACCAGACATTCAACATTTCCATATTGAATTCCAAAAATTATCATAATTCTGCTCAATTTATTTATCTGAAACCCAATTTTTTGATAAACGAATTAAAAATTTTTGATGTTGATATTGAAAAACTTCACACATTATTGAAAATGTATTTTATAACTTTTAAATTATTTTATTATGATTATTTTCTATATGAATAATGATAATTATTTAAGAATTTCAATATTTTGACAGCGTCTTTGCCAGCAAACCTGTGAAGAATATAAACTTTAATATATATTCATTTCATAAGTGATTATCAATTGTCGTGTAGTATATTAATGTCACTCAACCTTATTTCGACGACATGGTGTTCCATCCATAGGAATTATTGTTTGATCAAATTTCCCCTGTGTTTCCTCACATCTTAACTCAGCATGACAAAAACCTCGAAGAAGTCCACTAAACTTGATCTGTAACCAATAATATACAAGTATTGAGAATTCAAATTACAAAAATAAGTGTACACAATTGGATCAAGGACAAAATTTTTTTAAGGCTTAAAAAAATTGAATTGAAATTCAAAAAATTTATCTTAACAATAATTATTGAATCATCGTCAATTATTTCTAACTCACCGCAGACTCATAACCATAACATTGACATTGTTCATCAGCGGTCAAAATTATTTGTCGTCCTGGTGGATGCAATGATCGTGGTTTATTAATAAATGTACAACAATTAGGAGAACTGAAATAATATAAAATGTATAATCATATAAGTAAATAAGAAGACGAAACAAATATTATAATTTCAGTGTTAGTTCTCCTTATAATTATAGAAACATAAATTACCCAAAAAATAACTTGAGAGTCTCTTCAGAAGTTTTGCTCCATGATAAACATTTTCCACACCATCCACCAACAGTTTTCAACAGTTTTCCACAACATTCACCATCGTGAGTGAAAAATTGTGGTGCATCATGATAAACAGTCATTCTATAATATCAATACAATAATTCAAATAAATGTTCTTGGTAATACAATGAATGGAATCTTGTTCAAGAAAAAAAAAAAAAAACTTACAAGTGTGCCATTTCATGTGCAATTGTAGGATAATTTCCAATATAATCTGTACTAGTAATTGTTGCAACCAATAATGATTCTGAATTCGCTTTTCGACTTAAATATAACTCCTTTATCATACTGGAAATACCTACAACAGATATAAAATACATATATAATAATAAGACCATTATTAAATTGCACATATTAACATTGCCCTTTTTTTTTTTTTTTTCTACTAAGGGTTTGTAATATTCTCACCAAATATAGCATCAGAAGTCTCGGGTTTACTATTAGCATTATTCTTGTCATCATTCACGAATAGATCTTCTCTAAAAAAAAAAAAATAAAATAGAAACATGATAAATAGGGATTTCAAATAAATAATTATTGATAGCAATAGTCATTGATGATCAATCATACCTCGTAAGAAAAATAGTAGCATCATATGAATCAACAGAAATCACTTCCTTACGAGCATACAAATACTTTCGAATAAGAACATTAACACAATCTCCATCAAGTTTATATTCAGTACCACCATTTTCATAATAATAACAATTCTCCATGAACAAAAATGATTCTTCTTCCTGATCATGAACGAAAATATTTAATCACTCATTATAATTATATGAATTAATACTGAATGTATCACAAACTAATGTACACTTACTTCAATAATAATTCCAGCAATATTTATTTGAATTTTGGTATTTTCCAATTTTGAATACAACATATCAACTCCATTGAATAAAGTCAATACATGGGATACTATTGTGGAGTAACGATCAGCATCATGTACACTGTAAAATAATTATATTCATACAATCATTGTTATGCATATATCAAAACAAAAAAAAAATACATGGTGTTATGATAAGTACTGAAAAAAAATGTATGAGAATTTTGGGTTATATCTCAAACATAGCATTTCATAGAAACAGTTTTAGAGTAATTAATTATTTTTAATATCATATTTACTCTCGAGTCCATTCTTCTGATACATCCCATGAAACTATGACCAATACTTCTGGATAACCATCATAAACATGACCTTTGTATGTCTCCATATGACTCTGATAATTCACACCAGCTTCAGGATCTATATCAATTAATTTTAATAAAGTGTTATTAATGGAACGAAAAATATAGATTTGATATCATCCAACTCACCTTCCCCTTCTGTTTTATGATCATCTTCATGTCCTCTATATTCTTGTCGTCGATAAACACCAAATCGATCCAACAGAAGTAATGTCTCATCGTTAGGATCAATTTTATCTATTGTTAATTTTTTTATCAAAAATTCATAGTCAATCATGCCATCCTGAAAAGACAATACATTTATCTTTTGTTCTTTCCATTTGTGATTGAAAAAATAGAATAGTTAATCATAAATGTATTACGAATTCACGACGTTCATGAAAATAAATAGCTGCTGAAGACGTCTTGGGATCTTGATAAGTTGTAAATCCTCCCAATTGTTTCATCACCTGTCAAAATAAATTTTATTATTCATTTATGTCAATGTTCACAACACATTTGTGTTAACAACTGTTACATACTTGATAGTTACGTTCTAATCCGGAATGTTTTTCGTTATACAAAGTATTTGAATCTATCATATCATTCGAAATCCATACTGGCAAATGTTCATTAGCCAAAACACGTTTTGTTTGTTGTAAATTAACATGTGATATCACATCACCGTTACTGATTATCCCTATTTTTACATCATACAATGGCCATGATAAATTGCTTGAATGCTCGACGTCTGAAAACATAAGTAAGAATAATTCGAATCATGAAATCATGTATTAACAAGATGAAGACAAAAATATATCTATTTCACTATTGATGATGCAAACATTCAGTTTCAGAACTCCATCAAATGGCATCAGAATATTTATGGATTCATAAAATTGCTACTAACTAATTGCACATTTTTAAACAGTACAACTATAATTAAATTGATAATGAAAAAAGTACCATTCCCAAGTCACTTTTAGTTTATCAAGTCATGTAAATGCAAAAAAAAAACATTAAAATTGAAGTGTCTCAATAGTTTATTGATAATATTAGAACTTGAATATATATATAAAAAAAAAGTCTCAATAACCATTCGGACAGCACCTCTAATCTCAAATACTTAACCAAACAAAGTAATCATAATTTCGATACTTACCACATTTACGATTGGACGAAATTTGCTTATTCAATGATGATCCCTCAAATGAATCAAGAGATAATCCACCTTTGACAAATACAAATTGACTTAATAATATCAAATAAATAATATTCATCCTTGAAAATGATGAGCACTATGACGTTAATAATATGCCAAATTTTCTTAATAAATGTTTCTCGATGGATAAATTGATTTCTATCAAAGTATATATGTTCATTCAATCTGTCCCAACTGCTTGTGTGATACGTTGACATACAAATGCCTGGAGCCATGCTAAGCTACATGTGTTTTATCGAATATTGTTATAGTACCATGTATACTTAGATGATGTGTTGATACAGCATGGTTGACGAAAATTAATAGGGCCAATTGATAATATGATTAAACAAAGACCATTTTCTATAATACATTCCAAAAACTTATATAATATTTTTCTATATCATCAAATGTTTTCTTGGAAATTGATATTATATTCAGTTCTCAGGAATCAATATTTTTTTATTTCACTTTTTCCATTCCAGTAATTGCAACATTCAAATAGAGTAATTGTATAAAAGTTATTTTTTAGATAAAATGGCTCATTCTCAAGATCATTTTTGAGAACACATATATATTATTTTGTCACAACAATTAGACGTTTGAAAACTTGCAAAAATAATATAGATACCAATACAAAAGAGCTGCGATTGAATATATATATTTTTCTTTACAATATGAATCTGAGTCCAATGTTTTATAACTATTATTTCCACTTCAAATACGTTATCCAATACTGAAGCTCTGTCAATATTCTGAATCATCATCAAAATTAATATTTAGCTAATGAGAGTGTTTGGAAATTCACAGTTCTTGGCAACGTTTATCCCAACAAACCTACAAACAATACATTCTATTTAGTAAATACCTATTCAATTTATTAGCATTGATTGTAATATAGTATTCAATTATTATTCGACCTGGTTATCGTCACACGGTGTACCGTCCATAGGAATTACAGTGGAGTGTATTTCTTCATTCTTGTCCCAGCATTTTAATTCGATCTTACAGAAAATCCATGGTTCGTCCATAAACTTTGCCTGCAACAAACAAAATGCAAATATTAGTACTTGAATTAATAATAGTAATAGTGAAAAAATAATATAAAACTTTCTGGATGAGAGTGCTGCGATTTGATTGCCACAATTAAAAATTGAAATGAAGAAGTTAGTATGGTATTTAGTGACTAGCACATTATCTCACTCTTAATGATAATTTGTAAACAAATGTATAAACATTTGATGTATCTGAAACTAGATTGGCCATAGACACATGACTACTAGAGATATGAGTTGAAGAATACGAGTAAAAGAAAAAGTTTGCTACATATTTTAGACTTACTGCCTTCGGATATCCATAGCATTGACATTGTTCATCAGCTGTCAACATAAATGATGGTCTCGATGGCCTTAATGATCGCGGTTGATTAATAAATGTGCAACAATTAGGAGAGCTGTAATACAATAGTTGGAAATTAATCCACAGTGACAACTAATCGAATATTGTGTTTAATTATTTGCTATTAATTAGTTTGAATTCAATAACACAATAAATTTACCTGAAAAATAATTTGAATGTCTCTTCAGAAGTTTCACTCCATGATAAACATTTATTACACCAATTCTCCATTATTTTCATTAAATTACCACGACATTGTCCATCAAGTGTAAACAATGATGACTTATCGTGATTCAAAGTCATTCTGAAATGTGTACATACAAACGTGAGAATATAATTTTGATAACTTATCGAAATGAACTAAATTTTATCAGAAAAATAATCTTACAAGTGTGCCATTTCATGTGCAATCGTTGGAT
Organism: Zele albiditarsus; assembly: GCA_958496275.1. Classification (NCBI taxonomy): domain Eukaryota; kingdom Metazoa; phylum Arthropoda; class Insecta; order Hymenoptera; family Braconidae; genus Zele; species Zele albiditarsus. The sequence goes on from OY292410.1 coordinate 6,566,656, forward strand.
ATCTATCCAAGTATCCTCTAGATGTTACACTTGCAACTAATATGACATGTTCACCATATTTTCGATATTGGTACAGATCATCCACACTGCCAGAGAGTCCTGTAATAATATAACGCACTCATAAATCAGAGATATTGACAAATTTTTATTGAACTCTATTGTAATACACATGTTACAATAGACAATGTTTTGCAAATATAATAATTATCATATTCTTACCACCTATTAATTGGAAAATTTTGGTTGTATTGCCATTTTCATTTGTGTTTATTTGGTATAAATTTTCTCTGATGATAATGCAAAATAAAGTAAACAAGAAATTGAATCACAATATTATTTAGTGCAGTGGAAATTAATATTCAAAGTGCAATTGTCATAATTACGCACCCCGTAAGAAAAATAACCATGTCATATGAATCCGGAGAAATTTTCCAACTTTGAGCATCTAGAAAGCGTCTCAAAATATCATTGACACAATTTGCACACAGTCTATATATAGTTTCATCATTTCCTACAGTTTCCGGATAATAGCATGCTTCCAAGAATTTAAATGACTCCAATGCCTAATTATGAGAAAATATTTTCTATTATTTATGTGTACTTGCGCTGTATGTATTCAAGTGAAATGAACACATACTTTTCCAATAATAATTCCTGCAATGTTAATATCAATTTTGATATTTTTTAATTTTGAATACAACATGCCAACTCCGTTGAATAGTGTCAATACGTGAGACACTATTGTTGTATGAAATTCACAATGATTAAATCTGTGAAAATAAATTATATTTAATTGTTTGGAAAATAGTATGACTAAAGTTCCAATCTTGTGGTTACTTTTGGGTCCATTCTTGTGCTACATCCCACGAGACTATAACTAATACTTCTGGAAAACCTTCATATACATGGCCTAAATATGTTTTCATATGATCCTGATAGTTCACACCCGCTCCGGGATCTAAATTAATGAATAGTCATTCAATATTATTGACAATTAAAAAAATGAAGCTATGTCGACAATTGTGAAATCACTTGATAGAAATTAATAATAAAAGTACTCACCAGTCTCATCCAATTCACGATCATTTGTATGGCCTTCATATTTTGGACGACTATATATTCCAATTTGATCTAATATCAACGATGTTCTACCTTTAGTATGAATTTCATCAATAGAAAGGTTCTGAATTATGTATTGAAAGTTGATCATGCCATCCTAAATGAAATTTATCATTATTCAACACTTATAATTTATTCTTTGCATTTTTGTTTGGAATTTTGGAATTGTTAATGAAAAAAGTAATTACAAATTCACGACGTTTATGAAAGTAGATGGCTGCTGAAGTAGTCTTTGGATCTCGATAGATTGTAAATTTTCCCAGTTGTTGCATTACCTGATCAAATTAAATGTATTAATAACTGATGATTAAACTTTGATATAAACTCTAAATATATAAACGATTGATAAATACTCCGTTAATTTGTTCTAATTCAGAACCATCCGGTGTATGCAAGGAATCCGCATCTACCATATCATTCAAAATCCATATTGGCAAATTTTCATTAGCCAAAACACATTCAGTGCGCTTCAAATTCACATTCTGAATCACTCTACCATGACTGGTTATTCTTAATCTCACATTATCTAATGGCAGCAGTCTAACGTCTGATGAACGACTGCCTTTGAATATGAATAAATGATTGAAAACATATAAATAATTATATCAAGTGTACACAATATGATGAAAGCAAAAATCTTCATCTTCAATATGATCTAGAAAGATTATTGTCATGATATAAGTAATGTGCTGAAGTTAATCTTCATGAATGAATAAGAGTATGAATTTGTATGTATTTTTTTTTAACCTTAAGATAAATATTTTTGTTTGGCTTTTATCTCATGCCTCACACATGCAAGCTAACTTTCTAGATAGATAACACAATCCTGTAATCACTGCACATTATTACACTATACACTACTCTAACATCAATCAGTTATGCAAACATCATACTTTTAATTATTATATCTCAAAATTGTGTTATGAATAATATTCTGAATTTCACTGTTATTCGTGTTAGTAGTAGCTTATTAATAAAATTGAGAATTCATAAGTTTTGGCAATAGAGTGAATTCAATAGTGAAGAAAAATTGTAGACAATGATTTAGCACGACAACTATTTAAATGACAGATAAATATGATAATTATTACAGAACTTACTGCAGTCATGCAATCCATTAGAATAAATTCCACCCCTAACAAATATAAACTGACACAACACTATTAAATGAAATGAATTCATTTGATAAATTAAAAAAAGAAGGAATTGACAACGTATTTTCGGAATTTGTAACTGTGCAACGCAATACGTTATTTTTTCTTTCTTCAATTATAATATTGCATTGAAAATATGAAAACCAATAGAATATACTTGTGAATAATGTACAAAGTATTTTTCGATAATATTTTAGAGTTTAAAAATGTATTTATTTATTTATTTTTTTTTTTTCCTTCTGTATTAACCATTTGGATATCTCCGATGAAAAACAATTATTGCCTGCACATGTAGAATGAAAAAATCTTTATGGATATATAAGGTGATACGAAAATACGAGTGGGTGATCACCTTGAGTGACAGGTGTTCCATGAGATACTGTTCCATTGTACGTTGTCGCATTACATATTTTTAATATTCATGTGCTTTGAGTATTCGACAAAAAGATAGACAAAGGTGGAGTGTTTGATAAGACGTCCGTAAATTGTTCATAAATAATATATTTTTATTTGTAACAGTAATTTTTTAACATGACTATCAACTAACTCATCATTTTCAACTTACGTTACCATCTTATAATATATACAAATTGATATTTAAACCTCATTAATTGGATTAATATTTTTTTTTATTTATACAATACTGTAAAGGAATTTAGATTTATCAGTACATAATTTTTATTCATAAAATACGATTCTCAACACGAATTAAAAAAAAAAAAAGCATCCATATTATCTTTCAATTATGAATATGAAGTTAAAAATGTAATTTGTACTTTTCAGACAAAAAAAATAGGCTCAATATTAATTTCGAATTAATTTATTTTCAATTACAATCATTGGGTAACAAAAGTCCAATGTCAACATAGATAACGAGTTAACAGCTGCCTTTCTCATCAATTGCGATAGTGAATTTCGGTGTAGTTATTTCGTAATTTTCATATTCATGTTCACAATTACTTAATTTCATTTTGTTGATTGGATTGTTCGATTATTTGAATCTCTTCGCATTTCATTTGCCAGCAAACCTGAAAATAATGTAAAATATTTATTTGATATTGATCATAATTTGATGAATAGTAAATTATATCATCACAAAACCTTATTATTGTTGCACGGTGTTCCATCCAAAGGAGTAATGGTATCGTGAATTTCATTATCCGCACCTTTACATTGTAATTTTACTTGACAAAAATTCTCAGGCACTATCTCAAACACCCTCTGCAATATATAATGCACACGAGTATTAAAAAAAATAATGATCTAATTTAAATTACTAAGCAAAAAAGAAAAGTGGAAATAATTAATTATCAAATCACCGCAGATTCATATCCGTAACATCTACATTGTTCATCACCAGTCAACTTCATTTGTCGTCTCGATTGATATAATGACATTGGTTTATTTATAAATGAACAACAATTAGGAGAACTGAAATAATATTATTAAATAAATATAATGTCATGTATTAAAAAAATAGTACAATGATTATTTTTAATTTTATATTTCCAAATTTAAGAATCATAACTCAACAAATCTACCTGAAAAATAATTTGAATGTCACTCTGGAAATTGTGCTCCAAGTCAAGCAATTGGCACAACAATTTGAATTTGGTCTCATAATATATCCACTGCATATATCATCTTCTGTGAAGTAAGGTGAACTATCGTGTAATACAGTCATTCTGCAAAATTTATAATAATATACAAATAAATGATTATTAAAAATTATGATAATAAATTTAATCTCATTGAAGAAATAAGATCATACAAATGTGCCATTTCATGTGCAATAGTGGGATATCTATCCAAATATCTTTTAGTTGTAATAGATGCAACTGGTATGATATATTCTCCTCGTTTTTTAGTATCGTATAGGTTATGTATACATCGTGAGGTACCTGTCATCATATCAAACATATATAATCAAGAGATATTAGCAAATATTATTTCATAAACACATAAATCAATAGAGTTTGTTAAAAAAATAATGTTTAATATATTCTCACCTGTCACTTGCCTGAAGGATGTTGAAATTTCATTGGATTCAGTATTTGTAATTATTCGGTATAAATTTTCTCTAATAAATAAACACAATGTTAAAGTAAAATATTAAATTAAATTATTAATCAAAAAAAAAAAACAATAACGTGGATGAATAAACATTTTGTTTAAAATATACCTTGTGAGATAAATTACAGAATCATAAGATTGTAGAGGAATTGTTTCTTTCTCAATATGTAAGTAACGAGCTAAATGAAAATTAACACAAGGTCCTTCTAGCCTATATGCTATACGTTTATTCCCCTTTGTTTGAGGACGATAACATTTTTCTAAGAAATTAAATGATTTTCGTGTCTAATTGTGGAAACAAATATATATATATGTATAGATTTTTTAATTATATCAATATACATTCATACTGTTTGTAATTCAGAACAAATATATACTTACTTTTCCAATAATAATTCCAGCAATATTTATTTGGATATTTGTATTGTCTAATTTTGAATACAACATATCAACACCGTTGAATAATGTTAATACACGGGATACAATTGTGGTGTAGTAATTGACTTTTTCTACACTGAAAAATAATAACATTCATATTGCAACAATAATTTATACATTTGTTATTGTTATATGAGACACAAACGAATTAATTTTGAATATTATATTTACTTTTTAGTCCAATGTTTTGTTACATCCCACGAAACTATAACTAATACTTCTGGATAACCATCATATAAATTATTTTCATATGTTGTCATATGTTGCTGATAATTTATACCCACTGTATTACCTATACCGATAAATTATAATTTAAAATTATTGATAATTTAGAAAATATAGTTATGAAATCAATTTGTAAAAAAATAATATTATATATAAATCAACCTGCATCATTGTCAAAGTTTTCAAAACCATGTCCATCATAATCTGGCCGACGATATAAATGATATTCTTCCAACGGAAGTGATATCTCATCTCTCGGATGAATTTTATCAACAGAAAGTTTCTCAATTAAGAATTCATAGCCAATCATACCATCCTGTGAAAGAATTAAACATTCATCATATTTAATCTTTGTATATCTGATTAGTAATTTAAAATTATTAAACATAATATTATTACAAATTCACGACGTTTATGGAAATAGGTAGCTGCTGAAGAGGTTTTGGCTTCTTGGTAAAAACTGAATTCACCCAGTTGTTCCATCACCTGAACAAACAAATGATATCAGTAATTGACGTCAAATTATATTATTGAATCGCCACAGAATCTTTCTCTGTAAAACTCTATCGAAAACTTTATATATTATTGGAAAATGACTTTATTAAAATTTTATCAAAATTTAGGAGTTGTACAAACATGTTTTGTGTTATTTTTAGCAAAAAAAAAACCGCAATTTTTATGCAACCAAGTGCAAAAAGTATGATAGAAAATTCTACAGAGTTTGGCAACAGAAACATTTCCATGAATGTGAGTAATATACAAACTGTAAGTCAACTATATAATATACATACTTCATAATTTCGTTCCAGTTTTGTACCAAATCCATTTTGCACATCGTCTGTATCTTGCATTTCGTTTAAAATCCATACTGGTAAATGTTCATTTGCCAAAACTCGTTTAGTTTTTGTCAAATCCACATGTTGAATTACTTCATTGCCATTAGTTATTCCTATTTTTACCTGATCTAATGGCAGTGATGAATGTTCAAACTGTTGTGCAGCTATAAATGTATAGAAATAAATAAAAAAAGATAAAAATCAATTAATAACATGCACGAAAGACAACACATGAACTCTTTTAATAATTTGGAATAAGAAATACTATTCAATACAAGTAAATAGCATTTGTGAATTCCAAGTGTAAGTATTAAAAACGATTATCAATTAAACCAAATCAATAATCTAGACAATGTCAAAGTATCAACATCACATGAATAATTATATTGAAACTTACGACATATATGATTCGAACTAATAACATCATTTGCTGAAGATTGAGTTGGTATATCAGAAGGTTCATTTGCTCCTTTGACAAATACAAACTCAGTCATTAATATTAAATGAATAATATTCATCTTCAAGAGGAACACCAGTACTTGGTTGAGTATCTTCATCATGTGAATAGATACGGTCATCTGCTAAATAAATCCAGTGAATTGAATATAAAAACACACCCCAATTATCGTATCACAATAAAAATATATATAGCAATAAAATATATTAATAAATTACTCTCAGTAATTTTGTTTATGAAAATGCTTATGACTATTCATATTTGAAATAAATATTTCTATTTTTTCTCCATGTCAAGGTATAATATTTTCTCATTTATTATCAATGATGAAATTTTATTACCTATGTGTGCTTTGCAGTAGTTGAATTTATTGTATCCTTACCAATGTTATATGTAGATTTTTCCTGTGATACTTTGGCTGAAGTGACTGATGAGAATTGATAATGCATTTTATATAAGATACTGGCCCATTGTTCGCTGTTATCATCATTGCCATCTATATTTGTAGATACCTGAATGAAAGATATAAAAAGCGGATGCAGGAACAATAACAGGTAAACTATGATCAATGAAACGATTCATATACAATTGAATAAACCAGATAAGAAAAATATTATCACTCGATGATTCCCAAAATAGATTTTTGTCAATAGTTTCATTTTAAAAAAAGACGATTAGCTCATACTACTATTTTTCCAATTTGTACCAAAAAACATACTTAGTCGAATTTTATAAAGAATCATGAGAGCTTTAACCCAATGCTGAAGCTCAATTCATTCGTTATTTATTTAACCTGGATAATTTAATAGGTCAGAGTATTCATACAGTTTTCAAAGATGGTTTATCTGTTATTTATATATAAGGTAAAATAAATGTTTCTTTTTATACTTGGCTGATATTTATTTATAAAAGTATAATGAATATAATAACAATAAAACTTCTATTTAATTCATTGCAATCGACGATTTGAGTGCAGCTAATTCACCATTTGAATTCACTACAGTAATTACATAACATTTTGCTGATCAGATTGTTCAGCATTTTGAACTTCGTCGCAGTGAGTTTGCCAACAAACCTGAAAGCAATAGCAAAGTATTGATACAAAAATTATTGAAGTTTGAATAATTGGATGATAATGGAAGAAATAAACATGTCAGTTATTCGACCTTGTCCTTGCCACATGGTGTTCCATCCATAGGAATTACTGTGTCTTTCACTTCATCATCCGGTGTTTTACATTTCAAATCTACAAGACAGAAGCTGTCAGGGATAGTCAAATATCTTTTCTGAAATGAATATCGCATAAATATTAAAGGAATAAATAATTGTAAAGTGTATAGCAATAAAAAAAGGTGCATTATTTAATTCTAATTCACCATTGACTTGTATCCATAGCATTGACATTGTTGATCCGCTGTCAACATTTGTTTTCGTCCAGGTGGATATAATGATCGTGGTTCATTGATGAATGTACAACAATTAGGAGAACTGAAATACCAAAGATAAAAAATAGAAATATATAATAGGAATTAAATGAATATTATTTTGTTGATTTTTACTCTGCATTGTAACTATGATTTTATAACAAATTCACCTGAAAAATAATTTAAAAGTTTTTTCGGAAGTAGCACTCCATGATAAACATTGATCACACCATTGTCCACTTGTTTTCATGAGACTTCTACAACATTTTCCTTTTATTTGACAAGATGATGGCTTATCATGACTCACAGTCATTCTGAAATGTGAATAAAAATATGTGAATTAATGTAGAGAAGATATTATCAATTAATCCATTCATGTTGATGTAATAGACTTTACAAATGTGCCATCTCATGTGCGATCGTTGGATAATTTCCCAAATATCCCTTGGTTGTAATAATTCCAACTAATGTACACTCTACATTGTCTTTCTGGCGTTCATATAAGTTTGCTATACGTCCAGATATTCCTACGAAAATAAACAATATACATATTTCAAGAAGAATGTATGAATAAATTTTTGTTTGTTTAAAAATGTGAATAATATATTTGTGTTTGAGTTTAAACATGTGTCTAATATGTGATATTGAGAGGTAAAACCAATTTCTAATATTGATTTGATATTTATTTATATATTTTTGTTTATATCTGTTTAATGAAATTTATCTCTGAAATAATTTCAGGAATGGAAAGATGATTGAGTTCATAAAAATTTCGTTATTTAATTCAACTGCATTTAAATTAAATGAAAAATTGTTGTTAGAAGTTCAATAGTAATCATATTTGTTACCATCAACAGGAGTGAAGGTGCTAGTTTTGGCATCATTTAAATCCTCATTGCTCTCCAACACCAGTTTTTCTCTGAGGAAATAATGTAATAGTAAAGAAACGTTTGATCAGCATTATTCAAAATAATAAAAATTGATTGATTATTACAATTGAATAATTTATGATAACACACCTTGTGAGAAATAACGCCATATCATAAGACTGAATAGGAATTTTCTTTTTACGAGCATTCAGATAACGTGTGAAATGCGAGTAAGCACAACGTCCGCCTAATCTCTCTTTAGTATTTTTTTTTACTGAATAATAACATTCGTCCAAAAAATAGAATGATTCTTGTTTCTATATGAATAAAAATATATATTATTCGATAATATGTATAATATGATAATACATGTGTTTGAAACAAAAATGAACACCCACTGTTCCAATAATGATTCCAGCAATATTTATCTGAACTTTGGTTTTTTTCAATTTTGAATACAGCATATCAATTCCATTGAATTTAGTTAATACATGAGAGACTATTGTGGTGTAGTGATCAGCTTCTGCAACTCTATAACATAGATATATTTTCATTACAATTATAATATGTACCTGTATATTTATGAAGGAATAAATCAATTCTTAATGTCATGTTTACCCGTGAGTTAAGAATTTTACAACATCCCACGAAACTATAACTAATAATTCTGGATAGCCATCATATACATGATTTTCATATGTCTTTATATATCCCTGAGTATTTACTCCTGCATTGGAATCTATATTAACAAATTGTAATTCAACATTAGTGAAGATTGGAAAATATCACTATAGTATCACTGAACCACTTTTAATGCTGCTTAGCTGATGGTTTTTGTTTATTTGATTTCTCATACTATTTATTAACATTAAAAAGTTCAAATAATCACTCTGAAAAACAAATCAAACCTTTTTCTTCCTCTTCCTCATCGATATTTCCAAGATATCCTGGTCGTCGATATATACCAAACTGATCTAATTGAATTGATGTTGTTTCAGTAGGACAAATATGATGAACAGGAAGTTTGTGAATAAGGAATTCATAGCCATTCATGCCATCCTGAAAAAGACAATAATAAATACATCCTTCATTCAATTTGTATTCAATAATTTGATTAATAATAAAAAAAAGTATGAATGACAAGATTATTACAAATTCACGACGTTTATGAAAATAGATAGCTGCTGAAGACGTCTCGGGTTCATGATAAGTTGTAAATTCTCCCAATTGCTCCATCACCTGTTTAATTGAATTATATTATTCGATGGTATTGTATTTTATAATTCAAATGTCAACACTATCTCCACATACTTTATAATCACGTTCCAAATCATGACCATCTTCATCATCTAACGAATCGATATCAACGATACCACGCAAAATCCATACTGGTAAATGTTGATTAGCCAAAACTCGTTTTATTTTTTTCAAGTTCACATTCGAAATCACATTACCATTATCAGTTATTGTTATTTTCACATGATCTGGTGGCAATGATGGATTATCTGATTGCTCAGCGGCTATGAATACAAATAAATTATTAAAAAATTATGATCTTGGGAGTTTTTAATATTTATATTGAAGAAGGAGTATTAAATTATTGATAGGTAGCTAATTTGTATCATCCTCAATAAGGGTCCAACAAGATTCATTGTAATAATTTGGTATGAAAACGAAATCACACACTTTTTATTTTTCTATTTGTATTTTTTGTGAAAAAAATATTACTACACTTACTATATTTATGGCCTGAACCAATTGCTTCATCTAATGTTGAATCCTCTCTAGGATTGTTTGATCCAACGGCTTGAATTACAAATACAAATTGATACAATAGTATCAAATGAATGACACTTATCATTGAAAAATACATTATTGTAAATATACAAAATATATACAATTAAAAGTATCAAAAGTCTTGGTTATAGGATTATTTGAGCGGTTTTCAACAAGTATTTTCGAGTTGAGAATGGTTTTTACTTTGAATATACATACAATGTGACTCAAGTATCGCTGATAATTAAATTTTATCAGTATGTGTGGTGGAGTAGTCAAACTTAACATTTCTTTTCAACGATTCTATCCAAAGTGTTTGTGCAGCAGGATCCAAACAGGCTGTTCAAATTTGACATCAAGTGTTTTATTTAATATTGTCCAAAAGTTCGTTATCGCTCTACATTATTCATTATTTGAAAATGTTTCAAGAATATATAATTTTAGTCAAGGCTTCCGTTCGGTTTTATCATCCAACTCGTTGATAATTTTTAACTTATTATTTTATTTTGTAGCCTTGACATTACTTGCATTATCCTAAACAATGTAAACTCTGTACTTATTTCCATCATACATTGATTGTTTTTACTCACTACTCAAAATGTTTTTAAGTGACACAAGTAAGCCTAACTTTTCTATTAAAAATTAAACAAGGTTGAATATCTAACTGTGTGATTTCACACGATAAAAAATGTGTTCTAAGAAAGCTGGATTCTTTTATCTTTAATTATAATAAACAATGTAAACATGGACTGATATGTGACAGGTGTCTTTATTATTCTCTACAAATGGTAGCAGATCCAATATACCAGCTGGGTCGTCATAATTAATCACCTTTGTCATGAATGTAGTTCTTACATTACCGATGGTGATGTCTTGTCTACTTCAATTTCTTGGCAACGCTTTTGCCAGCAAACCTGTAATAAGTACAGACCATTCAATAAATACTTATCAAATTAATTGTCATCAACTACAATGTAGTAGAGTAAAATTAAATGAATTGGATCCTTCACAGATAACAATTATAACACCACCAATGTTCACACATATGTTTATTAATGAAGATTTTTCGAATCTATAATTATTAATTTGGAAGAATTTATTTCCAACCATGAAAAGTCTAAGTGGTACAATGTACCGAACGATCCAATACACCTAACTGTATTCTATATAACTATTATTTTACCTGATGGTCTCCACATGGTGTCCCATGCATTGGAACCACTGTAAAATCGACTTTATAATCTGCTACCTTACATTCCATCGGAAAATGACAAAAGTTAGCGGGAATTTTGGAGAATTTTTTCTACAATGAAATTGAACAATTGAAAAAATTAATTGAAAGAAATGAATGTAAGGTAAAAAAAAAATAGATGACTTATTTGACAGTTACCGCAGACTCATAACCATGACATCGACATTGTTCGTCCGATGTTAATATAAATTGCCGTCCTGGTGGATATAATGATTGTGGTTTATTGATAAATGCACAACAGTTAGGAGAACTGCAATAATATAAAGAAAAGTTGTGATGAGAATTGGACGAACATAATGTTTCAATTATATTTGCCATTATTTTAAATATAATATGACGTTATGAAATCACCTGAAAAATAAATTGAATGATTCTTCAGAAGTAGCACTCCATGACATGCATTTACCACACCATCCGTCGTCCATTGGTTTCAAAATACCTGCACAACACTTCCCATTGTCTGTATAAAAAGGTGCTTCATCGTGTTGCAGAGTCATTCTGCAATATTCATATAAATACATGAATAAATAATTGAAATGTATTCACAATGATTCAATTTTTATTCGTAGAATAAAACCTTACAAATGTGCAATTTCATGTGCAATCGTAACGTAATTCTCTGTTGTTCTTTTAGATGTAACAGTGGCAAGCAACACAACAGGTTTATTGATTCTTCGGCAAGCGTACTGACGGTAATTAATGTGCGCAAGTCCTATGATGATGAGAAAATGCATATGTAAATATAAGATATTGTCAATTTTTTAATCATAAACACAGTTGTATTCTGATGAATTTTGTTTGGAATTCAATATTTGTTATATTCTTACCATACGCATGAACTGCGACTTTTTTCTCATCAATCTCCAACGTTGACAATATATTTTTTCTAAAAATATAACACAATTATGATACAACAAAGTTTAATCAAGAAAAAAAAAGTGATGGTTTAGTTTAAAGGATAATAAACTGAAGAATTTGTATTCTTTCAGATTTTCAATACAATATTTTATATCAAATATGGTGAGTACGTACCCTGCAAGAAAAATAACGAGATCATACGAATCTGAAGGAATTGTATTTGTGCGAGCATGTAAATAACGTTGGAGAAGTGGATTGGCACAATCACCATTCAGCCAAATGTGAGTGTCTGCAGTTTTCGAATTTTTACGTTGATGACAGCGATTCAAAAACGTAAATGAATGTTTGCTCTAATAATAAACAAAAATATATTTTCCAATAAATTAAATTGATATTCATTCATACTATTTGAATTTTGAAACAAATGTTTACTCACGGTTCCAATAATGATACCAGCGATATTTATTTGGATTTTAGTTTTCTCCAATTTTGAATACAACATATCAACTCCATTGAATGAAGTTAATACATGGGAAACTATTGCGGGGTAACGTTCAGCTTCTGGTAAGCTAAAAAAAAAATGATTTTGTTATATTACAATAACAATTACTACCTATCATATGTATTTATTATACAGAACCATTAAATAAATCATCCAATCTTATATTTACTGTAGAGTGATGTGTCGTGTTACTTCCCACGAGACTATAACTAATACTTCTGGATAACCATCATATAAATGTGCTTCGTATGTCTTCCTATGTTCTTGATTGTTTACACCAGCAGCAGGATCTATACCAATTGATTTTTAATTTAATATAATTGACAAATGGAAAAGTGCTATTATAATGTTACTTGGAGAATCTTTCCAGAAATTTCAACGGAAAATGAACTGACCTTCGTACGGTGCGCCACCATCATATTCATGTTCCTTAAAGTGTGGCCGACGATATACGCCCATTTGATTGAACTGAAGTAATGTCTCTTCCGTAGGATTGATACTATCGATAGAGAGTTTCCGGATTAAAAACTCATAACCAATAATGGATTCCTGTAAGAAAAATATGTTTATTATTTTCACATTTGATTACTATTAATTATCTCATATTGTATATCACAGTGTTATTACAAATTCTCGAAGTTTATGGAAGTAAATAGCTGCTGAAGATGTCCCAGGATCATGATAGGTTGTAAATTCACCCAATTGCTCCATCACCTTATTAAATTAATCATGTTATTCATTGATTTAAATTTTTGTTGATTGACATTATGTAAATTATGAATACATACTTCGTAATTGCGTTTCAAATCTTTGCCACCGTCATTCTTTAAAGCTGTCATACCAACTCTATCGATCGAAATCCATATTGGCAAATGTTTATTAGCCAAAACTCTTTTGGTCTGCTTTAAAAATACACGTGCCAGCACATTACCCTCACTGACAATTCCTAATTTTATTGAATTGGGTGGCACTGCCTGATCGTCTGATTGTTGATTAGCTATTAACATCAACAAATCATCAAACAACCGTGAATGATGGAGTTTAAAATATTCATATCAGTAGAAACGATGATCTGAATATTATTTAGCACCGTTAAACCCTTCATTGATAAGCAATAATTTGATGAGGATGTTCAAACTGACACAAATAAAATTTACGGAATACCATTCGCACATGTACATTATTGATAATATGACGATTTAGCAATATTTTGTATTATTGAGTCAGAATTATAAATGCCAATTTGAAAAATTTAGAATTCATCCGATTAAAAATAAAATCCACAAATTATCATCTGTTAAACAGGACTCAATATCTCTATTGTCTCTTTAAATTGGTCTACTGCTTAGGATAAGCCATTATTTACAACTAAATTCGAATTTCAAATGGGAATCTGGCAACGAAAGGGTCGATAGTGTATGAGTGAAACAATATTTGATAAACTTACAATTATCAGCTGCGCCAAGTGTTATAAATATAAAGTAACACAATATTATTGAATAAATAATATTCATATTAGAAGAACAAACATTACTACTGGGGCGAATAAAGTATTTTCTGATTCAAATGTGAACCTTTTCAATACTTTCGATATTCGTCAGTGATCTTGCTGCTTCAACAGTATTATTCAAAGTACACGTATAATGAATACAGTATCGTATGAGGACGTGTGAAGCAATATAACATAGTTATCGACGACCTTCAAAAGCTTCCTGATTGATAACGTTGCCTGAAACCATTATTCAAATTTTTTTTACATTGAAAATTATTTATATTCCAATTGTATGAATATCTACGTGTCGAATCGTTATCTAACGTTTGCTGAACACTCCCAACGACTCGTGTTTTATCAGTTACAGTGTGTACTGTGCTTTGTCGTCCCATATACTTTTTGTTAATGATAACATAAGATGTTTGAGAACAATGGAGATGGCTGATCCATCATGCGATAGGATATAGAATCGTCAACAACAACAAAAATTCATTGATATAATAATAAAAATACTTCTATAATGTTATGTGTATTCTCTACTTCAATTTACGAAACTTATAAATGTATATAATGACATAGGAATAATATTCATACATAATCATATATGAATGATAATTCCACAAAACTTTCTTATGATTTATAAACGATATAAAATAAATTGTTCTGATTGAATTCATTATTGATAGAAATTTTTATTCACAGTGATTAGTTCAATTTTTAAAGAACACAATCCATGTTGGTTCAAATCATGAAACGCTAGAATTATTTCTCACTGGCCCAACAAGATCGTTTCAATCGTTTCAACATCTAGGCAACGTCTCTGCCAGCATACCTGCAAATTAAATAGATAATTTAATGAATGCTTCTTTAAGTATATATCAATAATTGCAGGATGTTATATAAATATCATTTTACCCCCTCGGTATGACATGGTGTCCCATCCATGGAAATTACTGTACGGTGAAAATCGCTGTCTTCACCCTGACACTGTAAATCCATATGACAAAAGTACGTAAACACTTCTCTGAACTTCATCTATAATTGATAAAATGGAAATTCGACGAAGTCAAGTAATTAATATTAGTGTAATGATAAAAAAAAATAAATGTGGATGAATTATTTTAAACTCACTGCAGACTCATATCCATAGCATTGACATTGTTCATCAGCTGTCAACATCAATTGTGGTCTCGATGGATGTAATGATCTTGGTTTATTGATAAATGTACAACAATTCGGAGAACTGCAATATAATAATTAAAAATTATCACATGGTTTATTATGTTAATGCTGAATATAATTTTTATGTGTGGTATATAAAATTCTCTATTATTTTAAATATTGCAATGTGAATCCAAATTCACCTGAAAAATAATTTAAATGTTTCTTCTGAAGTTTCACTCCATGATAAACATTTGTCACACCATTGTCCAACACTTCTCAACAGATTCCCACAACATTTTCCATCCTGTGTAAAAAATGGTGATTGATCGTGTTTTACAGTCATTCTGCAATGTATTAAACAAAAATTACGAATTAGAATTCAAATAATATTCTAGATAAATAAATTATTTAGTTAATTGAAAAATATACCGACAAATGAGCCATTTCATGCGCAATAGTGGAGTAATTATCCAAATATTCTTTAGATGTAACACTTCCAACCAATATTATTTCTTCACGAGATTTTCGACATTCGTATAACTCATCTATACTGCTCGAGACTCCTGCATTGATATAATAAATATAGAATTTTATGGTATCAATGATTCTGATAAATTCTCTTTCAAATAGTCGATATTTATCATAATCTTACCGACCACATGCTGTAAGAATGAGTTTTGATCATCACTAACACTTAAAATGGTTTTGAAAAGGGCCTCTCTAATGAAACAAAATAATAGAAATAGAAAAATTAATCAATGGTTTATTTGTAGCAACAAAAATAAATTATTTTAAATGGAACATCATGAAAACGTACCTCGTGAGAAAAACAGAAAGATCATAAGAATCTACAGGAATTTCCTTCATTCGATTACGCAAGTAGAGTCGAAGAAGTGAATTAACACAAATCCCATTCATCCAATGTCCAATATGTCCCGTTTCCAACCGTACCAGACTATAGCAACGTTGTAAAAACAGCAATGACCTTTCATCCTGATTACAAATATGAATATATATTTTCAAATTATATCCAAGTATTCATACTGTATATACATTTAATATAAACATACACTTACTTTTGCTATAATAATTCCAGCGATATTTATTTGTATTTTCGTATTTTTTAATTTTGAATACAACATATCAATTCGCTTTATTTGAACAAGAAATAGAGATAAGTTGTTTGACACCAACTCATATGCAAGAGCAGAACTGTCATTGATTTGAGGGACTATAAAATCTCCGAATCTGAAATAATATTGTCCATGTCTTTTCTTCTATTTTCAATGTCATTACATGAGAATTTATGTAATTCGTTTTGCAAATTTATAACCACATCATGTTCACAAGCAGATGGGGATAACTACGGTATATATTATTCTAATTGTAATTTATTTCCATTTGAGTTAGATAATGGATATAAATTCGAAAAAAAATTATTTTACAAGATAATGCACAAAATTGATCACAAATAATTCTATGATAATTATAAATAATTTTTTCACGAATCATAACTTCTTGATTGAAGTTTATAGATCGGATTTTGAGAAATTCTTTATTCTATCGCTCAAATATTGTTTATTTAACTTACAGTGCTATAGTAGTATCAATCATTATGACACAAGAAAACTCAATTCATATACACTACACAATTCTCTTAATTATTTTCTTAAAAACTACACTGCAGTTATTCTTTTTATCGGCTCATCAACTTCCACTTATTGCTGTGATTTTTTTTTTTTTCATTATACATATGCAAAATTCAATAGACGTGCTATCAATACCTCTGATCTTCACCGTCTAAAGTTCTTATTTTAGTGATGAAGGTGTTTCAAATTCTCCAATTTGCTGACAAATCCTTTGATAGCACACCTGAACATAGTGAAGTGTAATAGTTGATGAACGTTTATTTTATTAGTAGTTATTTAATTATATGAATTAATAATAACACAGTTCAGAATTATTATCTTACCTCATTATTACCACATGGTGTACCATCCATTGGAATTACTGTTTTGTGAAATTCATTGTTCGCTTTATTGCATTGTAAATTCATGTCACAAAAGCTGTATGGTATTTCCATATAATTTCTCTGTTATAAATAGATTGTGAATATGAATAATTTCGATACAATAATAAAACATTGGTATTATGACATAAAGTGGATAGTTCATTTTGCATTTACCGAAGACTCAAATCCATAACACTGACATTGTTCATCTGCTGTCAACATTTGGTTTCGTCCCGGTGAAAATAATGATCGTGGTTTGTTCGTGAATGCACAGCAATTAGGAGAACTGAAATAATATAAACAAAAATTATTTTATGGTAGAAAAAATAAACTAATATTCATTCATACACTGGTTATAATGACAATGTTTACTCTAAAATTTTCATGATGATGTTGACAGAATATAAAAACAATTTATCCCAAATGATTCATTTAATTGTTCAGATTTGGATTATATTGAATCGTTCAAAGTTGTACAATTATTTTTAAATAAAATAATAATGTAGAAAAATTCACCTGAAAAATAAATTGAAAGTCTCTTCCGACATTTCGCTCCATGACAAACATTCATTACAATAACTTCCTTCAGTTTTCATAAGTCCTGCACAACATTTCTCATCATTTGTGAAAAATGGTGGCTTATCATGCCACACAGTCATTCTGGAATGAGTATATAAATATGAAAATGAATTGTAAAAAAATATTCCACAATTAATTAATCAAGCAAAAGACTTACAAATGAGCCATTTCATGTGCAATCGTTGGATAACTTCCCATATCATCAAGAACTGTAATACTTCCAACCAATATAATTTCTATGTTGTGTTTTCGATTTTCATATAGCTCAGCCATGGAACTGGAAATTCCTTTGATAACACCATACATATAAAATGAGGATATTTATAAATTTTATTTCTCTATTAAGAAATACACACGTCAATGCTCATCATTACGAATTCTATAATTTTCCAATACTCACCATGTACTGACTTGAAGACTCGTTCTTCAGCGTTAGTCGTGTCTTTGTTGTGCACTTGAAATATATTTTCTCTATCGCATTAACATCATAACAAATGAAAAAAAACAATTAACTATTTTGAAAATTCAATTATTCATAAAATGTCTCAGAAACAATTGTTGGAATAACTTACTTGGTAAGAAAAATAACGATATCATAAGAATCAATAGGAATCTTTTCCTTTCGAGCACTCAAGTAGCGACGTAAAAGACTGTTGACACAACCACCATCCAGCCTATCTTTAGAACTGTTATTTTCAAGAATTTGTGGATAATAACAATTGTTCAAGAAAATTAATGATTCTTCTTCCTGATTGAGCAAGAATATATATTTTTAAATTATATTCCTAATCATATCATTGAAAGCTACTCATGATATCATCAAGTATACACTCACATTTTCTATAATAATCCCAGCGATATTTATTTGTATTTTAGTTCTTTTTAATTTTGAATACAACATATCAATTCCATTGAATAGAGTTAATATATTGGATACTACTGAGGTATACCAATTTGTTTTAGGCACTCTGTAACAGAAATATATTTTATATATTACAGTGATAATTTATGTTAATGTTTATATAACGTAGGTAAAATACAAATTTATTTCTAATCTTTTGATTACCTTTGAGTCCAATATTTTGTTAGATCCCATGCAACTATCACTAATACTTCTGGATAACCATCGTATACATAATTTTCGTACGTTTTCATATTTCTCTGATTATTTACAGATGCTGTAGGATCTATATAAAATAATTTCAATTTAGTATATTCCAATGTGATTATAAATGGGATCTAATTGAATTAACTGGTTTTTTTTTTTGTTTTACGAATATTTGTTGCCATAAATTAATACCGGTAATAATATTGAGAAATGATATCTCTATATAGGAATTACAACCAGACTCAACTTAAGTAACTCAAATATTCCGGAAACATAAATTTCGATGAACATGGTTGCATTATTTATAAAATTGCTACCAAATCATCAATAAGAAATGAACCAACCTTCTATCATAAAATCAGAATTATGTCTTTCATATGCTGGACGACGGTATATACGAAATCGATTTAAAGGAAGTGTCGTTTCTCTCGTACAATGAATTTTATTGACAGAGAGTCTCCGAATTAAGAGATCAGAACTAATCATACCATCCTAAGAAAAAAATTTATTTATTATTCATTCTTCTCATATCTACTTGTTAATCTGCAATCATCAATCAGTAGAATTATTACAAATTCACGACGTTTATGGAAATAAATAGCTGCCGAGGACGTTTCAGGTTGGTGATAGGTTGTGAAGTCACCGAGTTTCTTCATCACCTAATCAAATAAATCATGTTAATCATTAACGTCAATTTTAGTAATTCACTTATTCCAATCAATATTAAATACTTCATAATTTCGTTGTAATTCATGACCATTCTCGTTGTCCAAAGAAGCATAATCCACTTCACTACTCAAAATCCATATTGGCAAATTTTCATTAGCCAAAACTCGTTTGGTCTGTTTTAAATCAACATGTAAGAGTACCTTACATTTATCAGTTATCTGTATTTTCACATGATCTAATGGTAGAAATGAATCATCACACTGAAGAGCAGCTGTAGACATGAATAAATCATTATGGAATAATAAGAATTTGTAAACTAGAGCCTGGTTTACAAATTCACAAATTTCAATTCTCATTTTCCGTTTCAATTAATAGTAATACTATCAAAAATTATATCTGAAGAGTTATAATGTAGATTTCGAATTGTTTTTGTATGTAATTGCATAGCATTATATATAAACTTAGATGTTTACAATGGAAAATTAGATTAAAAATTCTTTGATAATGAACAATGCAGTATAATTGATCATTTTAAAACTTACTAGGTACATTTCCTCCTTCCATCAATACAAACTGGGACAATAATATTAAATGAATAATATTCATATTGAAGAAGAAGAACTAGTACTATGTTGAATTTTGTACGTGATGTTCTACCTCATGTGCTTTGTCACGACTGACTAACTGCCAAGTTATAGAAATTCTGTCCATAAAATTTCCTGCTATTGCTTGATAAATATCTTTCGATATAAAAATTTTATTCTATAACCAACCGTATGACTTTTCGAAATTTCGTAAATAAAGATAATTCACCATTAGTATGTTCAAGGTGATTTGTTTAGATATTTACGAGCAATTACATATGGATAACTTGTGTAACTCGTGAAAACAGTTGGTTGTTGATTGTTCACTCGCACCAACGAGCGATTAGATTCCATCATGTCTCGCTATTTATTTTCACTATTTGTAGACAAACATCACTCACGAAAATTCATGAGCGCAGATCAGTCGATATTGCGTAAGCCATTTGCAATGGAATATTTTTAACTGCGATAAGTAATCTTGAATTTACATGTCAACTGTTACCTACATCTTTTACAATTCGAATTTTTGATATGTTTGTTACTCTGCTTTTCTCTGTTCTGATAATATTGTCTTCACGTACTGAACCCAGCCTGTTACGGTTTTTTGTAAACATTGTGACATTTTACAGCATGTTTTTACATATATTCAATTGTCACAACAGAAGGGAATTTGAAGGCTATACCTTTATTAACGAGGAAAATATCAAAGATTTGTCCATCAGGGTTTTTTTTCAAAATTTTAAAATGTATTTTTATTATTCCATCAACCCTATGGTTACATTTTTATGACATTAGTTTTTCATCTAGTGATTGGTATTCAATATAAATATTTAATATTATTTACAACAAACCAAACTTCAGTAGTTAGGCCATGTTAATACTCTCGATCAGCTCCATAATTAATTTCTACTTCAAGCTTGAAACTGTCCTGAGAATTTCAACGTTTTGACATCGCCTTCCATAACATACCTGCAAAAATATAGTCTATTCAATAAATACTTATTCTATGATTTACCACATCATTAATTAAGAATGTATCTATTATTATTGTTTCACCTTGTTATTGTGACATGGTGTGCCATCCATGGGTATTACTGTACGGTGAAATGGATCTCCTGCATCCCCACATTGTAAATCCTTACGACAAAAACTGTTGAGCACGTGTCGAAACTTTCGCTATAACCGTGCAAAAAGTAAGAATTAATAAATCTCATTTAATAAAACTTCATGCAGATGAAAAGAAGAATTCAGATAAATAGTTTTTAAATTTAGGGAAAAATAAATCGTGACAAAAATATACCAAAATTGAATTGTGGGAAATAGTTATTCAGTTGTCTATTCATCACATGATTTATTTCTTCATACTATCGTTATTTTATACTCACTGCATACTCGAATCCATAGCAACGACACTGTTCATCCGCAGTCAACATATGATAATATCCTGGTGGCTGTAGTGACCGTGGTTTGTTGATAAATGCACAACAATTAGGAGAACTGAAAATATATCATTGAAAATTATGTTGTAGAAAAAAAAACAAGTATTTAACATACAAGTTACATAAATAGCCTGTTTCCATTTCAAGCTTTTATCAATTTGTTGAAGGTCAAACAGTTAAAAATAATCATCATGAACTGCAGGAATTAGTAACTTGATGTCAAGAGTGAAAGACAAGTTGGCTATTTGCTACAATATTCCGATCAATTTTAATTTTAGTATGAGTTAAATTTTTGTATTCATAGCTATCACTCCTTGATAATCCTTTTAATTTATACCAGTCAATGGAAAATATATGAAAATCATGAAAGAGATTTCCAAGTTGATACAGGCTTCATTAGTAACTTATGAACTATAATTAAAATATAATATTATAATATAACAAGTTTACCTGAAAAATAAATTGAAAGTCTCTTCAGAAGTTTCACTCCATGTCATACATGTATTGCACCACTCTCCTCCTGTTTTCAAAATACTTCCACAGCATTCTCCATAATTGGTGAAAAATGGATGTTCATCATGCAGCACAGTCATTCTATAATTTCCATATAAATATGCGATTAAATAATTGAAAAATATTCCACAATAAATTAAACATTGTTTATAAATAGTAGCCTTACAAATGTGCCATTTCATGTGCAATTATTGGATAAGCTCCCATATATTCGACATTTGTAACAGTCCCAACCAATATAATTTCTGTGTCGTGTTTCCGTTTCTGATATATATCAAGCATGACACTCGAAATTGCTTCAATGATATCATACGTATACAGTTAGAGTAACAATAGATTATCTTCTTTATTCAAAAATATCAATTGCAAAAGATTTTCCTTCAAATATGATAGTTGTCATAACACTTACCCGAAGTAGGCTCTAACACGTCATCATTATACACGAGGTGTATCATTTCGCTAGTGAGAGAAGAACACAGTGATAGAAAAAAAATTCTAATTGATACAATATTTTGAAAATTACATAGAGAAAGAACAATTATGCATATGTCAATCATAAACAATGTCTTAGATTGCACTTGAATTGGAAATGCAATGAATTTTTGTCTCAAGTGTAAAATTAGTCTTAGGATCAAGAACTCTTTATTCATTTCCAGTGCAACTATTAATTGAATTTTTACAAAATAAATAAAGACAAAACTCACTTGGTAAGAAAAATAACCATATCATAAGAATCAGTAGGAATCTTTTCCTTGCGAGCACTCAAATATCGTCGAAAGAGCCTGTTGGCACAACTACCTTCCAGCTTATATTTAAGCATTCTATTCTCCATGATCTCTGGACGATAACAATCGTTCAAGAAAAAAAGTGACCCTGCTTCCTAATAACACCATAATATATTGTTCAATTCCATTTCTAAGTAACTACTGCTTGCAATTAAAACAAATGGATACTCACTACTTCCATAATGATCCCGGCAATATTTACTTGGATTTTAGTTCTTTCTAATTGTGAATACAACATATCAATTCCATTGAACAAAGTCAATACATAAGATACTACTGTAGTGTACAAGTCAGTTTCATCCACACTGGAAAGTAAGTTGATTTAAATTGCAATAAAGAATTCATAACCCAGTACACCATATGTAAAATATAAATAAATTACTGGTAAACGAGTCTCTGTACCGCCCACACTAGAAGTGAAATGGTTAATTGATTATCATTTTATTGAATGGCAACAGTGGAGATTAGTTAGTTCATGAGTGAATAGCACAATTCAATATGGATTCATTTAATAAAATTTTTTCGACATCACCAGCGAGGTGGGCAGTAGAGATTGACCCTTTGTTGAATCTCTTATGTTGTACTCACTTCTCAATCAACTTGTTTGTCACATCATACGAGACTATCACTAACACCTCTGGATAACCATCGTACACACGATTCTCATATGTCTTCATACGTTTCTGATCATTCACTCCTGATGTATGCTCTATATCAAATCATTTTTCATTAGCGTAACTTAGAAATAGGGGATAAGATCTGGGTTGATCCAATTGAATCTCATCATGTATCAGTAATCAATTTAAACTTTATACAGTTGCCGATTATTTCCGATATGAAATATGAGTAGATCTAGATAAAATTTGTCATTACTATTGCAAAGAATTGCTTTGTAGACAAATTTGAAATAATAACTAACCGTCGGCCGGATAATCATTTTGATGTCCTTGATAAGCTGGCCGATAATATACTCCCCATTGATTCAATTCAATTGTAGTTGGTTTCGTTGAATCAATTTCATCAACAGAAAGTTGATGAATTATGAATTCATAACCAATCATACCATCCTAGGAAGGAAGATACAGTCATAATTGATTCTACGTTATTTTCATTGGTAAACTACAATTATTAATGGAACAATATCTACAAATTGGCGGCGTTTATGATAGTATATAGCAGATGACAACGTCTCCGGTTGTTGATACGCTGTGAATTCACCGAGTTGTTGCATCACCTAGTCAAATATTTTTTATTAATTATTGAATTCAATTTTAATAGTAATTAAGACTATTCGCACTGACAAATCAATCAATGATTTCGTTGAAATTCATCAATCAGTCAAGTCACCTAAAATAGTTCATGGTAAGCTTCATGAGAAGTATTATCCTTGATAGAATTTTAACCAACCATAACAATATGAAATCAATACTTGGAATATGAAAGTGATTTTTAATTGTAACAGGAAGAAAGAGCTCCGTTTGGACAGAAGGAAAATGGATTTGTTATATTAGAAAAAAATCCCACAACATCCTAATTAATACGTAACCATCGATAAATGTTTGTGCGAATAGTAGTGTCGTTTAATAACACATATACATTTCCTATTGCTGAATATACCTCGTAATTGCGTTGTAATTCGTCACCATCCTTGTTATCTAAAGAAGCAAAATCTACTACACCCTTCAAGATCCATATTGGCAAATTTTCATTAGCCAAAATTCGTTTTGTCGGTTGCAAATTCACTTTCACAATCTCCTTATCCTTATCAGTTACTCTCAATTCTAGGTGATCTAACAATAGTGATGGTTCGCTCGCCGGTTGAGGAACTGTAAAAATGTATGTATTATCAAGAAATTATAAATGTTCCTCTCTTAATTTATGACGATGAGGGCTCAAGTGACTCGTTAGAGAAGCACCCCTCTCTTCCACCGAGGACAAAACCTCGAAAGGGACAACAGAATCTCCCCTCTCCTACTCCGGCTCGACGTCAGTTGACAGCAGGAACGGAATTACATCATTAGAACAGGTCAAACATAACCTTCAAAGTATTTCAACTGGTGGGGATAACATTGAACTCAAAATTCGAAGGTAACATAAACTCACGCGGTATTGATAGTAATCAATCGATATCGATAATGTTATTCTTATTTACAAATGCTTCTATGTTTTACAGGTTCATCATTGACAAATTCGATTATATGGTAACCGTTCTGTTGTTCTTTGAGGTAATGAATGCTTCATATGATTACACTTAGAAGTTATCTTATTTATATGAACATACAAGAGATGCTTTAATGTAATGGTTCTTCTTATATTGATTCTTCTTTTCAGGTACACCATTCGAACATGAGGGAATAAAGAATGTCGTCGTATACTTTGGACAATAGGTAATCTGTGTCTGAAGCTTTATGACACGATTATACCTCAATAAAACTTCACTTAATTGAAGGTTTTGATACTTACTATATTTTCTATCAAAGTAACTGGACGCAGCTGGTAATAAATCCATAAGTTCACGAGCAACATTGTCATTTCCCTCGACAAGAAGAAGTTGAGATACTAATATCAAATAAATAATATTCATCTTGGTGAAGGATATTTGTGCTTGTTGTTAGTTGAATATTTTTATCTTGTAGTCCGCTACGTAGATGCAATTAGTTGCCACTAAAAACGCGAAATAATAACTATGTTACACTACAAATAGATCAAATTATCATCAAAAATCTACCATAACGCAGTTTTCAAGACAATGGTAATAGTTTTGATATCACTGCTGGCCAGTATATCCAAATGGATATATCTTAATCTGATTTTTCTTTCCCGGTAAATGGCTCATTCGAAACCGAGTGAAAGAACAATTATCAAAAAATTATTTCTGTCCAATCTTGACATCCCTTTTATTTTAAACGATTTTAAAGTATAGTACTTATGTCTTATATTCATTATTGTCATCAATTTTACACTGTATACTTATGAAGAAACAAATTTATTATTTTTCAAATTTGAAAACCGCTCAAGGGTTCATACTTTTATTAAAAATCTTGTGAAAAAAAAAACAAAAACAAAATGACAGCTCAAAAAATAGTTACAACTCAATCACTTTTACCCGCATCTAAAAAAATGTTTTTTACTGTAACTATGAACTCTTTGGAGCGCTTCAAAAAAATATATCGAATGTCTCTTACCTACTTCCGGATATGATCAGTCAAACACAAGTAGTTGCTCTGTGCACACGATAACGAATAGTTCGTCCATATATATATATCCCTAATGTCGACCCTCAATATATTTTTATTACGTGCAGATAAAATTTTCAAGAATAAAAAGCAACCTCTGTATACGTGATACTGGGTAATTGATATATAATTATATGTGTGCGAACGAGATAAGTACTATCGACTCAACACTCAAATATTTGTCATTTTTTTTTTTTTTTGTGACTTCCAAAATAACAAATTTTTTCTTTCAAAATTTTGAACAATTTTTTCCTAAAGTCCCAACGGTTATATTAACTCTCTCAACTCAAAATGATGAGGACAGTCTGAATATATTGGAGAAATATAGATTTATACATTTTTTAAATGACGAAAGTTATGCGACTTTTTGATGCATGTAATGGATAAATAGTATAAAATAAAATGACTACTCAACATGGTTTCAATGCTGCTCAATTTATTGAATCAAAAATACAGTGACGCTGTTTAAAAAAATCATTAACTCATGGTCAATGAATGGATTCGTTGCCTTACAAAGAGAAACCATTAAAAACCATTGTTGATAAAAACCGAATAAAGTCAAGCAAAGCCATAATGTTTTATAAAATACTTGACGATTTAAAGGTTTTCATCATACTCTATTTACATTTATGTCATTGATTGTCATATTTTTTGAATTGGTATTCTATTTTTATTTTCAATTTATTTTTATGGATGATACCCAATGCCAACACAAAGTTAAATTGTACGCAATTGTTTCCGAATGCAGATTCAATCGGATTTATACAATAATATAAATATAGTCAGTATATTATAACTTCTTCCATGTAATTTCCATCATACTAGTACTGAAAATATTAATATGGTATAAGGATATAATGATAAGAAGATCATGATTTTTTCTATCACCTTAAGTAAATTGATGACAAATAATATATTGAAAGTATAAAGTGATATCTTATCATATTTTATCAATCCAATAAGCACAAATAATAGTAAAGAAAAAAATCCATCAAATCAAAATGAATAAATAACAACTGAATCATGACAGCAGACATTTGTCATTCTCTTTTCCTTTTCGAAAGTCTTTACCATCATCACTCGAATTTATCGCTCGCTGTTGATAGTGAGGGTTTACTGAAGGTGTTCTAGCATAGGGTTCAGGTGCACTTGGTATAGTTCCACAATTAAAATTATTATCAGTCAATGAAGGTGGCTCATGAACATTTGCATTACGTTGATAAGCTATTTCATGTTTTATTGGTGGACAATAATTAGCAGTTAGTTCTTGTCCACTTTCACACCCTCCAAGATTTGGATACAATTGATTTGATTGTTGTGGAAATTGATTGTACATATATGGTGCTTGATAAATCATTTCTGGTGGCTTAGTAAAACTATTTATATTACTTGGCGATGCTTTCATTTGATTCCTAAATATTGATTGATCAATATCAGCTTCAACTAAACTCTTTAATTCTGCCAAATGTTTATTCATAGCCACATTCATCTTTTGTTGATTTTGTTGATTGTTCTCCTTTTTCAAACCAGAACTGTTCACACCAGTCAATTGTTTATTTGACGCTTTGTTCATTTTTTGTTGCCCCTTCTTTTTTTCTATTCCCGATTTATTCGGACGTGCAGATTTTTTATTTGAATCATTTTTCATTTTCGATTGATTATTTTGATCGCTGTTCTTTCTCTGTCCACCACTTGATTGTTGTTCATCATTTTTTTTGTCTCTATCATTATTGCTATTATTATTATTATTATTATTATTATTATTATTAGTGCTTGAAGTTGTATCAGTGGATTCATCTTTTTTTATCATTATTGAACATTTGAATCGTAATTTTTCTCGGAGTTCATTGTACAGTGGCTCGTTCCGATCTATGACGAGACATTTATGACCAGAATCAAGAAGAATGTGCTTGGGAGTACGAGCACTTTCAACCTGTAATAACAAAATTTAACGCTGCAGATGATTTGGTATGATTTAACTGATACAACCCTATCGTGATTTATTCAGAGTGGGTGAACAAAAATTGACACGAGAAAAAAGACATTCTCAATTGCTAATTGTTCATATTGAACTATTGTAATTTTGTGATGTTAAATATATATTTTTCTTCATGAGAATTCTTGGGTTGTTGCAATATTAATGTGAGGAGGAGTATTGAATTAGAAAATCAATTTCCCTGAAACTGTTCAAGAAGATACATAACACTTTAGAATTGCTGATAATTTTTTTGTATCAAATGATAAAATATATTACCTGACCATTGAACGATAATTTTTTCTCATTACATTCAATTTCAATTTTATATGAATGCTGACAAGCAATTAAATGACGAGCATACATAAGAATACATGCGCTCATTTCTTCATCAGCATTTTTTGAAATGTGCAGAATGAAAACACCATTTTCAGGTATTTTGAATGCACGATTCAAAATGTTTCCAGTCAAAAAATTCATCTGCCAATTTTGTTTAAACGGTAATCGCCCCTTGGGATGCTGCAATAAAAAGTTGATAAGAAAGAACAATTTTACCAATATTATCTTTAAGCGAATACCGTAATTCTCGTATACTCAATCATATTTCTTTAACTATTTGTGGGATAAATATTTCAGTATCAAAAACCAATACTCGAAGACATTATATTATATTTAAAAAAATATTGATATAGAATGAATGACAATGATATAATTATGTTGTTGACACACAATTGTTTTATAAATATAATAATTATTCAAGTATACATTTCTATTTTGTTTTCGTTTTTTTTTTTCTTTTTATAGCAATTCGATAAGATTTTATGAAAGTATTTTTCTCAATGTTATATATGTCTCTCAAATCTTATCGCGTCTTATCATACCTCTTCAAACTCAAGTGGATGTACGTTTTTGAAATGTTCAATCACTTCTGCCAAACATCCAAGAAATTCACAGTCATTGATAATCCAACAGCGAAATTTATTAGGAGCCAATTTGCCTTTTGTGCTTGAAGAATCATCAGCACCAACTGACGTTTTATCTTGCTTCAATTGTGCTTTCGAATTATTCGATTCAATCAGGCCCACCTGTAAAACACTACATGTTAAATATAATTTATTCATCATTTAATATAGTTGAAACATGTAGGACCATACTTTATGAGTGTATAGAAAAGATCATATTATTTAACTCAAAGAAATTATTTTGTTGAGATTAATTAATTAAAAATTGATGACTCTATTTATATATAACATTTTTACCACTATCTCTCTATTGACTTGATAATGATAAACGTTATTGAAGGGATTCAGATATAAATGGCAACTCGAATTTATCAATAAAATGTTCAAGATTCACGAATTTTTGTCTTATTTTTTTCACACAAAATAAACATTAAAACCCAAGAACACCTTTTGTCCTCCTTCTCTAATTTACAATTTTTATTTAATATCTCCCTGAATATTATATTTCAAAATAAAATTGTTCATCAGTCTATAAAGTGCTTAAATTACTTTAAATACAATTATATTTACCTTTATACCACCGAGTTTTGATAATAACTCTTGAAGTAGCAAATTTCTCATTTTTGTATACGGTGCATTACATTTAGTACATTGTGTTCCTTTGTTCTGACAATCATTACAAATACTGTGTCCAGATCCACACATATAAACATTGCCAGCCAATTTTTTATCACACACTGGACACTTCAAAATATCATCCAATGTTTTACAGAATTTCAAAACCTTAAGTAGAAAATAAAAATAAAATAAAAATTGATTAAATAATATTAATACAATTGACATATTAAATCATTATTATATTCATTTATTTATTTATTCAGATAAATTTATTTTACTCTGTCGCCTTTATGATCCATCGTAGAAATTAATATTCACTGAATTCAATAAAGATAAACCGCAATATCGATGCACAAAATGTCAATACCAATAACGACACTAAAAGATTGACTCATACGAAAAGCGTTGGTAATTATTTCTTTTTTTTGTCTCACATCACTCTGAATTCCAATCAATAATTATATCACTTGTGATATAATTAAATACATTTAAGGTCTCACAATTGATCACAAATTTTCAAACTTCATAACAAAAAATACAATCAATATATTATTGGAGCTAAAAAATAAATGCAAGTTGAATTTTGTCAATAAGTTTTAAACGAAACTGCAGTATGCAATGAGAATATGTGGAAGACTTGGCATGAAAAGATAATACACTTAGTTATCAGAGAAGTGAGCGAGCAAGAGAGGGAATTGTTATTGAAGCAAATTGTTATCGCTGAAATTCTTCCAACTAACACAGTGCCATCTACTACATCTTTAACCAGCAACCAAGTATTTAATTTTAAAGCTTGAAGTATAATATCTATCATTTATTCCCAGAACAATCAAATAGTTTCCATTAAAAACTAATACATATCTAAATTTAATCCCCATTATTAATTAAAAATGAATGAATACCTCAATTGATTCCCCATTATCCATCATCAATTAATGAATAATAAATACAGAAATGTATTATAAAAATAATTTATTATTGCCAATGACTTCTAAATTATTCAACATATTTTTCGCGAATTGTACTGATTAAATATAACATTAAAATAAATAATTAAATATAATTTTGGGTCCTACAGTAGCTATAAGAACAATTGAGTGTTGAATAGTAATAAAGCATTGTTGTCGGAATGTATATAAAGACTAGCCGATTTAAATTGATGTATAGTTGAAAATAAAATTTATCAGCATGCACCTGCAACGTGATACTTTAATTTTTGTATTGTTAATTGGATTGTATGATTTTGCTGTTACTAATCACACTTCTTCATATAAAATTTACTCCAAAACATCAGCAACATGGAGAACTGTGAATTATACGAATTATGATGAGAGTGACATTGAAGAATCAACAGTTAATACTAGGCTCCCAAAACCACCAAGACGTATAGTGCTATCAACTGCTGAAGACTGTGCACGTCCTTGTAGAAGAGGTCATTCACCTAAGACTTGTTATTACAATTGGACATTTGAAACGTATCACACACTGGGCGGGTAATTGTTTAATTTATTATTCAATTTAATAATTTGGTACTGGAAAAAGTTCGTCATATTAAGAAGCACAATGTTATAATATACTGCAATAATATAGAACACTGTGAGGCCAAGATTAATTTTTTATATAGGTAATGCATGTAGCTTTTTTATAATGCCAGAATCTGATTAACCATATCCCGAGTTGATAAATGATTTTAAATGTTTTGTCAGAAAGTTATAAACAAAAAAGTGTATAATTAGTTAATTATGGCAATATTTTTTAGAATTAACTTGATGATACAAACATTAAAATAGAAATAAGTCAATAGAAATAAATGTCATATAAAAGAGCATACCGATTTGATACTTATAAAAATTCTGTCTGGATTTTAGGTAGCACTACTCAATTGAACTA
The DNA here is from genome assembly GCA_958496275.1 of Zele albiditarsus. Taxonomy (NCBI): domain Eukaryota; kingdom Metazoa; phylum Arthropoda; class Insecta; order Hymenoptera; family Braconidae; genus Zele; species Zele albiditarsus. The sequence continues at coordinate 6,598,664 of OY292410.1, forward strand.
ATTAATATTCTTTTACAGTGCTTGTGAATTATGTACGCCAACCACGAATACATCACTCACAAGTGATTGCCAATGTATTTTAGCTGATGGTGCTGATGTCTCCGGATTAATTGTGGCTAATAGACAATTACCAGGACCATCAATTCAAATTTGTCTGGGTGACATGGTGATTATTGATGTGATAAATATTGTACCTGGCAATCATATTTCAATTCATTGGCATGGAATATATCAAAAAGATTGGCAACATTATGATGGAGTTCCATTTCTTACTCAATGTCCAGTATCTGAACGTTCAGTATTCAGATATCAATGGAGAGCACAAAATGCCGGTACATTTTTTTGGCATGCTCATTCAGGTCTTCATAAATTAGATGGTGTTGATGGTCTGCTTGTTATTCGTCAGCCATTTTTGGATAATTCAAATCGTCACCTCTACGATCATGATTACTTTGATAATCACATATTCATCCAAGATTGGCTACATAACAATGCATTGGATCATTTTCCTGGCACTAGTATCAATGCAGTTGGTCAAAATCCAGATAATTTTCTCATTAATGGCCGAGGACAATGGCTGGTAAGAATTCTCATACTTATTAAAATAAACATCTCCATTCAATTCATGTTCTGGTTAACACGAGAGAACATAGCTCATTTAAATTAGCATACAAAATTATATATCAATCAATAACATATTAATATAGTCCAAAGTATTCCACAATTTTTCATTATGATGTTGGAAATTTATCATTAATTATAATGATCCATAAATTTAATTGAATGATGAATTAACAATAAATAAATGATGCATTTCGATCATTGAATCCAGAAGCACATGTTTAATCATAATAATTATAATAATAATAATAATATTAGCAAACAATATATTAATATTACTGAGTGAATTTTATTGTGAAAATAGAGTTAACGATTTCAATGACACTATCATCGATAATTTAATGGCAAAAACAAAAGAAACAATCTAGCCAGGTTTCAATTACGTTTTTTTATGTAGAATCCTGCAACTGGAAATTATACAACTACTCCTTTCGCTGTGTTCAACGTTGAGCAGGGTCAACGTTATAGAATTCGTATGGTCAATGCTTGCAGTCTGCTGTGTCCTATTGAATTACAGATTGAAGATCACAATATTACAATAATTGCTGTTGATGGTACAGATGTTCAACCCCATCGAGTAACTACTATCACTTCATTTGCTGCTGAGCGTGTTGATTTTGTTCTTAATGCAAAGCAACCAATTGGAACGTACTGGATTCAAGTGCGTGGTTTGAGTGCTAATTGTGCACCTCGCAGTGTACAACAGCATGCAATTCTTCGTTATGTAAAATCGAATTTTAGTGAACCGTCTAGTTCACGACCACAATTTAGTCCTGGACTTCCACGTGGTGTGGTAAATAATTCAGATTTTATTAATATTGCAATTTAATTTATCGTTAATATTTCCTTCAAATTAAATACATCACTTCTATTTAAAATATCAATATTACCATTTTATCTTACATCTATTGAGAATTGTCTTATTCTATTATAAAAAAATTTATTTATCCCAAAAATTTGATTTACTAATTTCTATTTTGCGTTTTTAAACCGGTGTAAAGTCGACAGTTGTTGAGTTTTCATTGATAATTAATTTCGTTGATTATTTTTCAGATTTTCAACCCATTCAATGATGTGTGTAATGGAACAACTCCAAATGTCGTTTGTACAAAAGACTTGAAGAGTTTTAGCCACATTCACAAACGAATTTATAATTCATTACCTGATATGCAAATTTATTTGCCATTTTTCTTCCACAATTACAACACAACCGATCTCTTTCGTCCAAATATATATCAGAGATTTGTTGGTAAAATTCACAAATCTCAGCATTAAATATCAATTCATTCATTCTTATTATTAAGTTTTTAAATATTAAATAATCACTATTAAAAATTACTTAAATTTCTTTTCAAGATCCAATTAGTAACTTGTCTGTTGCCGCAATTGTTGATGGTGTCTCCAATATGTTTCCACCTTCACCACCAATAAGTCAATTAGAAGATATACCAGAGGATGTACTTTGTCCAAATGCAAATAATTTACCAGCCCGTTGTGACAATCTTCCTGTTTGTCACTGTTCTCACTTTATTGATATTCCATTGAATGCACTGGTGGAAATTATTGTAACAGACATATGTACACATATTGACACTTCATATAATATTTTATCATCTACAAGAATATCATTCGCTTCAATACCAATTTTTTTATTCAATTGTTTTATTCAATAACATTTTCTAGTACCACTTGGTCTCTCACATCCATTTCATCTTCATGGATATGGGTTTTACGTAATGAGCATGGGACTTTTAACAGGAGTAAATATAACAAATGATAATAGAGCAGATGCACTTCAACGTGATAGACAAGTGTATCCACCTAGAAGTCAATCACCACCAATTAAAGATACACTACCAGTACCTTCAGGAGGTTACACAATTATTCGATTCATTGCTGATAATCCTGGTAATTTGAGTTTTAATTTTTGGGGTGGTACTTTGATTTTTGTATAGTTTAATTGATACTTTGAATTAATTTTTGGAATAGGGATAATAGAAATGATTGTTTTAGGTTGGTGGTTGTATCACTGTCACTTTCTCCAGCATTTATACAATGGCATGAGTGTAATATTTCGAGTTGGTAAAGACTCTGATCTTCCACCTACTCCTGAAGGTTTTCCAAAATGTGGGAATTATAAGCCACCAATTTTACGAACGAATCCAAGACCCCGTGGGGAATTGTGAGCACGATAAAAAAATTATGCCCAGTCAATAATAATCCAAATCAGTGAAATATGTATTTTATTTATTTATTCCATAATTTTTGTTGCTCCTTTTTTTCAAAATTCGCTTAAATCTCTTCATTCTACATTGTTTACTGTTCATTAAAAACGAAACTTTGTCATCTGTTTCTGTTATTTTTCCCTTCTCACAGTCAATTTATTCGAGTTGATGTTTGTTGATTCAGCAGTTGATTGTGCACTTTATTCATCTATCATTTGATTATTATTAACAATTCGACTTATAGTGGAAACGAAAAAAAATTCATTGTGTTACATGAAATTCACATTTGAAAAAAGATTTACATCAATGTGCCATAATCACGTTCGGAAATCACTCCATCACTGATAAACCAAATTATAATTATCCGAAATCAATTCATCGATATTAGAACTCAAACATTTAATAACAAAACATGCCAGAGAAATATAAAATTGTGTATCTTATAATTATTACATTCGACAATTCTCGATATGTACTATACTATTTATGTTGATTAACGGACAATAAAAAAGATAAAATATGAATAATGGAATAGAAAAATGTGAAAATGAAAACTGAATTAAGACAGCACACATGCGTCATCCGCTTTTTTCTTCTGTACTGATTTATTTCTAGTATGTTTTCTGTTCTGCGTTGATTGTTGTTCATATTGATGTGGTTGTGGTTGTTGTTCTATGAAATGAGGATTGGTTGGTGGCGGTCTTTCATATGGTGCATTCGGAGCACTAGACAAATTGGGACTATCAAAATGATTATTAATCATTGGTGATGGATTATGAAAATTTGCATTTCGTTGGTAAATCATTTCATGTCGCACAGGAGTTGGGACAAAATTAACTGGTGGCCCTTCTGCAGCTCCGTATGCATCAAGATTTGGATACAATTGTTTCGATTGTGACAATTGATTGTTTACAAACGGCTGTACAGTAGGAATTTTTGGTGGCAAAGTAAAATTATTTGATTCATACTGCGGTTTTTGAGTTTGATTTCTGGTGACTGATTTATCACGACCAAACTGTGTTGAATTCTTTGCTCCTGCCGATTGATCATTCACAATATTAACCCGTGAAATGTCATTATTACTATTAAACATTTCACGTTTTTTCATGTTTTTTTTAATTTGATGCATTGGCTTTCTTCCTGTTGAGGAGTTTTCTGCCTTTCTGTCTATGATTACTGTACATTTGAATAGCTGATTTTTTTTCAATGCATCATACATTCGTTCATTGCGAGCAGTCTGGAGGCCAGATTGTCTGAAGCCACAGATAACATGATATGGCGACTTTACACTAATGACCTGCAGCAATAATTTCGATTATTAACATCATTGTAAATAAATTCTTTCATAAAATGGAATCAATCAGATAGTTATAAACATTACCTTCGATTTTGTGTACAATAATTTTTGTTGAGCACATTCCAATTCGATTTGACACGAATGCAAATCTGCAACTGTGTCACTGGTATACATGAGAATGCATGTACCCAATTCTCCTTTACTATTCACAGAAATATGGACAATGAATACCAGCCCTTTAAGTTTAATGGCACGATCAAAATTTTTGCCAATAAAATAATTCATCTCCCAAGTTTTTGCGAATGGCAAACTGGCTATCGGAAACTGTGTACAGAATTATTAGAATTATTTATGTTGCTGTATTTTTCATTTTAATCTTTCTCTCATCATATTATCAGACCTCGTCAAAATGAAAGGCATGGGCATTTTTGAAATGTTCCACGATGGCTGTGACATCTGCAGAAAATCTACATTGTTCAGTGATCCAACAACGATATTTTTTATCTTCTGCGACAAATAATTCGTCACTATTTTTGTCTTTCTCATCAATAGATGCCTGCAAACATCATTTGAACATATGTATATGTTATAATACAAACTAAAGAATCATGTGACTAATACCAAAAGTTCGAAATGCGTGATGAGCTCCCTTTTTTGGGAATTTAAAACGGCGGAAGACCGGGTGACAATTGCATTTTCGTTGCAATCAGTAAAAGTACGAATAATAAAAGTAAATGAGTGTTTAAGTAATATCCAGGTCATCCTCCTATCACTGATTACCGTTTTGATCCCAGAGGACAACACAACAAATAAACATAATGTGACGAGAATGTATCAACCAAATCCCCCAGTTCTGGAGCGAATACTTATGAAGTTAAACATTATTTCAATTGAAAAATATCAATATGAACGTTGAAGTCTTTAGTGATAAAATTATTATGAAGCAACTGTATCGTTTTAGATTTCTTTTATTTGTTATTCATTTAATTATATTCTGAATTCGAATAAAAGAAACAGAGAAAAATTATCTCATACACATATCGTGGTGCCAAAAGTTGAATTTTTAACGCACACAATCTTTTAATTTTAGTCACCCCTAACAAAATGAATTTATTTTTTGTTTTTTCTATCAGAATTCATGCGTACTGTTGCATAATTGTTTCCCTTTTTTTTTCTCTGTGGGTTTTCTTGATTATTTATATCAGTTCCATTAGTGTCATTTTGATTTGATTTCTCGATCGTTATTGAACATTTGAAGCGCAATTTTTCTTTCAATGCATGATACAATGATTCAGTGCGATCAATAAAGAGACCTTTACGTCCTGATCGAAGAACAATATGCTCAGGTATACGAGCACAATCAACCTGTAACAATATTTCATAGTTTTAATGTGATGATAACGAAAAAGTTTCCAAACAATTTAGTAAATATATTACTCGGCCATTATATGATAATTTTTTTTCATCGCATTCAATTTCAATTCTATACGAGTATTGGAATGCAATTGCACTTGGGGCATACATAAAAATGCAAGCTCTCATCTCGTCATGCTCAGTTCTTGACATATGCAGAATAAATAATCCAATTTTTGGAATGTCAAATGCACGATTCAAATTATTACCAGTAAAATAATTCATTTGCCAATTTTGCAAGTGTGGTAAACTTCCATTGAGATGCTGCAATAAAGTGGGAATTGTGATTAAAAATATTAGATCTAAATTTTAAGATTATACATAAGAAAAAAAAAAATAATAATTGAACCTCATCGAACTCAAGTGGATGAAAATTTTTGCAATGTTCATTTATTGCCGATGCGTAACCAATAAATTTGCAATCGTTAGTGAGCCAACAACGATATTGTCCCGGTAACAATTCGTCCTTAGAATTAGCAGATTGATCCACATTTGTTGCATGTTTAAATTTAAATTTTGTAGCATCCAATTCCATTAGGCAAACCTAGAAAAAATTATATAAATTACCTTATGCATCATTTGATATTCAACATTGATGTGTTAATTTTTGCTATTTTATACCTTTATACCATCAAGTTGCAACAATAACTCCTGAGCCAGCACATTTTGTGTTGCAGTGTACGGTTTTCCACATGTACAACGTTGCAATCTATTGTATGAACAACCACAACAAGCACTGTGTCCACCTTCACATACAGCGATGTTACCACTCAATCTTTCTTGACATATTGGACATTTCACCAATTCTTCCAGAGTGCGACAAAACTGGGTAATCAAACAAGGAAAAAAATATTAAAGTAGATATGAATATAAATGTTGATCTATTAATCCTAACAAATTCAGTCGCCTACGAATTCATATATATATATATATAAATGTTCTCCAAAACAATGAACATAAAAAGATTTATGAGAACTTTAGAGTTCATATTTATGTGTATCAGTTATATAACAAATAAGTAATAATGAAGACATAGATTTATTTTTTTAATCACTTCCCATAGATTACATTGGAATTATAAATGTATGTGTTTATACAAATTGACACTTATCGATTAACTAATCTCAAATGTGAACAAAAATAGTATCCACATCATCATCGATGCCGCTGGTGCGACACGCGATTATAAAACGCGATAAACGTTCACGATATAGAAAAAAATGTACAGAACATTCGAAAACTGTGTCTCGAAATTTGCTGTTTCGACTATATCTTCAATTGATATATATCTTTGTAAGGTTATTATTATTGTTTACTGATACCGTTCCGAATTGAAAATATATATGGTTTCGATTAATATTCACAGGATCAATTGTTTGAGAGTAATTTTTGCCAAGGATAAAACATCTCGTAACCACGCAACTACTATTAAATAAAATGAATTATGAATATGTTTCATTTATTACCTTTTCGCCTTTTTGCTCCATTCCAACAATAACCGGTGACGATGTACAGGTATGTATTGATAATAAACTCAAGATTATGTCATGAAAAAGGCCTTTAAGGACTTATTGGTAAAACCACTAACACAGGAATATATTCATTTGCAATAATAAATTTGAATTATTAAAATAATTCAACAGCAACTCACAGTGACGCCTTTGTTATGATCATTGGATATTTGTTGACTGATACTTCATTCTGCGAAGCGATTGAAATGCACAAGATAAGTATGGTACTCCCTTATCGTAAGAGAATGAATATGACTGAACGAATGTTTCACCACCTCTTCTTCTTTTGTTCAGTATTCACAGCGCCGTCTACATGACCTCCATTATTCGTACTTTTGTTTGTTGAAAACATTTTTTTAATTATGATATATAATTATTATGATAAAAAATCATCATACAAGAGTTGTATAATTGGAAAAAAAAATTGTATTATGCAAGATATAATTGATTGTCTTTATTTCTTTCATTTATATCACGATAATGGCGCTGATGTTTATAAATAAATGCACTGTATTTCTATACACTTTTAAAAGTGAATCTACACCCGCAAAATTTGCATTATCAACTGATTACAACGTAGTTTTGTTGTGGTTAAATTTGAATTGCAAAATAAAATGCCAAATGGATATTGATTATAATTGTTTGAATACATTTTTCAAGTAGAAATGATCAAAATCATATAGAAATAACAAATTTTATATATTGATAATCTTAATTAAATATTAAATGACAAAATATCTTAATGGTAAAAGCAATAACTCTTTTTCTCATATTTGTATAATTTCCATCATAATTTTTGTTCGCTCGCTTTCAATATTCCTGGAGTTTGAAATTGCTGTGAGTGTTTAAATGACAATTGAATCAAGACAAAGCACATCTATCATCAATTTTTTTTTCCGGTGTCGGCTCAGGAACATTATCAGGTATTGAAGATGTGGCTTGGTAATGATAATAAGGATTAATTGGTGGTGGTCTTTCATATTGTTCAGGTGCACTTGGTAGATTAACTGCACTGTTGAAATGATTGTTTTTTACTGGCAATGGTAGAGAAAAATTATTTACATGATGTCCGGATGGAGAACCACATACATTAAGATTTGGATAAAGTTGTGTCTGTATATGTGTTTCTCGTTTAATTTGTTGCCATGAATCACATGAATGCTTCAAATCTTTTTTTATAGATATTTCTGGTTGCTTACGAACAATATTTCGATTGATTTCAGATTGCACCACTGAACTATTTGATGTGATAGATTGTTTATAAGGATTGTTGGTGGTGTGTTGATCATTATTTGATCTGATTGTTCGCTTTCCATCATTAATTGTTTCGTCTCTTTTTTCTATCATGATTGAACATTTGAATCGCTTATTTTTTTTCAATGCATTATACAGGGGTTTATTGCGGGTAATGTGAAGAGTATTCCGTTTGAGTTGAAGAATTATATCTTCAGATGATTGTGCACTGAGAACCTACGCGAAAATATGATTGATATTGTGTCATCGTTTGGATATATATATTTTAAAAATTGTGGGATCAGTCTATCAACATTCACAATACAATCCATTTTGGTGTCTTCGTTGAATATTTTTACTATTTGGAACATATATATTCAATCATGTAATGATAAACATAATATAGACCAAGACATATATTAAGAAGAATTAATAGTCATAGAAAATTTGTGAAAACGGAAAATTTCAAGATTGGCTTCCACAATACCAGATTTTAAAAGTTGGCGTGAGCGATATCTTGGAAAGTTTTCAACGGATCGACTTCATATTCAGCACACTTATTGAATATATGTTGTGTTATGGCATATTCTATTAATTCTTTTATATTTACAACCGTTCTCCTCAACATGAATTATTTAGTCATTTTTTCAACAGTGCCATTTCCCGAGTTATCATTTTTGTTCAGTCATTGATTGTCACAAATAGTTTATGGCTTATATACAATTATGAAAAATGAGAACATGTTACTATTTGTGTACTAAAAAGACTGATCCCTCAAGTTAAATATAAATAAATAAATATCCGATATACTACCTTTCCTTTCTTGTAAGACAATTTTTCATTATCGCATTCAATTTCAATCCGACACAAATGCCGGAATGCTAATGAATGTCCAGTATACATGAGAACATACGCATTCAATTCTTCATCATCATTTATAGAAAAATGAACAATAAATAACAGTCCACCAATATTCAAAGCACGATTGAAATTATTACCAACGATATAATTCATTGTCCAAGAATTTGAGTATGGCAAGCTCTCTTTTAAATGCTGTGAATCAAAAACCAAATTGAAAATAAATCTCTATCAATTTTTTGTTTCCATATTCAATAAATATAATTACGAATTTTTAATTCGAGAAAAAAAAAACTCTTAAGCGTAATCAAACCTCTTCGAACTCAAGAGGATGAGCGTATTTAAAATGTTTAATGATTGGCGAAAAGGTGCCAATAAATTTACAGTCATTTGTAATCCAACAATGATATTGTCCAGAAATTAATTCATCCTTTGATTCAGATGATTTATTATTCTCTTTCACTGTCTTATTAGCAATTGGTTTTGATTTTCTACCAAAATTGTCCAATTGTATCAAACATTTCTGTGAATATTATTAATATATATTACACATAAAATACTGCATTATTCTTATTGATATAAATATTCTTTAAATATGTATAGTATCATGTAATTTACTTTTATATTATCAAATTGTGATAATAAATTTTGTGCCAATAAATTTGGAATTTTTGTGTATGGAGCTTGACATCGCGCACATATTGTTGACCCCTTCATACAAATACTACAAACAGTGTGTCCTGATCCACACATGTATACAGGATCAGTGAGCCTTTTGTTACATATTGGACATTCGATCAACGCCTCCAAGCCTTGACATAGCTGTGCAATAACCAACAAAAAAATTAATCAAAATTAGATGAAAAATATAAACGAGTAATTGAATTGACGATGAATTAAAGAGTATTTATAATTAAATACTGTTGTGTCATAATTATGCTGTGCAATAAATTTAATATATAAAAATATGAGAAATAACATTGGAACAATAAATCACCGGAGAAAATATTCTGTTGTAATAATTAAGTGAAACCATGAAGATGATGATCTGAAAAATTGAATTTTTCGTATCATTAATTCTTAAATCACTTTCATTTAATTCATAACAAGATGATCTTGTAATGGGAGCTCTCAACAATGTATACTAATTTTCCAGCCACAAAACTGGAATTGTAAATTCGTAGAAAAAAAAAAGAATGGCTGTCATTAACGATAGTGAATGCGATTGCGAATTATCTCGTGCAATAATGATATCAAAGAGTATTCCAGTACTTAAAACAAGAGAACAATTTATTTTTAATTCAAATGCAAAGCTGATACTATACATTCAAGATTAAAAAATTATCAACTCAACTCTTCTTTTGTCTTCCAAATAATTATGATAAATATGAAATATAATTTAACTTTCATTGTTTCAAAAAAATAAATAATTCAGTGTCATTAATTATTTATAAATTGTAAACATTCAAAATTTCAACCGACACTAACGTATAAATGAAACTATTCTATAAATAATAACACTAAATAAATGAAATAAAAAATTCTGTACACATTTGCCTGTTTGATCCATAGTGTTAAAGAAAGTACAGCACGATAAACGCATCAAAATGCTGATGGAGGTGTCGAATTACGTCATGCGAAATATAAACCAAGTATACATTTTCAAATGACGTCAGTTGATTATATTATCAACTCTCGTATCAGATTGATAATCGTAAAGCAAATATATAGATAGATATGGAATAGTATGGTCAAGTAACTATGTTATTCAGTTAACAAATTTCCGAACTTTCAAATCGCGCATTCATGAAAAAGTATAAATAAAATAATCTTATAAAAATTACGACAAATGAATTAACGCGGATAGTGGCTAGTGCCGACTGACTAACAGAGAAACAGTCGCGTAACGGTAATACAACACCCCCTGGCACCCGGCACTCGCCATCAATAAAGAAACGATGAAAATGAATGACTGAATATAAACTTTGAACGACCTGATGCATTTATCCAACGTGTCCGCACTTGGTTTGAAATCTTGAAATGTTCCCGCGTGATTCAACCGACAAATCGCATGTGCACGTATTATGAAAGAAATAGCCAATGGAGAACTAGTTATACTATGAGGATTATTATTATCAGTTGGACTGTAATTATTCGAAACTTTGAATCATATATTTGAATTGGGGATCTTATCATTATATTAACATTTTCCGATTGATACTGAAATTCTTTTATTTTATTTATATTCTATTTCATTTTTATGAACATATCTTTATTGTAATGTCAACTTGTTGCACTGCTATGAAGCCAATAACCATTCTCCTAAGCATATAAATAATATGAATCTATAAAGACAAAGGATGAAATAAAAATGAACATGAAAAATTGATACATTATTTATGCAGAAAAAATATTAAAGAAGAATATATAGGAAAAGAAAATAATTATCTTCAAGGAATAAAAGTTTTTTCAAGAATAATTTCAATCAAAAGTACATAAAAAATATCGTTAATTCCCGTTCATATAAATCTGGTGCATTTTTAATCGCAGTAGATTAAACAGAACACATTCAGGAGCTTTCTCGACTTGGCCATCCTCCAATCCATCACTAACTATTGATGATGCACTATTTGATTTCACAGAAACATTCAAATTCGGCGTATCATTCACAGTGTCAACGTTTGAATTCTCTCCAACCTTATTGAATACTTCCAATGCGTTAATGTTTGTCTCAGATTTTTTATTCTTTTCTGTTTTTTTTCCGGTTTGTTCAATTGTGTTTTCTCTTACAGCTGTTCCATCTCTTCTCTTTATCAATACTGTACATTTGAATCGCTGATTTTCTCGTAATGCATTGTACATGAGTTTATTGCGACCAATGTGAAGACCACTGTGTCTAAATCCAAAGACTACGCGGACAGGCGACTTTGCAGAAACAACCTGCAGCAATATTTAATACCATCACTTATAATTACGAATATATTCTTGATTTTTAAGTTTATTCAAATTCATAAATTAAAATATAATGTATGCAGATGTTTCGTACCTTGGCATTTTTATAGCACAATTTTTTGTTAACGCATTCAATTTCCATTTGACATACATACTGATCTGTAATTGCATTACTAGTATACATGAGCACACACGCGCCCAATTCACCTATACCATTTATAGAAATATGGACAATGAATACCAGCCCTTTAATCTTAATAGCATGATCAAAATTTTTGCCCACACAATAATTCATTTCCCAGGTTTGTTTATATGGCAAACTGCCTGTGAAATGCTGTGAACAGAATTGCATATATCAATCTTGTTTCCTCCATACGACTCGACAGTTATAGGAGCAGGTTATATTAATTATGTTTATGACGTTATCAGACCTCATGAAAATAACGATTATGAACATTTTTGAAGTGTTCAACGATAGCCGGTACATCAGCGGTAAATTGACATTTTTCAGTTATCCAACAACGATATTTTCCTTCTTTTGCGTCATTTGTATCGTCACTCAGTTTCTCTCCCACGTTAATTATTGATGTCGATGTTTTCTTTGTATCATCCAAGTCTTTGAGGTATTCCTACAAAATATTTAATCAAAATGGGTTTTTTAGTGTTTAAATTAAATTGAATTCATGCAACACATCAAACACCATCCACATCATATTTCAATTCGTTAGTTTTACCTTCAAACAATCATATTTGGATAGAAAATTCTCGACCAACAAATTCGGAATTTTTGTGTACGGTGCACAACAAAGATTACAAACAGCTCCACCATTTGTACACACAGTACAAATACTGTGGCCAGAACCGCACATGTACACAGGTACCGTAAGTCTTTTGTTACATATTGGACACTCGGTCATAGTATCGAAACTCCGCCAAAACTATGAATAGAAAAAAAAAGCTAATTATAATCAGAAAAACAAAATATCTACAAACTCTCTCGCCATTATAATATATAAATTCAAATTAGCCAATTGATTATTGTTTAATGAAGTGATATATATAATTAGCAAATGAATTTTACTTGTTGAATTTTTGAATTTGCCATAATTGCTAACACAAAATAAAAACCACTGTTGCGAAATAGTGAGACAGTATTTCAATAATTATAACGTGAATGTATTTCAATTATCCGAAATATATTCGTGATCATCAGTGCTATGCAAACCAAAATGAACTGTTCAGGCTCGATGCAAACAAGATGATTAACATTTATACAGAGAAGTGATAAAATACTAATTGTCATTATTGGCGTTGAGTAGCGCTCGAAGAAACACTTGAAAGTCGAGTGGTATATGCATTTCATTTTCAGCTCTAGCAGCCATTGGTTAAATACTTTTTTTTACACTAAGGGCTATTTCTTTTCATAAAATGTCGCTGGACAGTTGAGAATGAAGAAATGAAACGGTTTTTTATGGAAAAAAATGTTCCGCGATTTCATAATCAAGCGGGGACCAATCTTTCATTTGAAAATTTTACACTGCGAATTTTTTTGGTTCTTCGCAGAGGTGTAAATGCACCATTTCATCTAAGCATACAGGAATCTGCATTATCTACCGCATTACCGACTACACCGTGGCGCTACTGTATGGGGTGTCTTTTGAAGCGTAAGAGGACAGTTTATGAACAATATTAGCGTTCAATACAATTACAAAAGACAATCGAGCCATTATATTTTGATAATGCGTTGTATAAACTTGTATGCATATTGAAGTATTTTATACAGTTCTACAGGAATTAGGTAATTTTCATGAACTTCTTTCTTTAACAGAAGAGTCGGTAAAGAAGAGTAAATTATGATTCAAACTTTTTAGCATGTGCGTTCTATTCTGGTCAGCATTCAATGATTTCTCATAATAAACGTTCATAACACGTAAATTTTCCACCTTCTCAATAATCATCTCCAACATATTAACTGTAAAAATAAATCGTCAGTAAATAATATATGTAACAAAATATCAACATATCCAACCTCATACATAAATAACCCCTTCGAAAAATCCTCTTTGAAAATCAAATTCAAATTTAGCGCTCTAAAACCAAATCGCGCGGTTTCATTAAAAAAGGCTCTGGCGGATAAATCCCGCATTCAATCGACTCTGTATGGATAACCTCAAAAAGTGTTCACGACAGTCAATCTATGTACATTATTACAATTTATGATTGACACAAGACAATAAAGCATTTATCATCACAATAATACACACTGAGAGAGAACGAATACATACAAAACACATCCATACATGAATAGATGTATGCATTAATATATATAATATATATATGCTTTAGCATAGCATACAAACGTAGGTAAAACAAACCAGAACAAACAGCACGTTTATGTTCATAATATAATATACCTAATTCTCACTTATCTTACGTATATATCATCATTTTATGAGTAAAAAAAATTTGTGTAGTAGTGATATGACGAGAATCTACATCAATTTGTACTTTGGACCAAATAAAGACATTGTTGCTTTGCACACACACACATTTAAGTGTGTATGAAGATCAACAAAATTTTATTTTATATTTATTTCACACAATCTATCATCAAGAGATAAAAAAATCCCACGACTTTTAATCATTGTACCTAATTTTATAGGTTAGATATATATTTTATATTCAATAAAAAAACATTTCATCTTGTGACCTAACCTACAATTATGGCGAATTTTCTGATATTGTGAATTTGTCCATATCTGTGTAAGTCATACTTTTTTATTGAATTTTCGTGTATGTGTGTGTACACACTGGCAAAATCGAACATAAAAGAGTGAACGTGTTTACGAATGCACACATACATGCATCATTTATATATACATATATGTAAATACAAAGACAATTGACGCGCGTTGAGAGAAGAAAACTCAACCCGGCAGTTCGAAAGACACTTTTATAGCAGCTTGAAGTAAACCGGCACCGCGACCAGGTGAGTCGGCAATAAAAAGAATTTAATAACTTTTTTTAAATACCCTCTATTGTGTTATTCAAATTATTCGATGATTGTCATTGATTTCTCTCTTTTTTTCCAATTATTTGAATGATAATTAATATTATACTTATCATTAGTGGTTTTCATGGCTTATATCCATACCTACATTTTGGCGGCAATTGAAAGAAATAATAATGTAAATAAATCACTTGGACAATTTTTTAATTCAATCTTTAAAATTAAATATTGTTCATTTGGTTTATGTAACGATGAAAAAGAATTTTTGGTGCAATATTTAAGAATATTTAATGTTATATATTTATAAATCAAATTTAATTATAGTTAAGGGAAACAAAAAAAATCTACGTTTTTCATTCACTCTTATATTTGTTCATTAGCTATTCGTCTTCAATAAGTTTCGAAAAGCGAATTCTAAATATAAAACATTTTAATTGACGTGTGCGAAACAAAAAAGAACTTGTACTACATAACAGAAAAAAAAAAAACTTCCAATCATGATTCATAATCAGATAATTTACAGGTGTTGAAATGCGTAAAAAAAAAAAGAAACATATATTCAATATAAAGCTATTTTATCAGCGTACACAGTATATCTCTTTGTACAAGAATATTTACAATGTATAAATATTACAGAAGTTTCAAATAATTGAAAGTAGAATATAGAAGAAAGTAAAAATTAAAAAATCACATAAAATTAACAATGTATCGAAAAATAATCATACTATTATATTTCATTTATTTTTCCTTGATGTTTATTTATGAAAATCGGCTGATGATCTGAATATAGAGAATTGGCACTTGGTATAGTTGTGAACAAATGTACTTGTATAACTGTGTGTGAGCGCGAGCCACAGTGTCTCAAACCTTGACATCAAGCCAAAGGTTACTTAGAAGCACATTGAATAAACTAGAAGAGAATTAAGTAAACTAAATTAAAACAGAGAATGAAAGAGAAAAACTTTGGTTGTAAATATCTGATTAAAAAAAAAGGGAGGAAAAATTGAAGAAAAAAAAAAAATGCATCGATGTACATTTGATATTCCGCTAGAGTTTCTGACTCACTCAAATACCAGATATGAAAATAATTTTATAGACTGAAAATTACTCATCATGTGGTGAGGAATTGCAGGGAATAATTTGTTGCACAAAGAAGTAAAGAAATCACTTATTTATTCATTATCATTTCTATGCAATATTTTATTTCAATTTTCTGTCATGATAATTCAACCTTTCAAACCATTATTTGATTCATGGTTTGAAGTGGAAATACCAATGAACAAAAGTATAGATATTGTATGTTTAATTATAAATGTTGACCACGGAGCATAAATGAAAGAACATGAAATGAAAGAAGAAAAATAGAAATATAATGAATATAAAATTATAATGTACATAGGTCACGTGATGTCAGGTGATTATCATACAAACACACGCGAATGATGCACAGAAGGTAAATTAAAATTAGAATAGTATTAAAAATAGTGACAGGATGTATATCAGAAAATAAATAAATGAATAAGTATGTGGATAATTGAAAGGGAAAATAAATTGGAATGAAACAAAATAATTAACTGACTGTATACAAATTTCTTTTTACTGGTATTTGCTGACTATTCAGTGTTGAAGTCAGCAGAAATTAAATTTTATATTATATCACTAAAAACGAAAGAAGATGAATAAAACAATCTGAAACAAGATAATCAATAGAGCAATCAAATAAATTGAATTTGCAATTCAATCCAATATATCAATAAAATTATACAACAATTTTTAGCATTCAGATGCGTACGAGATATTCGTAAAATTATTCAATAAAAATTATTAAAAGCGTCCATTGCTATTATTTATTATATTAAATTGAATAAATCAATAATGACAAATAAATTAGAACATAAAAATAAATACATGCGAATTATTATTCCGATCTTCTTTATAACCACATGGTGTTAAAGTTGACTAAGATTTAAATTTATATATAAATCAAAATGTGAAAAGAATGATCGGTTAAAAAAAAAAAAAGAGTAATCACTGAATGAATAAAGTTAATTATTAGAACTTTGCTGAAATAATTATCATACGAATCCATGCGAGATATTTGAATAATTATTTATCTAGATAGGTAATAAAACTCTCGTTGCTATCATTCCACCAGAAAGACTTTATAAAACGAATGAAAAAAGAAAAAGACGATGAATCAATTTTGTTTGCATACGAAATTCAATATTCTGAAGATGAATATTCGCAACAGTGGCGAGGAAATATTACGTAATAACTGTGACATTTTTATGCAGTAGACCTGTTTTATATATATATATATATATATATACACTTCAGGTAATATAGTGGCACTCAAGCGTCATAATACTTTCACAATTGTCATACCGAGTTGATGTATTATTCACGTAATAAATACATACATATGCGTAAATACATATTTATGGATTTGTTCATGAGCGTGTAAGACATCAAAGCTCAACTAAACACATTATAAAAAAATTTTGTTAAGGTATCGGACGATTCGAAATTGTTAAGAAATTAAAAACTTTTTCCGCAATCAATGTTTGAAAGAGTATTGGAGAAAATTTAATGTATAATTTTGAAACTTTTCTATACACATTTTCAATATGTAGAAAAGTAAGTATAATTATTTTCTTCATCGTCACCCAGTTAACTGGTTGAACAATTATCTGAAACACATTAAATAAATTATTCTTCATTTATTATGAGTGTGAATGTGATATTCACTATCACGAGTAAAAATATAGTACAGAGATAGAGAAAGAAAAATTCATGAGGAAATTGACCATAATGATTTTTGATTTCTTCAATTCATTCATCTTGTTATTCACTTTTTTTCTTCTTCGGGCGCTCACGATCGGACCTTCAGTAGTTGTATTAGCCACAATCATAATTCTCTCTGATACCGCCAATACTCATTGACAATTGTCGATAGTTGAATTAAATAATTTAACTGTAAATGGACGTGTGAATACGTGTGTGAGAAAATTTATCCGACAGTGCTCAGGGTATTCTGTCGAACGATTATAATTAATCTTGATTGATAATATAGTCGAAAACAAAAAGAAATGGCAAGAACAAATGAATGAATAAATGAAGAAAAGAAATAAGTTTCTTAAATAAATATTTTCCAGATGTTAATATTATTATTGTAATTTCAGCAAAATAGTTTTGTTATATGTGTTAAAATATATATTGGTGTCTTTCTTGTTTTTTTTATTTGCCAATAAGGTACAAGGTATGAATCTGAAGTGGTTTTATGCGATCTTCGCACTGCTTGTAAACGCAAATGCACTGGACAGTGATGAAATTGAGGCGTCAATTAAATTAACAGGACTTGAATATGAGGATGCATGTCTCAAAGCTGCTGAATCTCAATGGAGTTTTATCAAAAATCCAAATAATATTACACTTCAATCGTGGGTAAGTGTGAAATAACATAAAAAAAATCGATAGATAATTATTTTCAGAATTTGAGGTAATATAGTAGATTGTTGATGGAAGGTTTGGCTCGTTTTTTTTTTTTTTTTTCTCTGAAATGATTAACAAGAAGAAGAAGAAGAAGAAGTATTTTAGATGTTTGCGATATGGAGTCAAGACACAATAACACTCAGTCTCTACCTAAGCATTCTTAGATTTCGGTTAAATTTATATTGATGATTATAAAAATGTCCGCAACAAATGAATGTTTAAAGAAGAATACTAAGCTGAACAATTGTAATTAATTCTCACACGAATCGAGCTAATTGAATAATTCATTTTTCATTCACTGTAGTTTCTACGGTACTGAAGAACGTAGTTCTGAGCAAAATTTAATTACAAATTGTACACATTGTTGCTTAGATTTTTGTTGGACGTGAGTCCATGTTCTCTACAGACTATAATTTCTTATAGTTAAGAATACAGCAATATTATCTTCGAATTTTTATGACAACTTCATTCTGACGTTCTTCATCAGCAACTTTTCGTAATTGATATTCGTAAAATTGTGTTTTTTTTTTATAGATAGATGCAACAATTGAATATGCATCACTTAAATGTTCTGAAGAGGATCGTATCAAGAATTCAACCGATGAAAATATTCCGAACGCATCGATCAAATATAAATATAATCTTGTTAGTAAACCTGGTGATGCATTATTGAAACGTGATAGAGACAATTCATGGGAATTGCTCGTTAAATTTATTGGAAACGTTGAATATTTAAAGTTAACTGGAAATTATTCAATAACACCTGATGGAAATAAATTATTTCGTAAGGATGCTGAAAATTCATTGTTACGCAGCGGAACAATTGATAATAAATTGAAAACATGGAATATGTGGCATGAAATATTAATGCCTCATACAAATAAATTTTCAAATAATATGCGGCTAGTACAGAAAGCTGCAATTGCTAATGGTCAGTGGTAGTTGAGCAACATACAATTATTTACTTTGTAATTCGCATATCGCGATTATTTTGTCATTCACTTGTCTATTATTTTATAGTTTTTTCCCTTTTTTTTTTCATTGCATAATTTTCCCACCTTGCACTCGAACACATACATGTGTACAATGTCGACCATGACATCACAAATGTCCTCGATAAATGATTCCATATAGATAACTCTCTTAAAATAATATAACAGAAATATTTAGATTTTAAAATATTGATTTAGTATCAATATTCGTCTTTTTTTAATTCGTTTTTAATTCATGAAATTATTTGTTTTCAGGCGCAAATAACGTGACTGACTATTGGGAAATGTTGAGTGAATATGAAAATGGGTATGAAGCAGCTAAAAAAGAATGGGATGAAATTTCACCGTTACATAGCAAATTTGTAAAATTTGTAAAAGCACGATTGGAAAAAAAATATGGTGGATCTATTGAAAAAGATACACTCCCATCTCATATACTTGGTAAAAACCAATCAATATTTCTATAGAGTAATTTGTTTTTTTTTTTTCACTTCATCAATGAAATATTCTTGATTCAAAATTATAATTTGTATATTTTTTTCAGGATCACTTCAAGGTTATGATTGGACACCGCTTGCATTGGATATTATTCCACACACCAGTATTACATATGAATTGCGAAAAAATCTTCTAGAAAAAGTAAATTTATCATATTGAAATTCTTTCATATTTTTCATTTATTTATTAATTGCTTCTTTCTCTTTTTTTTTTTTACAGGGTTTAGTAGGTAAAAAACTATACAAATCAGCATCACGTTTAGCTAATTCAACATTAAAACACCTGCCCGAGGCGAATTTCTTTGATGAAAGTGATTTTTATGGAGAGTGTCCATCAAAATTAATTAATCTCTGTGATAAAGGCCGAATGCGTATTTCCACATGCTCTCATTCATCAATAACAAATTATATATCAGCTCACAAAAATATTGCAAAAGTATTGATCCATCAAATGTCAGAAGAGAGCAATCCAATATTAAATTTTGCAAATCGTTATTCCGGTGAGTTGAAAACATTTCTCAAATTCAAAACGAATTAATGAAATACTAACATTTCTATTTCTTTTATCTGTTCAATAATGACAATATATATGTGTGAACAATAATTTATTTTTAACTCAACAGCGTTGGAAGAGGGTGTGTCGGAATTATTTGGAATTTCATCCGCCAGTAATTCCTGGTTACATTCATTAAACTTAGTGAGTGAAACACACGATCCTGACGACGCTCGAATTGTTTCGTTGATGATAACAGCGTTGGATATTCTACCGCGATTGGCGTATTATCACAGTGCTGATATGTGGCGGATAGATTCATTAAAGAATGATACACTGAAGCCAAAAGAGATAATTAATTCTTGGTGGAATTACAGGTAATAAATTTTGGAATGTGGATTACTTGTGGTAGTTACTTATATTTTATCTATTTAGACGAATGTTTGAAATGATCACTAAATCTTCTATGATACTCAGAGTCATATGTGACACCTTGAATTGATAGTGATTTTTTTCCCCTTCTATGAATGCATAAAGAAATAGCAACATTGTATTTAAGATTCGAATACATTTAAGAATTATATCTTTCACAAGATCATGATCCTTCCCTCTTCATTTATATACTCACTGTTCTGCTGGTCAGTTCTTTGACTTCATTCAATCAAATTTTTTGATTACAAACGAATGAACAAAGTACAAAGTGCAACAAAAATAAAGGCAGAAATCACATCGATTCATCAAGTCGAAATACATTCTCAACATTATTTTCATGATTAAAAAAATAGTGAACGCAACAAGGACGTTCTCTATATCTCCCATATGACTTTCCGCTTCTACTCTCAAGTAAAAAAGATTATTCAACTTGTTGTTACTAGTTATAATGATAACAGGAAGTAAAATGACGCATACTATCTTTTTTTTTTTAACACTACAGACACAGGCTTTAGAATTTTTGATCTAGTCATTCAGTTTCTTTGTGAACGATTGTTCGCAAAAATATTTTTCACATACACAAGCATCATGAAAACTTGAATTGTTCTTTATATTCATCAACACAAATAATTGTGCACATCACTTGTTTATGCGTTGAGAATTTGTAAAACAATTCGAATATTTTAATTTTTACACGACGTGATGGAAGCATAATACTTCTTCTTTCATTTTACTCAATGACAATTTATATTAAATCAGATAAATATGATTTTTTGTTTGTTTTCGAATAGGTCACGTTACGAGGGTATCACAACTAGTTCAATGAAACTTCCTACATTCTTGGATGATAATATTATTATCAGTAACAGGCCTTATCTCTCGTAAGTAGTGACATTATTTTATTACATATTTTAAGTATCTTTCATCAATGGAAATAAATATTTA
This sequence comes from Zele albiditarsus, assembly GCA_958496275.1. Taxonomy (NCBI): domain Eukaryota; kingdom Metazoa; phylum Arthropoda; class Insecta; order Hymenoptera; family Braconidae; genus Zele; species Zele albiditarsus. Next base: position 6,620,635 of record OY292410.1, read on the forward strand.
ATTCATTCATTCTAGAAAATATATCGGGACCATTCTTGCATTTCAAATTTACGAATATTTATTGGAATCTACTGAAGTGATGTTTATTAAGAATGGAACAATTCCAATCAATCACAATCTCATGTATGTATTTAATTATCAATTTAAATAAAGAGATTAAATTAAATAATAAATTTAAAATAATATCGAAATTTGTCTATTACAGAAAAATGATTCAACATGGATGTGCTAAAAACTGGTGCGATGTTATTAAACAATATCTCGATATTCATGAAATAAATGTAGATCCATTGTTGAGTTATTTCTCACCATTGGAGGAATATATTGATGGATATGAGGCTGATAATGACGCTGTGGTGTCAGAAGAACTTGCAAAAAATTTAGAAAAGCTTGAGGATGAAATTATGAAGGATATTAACAATCCCATAACAACAACAACAACACTATCCACAATTGAATCTACCACCCTTGATATGCCGAAAAGAATTCCAAGTAAAACTCCGAGTGTAAAGAAAGATGGCGCTGAATTGGAATCGAAAAACTCCCACAAAATCAACGACTCATCAGTGAAACCAGTTATGAATTCGGGAGTCCAAGCGGACGCTACACGTGCACCGGAAAAAACTATAACATCAACCAATCTGGATGCCAGTAATCCAGTTGGAGACGGAAGCGTCATCAGAGGAACTAGCAAAGCTGTTTGGGCTGTGAGTGCTATACTTATTGCAATAGTTTCAATTATTATCATTTCTATTTTTGGACGACGACGATGCAGAAAAACACCAAAGAATAGAAGATACGTATAAATACACAGCAAATACTGATAAAGAAAGAAAAATAATAGACTCTCTACTGTTCAGAGTATCAGTTCGTAACACAAAGTAAATTCTCAGATATGCTCGGAGAATTTTTTTTTTTTCGTTTCCCCCAAACATTCCGTTCAAAATTAATTATTTACAATAAAATTGTAAAATAATATTCAATTATTTCATCATACAATTTTTATTAAGTTTAATTTTATATTATTCTAATTATTAAATAATTTGTTTTTCTTTTCTTTGGATCAATCATTGAATTTAAATGGCTTGAGAATTACCCTTTTTTTCTACGGGTAATGTACTACAGTATTTCGTACGAGTTATACTATTCATTTATTTTAAAATTGAATACACATATATTCAATATAAATAATATTATTTTTTTTCGGTCATGTATTGATAATATAATACATCCAAATTCTAATTTATATACAGACGTACTCGCATAACAATAAGTAGAAAATAAAATGTCAAAGTGCACAAAGGGCAACGCAAAATGAAGGCTAATTAGATTTATTGTTAGTGATAAATAATTATGTATGAAGAAAAAAAAAACGGATAGCAATAATCTTTGAGCTTTTTTCTCGGGCCAAATGAGAATCGTAGTTTGTTAAATAATTGATTGAGTAAATATAGTCTTTCAATAATAGTTTAAACGATAAATATTGTTAAGGATTTTCAACTTGAAATTAAAATTTTGGAGCATAATATAAATAAAAATAATATAAATAGAACCGAATGTATTGATACATATTTTTTCAAAATAAATAAATAGGAATTAGCAAAGCTCAATGACAATATATGATAGATACAAGAGAATCAATTGCCAAAATGAAAATAAAATAAATATAGAAGAAATATGGAGAGAATATGCAAATAATTTTATCATCCACTTGCATTTCGTAATTTTCGAATGATAATTATTATTTCTCTACACATCTTCATGTACATCTCAATAATAACTAACTATCTCATTAATTCATTGGAATAATAGTAAGCCTTCGATAGTAACTATTTATATTTTTATAAATGTATTTATTTTGTACATGTCGTGAAGATTGCGAAAAAAAAAAGAAAAAAAAAAGGAAATCGGGGCGAGAAATATCAGTAATAAAAATATTAAAAGTAAATACAAAAAGAAACTTTGCAACCCGAAGGATAGGCATATAAAAAACAATTTGTTGACTTGTGTACAAGGTTAATAAATAATTTTGGCACGCGTGAGAGATATGTGTGTCTCGTGGTGCATTATTGCAATCCATAAACGAAGGCGCCACAATTTGTTATTTCGCATTCCGCCCCCGCCTTTTTCATGGATGAGAGAAACAAAAATCAATATAATCCGGTTCTTTACTGCCAAGTGGGCCACCCATATGTCACGCAGAAGTGCGAATAAAAAATCATTGATTCAATTGCATAATAAACTCAAATATATTCTGTCTAATTAAAAATTTATTATTCATGTTAAACTAGTGAAAAAAAAAAAAAACAAAACAAACAAACAAAAACAGCCAAATAAATATTTTCTTCTTGCCAAATCATTTTGCTTTCATGTTCTATTTCGATTATAAATTGTCTTCCAATATCACATAAATATCCTCATTCAATTGTAAACTGTATCGAACAACATTTGTGAATACAATTCGATGCTGAGAAAAATTGTCAAGGGAGAAAAAAGAAATTAAGACGCATCAGCAAATACGAACGACCCTCGCAGTAGACCTTCGAACATATGGAGAAAAATCAATACAGCACTCTATATATACATATATGTTTGAAAGTTACTCACGAAGGAATCAACGAACACGCGATATTATTCAGCACTTCATGATGATAATGATAAGAAAAAAAGATTAAGAAAAAAGTCATATCATGCGGGACTTATAAGCTATTTTTAATTGAAAGATCATTATACACAATTGTATTTTTTTTATCTAATTATTGTGGGGTATTTTATTAAAAAATTAATGAACATTGAAAGAGAAACTGCATTTTTTGGAGATGGCTTTTGTAGAATAATGGTAATAGTAACTAATTAATTTTCGATGCAGTTCTCTTAGCAAATAATATCAAAAATTGAAAGAAATTCCTTTTCAGTATTTTGATTGATAAAAAAAAATGAAATTGTGCTTTCTATTCTGAATTAAAAGATGAAATTTCATCAGTTAATGCAACTCGAAATATTTAATTCCATGGAGCTAAGAAAGAACGAAGCTACACCGTTCAAAATTAATTTCCTCAACTACATATGCAATAAAGAAGTTATTGCCATAGCCAACACTGAAGAACATCAACTTATTAAAATGAAACTATGACGTGTGAGAAAAAAACAAATCCTACACAATAACTCGCTGATCATGCGAAAATAGTACTTGCAAAATTTTCAACTTAATCAATCCATGAGATATTGAAATACATCATAATTATCGTTCTAGAAAACATTTAAAAAAACGCACGATCCAAAGCACGTTCCAAGCATGATCTAAACTGTTCTAAAAATATCAATTGACTATTGAGAATACTATAACTTCGTCAATTGTTAAAATTATTGGATAAAATTCTTAGAAAATACAGTTGAACAAAATTTCATCGAACAGTAAAGTATGAAAGAATCGATTACTTCTCTAACCCTTTTTGAATATAAATAATCCCTCAATTTACCCAATTTCTCATCTTTATGACAATCATAAACTGAAATAATATATATTTTCTGCTTAAAAAATTTAATTGCTCAAGCATCTAAAAATTATTCATAAAACCGCATGCGGAAAAGTCAATGATCGGTAAATTTTCCAATACATATCAAAAGGGCAAGACCTTTCACCTTATTTACTTAGATCCTCGTGATCTTTATTGGACCACTTTGAAAAAATCCTGCGCAATAAAAACTCACAAATATCAGTGTGTAAGTTTGTCCAAAAACTGTAAATATACATATTATATACATATATATTATCATCCCTCTATTTCATAGCACTGGTATTCTCCAATAATACATACAACTCTGTGCGAGCATGCGCCCGAATGAATATCGTCAAAACCACCACCATCGCAGGGGTTGTTAGTAACCAGGGAGGGGCTCTCTCTTCTTCCGTGTGAGTCAGTCTGAACACCCTCAAAGCTTGAACAATTCTGACTGTATGAATAATACCAAAGTGTAATACAGTTTAACAAGTTCAATTTATATATAAAATTTTCATTTACATTTCATTTTTATTTCATTCATTTAGTCTGTTAATAATGGTCAAACAAAATAATGATTATCAAAGTGTTTAACGGTGTGAATTTGATATAATTCTCTATTGGATGTCTTCGGATCGATTCGTATGCTCTTGGGCTACGTATACGATATGAATGTGAGTATGTACATGTATGTAATAGCGAATGAGCTTCGAAATATCGACTGAAAAAAAAAACACAAGCTTTTATTAAAATACATTTATATACAATTTTATTCTCTTTTATGTTTTGTTTTATATTGAAGAATATATTTGTATTAATTCTTATATTTGCATATACATTGTATATGTATGTATATTTATTTTATATTGTATACCAGGGGATCACTGAATTAAATATATGGACATTATAGTTGAGTTTGCACTTCAATGCAGTGTCAATGTACCTCAAACATTTTGCTTATTCTTCAATCTATACTGCCCCCAGTCTCGTTAACATTTTTTCCATGTGTTTCTTTTTTCGTTCTCAATGTAATATGATAATAGGATAAAAAAGAAGAGAAAAAGCTTCTTGTGAAGAATTATCATCAAGTGGGCTTCTAATTTTTATCACTGAATTCTTTTGCCAACTGCCACGTATATGTGAACGATTTTGGGCTCGCTCCAAAACCTGTTGTTGAATCATCTGTGAAAAAAATTTATTACCAGACAAGTATTCATCTTTCATGAGATATAATTGCAATGTGTGAATGAAAAGTCCAAAGAATTTTCCATTCATTCAACAAATACGCAACAAAAATTATTTTCACTATTACTATTGATATTATTGTTATTGTTATTGTTAGTATCATAAATAAATAGAGAGTTTGTGTGTACACCCTTGAAGACCGTAGCTTTTTGATCTTTAAATGGACGATTTTTTCCAAGACAAATTCAATTTTTGAAGTATGGCCTCATTCAATCCAGTTTTTTTGTGTCGTCATATCATATCTCAGGATTTTTTCTATCATCATTCGATTAGTTATCGTTTTTCCGTTAAGGTTCACTGGTTGACGGTGAGAATCGATGAATTGGGTTCGGAAATATTGGCAATCAAAATCACGGAAATTAATTGTGGTAGATGGCGACTTTTCGACAGTTTCAATTGATGTCTGGCTATTAATTGTTGAATGATACATGCAAAGAGATTAACACAGATTTTTTTCAGCTTGAATACGTATAATGGATTGAATGGAAAAAAAAAATAACAATGTTATTATGCTACAAATTGAAAATAATGTGTCGCAATATCTTCCAAGTTTATTAAACAAAAATTTACATTTAGATAGCTTGCTTCCATTCTCTTAATATTATAAAAGAGAAGAAAAACAAGGCGATAAATATTCATACATCTATATTTCTTCCTCATCCTCGATAGCGAAATATAAATATATACATATAGAACTAAAAGGACGAATAAATATAGAGCAATAAATAACTCGGCAGTACAGTAGCTTACTCTCTCATCTCAATGACCCAGTTATCATCAACTCTCTGCTATCAAAAAAACTTTTGATAGGACTCTTCATCATACATACCTATCTCTACCGTTACATTTATATTTTTGTTTCATTGGAGCTTTCACTCACATACCTATCAAAAGAGTACCACTCATTAATATGTGTATAAGTGTTTTGGTTTAATAATAGAATTCATCTCTCGATTAATCAATACGTAGATGCAAGTATTTTGCCATTGAATAATTCAAAGTTTAAAATTATTGGTAAATTTTTTGAATGTCAAATTTTTAGCACGGGATTTTCTTTCTACCTAATAATATCTTTGAACATTCCTTGATTAGAGTTGCAAATGGATTATTCTGAAATTATATCAAGAATTTCGAGTCTGATTCATATGGGCTTTTCAAAAATTCAAAAAATACAATTTTCCTTTCATAAATACGATTCTTTGCTCAACAACAAAACAAGAACCCAAACTTTCTTACTCTTATACCAAAACTAATGAAAACAATGAAGAAAAAAAATTGAATCTGATCAGGTCAATCAGATCTAAACGTAAATTTCTAGCAGAACTTACCCCATATACACACATATAAATGCATATACATAAATACACATATTTCTTAACTTGGCCATTCCTCAACTGTACATGAGAAAAAAAGAGAGAGAGAGAGAGAGGGGGTTGTTATTTTAAACGAGAAAACGCACATTTCATCCCACATGTGCGTGCCATACGGTAAAAGTACGTACGGTTATACAAATAGATATGGCATATTGAAGAATATACATGTTGATACATACACACACGTATATATCAACATGTATATATTTGAACCTAAAAATGAATATATCACCAACAGGGTGTGGAATATATATGTATATACACATATTCTCACCAGAAATCTCTGAAAGAAAGAACACAAGTTTGTTTTTTTAAGTATAAGTTATTGGGACTCTTTTAGGTTATGTAGTGTCATTATAGTTTATCTATAACATAATGTTTACTCACTTGGTGTCTTCAGTTGAAGATGCTGGTATATATAGGCAATTGAAACGGATTCTGTAGCATATAGGGGCGTGCCATTTCGTGACTCGTTCATACCCTTTGAACACCATGCATATGTATCACTTATACATAACCTCGAAAACAAAGGATAGGATGAGAAAAAAATGAATGAAGAATCACAGGAATAAATTCAAATAAATTTGGAACGATGAGTAGGAGGAGACAATTAACATTCCGAGGTTGATGAACTTGGAAGATGTTAAATTTCACTCCTATTTGATATTTCATATTTCGTAAATATACATGATTGTATTATTGTAAATTGTTTTTTCTCTTGTTCCATGATAGATGAAAGAAGAGTTGTTTTTAAGAGATTAGGGAGGAATCATATTTTTCATGGATATCTGAAACCAGGTTACACTAGACTTAAATTCGAGTTGAAAATTTGTGTAAATTTACTACCTGATGTAGAATATGAAATTAAAATTTTATATACATTCAAATTTCTTCTGAGTGTAATGTAGTCTTCATTCTCACATTCCCAACTTCAATTTCAGTATAATTTCTTACATTTAATTACTGAATCAATTTAAATACAAACTCAAGTAATTATCACCTATGACTATGATTTCCATTCAATTTTTCTTCTTTCATGTTCCTCAAATAATACAAAAAAAATTATATTATATTCGGACGATAAACCATGCCATTCTTGATATATCATCATTGGCTTCCTCATGACAACATAAAGCTTTAATACCCTTAGCTTGTAACATGTAGCCTAGAAACTAATCATACTTCATTACTTCATGATAGATCTAAAAACAAAATTACTTCTCAAACTAATTTTACTCTTTTCCACGTATTGGTTCATTCATTCATTCATGCACAATTTAAATTCGTATTCCCTCACAGCGTCTTTATTCATTGGCAAAAAAAAACATCATATCATACTCTTATTGCTGTAGAATTATATTTCCTAGATAAAATTTTCCCTTTATAATAAACTCTACACGACTAATTAATTGTTTCTACATTTCTCGTTTACATATTCTCGCCCAGTTCACAATATGACACACAATGTTATGAAATTCCATAATAAAATACAAGTAATCTCCTATTTCTTTCGAATAAAGTAAACATTATTGGTATAAACATACGTGTGTGTGTATGTTTGCAAATATTTTGGTCTGCATATCATAAATAAGTGTCGTTGTGAAGCCATGCCAAAATACATGAAGCAAAATTGAATGAGCAACCATAGCATCAAGTGGAAAAGGCGCAAAAGAGATGCTGTACCCTTTTGCTCTAATATTATATGCTATTCTCGCTCAGTGCCTATACACGATATATATACATGCATATGTATACCTTCAAACATACATATTATATACATATATACTCTGATATTATTAATAGAGATTAAACTTCGCGTCGTGTCGTGTCGTGTGCAGTGCGTTCTCCCGCGTTGCCCTCATGCAAGTTAAACAGTCTGAGTCAGACAGTGTATGCGATTCATCGCTCTCGTGTACTTTCATACATATTTGAAAATGCTGAATATAAATACGTGTATATAAATGTATAAACATTTTTTCATCTCAATTGAAATAGAGATAAATCAGATATTGTGTGTGCCAGTCGCACACATTAATAATCAATAAATTAGATATACCAAATCCTCTTTGATATAGCCTTCAATTCATTCCTCATTTTTCTCTTCCTTCTCCTCTTTCAATTCTTATCGTCTTATTTACAGTTTGTGTGCGGTATAGTTGGGTACTCCGTGGAACTAGATTATCATTTAATAGTGCTTTGAACTTTGATAATAAAGTATAACTTTATTGTAACCGGAAGTTGATTAGTGATTTTTATTCTTCTTCATCGATGTATGTGAATGATCGGCAAGAAGTTGGATATCTTCCGGTTCTGAAGTGATGGATTAAAATTCGCAACTACAAACAGTAAAGAGTGTCATCGATTACGTGTTTTTTTTTTTCTTGTGATTTTCCAGTGTGATCTTTACGCTGGAAAAAAAAACGTTTCCGTCTTGATTACTGCTTCTGTTAACTCATCAATAAACCAAATGGAAGTGGAAACGTATTATATTACTCACATATATAAATACTACAGTGTTCAATTAATTGGAACAATTGGTTTATCACTTGTTGCAATTTAAATGTCGTATTTGATGCGTGCGCATCGTCTTTCTGCACTGACATAACCTCTCTATCATAATCATTATTCCATATATATTCTGGAGTGTAATTTTTTTGTTTTTTTTTACATTAACTTGTAAAATGTAATGGATAATTTCGATTCACATGGAACAAAAGAACAATACTCCCACGCCATTTTGATGGTAAAGTAGTGGCAACAATAAAAGAAAAATAAGACAAAACAAAAGACACTTGAGAAGAGTTTTGTTTTTGTGCATCAGTGACTATGTTCATGTTGTAGCGAAGAAAACCAAAAAGAGATAATAGAAACAGCAAGCACAAAAGCACAAAGAACAAATAAACAAAAATATACGCATATACCCAGAAACTGGGTTGTATATATATTATTGGTGTCAAATGATGCTAGTGTTGCTTTTATGCGTCATTATGAAGATAGCTGAATTATCTGTTGGGCGTGTGAGCCCTACATTATCATTGCCATCCACTAAACATCCGCCGCCATGTTGCAATAAACAGAAACGCCGATATCGCATTCACGGCCGTTACAATAATGACAACAATAATAATAACAATACAAACAATAATAATAACAAAAACAACAAATGTAAATACAACAGTCGAAAATGTAAGCTAAATATATGGATAAGTATAAATATTTTCATTTTATGTCATATTAATTTTACTGGGAATGGATTGGAATATTATAATCCTCAAAGTTGTGCATAAATACCTGTATTTTTCATGGGTAATACCATGTGACAATTCAATGAGCGCAGGTATATAGTAACACTTTTGTTTGAGGACTTTTGGGTGCATGACAAATGGCCGGGTTTCAATCCGATGCTAACTCTAAAGATTAATATACATAATAATACTTGAAACAAATACCTCTGTACCGAATCGTAAATTTTCCTACTGTATTTTCATGAAGACAGGACTAACATTCAACGAATAATGTGTACATGCCCATATATGGGTATATATATATAATGAGCTGAGTTTAATTTGCCAACATTATCGTGAAGAGTTTCAATGGACTGATCCCTCTTTAAATTAACGTTAAGTGGTTTCATCATTAAATATCTCTTCGTGTTTCCTTATTTTCTCCATGAACTAAATTAGTTCGAATGAACTATATCTATATATATATATATATATGTATATATGCTCACATGTGCGTAGATCATAATTATTTGCACTTCAACTCACGGAAAATTTTACTATGCTATAAATTTATGTGAACGATCACATTAAAACAAAAATTATTACAATTAAATGAGTAGTTTTGATGTGATTGCGTCACAGGAAATGATATTTGAAGATACGTTTGTGTGTATGTATATGTATTACATTCGTAATTAATTATTTTATGGGAAAAAAAATCTAACATCTACCTGTTTGGGTGTTGAATTTTTTTTATTTGTATATTTCTATTTCTTCTTTTCTATTTGAACGCTTATACAGCATTTACAAATGACTAACGCATACATAGTGAACATTCTTCTGACATGACAAATCAGGTCAGAGAGCATTTTTACAAAACAGTTGATATTATGGAGATAGACAAAAGCCATGTGTTAAAGTTGTCTGGTTGTATTGGGCTGACGTCGTTTCAACTCCAAGTGTTTTAAAACGATGCACGAGTTTAATATACATACATTTATACATATATATCTGGTCCATTATAAAACATCAAATGATGAAATAAAATTATGATGACATGAATTTAATATTCAATATCACTTTGACGTTGGTTTAGCGATATTGCGAATGGAGCTTGAAGAAGATTATAGTTGAACAAGATTGCTTCAGCAAATTAATTATTAATATTGACAAAGTGTTCCAATTTAGTAGGGTGTTCTTGAGATGAATCCAGGTGCAGGAATATCATTTGAAACATTATTTAAGCGGCGATTAGTGAGGTTTCAAGGTAGTTCGAGCATGTGAGCGAGTGGGTGTATGAAATGAGCGTAATGATTCAATCCAAAAGAATTATTCTGTTAATCGTGTTCAATTTAAAATTGATACTCCGACAAATTATTTCATCTTATAAAAAATTCACTTCTGCCTCATAAGTGAAAGCAAAAATATCGAAAATCACAACATTCCAGTCCAATGGTTAGTGATTTCAACAATTCCATTCCTTCAATAATCATTCTGGTTCTGACGATAGCTATACTTATAATAATCAACAAAAAAACTGGATGATGCAGTTCCCTTGAACAGAAGCGTCACAAACTGTGCAGCCAACTCTCGATAAAATTCCAGACAGCGATGAACTTCATGGCTTTCACAACTAATAAGAATCATTAGAATTCCATTTCACCTCAACTCTTTCCCTCATAAATATATACAGAGGCATATGGTCAAACTTCCATAATGTTTTCCTCATCAAGTTCTTCAAAAAATTAATTCTGAACCTCATTTTAATGACATGCTAAACTGATCTATCTCCTCAAGTTCATGAATATTCCAATTAGAAAGATGAGTTGATGTCGCGAGAATGATATTGAATTTCACGATACATATATATACATATATATACATTTAAATGTATAAATGAAAATTCACTGAGTGCCAGCCAGTCTGCAATTGCATATATACACACTTTTGCCACACACTTGACGCGACGAACTCGTTTTTCTCCCCCGGGTGAGATTCTTTAGTCGTCTAAAATTACTCTATACCGTTGAATTTTCCCGAGAAAGTGATGCATACATACCTATACATATATTAATCTCATTAGTTCTTACATTTTCAATGCACTTGAAACAGTTTTTAGCCATATTTTATTTTTATTTTTGGCAATTGATCAAAAATCCCACGTTGATTCGCCCACTTATTTCCAAATATTCTCTAGAATACTCTGATGTCTATTATGAATTTAAATATTGAATAACATTTAATAATTATATATTTATACATAACTTTTATTTACGTCACATCATTACCAATAATGTTCGATATCAAGGCTAAGAATAGTACGAGAAGAAACATTTTTTTTTTATTATCCAAGCTCTCCAGTATTAATATTCAATGAACTTGTAATTCAATGCTCATGCGCGCAAGTATATAATATATATATAACTCACCTTTAATGTACACACAATGAAAGTTTCAATCGGATGCAGGGGACAGTGTGGTTATAGATATTATAGACACACATTCGTATGTAGTATGTCGTTGGAATAAATATACAGTGGGTGGATGAACAAGAGAGTCTGTGCCATATGGATGTGCCAATTTTACTGTTGTGATTTCGGTTTAAGTTTAACTGGGTTAAACATTTTCCGCTAAATCTGCACAGAAAAAGAAAAACGGATTATTATTTGCTATTTACCATCTTAATAATAATCATGGTGCAAAGAAAAATAATTCATATAGGTATTTATCTATAAGTAATTATGATGTTTAAAACCAATGCGGATATCTTCGACATTTTGTATTACCACCCTTTCTTTCTCTTCACACATTCTATTTAAAATCTTCCAATTGATTTTTCAATATTCGTGGAATGTTGAAGGCACGAAAAATGGACATCATTGAATGCTATGAATTTCTCGTTATCCTTAAACACAAAAGATCCATCATTGATACGTATTGAAAGAGTTGGAACTCGGATTCTAATTGATTTAGGATTCAAAACACGTATAGAAAAAAAAAATGATTCACGCAATGGCGCTAGTGAACCCGGGAAAATTCAAATTCTCATAAATTCATTAAAACAATATTCACTCCTCTCAATAATTATCAACTCATCATTATTAAGCATTATCGTAAGATAATTCCTAACCTCAAAAGAAAAAAATATTTAATTTATTCATATATATATATCATTCCTCACAAAATTATCTCCAGACAAAAGTTAATGAAGAAAAGATATAGGTTATGTTGTATCGCAATTAGCATTGCACATGCGCATTTTCGAATAAAAATATCCGCCATCTTGTCCCGCCGTGTATTGTGACGTCATAAACTGTTTCACTGTGTGTATATTCCTGTCAAATATTCTCCAACAGTAGTGCACAGTTTTCACACACAATCGTACAGTTGTGGGAAGGTGATTGAGGAGAGCAGAAGGGTTATGTGAGTAATTTATTCTGCTCTCTTCGAAAGCTCCAAGAAAATACATGTGTATATATATACGTTAATCTATTATATTCGCTGTATAATTTGTAATAAATTCAACAAGAATATTATCATTGTATCAAATTCTCTTACAATGTCACAATATATTTATTATTTGTTATCGTTTTATCGCCTACGCGCGAGACTAATCGATCGTACAATTACCATGTAAGAAGGTTAGTACATCAAGTTGAATGATATTTGTGTGTGTATGTATATATAGTTTTAACAAAGAAATGTACGTTTGTATCTTCATGAAAACGTATGTATATATATGTACACAAGAACGTTGTTGTTATTCAAAATTGGCGTGTATCCTCTTAAAGCTAATAATCAAAATGTTCATATATGTTTTGTCATGAAAAAAAAATTGATAATATTTGTTTATTTGTATGTGTGGTGAATGAATGTACAGAGAAAGTTTTTTCTATTTGATATGAATAAAATTGTTGATCTTAATATTATATATACATTTGTATCTGTGTTATGTTTCATAGAAAGATATTTCTGAGAATTTGTGCGGATGTCAGTGGTGTAAATGACAAATTACTCATTCTTGTGGAACATATGTATTTGTAGGTGTGTGTTTATATATATATATATATATATATATATATGTGTGTGTGCGAGTGTGCGTGTCAAATTGTTTTATGTGTACAGATACAGAATGCTTATGAAGTCCATTGATTGACTCACACACTTGTGAAACGTGTAATTTTAATCAAAAATCAATCATAAAAATAACGCTCGATAAAATATTTATTATTGATTAGTTTTTTCTTTTTTTGACTTCATTTTGTCACAAGAAATTTGGAAATAATTGCATTGGTAGTGGTGGATTTAATTATTAGAATCTATAACTATCAATAATAGTATATAGGCTGACTCGATGTATTTATTTTTATATTCGTTCGATGATTTATTGTCCGCTCAAACATTATTGTTGTGAGCAATTTTTTGAGATAGAAATTCCCGTACAATTTAAATGTAAATTGTTAAGTGAAATTTTGCTATTATTTAATTTTTTGTGAACATTTTTAGTTAGATCGGGAAGAATATTTAATTAACGTTCATTTAGTTATTTGATTATGTGTTTTTGAATGTTGATAAATAGGTCGATGTCACCGAACAATAATATTATAATATTGATTATTTTATATAATCAATACAATGTAAAAGTACGGCCAATAAAACAAATTATTTGTTTCGCTCCTTTTTTTTTCCTTGGTGTTACATGACTCAACGATAATTGAATTGATAATGGATAATTTAGTAGTTGATAATAGTTAAGTAATTCTCTGATGATTATTGATTATTATTTTTATGGGAATTATTTTGAATCCAGTTAAATATTGTTGTTAGTAATCGGTAGAAGCAAAAATTCTTATACAATTTAGAAGCAATTTATTTTGGAGCGTTGTGTTATTTCCAGTGTAATTTAATTCAAATTTGTTCTGCCTATTTTTGGGTCGATCATGAGATTGATTCAAATTAATATTTATTTTTATTTTCCTTTGTTTATCAAGATGTCAATGTTACAGCGTAATAATATGATAATTTTTATGATGACATATATAAATGATACAATAGACATTAATTATACAGTCATTGATTCATAATTGGTATGAACACATATGCGATTTGCATATGAATTATTAATAGATGAACTAAATTATTCTTTTTATTTTCTACCATATAGAATTTTTTATTAAGCAATAATTGGGCGTTTGGATTTGTTAATACTATCACTATTAATTGCGTAGGATGATATTTATCTTATCTATTGTTGCGTCATATTTATTATTTTTATATTTGATTTTGTTTATTTGTTCATTTGATTTTTAGGCACAGGCAAGGGAGCAACAATGATGGAAGATCCACAAACTCCCGGCTCGGATTGTAACTCCAATCCAGCGGATCCAATATCACAGGATCTGATTAGTTCGGAGTTTATTCAAGACAATTCGGATTATCAATGGTTCATTGACTATGGGTAAATATATATTTTTTAATTTTTTGTAGCACAATTTGATGTGATAGATTTGTTGTCACAATTTTTTTTTCTCGTTGCTTTTATTTCTTTTCGATTACGTTCGGGAATTGTATTGTAAATAATCTCTGGATAATCTCTGGCTTGATAGAAAATTTGACAACTGTCATTATTAATTTCCTACAGATACAGAGATGGTGGATTACACGTACATCCAAGTGTATTATCATCATTATCAACGTCATATACCCAAGATGATTTGGGTTATTATGATGATTTGGCGAGAAATTTGGACGCAAATTTGGCAGAAGTTGATATGGAGAGTTTTCGTACAGCTGATATACACACATTGCTCACGGCATTGCCAGTTATGTGTACGGATCCCGTTCAACAATCCGAGGTGAGATTAATTAAATAGAAAATTATTAGTTTATACTTGGAAAATAAATTTGTTTCTTTACTTTTCCTGGTTTTATAAATCATTTTTTGGAATTCAATTCGTAAACTTTCTCTTCTTTGTATTTATGAAACGGTGACAAAGATCAAAAACAAAATTTATAAATGTATTAAATTTATTTTCTTTTTTTCTGTTTTTTTTTCTGATTTTTCAAAACAGTTTAAC
The DNA here is from genome assembly GCA_958496275.1 of Zele albiditarsus. Classification (NCBI taxonomy): domain Eukaryota; kingdom Metazoa; phylum Arthropoda; class Insecta; order Hymenoptera; family Braconidae; genus Zele; species Zele albiditarsus. The sequence goes on from OY292410.1 coordinate 6,636,054, forward strand.
TATCAAAGGGAACGTTATGCCAGTATATCTGGTTCAGTCATGGAAAAAATTGACATTGGCTCGTCAATAAGTCCCCATTCTAGCAGCCAGGTATGAAAATGGACTGCTAAGAATTGAGAAAAAAAAAATTATTTGCTGTTGAAATTTAGTGGAAGTGAAATTTTTCCGAATGTACATTTACGTCTTATTATATAAATGGATATGTTCATCTTGCATCCCATTGAAGCATGCATCGAAGAATCATTGATATGTAGATTGCCATGAATAATATTGTAGAAATAATTATCTAGATATATTATTTATTATTTATAAACGAAAAAAGTAAACGCGCAATTGATTTTAATTTGTATAATTTAAATTAACAATTATTAATTTATTTTTTGAAGGGCGAAGACTCGGCGTGTTCAACCACCGACACAAATTCCATTTGCAAATCGTCATTGCTTTTTTCACCAGTGAAAGAGACACCGGTGTTGCCACCCGGTGGCAGTTACAGCGTTGATTCCCTCGACTGCGAAGACATGTTATTAACATGTCAAGCTAATAATAAAAATAATTATACAATCGCATTTGAAGGCAGCATGACGATGTATTCAGACAGTTCACAGGATTTTGAAACTCACGGTGAGAAACAATTCTCATGAAAATTTATTTAGAATAAGAGAGACTAAGTGAAGAAAAAAAATATATATATAATATATTTATTATATTAACATGACAATCACGCGACAAAAAATGCTATTGAGGTAGCGAGAATATTTTCCGACCTAAAAGTAAAACTATTTAATTAAATTCTTATAGCCCCAATGGTTTTTTTTTTCTTCTTGGCGGCAGAAAAAAACTTTGATGACAATCCCAATCAATTTTTATTTTTCTCATTACAGAGAAACAAAAAATGTACGAAAACCGTGAGATCTATTACAATCGTAAAATGGATTTAAAAAATATGTTGGATTACTCAATGGCATGCTCGGATTCTAAAATATACACAACATGGAGCAATTTGAAACACTCATCGACCAATAATAAAACAATGACACGTCATGGTTCAGGAAATAATAATACAATACCAAATTTCCTCCATGCACCAATAACAATGATGTTAAATTCAAATAAAAAAAGTTTAAGTTTACCAGATTTACGAAAAACACGTGAACTCGAACAAATAACAATTCCCTTAAATTTTTCAATGGATTCAGCTGAATCACATCATCAACATCTACAAAATTCAGGTTTAGCAATGAGCCGTTCAGTAAATGAGAGTGCCAATAGTAATATATCAACTGGGAAGAAAATACAAAATATGAGTTTGGTTAAATTATTCATGAAACAAAAAAGTATGAGCGCTGAAGGTATGAGTTTAACATTAGATCAATCAGATTCAGCAAGTGATAATGGTTGGCCAACGAGTAATAGTGGCAGTGACAGTGGAACAACAAATACAAATACACAAATTCAACGACACAATATTAATGATTCATGCAAAGAACGTAGAAGTGAAAATGATTTTGCGATAAATTGGGTTAAAACTGATTGTTATAATAAAAGTACGTGTGGTAATTCAAGTCACGATAGTAGTTCAAATAATACATCAAAGCGTATACCATCAATAAAAGAATTCAAAGAAGAATCACCATCGGTCGAAGAATTATCAGAAAGTTTAATGAAATCCGATATCGATTATGATAACATCCATCGCAACAATACCACGAGTTATATCAATGAATCAACATTAAAAAATGTGAAAAAAGCTTGGAGCGAATGTAAATTATCATTTCAAGAGGCAACATCACCACAACTACCAATATCAAAAACAACTGGTACACAAGCAATCACACAAGTTGAAGAAAATGGCGTTCAAACATCGCTTCTATACGTCTTACCACCTAAAAATAATTTTCCATGTATACGTGAAACTTTTGTTGATAAAAAACCCGTTTACGTTGTCTATCCAAATTATACATTGCCAGATTTATCATTTTTAAATGGTAAAGAAGGTAAACAATTTGATAATGTTGCATTGAAACCGCACGAAAGAATTTGGAAAAAATCTGGAAAAAATAATAGTCGACCATTTTCATGTAATGATATTGATACTTTGAAACAACGTGGATTTTCCCACGTTACTGATTGGGAATCATTAACATTTCTTTTACCAAATGAATACAGAAAAGTTCTCCATGATGTACCAGAGGTTTCAAAACATATTAAACTTAATGATGAAATTAAAAAACCATTGTTCTGTCTATCACCACCGATGCGACATCGTCAACGTACAATGAGTGAAGTTATGCCGACAAATATATCATCAAGTAGCAGCACTGGTACTCAACCATCATCTGGTTATCGAGGCTCATCAACAATACTCACAGATTCATCAACAAATCAACAAAATAGTGCTAATAATACTACGACAACGACAACAACCACAATGAATCCATTGTATCTCTATCGTTATGATAGTGGTAGTTCTGAAAATAGTTTGATTAGCCACGACAGAAAATTGAATCGTTGTGTGACAAACAGTAGTGGTAATTTATCACGTAATGGCAGCAATGTGCCAAAACGTTCAATATCATTACCGCACGGTGAAAAAGATTGTAATGATTTTAATAATGGAAAAGTGCCACCACGTCCGCCATTACCACGAAGTATTTTACGTAAAAATCGCGGCAGTAGCAATAAACGTTACAGTATGTTTGAAATGTGCGGTGTTGATGAGATTGAGAATCGACGACATAATCAACATCAACAATCATCGACTGAGACAAATAAACGTATGTCATTGCAGGAGCCATATTACATTAATAATGATCTTCAATTATTGCGACATGGAAGAATAATTGATTCGGATAAAGATGTTGATGAAGTTGAGGAGAAACGTTATGCTGAACGAATGCGAGAAGTTGGTAATTTTGGATTAGTGAATGACGTTATGGATTTGGAATCGAGTGGCGATGATGTTAAACAATTGGAGGAATTCTTTAAACGCAGTGGAATATCATCAAACAGTAGTGATGAAAGTTGTGAGGACGCTGATGTTAAATTAAGATCGTATGTTAGGAGATTTTTATCATTAAAAATGAATAAGGATATTGTTAAGGGAGTTGAAATGCTCGAGTCACAAAAGAAAACTGTGAGCTTTGCACAAATAAATAAACGTCAAATGTATCTTGATGGTAAATTGGAACAAGTAATTGATATGAAAGAGAATGAAAATATCGTAGATTCAGATTGGAAATTAATTAATATTGATGAGAAAAAGAAAATGATGTGTGCGGTTAATAAATCAGTTGATTCATTAATTAAATATTGGAATACAACACAAGATTGTGGTAATAGAACACAACGTGAGTACAATGATAAAAATGAATGTCCACAAATTTGTTTGAGCAATTTGTGTCCGGCACTTTATGCAATAATGTCAGATGGCTTGAAGCCACATTTAAACTCAACATTTGGACCAATATCAAATAGCGTTTGGCAAATTGTTGAAGCATCATCGCAACAAGGTCCATTAACAAATACATTAAATGAATTGGTACAAAAAATAAATAGTGAAGATTTTTTAACTGAGGGAATGTTAAAATTCAATGCATTTGTATTTGGTTTATTGAATTTACGTGCATTGGACGCATGGTTCGCATATTTATGCACACGTGAAACTATATTACGCAAACATTATGGTAATAATAGTTTGTTTGTTGGTGCTTTGGGTTGTGCAAATTCACGTGAAATTATTGACAATTTTCTCACAACATTACAACCGTTGGCATTGTTTCCATTTCAAATTGATCTTTTATATCAGTATCGACAATTACACAATAGCTTTGGTCACGTAAATAATTTAAGAGTTGTTAATAATGAAACACCAAAAGTATATGAAAAAAGTCATTCAAGTGGTATTCCAAGTCCAAAAAAAATGCGTCCACGTTCTTGTGGATCATATGATGATCGACGTGGTGGATTAAAATTAGATACAGAAACAAATGGTATGAAAAAACGATGGAGCAATGTTCCAGTTGGTAGTACAAAAATATATCCGGCATTGGAAAAATTAACCGGTGAAGATTCGGAGGAATACACAGACAGTTTAGAACATTCGCCATTAAATCGTGCAACAATGCGAAAAAATCTTGTCGGTAAAACATCAACACCAGAAATAAAGGCAAGAATAAATGGTGATAGTGATGATGATGGCGATAATGATGACAATAATGGTGATGAACATGCTTTTATTCCTGGTGGATTAAAATTCCGTAAATTACAAGAAAAATGGGAATTACTTGTAGGTAAAGATGAAAGAGAACCAACGCCATCAACAACATCACCAACATCGCCAAATCAAGTACAAACTAGTGCTGTTAAATCGAAAATTCCACGACTATTAACGTCACCGATTAAACAATCATGTGCTGCTATTGGTGGAAAAAATACTAAGTCACCGGTAACAGGTATACCGTCATTAAAAAAGCCAACACCAATTGTTACAAACAAATTAACGCAAAAGAAAAATCTGACGGATTTAAAAGTTAAAGATGTACCGAGACGTACAAGTAGAGTTGATCAAGAAAATTCAGTTACAACACCAAGAACACATTTAACTCGACCGAGTTCGTTGCCATATAAATCACATGGTATTACTGCGAGAGAAAAAAATTTAATTTCACCACAACGTCGTGCTGCATCGACATCCATACCACGGGCAAATACTCCCGCTTCTTCTAAAACTAATACACAGTTGAAACGTCCGATCAAGTAAGTGTTTTTGTATTTTTGTTTTCTATCGATCATATCAAGCAATTCTGAGTTGTTGAAAAATTCGATGAACTTCGGGAATTTTTTGTGGATTTATAATATCACAATTCAACTTTAACAATGTTTATTACTGATATAAAAACGCAAATATATCCAAATAATCAGCTAAAAACTTCCAGAACTGGTCTCAAAAAATATAAAGCAATAATATCTGAATCACAAAAAAAAAAAATGAATTAAACCCTTTAACACTTAATCATTCTATTTTAGGGAAGTTCGAACATTAACTCATCGATTGCCCGCCGACAATGGCCATTTATCTTTCAATGAAGGTGATCGATTGAAAGTTATACTCGAAGTTGACAATAAATGGTTGCTATGTGCAAAAGGTGATAGGAAGGGTTTAGTACCACGTGCTTGTGTCCATCCATGTCAAACTTAACCCACAGCACTTGGCTGATATTGTCAGCGATAGTGCCATTGGATCGCCAAAAAAACGTTTTGAGATTATGTTTAAGAGAAAGAAGGAAGATAAATGAATAATAATAAAAAAAAAAAAAAAAATTGACTGACGAATTGAGGGGAAAAAAGCAGAAAATAAAATACAGAGATTAATTCTGGAACGATGAGAGATGAATGAAAAAAAAAAAAGAAATTATGTACAGTGTATTAAAAAAAAAAAAAAATGAGGAAGACTGGGAAGAATTGGTTTAATGTGTGACAATGAATATTTGTAGTTTACAATATTTAGATAATATTTATGAATCCCTCTCCCATCTACAAATATTTCGGCGCTTGAAACAAATTTTAATTTGTAATGATAAAATTTAGCAGCAAAAATATTTTATTCTTTCTTTTCTTTTCTATAACATTTTAATGCCGTTATTATGTTTAGTATTGATAAATAATTATATATGAATTGTATAGAGCGAATGGAATGCATGCGAGAATGAAAGTAAAAAGAAAAAAATTATTGCTAGTCATAGGCTTTTTTTTTTGAAAGAGAGAAAAAGAGAGAGACGAGATAACCAGATTGTATTTAATTAAAAAATCATGAAACAATGATTAATGAGAATAAAAAAGCATCATGCATACATACATACATACATACCTATTTATATCATGGATGTAAATAATATAGTTTGGTGATAATGATGACAAAAAAAAAACGTAACGTTGACGACGACGACGACGACGATGATAATGATGATGATTAATAACTTATATTTATCATGAATGTAATCTGTGATCATAGTTAATAGGCAAAATTAGTTTATCATAAAAAATGCGATAGTTATTCTTCTTTTTCCCTTGTTTTTTTTTTTTTTTTTTCAATACCACTTTCAAATACATTTAATTAACATATACATATAGGTGTATATATATATAATGGAAAATTGTTTAAGAATATCATGCGCGCATAAAAAATAAATTCTCTTTCTTTCTCTTTATTTCCACTTTTTTTCTTTTTTTTTTTTTCAAAGCTTTATTTATCACCTTTCTTTTTGTATTCTTCTTTTTTATAATTTTCATGACGAAGCATTTTTATACGCGGAGGGTGGTCAACGTTGCGACGATATGTGATTTGTGAATGAGAAAATTGTGAAAAAATAGGGAGAGAAACAAAAAAAATGTGAAAACTTTTTTACTTGCTTGAATTTTCATTTCAGCATATTTATAAAGATTATTCAAGTATATTTATTATAAATAGGAGATGAAAAAAAGAAAAAAAAAACCGTTTTCTCTCTTCTTAAGTCACAGTTGTATATGTACAGTTTTTATTTATAAGTCACAACAAATATCTCCGTTTATCGTTTAATAATATAGCTCTGAATGTAAAGCAAAAATTTTTTAGAAAATAGTTTTCGAGTTACATATATATAATAATAAAAATAATTATAATTACTATTATTTATGACTGCAATATATAATTAGTATTATATATATGTACTCGAATAATCAATGCGATTAACAAATGAATATTACCACTCAAACAAATTTTCACAAATGAGACATAGAATTTAATTTATTGTATTGAAATTACAAACAAATCAATACAATTATATTAGAGGAATGATGAAGTGAAAATGTCACAAGAAAAAAACATGAATAAATAAAATTACGAATGTATATAAAATGCGTGTCACGAGTGTGTCGCTATCACTTTTGGCTTTGCTGCAAAATGAAATGTTATAAATATCACCCTTGTCATATATTGAACCGCAGTAATAATAATAGTGATTATTATTATTATTATTATTATTATTATTACTATTATTATTGTTCTTATGACTATTATTACAGAGAACGGAATGAAGCTAAAAGAAAAGAAAATCAAATTCAATTAAGTTTTCGATTGTTAAAAAATTATCTTCATATTTTTATTTTTTCATACGTACAAATGTCAATTGTCGGACGTTTTTCTTTTTTTTATATTAAATATTATTTGGGACAAAACTAAAATTTTTTACAGCGCTTCATGTGTATCTCGTGAACGGGACACATATATACCGGGTGTTGTGTGACTTATGGTAAAATTATCATTGAAATAGCGAGTATAGAATTGGAATAATATGCGGAATTAATGCATTTCAACAATTAGTATGCAATTTATTTTTAAAATTAATTTCCTCACATTAATACAATCGATTTACGATCGGAAAAATGCATAAAAGTTAATATTCTATGCTCGCAACATTCTGATAATAATTTGATTTTATATCGCACCGCATCCTGTATATATATATATATATATATATTTATTTATTATATATATGTGTACACATTTATGTAATGAATCTTTGGATGCAAAAAAAAAAATGAAATAAAATATATATATATATATATATGAATAATACAATGGAAAAATGCTCTGCTGCTGCTGCTGCTGAAATGAAAAGTTATATGAGAGAAAAGTAAAAGTGGAAAGATGAAAAAAAAAAAAAATAATAATAATAATAAAATAAAGAAAAAATGACATTGGCCTCGTTTCAATTTTATTAAACTCGCGCGCTCGTATATTCAAATGAAACATAAATACATATACATACGTATGTATGTAATACGTTTACATGAATAATAAAATTATCATATTTATGACATTACTGTTGTGTTCGATTATTTATTCATTCTGTTACCATCATCAATTATTTCTACTTAATAAATTGTACCTACTTATGATGAACTCTCCATCACAAACTTGACATCAAAATTCACCCTTCAACTCTCCTAATCATTTAAATAAATAAGTCAATCAATGAATAATTTTTCGGTTGATATGAAAGAGAAAAAAATAAATTTTATTGCAAAACTAGTAAATATATCTACAACTTTATCAATTATAAATTAAAATTAGGGTTTTTCACAAATCAAATTGATGAAGTGTATTTGTTTTGTTTTTTTCTCATTCATTTATTTAATTTGTTCATTTTGTTTTTTCCAACGAATATAAATATTGTTTCTCTTTATTTCAATATTGAAAAAAGGAAATTGGCTATTGGTCAAAGCAACACACTGAATTCATTATGCAGTTAATTATTGCGTGCGCATGTAGTAATGTCGACTTAACAGATATAAATCATTGTTGAAAAAGTGTCGAGAGAAAAAAAAAGTTTGATGAAATAAACATGGGAAATTGTTGTTGTTTTTTTATTTTCGTTTCTTTATTCAATCTAGTTTGCACAGCGAGCTCAAAAACAACATGTATGACGTGTATTTAGTGATAATATTCAATAGAATTATCGGTGTCTCGTTATTGTTCAATTGTGTAATAAATCAATGAAACAAAAAAATTATCTAAATATGAAAAAAAAAAAAAAGCTATTTCCATCGCGGTAGTCTTCAAATCTCCTAAATTATCGCAATAATAATTATTTACAATTCAATGCTTATTCGTAAATTTGAATGCGCATTTTTTCATCCCATACACACACACACACCCTCACAGATGCACACACACACAGGCTCTCATGCACATAGATTTTTTTTCTTATTCGCATAAATGTATACATACACATACAAACAAACACATCGATAGAATCTGAATGCTTCAATTGTCGCAGAAATAACTAGGTATGTATGTGTGTAAGTGTTTTTTCTTCCTGCATTAATATTAATTAATATTAATATTATCATTATAAGTATATTAGTTACGTTAATTATTATTATTTAATTTTTATTTCCTTCATTTTCACGAGAATATAACTATTAAACATATTTAATATTAATGATGATACTTATGTAGCTAGTTTAACGGTACACAGAAAAAGCATAAAATATTAATTTAATTAATCAATTATATATATATATATATGTATGTATGCATGTATGTATATATATGTATTTGTTCTTTTCTTTACTTTTATCACTTATCAATTGATTTTGTAATAGAAAAAAAAGTTTCTCCTATTTTTTCATTTATTCATTCACAATTTTTCATTCTCCCTCCTCTCACTTTTCATATCTCTGCTTATTTTATTTATCAAATGAAAAAGGATTTGTTTATCTTTAGTTTTCACTGAAAAATTTTAATGATACGAAAATGAGAAAAAAATATTTTGGAAAAGTTTGAACATTGAGATGAATCCGAATGCTGGAATATACACCTCAAAATAAACTTAAAAATAGAGAAAAAAATAATAGAAAATTTGCATCAATCAGATGGCAAGAATGTTATTAAAAAAATTTTAACGATGACGTAACAACACTCTTGATTCTAGAAACTAATATCATATACAGATGGCCGGTTGTTCAAAAGCGCAAATGCTAAAGTGAGACGACGGCGAGAATGAGTGAGACCGAATTAAACAGTTAAACAAAAAATATATAAGACACTCTTTCACTTATTATGTCATATGTATTCGTTTGTGAACGCATGGAAAAGAAAAAGATTAAAAATTGTTTTAACAGAGAGACTGAAGTGCTCATAAGTCGGAGCATGTGAATTAAAAAAAGAAGAAACAAACACGGGCACACACACACACATACAAACATTTATGTATAACAAGAACAAAAGGGACGTTGTATCGAGATTTTCTTTTACTCTCATTTCTCTCTGCTTCAATATGTATATATATATATATATATATATACACACATATATATATATATATATATGTATGAACAGCTTATTTTTGTTATATGTACAATGTTTTAGAGTAATTAGCTCGATTAATTTTTTTTTTCTTCATGCTTTTCTTTTAAATTTCTTTACAACCGATAAAGAAATAAGCGAGGGCATTTTTTTTCTTTTTTTTCAAATTCTATTCTATCCACCAGTCCGATATGTTAAAAGGGGCTTAAATTTTCTCACAAATTATTATTATTTCTCTTATTTATTCACATTTCTGTTATCCATAATCGAAGAAATAATTAATTTTTCGATTAGATTGTTTATATTTTCATTTTTCTTCGTCTTCTTTTTTTTTCCATTACAAATCAGATCTCGCAGTAATAACTATTAATATTCAATCTCCTATTATTTAATAAATATACAAATGGCAAAATTGAAATAAAGCACATGGCAATATGCAAACATATACATATATATATATATATATTTGATAAAAATATTTATATATACATATATGTTGTTATTTATGTAGCATTCCTATTCGGCACTGTCCAAAACCCAGTATCAATTATCAAAAAATAAAAATATACATTAGAAAAAGAATTATTATAAATAATTGTAAAAAATTAATTATTCCGGTGGAGGACGAAAACATTGAGAGAAGATTTTGATGATTTTTTTTGTTCGTTATAAAACATGATCGTTGAAAAACATAAGAATTATATGATGAGTTTCATTAGATACTGGGACAGACACCTAACCTATTATATATTTTTTGTTCTTGTGTTTGTTCATTTCTCTATTTGTTTATCCAATTTGCAAAATATTTATGCGCTGAGTAAATTGATTAAATCTATTAACAAAGTTTTATTTCCTTATATAGTTCTCCGATTATTTTAATTATTAAATTTAATTTTCTTTTATTTTTTGTTTGTTTGTTCGTTTTTGTTTTGTCTTATTCAAAAATCTTCCTTCGGTGAAATCACTCTGTACAAATTACATTACGTATCCATGTGTGGGCCTCGTATTTCGGGAATTCTCACGCATGCAAGTGCCGATCTAAAAATGTCATGTGAAAGAAAAATAAATTAAAATTGGTTTGAATTAATAAAATAAATAATAAAATTATCGCGATTAAAAAATGCATTGTCCTTCTTCTTTTTTCCGATTTTCTCTCCATCCTTTTTTTAGTGTCAACTTTGAATATTTCTTTGAAATGTATATTTAAAATCTTTAATTAATGTGAAATTCAATCACTAGAAAAAAAAAAAACCAAAATGAAAGAAATTAAATTTGACGAGAAAAAATTATTTGTCAAGTTTGTATTTTTTCTTTCTCGCAGCAGTCTCTAATAAAAATTCCTCGCGGCTATCAATCGGTTTTCACGATTGTGTGTCTACCAGGTACATCGTATTCAGGGTCATTTAATTTGTATTCTCATTTATGGAATACACCACAATTTTCAATTAGGATTATTTTTCTTTTTTGTTGTTTAATTTAAGGGTTATCTTATCGGCCCAGATTTCTCGTTTTCATTTCCACTCTGACAATTTCGTTATTTTTATCATCATTAACAGACATCGACTATTGGCAAGAGAATGACGGGGAACGTATTTTTCTTCTACACCGATTAAATATTTAGCGAGAATATTTTATCTGATTATTTACAAATATTTGAATGAATCTAAATTTCATTCTCTACCTCTCTATTGTTCTCATTCATATTTAATTTTCTATATCACAATTAACACAGTGATCAATCATAAAAAAAAAAAAGAAAAAATGGCGTGCCCCTGAAATGTTAAATATTATTTGATACCCAGTGAATTATAATTATTCAAAAATTAATTTTCTTTTCTTTTCTTTTTTTCCCCTTTTACTTTCCAATATAAAATTTACAGCCAATATTCAAATTTACTTTTGAATGATACAATTTATATCTCTGATCGTCAATAATCGCCGAAAATTATTTGATATTAGACGTTGCGATTAACAAACAATTACGAGAAATAATATTATAATTAATAAAAAGAAAAAAAAAGATGGGGAATTAATTTCTATCTGATAATTTGGACTAAAGTTACACAAATAGCTACATCACGTTCCCCGCTCGATGTTTCAATAAAAAAATATTATAAATATATATGGGTCGATGTGTTTCGACGTGTGTGTGTTCAATTATCCAATGTGTGTAATTTTTTTTTGTTCCTTTCCTATTATTCTTTTCTTTTGGTTGGAAATATATATATATATATATATACATGAATGTTTGTTCATAATACAATTTAGACTCAGTCTACATACTAGATTCCTTGGTGATGATTGACTCGCTCGTGTTGTCAACGCGTATCAATGTTGACGAATTAATAACAAGACCTCTGCTCAATATTGCAACGCGTTCCATCACACATGACGCTGATAAACGCGCTTCCGCATCGTGATCCCAACACTCCTCCATTGTATCACAAAGTGACAATAAGCCCTGTGCAAATAATAATAAAAAATTTGAGTTAGTCAAGTGCAAAGTTTGTCCACATTATTAGCGCTTTCAATTACATGAACATTCGATAATATGCATAGGTTTCAAGAGAAAACTGCACGACAACCAGCCGGATAATAAAACCGAGTACATAAAGTTCGACAAAATACAGAAAAAATCCCCAAACAAATTTACCTCTTCTCCATTTTCTCAACTAATTCACTCTAACTCCACTGCATAAATAGAATAATCAATCTTACCGGATGTTTCCGCCACGTTTCCATTATTAATGGACGTTCTTTTTTGTGTACAACACTTTCTTGCATATCTTCTAGTGTCGGATGAAGACCAACTTCCTCCTCAAATGGTAATCTATATTCGCCGATTGGTCCCTTTATTAGAATATGAATAAATTAAATTATAAACACATTTGATTTCAACATTAAATAAATTCTATTACAATAATATGAATGATATTTACATCTTGTACGGTACAACGTGATGCTAATTCCCACAGTACCAAACCACATGCATACATGTCAATGCGTAGAAATGAGTCGCGCGTGAAGTTTATCGCCCCTTCTAACACTTCTGGCGCCATATATCTTCGAGTACCAACCTGAAACGAATCAATTCATCAACTTACATGACTCATATTGCATCACAAAAAAATAAAATTAATGAGTGAATGTGTAAATAACGAAATAAAAAATTGTGAAAGAAATAATAATTACTCCAAAATAAAATAATATATTTATCAAACCTGTCCATGAGTGTCCCCACATGGTTTTCCCGGCTGGAATATAAGTGCAAGTCCAAAATCGGCAATGCACGCACTCATATCGGATTTTAAAAGTACATTTTTCGATTTAAAATCACGATGTGCAACAGCGGGTTTATAACCATCAGCTTTATTAGCTGGAATTTCTTCATGTAAATGCATTAAACCGCGTGCCATTGATTCAGCAATACGACACATTTCCGACCACGTAACAACATTAGCTTTTAAGTAATCGCACAGTGAACCTTTTTCATGATAAGCAGTGATTAACCAAAATTCTGCTTGTAAATTATCACCACTTCTTTCAACACCGATATAATGTAAAATGTCCTCATGATCCATATGCGCTAATTTAAATATTTCTTGTTCAGTTTGCCATGATTGTTTGTCCTGTTGTGGAAACACTTTTACCGCTACAATATCATTCTTCAATTGAGCTTTCCATACAGCGCCAAAACGTCCACGTGCTTTTATTTCAAGCAGATGAATTGGACGCAGACGTAAATTTGGCGATGGCGGTGGTAACTCTACGGGCTCTAATGTTGGAACCTGAATTTAATAATAAAGTAATTATTCATAATGTAAATAAGATAATGAAGTGAAATAATGTTAATTTTTATTTCGGAATTTACCTCGTTGAAATAACCAAGCTTTCGTCTTTTGTAGCACCAATAGAGTGATGTGAGGACAATTAGAAGCAATAACATTGGCACTGATATTGACACTATCATAGTTATGATTTGTTGCTCCATATTTGGAAGTAGTTTAGATTCTGTAATTGGAGGAAAAACATTTGATACTTTGATAATAATGACAACGTTGTGGTTATCTATTTTGTAGTTCTTGAAATAGTGTTGAATTAAATATATAAATATCATCTCTCTACATTGCATGAAAAATTCCTCCAGCTATAAATAAATATTTCACAAAGAACTGGAAAAAATTCGAAATATTCCTACTGCATTGTTTGCATGAAAATAATTATTAAAAGCCATTTTTTGAGATTAATTTCATACATTTACACACAAGATATATTTCAAGTGTGTTACTGTACAATCTTAACCATCACTTGCCTCGTACTTTTTTTTTTTTACATGCATGTTTGGTCCCACCAGTCACTCGCTCGTGTCTCGACAAAATTAATGTATTGTAACGTTTTCATTCTTTTTTTTTTTTTCAATTGATCATAAATTTTCTGAGAATTGAGGCAGTGACCTCATGATGTGTCGAAACGGATGAATAATGAACGAAAGACACTTATGAAAAAAGATAAATGATAGAGACTAGCAACAAAATTACCAGCCTCAAAGCGAAATTAATATTCTTCAATAAAACAATTGATACTGCATTATTTTATATATTCAACCAATATTTGATTTAACAATACTATTATCATAGATTTTGAAGCAACTGGTTATGTGTTGTTATCAATATGGCACTCAAAAATAATATTGTACCGCTACAACCATTCCAATTAAATGTCGATGTAAAGTTTCCATGTAAATTTATGATTTTAATTTACTTTAATTGTTCCAAATATATATAAAATTGTGTTTTGAATTGTAGGAATTTTCTCCTATTTCTTTTCGTTTTATTATTAAGTAAATAAAATTTACCATGATCTTTATGCGGTGGTGGCTCAGTGGGTTGAGGATCCCATGTGAAGTTCTGATTGCACATATCACCATCGCAACAGCAAAATAACATTTTACCCTTACGATCAGCATTCTTTTCAACGCAACGTGGTTTATCATAACATTCTTTGATATCTAAGAAGCATCCCTGCAATAATAAAATAGGAATAAATATTAATATACCACCTTTTATATTTATTCACTGAAAAGGAATTGAAACAGTAATTTTATTTTGAGGCTATTGAGATCTGTCTTTTTTATTATGTGCAATTTTTGAGAGACGACGTTTAACGCAACAAATGTACATCCACATTTTTTTTTTTTCGATTCGCTATTGGAGATGAAATAATTTACTTGCAATAGAAAATTTGAATAAATAAGAATATAGTTTTGCCTCTAAACATTTTATGGAATAAACACTTCGAGCTATTTATTATTGGAACAATGGATATTTTTAAAAGAAAAAAGGAATCGAGAGTCGATTGTTGAGGATCTGGTTGCGAACTTCTCAACAAATAAATCAATAATAAAATCAATACTCAAAATATATTTACCTTCAATATTAAAGTTGAATTTTTTGTTGTATTATCATATTGCCACAAAACATAGCAATGATTTCTCTTGCCGGGGTCCGGTGTTGCACATTCCTCTTTCTCCATACAACCCTGTTGCGATACTGTGCAATTTTTTGCATTATAATATTCACAATATCTCGATCCCTTAACATCATGACCGAGTGCGTCACTAGTTAAACCTATTCCAAAAAAAAAACAATAAAGAAGAATTGAAAACCGAATAATAAAACTAATTCCATTCTCGCAAACTAAAATATAAAAAATTCTTCGTATATGAATAATAAATTCTACCTATTTTCATTTCATCCATGCAAATATTTTTCTTCCACATTGATTAAAAAAGATCAAGAAGAAAATACACATACATACATATCTACATCTATACTAAAAGATGCTTGGCGTTTACTTGCCGCAAGAACGAGCAATAATTTATTTACAATATCAACACACACACACAACTCAACAGGGCCTTGGATATAAATGTATCGTTTCCCCTCATCTTTTCTACCACCATGCTTGTATATACCAAAAGTAAATCAACATCTCTCATCTGTGCGTGCTCATGTAAACTCATTGCGAAAAGGAAATGGAAAAAAAAAAGTAGCAAAAATACAACGAAGGCCAAACATAAAAAAAAAATAGATGAAGAGTAATAATAACAAATAACAAGCTCGATTATTAAAAAAAATGAATAGAATGGTCGATTTCTCATCACGCTCCATCCATCCAATCTCACAAAACTCAAACCACAGCAATAAACATTGATAAATATATAATTATTATTAAATATTAACTACAAATAAAAATTAAAAAATTGTTTCTTAATTTTCAATTTACCTAATAATCCAAGTAGAAGGTATGTCGTTATATTTAAAGACATTGCCATTGTGATTGAAGATGTATATTCACATAGGCCACATCAAAATTCAGACTATTTCTCATACGTTCATAAACACACTTGCACATACACGCATACATTCACACTAACACACACACACACACACACATACACAATTGCTATGAATTTTCGAGTCTATTAACTATTAAGCAAATGGTAGTAATTTATCCACCGACACATGTCTGTTCATCTCACTTTCAACTGCAACCTCAAACACCACTTCTTTTTTTTTCTCTCTACTCTGTTTTATGTCACAGTCGATTTTTTTTTTTTTTTTTCAATCTCACACAATACACATAGGCACTACCAACTTTTATCCAGATATATATATATTTATATCTGTATTTCACTTCCGATCACGTCAATTGAATATCAAATAAATTGAATTTTCCGTCATTTTTAGTCGCACAAATTCCGTTTCAATCACCATTGCCATTTGCCAATGTACGCAACCATTTATGTGTGCGTGTATATGTAAGGTTCTCGGTGCGTTTGCCGTTGTGCGCGTGTGTATTCCTATATATTTCTGTGCATGTCGCCACTGAATTGAGTTTGACGCCAACACTACCACTATCAAACACACACATCAATTATATTTATATATATATATACACATATATATATATAATATGTGTATCGTGTGTACACGTTTTTTTTTTTTCACTAGACGACAAAAAAAAATATGTTTTCCGTGTGTATAACTACTGATAGTGTAGAAAATTTGCCGATTTAATTATCTGTGGGAAAAAAAAATATATATATATATTTATATTACAGTTTATAACCTATAAATGTTTGATTATATTGTTATATATTGTTGTCTTTGCAAATTTTTATATTGTTTAACAGGAAAAAACATACGCAGATAAGAGAGAGAAAGAGAGATTGGATGGTCAAACACACGCGTACAAATACGACGCCTCGACAATTTTTCGATGCACACTGCTGTATGTATATATAATAACTAGTGTATGAGTGCTATGTTGAAGGTATATATATAGAGAAGAGGCAGCAGCGCTACGGGTCAGTTTTCAGCAGCGTGAGAATGAAGAGAGGGGACAGAGTGAGAGAATATGTGATTTTTGCGTTTGGATGAAATCACAGATTTGTGATTGGTTGTTGAAGAATTTCTTGGAGATATGGCGGTATAAAATGGCGGGTGTGTACGAGCGGGAAATAATTATTGAACCAATCGGATGCGAGATAATGTGATATGTTTCTGTGATTTTTGTGTGGGAGTAGTTGGTACGCTTGATAAGTGAGGTTATGTTTGATGTTGTATGATCTAGTATGATGGCGGGAGTATTTGAATTCCGTGTGGTGGCATTTTTTTTTTTGTTGGGATTTACTGACAGAGTTGTAATGTAATATTTAGTGGTTTTAAGTTGGATTTATATAGAGTGTGATTCATATGAATAATGTTTATAACGCATTATAAATTGATTAGGTGATTAGTAGATTTGATAATTAATTAATATATTTGTACATTTTTAGGGTATATTTTGCGCTACACAATTTTTTCTCATTTATTTTTCCCTGATAAATTTGTGAATTAAATGAATAAATTGATAAATCATCAAATAACGGTTTATTAAATGTTATTAATGCAAATGTATAACAATTGATAAAAAGCATAAAAAAAAAATTATCCTCATTAAAGTTGAAATGTGAATTGCAAATATTTTTTAGTTTTCATTATAATTAATTTACGAATATAATTACATTGGATTTATGTTGCGAAAAAAATCATAAACAATAATTATCAACAACAATATTTCAATATTAACACTTCAGGCTTCAATTTCACGCTCATCAGAATATCGATACGTTGTGGAGATGTAATTTACCATGTGTGTTACGTTTCTATAGCAACGAGGAAGTTGCACTGATAAACCAAATGACGTTTCCTCTTTCTGCATGAACGTCTCTGTTTCATTACCTGGCGATATTATAACTCTGTGTTTATTGAAAATAAATATCATGTATTATATTGATTAATACAAAAAAATTGACAATTAAAAATATATGAAAACCTTCAACTAAAACTTTTGAAATAAAAAAAACATTCTATACTAAACACAAACGAAAGTACTTAAAAATATACATTTTACATTTTTCTTTTTGCAAAACAATTCACAACAGTTATCAACCTCATATTCTATTGTAGTCGTGTATATTATCCGTAATATTAATAAATAAATTTACAAATATATTAAATATACACAATTTATTTTGTTGAATTTTTTTTTTTTTTTTATCCTATTTAAATATCAAGAAAATATATATTAAACAACAAATTAAATATTCAATTGAAAATTAAAGCAAAAAAAAAAAACACCAAAGCACTACTCAATATAAATTCTATTTCATTTCATTGTAAAAAATTAAAAAGTATAAAAATAAATTACAACTAAACCGAGGAAAAAATTAAATAGAAAAAAAAAAAAATGTCATCGCGAATGACTCAAGAGTGTAAAATGTGTAATCGTGGATTACAACTGTACAATATTCCATCAGTAAGTTCATCAAGAATGGAAACATACACATGTATGAAGACACCACGTGCTGTTATGCATGTAAAAAAGAGATACCGTAATCCATCGTCTAAGTGAGTACAATAAATAATAAAATAACTACAAAACACATCAGGATAAAATCTTTGCAATCAATTCCACACATACATACATGCTGATATATTATTCAATAAAAGTAAAATTGCATAATGATATCAATAAACATTTTACCAGTGTGAAGAATCATTAAATGCAATACAAAATAAAAATAGAAAATTTTCAGATCAATAAACATAAAATCGCACTTGCGATCAGCAATTCAATGTTCACCGGGTATATAATGAGCCACTATTCACATGCCTCCATAATATGTACCGTATGCTTGTGTTCATATATATATACATTCATAAATAAATACATGTGGGCATATATAGAACAGACCTAGAGGGAAATGACCGGAAAGTGTTGTCGATCTTATCAAGAATACAATCATTTTGCTCTATACTAATAACAGTGCTAATGCATGGTTCTCTTTATTCTATTCTTTTTTTTTCTGTGATCATTATATATATATATATAAATGCGACACCAATGATGAAAATAGTGATAAAATAATTCTTGAAACATTGATCTTTGCAAAAATAAAAGAAAAATGTCAAATTTTTTGATATATTAAATTTAATTAAATATTTCGGTGGTATATTATTATTATTATTTCGTATTCTGACTATTGCCAATCAGTTACTTAACAGTTTGACTTCAGGATTCACTGGTTGATAAAAAAAAAAATCGTACAGATAGATCGTCAGATATACGTGATCAAAGTTTTGTGATGTTAGCTAATCATGATATAGAAGAAATATTGAAGGGATTTCATACATTCAAATTGTTGAAAGTGAATACAATGCTCTTGGAAGAACACATGTGATATTACATTTCTTGTTTCTAAACATTGATTGAAGTTTAATTTAAAAAAATGAGAAAGGAATGTGTGAAGTGAATTTATTATTCATTTGTGCAGACGTAAAATCGTTTTCTATAGAGAATGTAACACATTCAGTAAAAGTGTTGTTCGAAGTATTCGCAACGTTTATGTTGATATAAAATTATACACTTTGTAACACACGTGAATTTTGTCAATATAAATATATTTTATAAATTCCAATGAGTTCTAATTGCATGAAGACCTACAAAATAAAACCATTTGATAATAAAATAGTTACATCAAAAGATTATTAATGGTTAAGAAGACAAATTACCGATTACTATACATACAACACAGTTATCCAAATTACAATACATAGTAAGGTCAACAGTCTCGATATCGATCGTGAACTAAACTTCGATTAGTAAACTCCATCTGTATACACACATAGGCGCTTATATATATATATACATATATACAAACATTATATAATGATAGAGACAAAACGGGGGAACCCTTCACCTTGAAGGAGTTGCCAAGGGCTGGGACATCCCCTTGGATTTCTTAGCTTTAAAAGTTCGTCGCATATTCATAGAGGACAATCAAATACATGTAAATGTATGCAAACACCCACATGACTAGATATATTTTTCATATATATATATACTCACCCGCAATGGTTAGAATTGCAAGTGTATATACAAACTATGTATATGAATACATGTGAAGTTAGTGATGGTGCTTTGGTCAAGGAAAGAGGACGAATTGCGCAAGTGCAGAAGCAAATGGTCACTTGCTCGTCGTATTGAGTGACCAGTACACCCACTCTATACATATGTATATATATGAAATATAAGTTGTATAAAGACGGTATATATGATGGTAGTGGGAGGTTATATCTGCAGTCTATATCCAGTACAAGCTTGGTCAGATATATATTGTCCAGTAACACTCGAGGGACAAACTTCAACCCTTGTATGTGAACTTTTGTCCAGTATTGCCGCGAGTCGTCTACGGGCACAGACTTTATGTATATTCATTCTTGTTCCATTCGTTTTGGAATAAATATATGTATATATATTTATATGTGTGTATGTAGTTATTTAGACAGTAGTCATATGAGAACTCTGGTACGGTGTTTTCCCTTTAGCTATTTTTTATTTTTGTTGTATTTATTTAAATGTAAAAATGTTTTAATAATGTTTTTGTGCAACGATATTCTTTTATTTTTTTAGATCTAGTGTGCTTAGAGCGACATCTCGCGTGCGTCCAGGAAGTACTACTTAATTATTGATAACATTATATCCGATTGTGAGAAAGGGAACACCTCTAGTAGTTAATTTAATAACTGATCAATTGGAGATATTGTATTTATAGATGTGTATGTAATTTAATTTTTCTATTTGGTTTTATAGAGATTTGTTTGGGTTGAATATGGATATTACATGGATAATAGACATGAAAAGAGATGTGGGGGTATAGTATCAACTCTTGATGGAATAAAAATCCAAATTTGAACCAATTCGGTTTTCCTACGCTCAATGGCAAACATCACGATGATATCCAGAAAAATTAAACTTAATGTTACAGTTTTGTTTGTTCGGATTGATTAGGGATAGAGGAATGATTGCGAATACAGAAGTATTTTTAATTTATTAACTATTTGTTTTTGAGAACAAAAAAAAATCAGCTGCGATTCTTAGAGAAATTTGATTATAATTTGGCTAATGCTCGAGTGCGTTGACTACTAGTCCAAAAAATATAACAATATCAAATATCTTGTCTATATTATAAGGAAATAAAATGCTGGCATATAGCTAAAGTTTTTTAAAATTAATATCGACTCTAAACTATATATATATATACTATCGTATTTCTCAAATGAAAAAAGCGCAAAAATGCATAATTAAAAATATCAACCAATGAATGTTTCCATCGATAAATTGAGTGAAGTAATACCTGCTGACATTTTATACATACGATCGTGATCACATAACTAATTCAACCTTTACCCCTACAAGAAAATAGAATTCTTTTCATTCCTCTATATATTCCTTCATTTCAATCATGAAATCCAAATCGATCCATACTATTAATATTCTATTTTTCCCTTTTTCTTTCTACCCACGTGTATAAACCTGTATACACACTTACGTATGTAGTCACACAATATTGAGGATAATGTTATACGAAATCCTAGAACACGAAAGCTGCCACTCAATTATACATGTTGTATATATGCAGTTGAAACAAAAAAAAAAAAAGAGTAACAAAATATAAAAACGAGTCACGCAATTGCCATTAGAGTGTATGCTATACACGATTTACTCCTCACATTTCTCTCTTTTCTATTTATTCCATCACTCTTCTTCGTTACTTATCTTACTGAATCATCGTATTAATTTACAGGTTAAAAAATAATTATTCATTGCACGAGAAAGCCGATTAATGCGTCGCTATTATTAGCTACACATTAAAATCAACGACTTTCATGTAGTTAAGAAGACAAATGCAAAAGAGGGTGACGAAGAAAAAGTCCAACATTATATTACACTGAATTCACAGAAGATATTCATTTATTATTAATTGTTACAAATAATTGTCACAATGCCAGCTGGTATATCAAGTTTACCACCATCATCATATGATTATGATAAAAAAAACCTACCAGCATTCACGATTATTCCACGTGAAAATTATGGCACAACACTGCCAATGCTTCATTTGAACAATTTCACAAATGACGATGATAATAATGATACCAATCATCATCATCATAATATCAACAATGAATCAATATCAAATAAAATAACAAATAATGAGAGGAATAATTTATATTCTCGAAAACGTATCAGTAAATCAAATGATCATTTAGTTCTTGCTAGTCTGCAATCACATCAAACAAATCCATTGAGAAAAAATAATAAACAAAGCAAGAGTCATGATCAATTGGATAATGGTGATGAAAAGAGATCACGTAAAGAATTGTCATCATCAACAGCACCAACAACAGCGACTACAAAGTCTGCAATTAATTTGTCAACTGAGGATTTCAATGAAGTGTTAACCGCTAAATTAAAAAAAGTTCAAGAACAAGAATTGGATAATTATCCAGAGCAACAATTGCGAAAAGGAAGGATTAAACAACAAATACCATTGAAAAAACCGTTTATCACAACAGTGAAAACAGGCGAGTTCTTGATGCCACCACCGGAAGTAGCAGCGATATTAGGAATGGCACCAAATGGCGATTTCATTGGACATGACACAGTCGATAGTATCAATCAGGATCAACTACTACCGAGATCCAAATTTCGTCCACTAGCATCTTTGAATCGTCGACCGGAAGTACGACACAGCAGTCACAATGCACGATGTCAAGCAGCTCTCAAGGCAACTGTTGATTTTGCAGTTAACATTGTTAATTCATCGAATGCTACAACTGCATCGACGTTTGCCAGTGCAGCACAACGATTGGCATGCAATAATAACAACCACAACAATAACAATCGATTTATTGAGAAGTAAGTTTTTTATTATGAATGAAGATTAAGAAGAAGGTCCTTTTTAAACGTACAGTATGACACCGATTATTCGGATTGGGATGGAATCAAGTTGGGCACGGATTATTGAGTTCACTTTTTCTTAGCGAAAATAATTATTTATTACGTACGAAATAACGCGGGGAAAATTATAATGCGATCATGGACTTGAGTTTTCATAGATACATGGAGTAAACGAAGAGTTAGAATTTGATGAATAATGTATAAATATAACAGTGAAGAGTTTCATATTCGGATAGTAACTCAGGAATTATTTACCATAATGGTTAATCGGGGTTGTATACTGTATTTCTTCTGCCGTGTTTTTCGAGTTTTATTTCGATGTTTCTTTCTTTTATAGGATTATTGTTGATGGTCATATTCAATTATTTTTCCTATATGTATGTATGAATGTATTAGTTAATTGTTAGGATTTTTAAATGTGGAGAACATTATTTGCGTAAATAGCTGGAATTTTTTCCAGCGGATTACCAACAATAACAAAGACGCCACGTGCGTTTCCGAGAAAACTTCAACCAATCGAGGGTACCATGCACATCATAATGAGTTATGGGTAACTGATGATGATATGTAGAAAAAATTGCAGTGTGTGGCCATTTTGCATAAACAAATAAATAAATAAATGAATAGATGTCACTTATCGGGTGTATAAAATCAAATGGGTGCATGGGAGAATTTTCACACTTTAAAATTTAGTTGTATCAAAATAGGGCGTTCATCGTATATTCTTTTATATATAAAAAATGGAAAGTAATAAGGATTTATTACATGATTAAAATAATAATGGGCATATGGTATCCCATACGCCTTTCTTTTATTACAACTAATCAAATATATATGACATAAATTTGAACTCGGAACAGAAGTATTTAACTTAGTATGTATAAAATATTTATTAATACTGAACGGTCGTATATGATGGACATTCTGAGCTTATCAAGTGTAGTCCGCAGGGGTACATTAGTGATGTAAATTAATTTTGAATGAAAATAATGATAGAAATAAAAATAGAATGAACATTTTATTGCAACTCATTCTCCAAATGAATAGAGTCATAGTGGCGGCATTTAAATAATAAATGTAAAAATAATCTCATTGCATCCTGCATTTTATAAACGGATAAAATTTGTATAATGTTGAAACATGATTTCAAATACATACGCCCCTTTGGTTTTAGAAATTCTGCAATGCATAGATTGATTAATTAATTAATCAATTAAAACTATATTATTTCAATCTTTTTCATTTGCTACAACATAATTTTTGTAGTGAATTACAATAAAATATTCCACATGTTACATTATAATTTGTATTAATGCTTCATGCTCAAAAATCAACTATAACATCTTTTGCTATCATAAACAATTGCTGCGCAACACTATAAATATTGCATACAACGTTATTTATTTAATATGCAATTAAGTCCCAGCATCAGTATGTGTGTGTGTGTGTGTGTGGAATTGGTGCAATCTGCCATATAGCTTTGGAATTGATTTGAAGGGAAATAATGTTCCTCTTGCAGTTTGCGTGACGCTGGACAGTTTGTCAATTATTACATATATTCATATTCAATGAATTAATTATATGCATATATAAATATAACGTGTCCTCATGACGTGTATCATTTTGAACACACGAGGAAACCGTTTATTATTCACATTAATATTTATCTCCATATAAACAACAATTAATAAATATCATTGTTTTTATTTGCATATTTATTTTTTGCTTTGCAGCGATCAATCACTTCCATTTAGCAACATTATGTTTGATCGTCGAGTCGTACGTGGTAGCACTTTTGCATCCGCATCAATTCTTGTAAGTATTTATTGTAAGAAGACTAAACAAAAGTCAGTGAATAAAATCGAGAACAATAATTACAAATGAAATAAAGAAAGGGTGATTCGCGAGGTTTTCATCAAAAACTTCACAATTCTTTGTCCAATATCTAATTATATAAATAATTTATTTCTATTCTCATATTCATTGGTATTCCATTTGAATGTAAGGCTGATGAACAGTCACAAGCAGCCAGACAAGCTGAAGCAAGACGAAAACAAACGTCCAAGAAACGATGTCAAACACAGGCTTCCAGATCGATGATGTTGAGAATGTCATCACCACCACCAGTACCAGGAAGAAAACATGAGCCCGTTCAAACAGAATTATACCTCGAAGAAGTATGGTCTTATTGAATTGTATTTCACATAATATACACATACCTGTCCATACATTTTAATTTTTAATTAGAATTGCTTTAATATTTCTAGCTATCAGAAAAACCACAAGAGTTAGAAGCTGCTACGCAAACAGATTACTTCATGGATAGACCATCGACACCGCCATTTATTCCTGAAAAAATGGGTGTTGATGCTGAGACACAAATTGGCCCTGGCGATGTAAATAAAATTGATAGAGAAATTCTAATTAAATAAGAATAAAAATGAATTAATATTGTAACATATCTGTCGAGTTTTTTAGACTTTATTGAATCATTATTCAAGTAAATTTACAATTAATTAAAATAATGACATTTTTTATTGAGAAGTAACAACAATTGAAGATTAGATTATGAGGACAGTAATAATGAACTCTCCCAAACAATTATTCAGTTATTTAATAATTTATTCGCAGCTCTTTGATTACGATGTTGAGGTTCAACCAATCCTCGAAACTCTCGTTGGAAAGACGATCGAACAGGCATTTATTGAAGTATTAGAAGAAGAGGAACTGGCTGCTATTAAAGAGCAGCAACGAAGATTCCTCGAGTTGAGAGCAGCTGAAAAAGCTGAAGCGTTACGTTTGGAAGAGCAAGAGAGAAGGCTGCGTGAAGAAAAGGTAACTTTAATATCCCTCATAATTTATAAATTAAATTCAACACAAGATATCGATATTTTATTTCTTAAATTCAGGATCGACGCGTGAAACAACATGAAGCGGCTTTGAAAACTCAACAGGAAACGGAAGAACGTGTTGCAGCGGCAGTTTTATTAACTGGTTATATCGCTGAATTATTACCGACCGTTTTAGATGGATTAAACGTTTCCGGATTTTTATTGGACGAAATGAAAAGCGATAGTGAAGATGGTTTTATGCCGTGGCTGGTTAAAGAAGTCAGAAAAGAAGTAGACAACATGGTGGATAGTCGCCAATTGCTCGAAGGTAATAATAAATACATTGAAGTAACAGTTTTTATACGGTGCGTTCATTCAACCTCAATAGTAAAATGCCGACAGTACCAACATTACTACAAATTCACTATCAAAACTTGAAATTGTATATGTTCATCGTAGACGTTTCAATTACTTGGTGATATTTCATTCCAAACACAATTGCAATTATAGATAGTTTCCAAGAAAAACGTGTCATTGCCGATTAATAATAAACCGCGCCGTCAAGTCCAAGATCACTTCTCAGGTATTTATTTTCGTCTGATGTATCGCCATCGACCGGACGTATAAAGTTTTACGTGTCCTGTTTGTAGTCGCCAGAATGATCCCCCCGAACTCAATTGAACAACAATAGCTATTAAAATGCTTTTTCAATCCGATATGAATTTACATGTACAACCATCACCTGCATTAACCCAATGTACAAATTACTATAAAATTAGTTAATACAAAGACAGTAATGGTTTTGTACATAATTCTAGATGTAGAAGAAACATTGGGAATATAAGGAACTTAAATAATATGAGTTCATTGGTGATAATATCGATTTTTGCCAACTCTATATTCCATCTTTTGTTTTTTCACTTCACAGATATCATTCGAGAAATCTTAGAGAAACGTGCTGAAATTTATCGGAAACAAGGCGAAGATTATGACGCATCGAGATTACTGATGACGTCCGAAAGAATTGATGACACGGCATCAGAAGTTGATGAACTGGAACAGAGTGTTGATGGTGATGTTAAAAATAAAGATAAATTTTTAACAGTTGCTGCTGAAAATTCCGATAATGTTTAACATCCAAATGTTTATTCCCACTTCTACAAATAAAATTGACGTATGCAAAATTTTGAATAGTGACCGGAAATAGAAATTAATTTAAAAATATTAAATGGATTGAGCGAAGAGTGAAATTGAGGGAAAAATGCAACATTGAACCAGCATAAACTTGTGTTTAGTTGAAATGGCATATATTCCTCCCTACAATCATTCATTCTTTTCTATTTTGCTCTTTACTTTATGTACTGCATTAGGGCGCCGGTGTACACAGCTGCGAGACAAATCCATCTCACTTGTGCTGTCTCCACCCGGTGGCTTTCTCGCGCGATCAAACTTCTCTTGCAATATTATACCATTTCACCGGTGTTGGTGCATGCTGCCACCACTGGGCCTTCTAAAAATAAGGGGCGAAAATATCTGAATGGCAAACACATTACGGTCACAAGCCCGTAGCTATTAAAAATCAATTATTGATTAATTTATTATTATCTTTGTGCTGTCAATTGTTGCGTTGTAGTTGACACAATCCGTTCTGGTTTAGGTGAAAACGTGTAGTAAAAGTTCGATTTTTATTTAGTGGACTTTAGATTTTAATTAGAACAAATTCACATAGATCAATGTAATTGTTTGTTATTTGGAAAAATTATAAACAAGTGGCTTGAAGAATTACTTTCTAGACTTTTTCGGCGTTAACGTGAGGGGATGTGAACGTTCAAGTAGTAATGATAATTCTCTATTGATACAGATGTTAAAAATAACGAAAAATTTTATAAACAATTGAATTGTTAGTGTCATGTCTCTTCTGTTGGAATCTGAGGTTCACTAAAAATACCATATGGGGCCTGCATTTTAGACGTTATTCGTTTTCGGGTAGAGTAAATTGAGTGAATTATAAATGTTGTAGACAAATCCTCAATGACATGTGTACCTTTTTTTTTTTCG
Source organism: Zele albiditarsus (assembly GCA_958496275.1). NCBI lineage: Eukaryota > Metazoa > Arthropoda > Insecta > Hymenoptera > Braconidae > Zele > Zele albiditarsus. The sequence goes on from OY292410.1 coordinate 6,664,143, forward strand.
CCATTGTTTGTAGAAATGGGAAGAATTATGATAAATATAAGTGGAATTTTGTATTGAGAAAAGTGATTCATGTGTGCTTTTGAAATTGTAATGACATATTTATTTTTTTTTTCTAAGTAGAAACAATAAACTTGTATACGGAATATCTGCAATCATGTATGTGAGTCATTGCAATGTCGTAGATTGTTTTTAATTTCTTATTGTAGATGATCGAGGGAGCCATAACTAGAAAGGGATGGGAATTCTTCCCCAGAAATTTTATTTATATTATGAGATATAAATTTAATGAATGAACCAACAGCTGGTATTTCGTCTCAGTTTTACGAGCAATTTTCGATCTCTCAGATGAGTTCGTTCAAGTATAATATATACCGGAAGTGTATTTTCTCACGTATACACTCTTTCATCCGTTCAGTTGTTTCAACGCGAAAGGGTCGGCTGGGAAAATTTAGTACTTTTGGGTTAATTCGAAAGTGTTGTGGTGGACGTAAGTTAGTCAATCATTCGATTTTATATTTTGTTTTTTAATTTGTTATTCCAGAAGTTTTTGGTCATCTTACCAATAGTTGAATATCGTCTCGTATCTTCATTTCTTGAATTCCGTATAGAATTATTCACGATTTTCTCAACGAAAAAAGTCGATTTATTTGTGCAAAAAAAATATCTAGACCGTTTTTTTTGCCCCATGTTTTGAGTTCATACAGAATAGTTGGTAACTGATCAAGCAGAAATGTCAGAAGAAAGTCAATCAGTCAGATAGTTTTTATTTTATCTTACCAACTCGAAAAAAGGAATATTGATAAATCCACTGTCGGAATTTAATCGAAAATTCCACGAATACCTTGAATTTTACCGAATAACATCACAGGTATTTTTTCGATAAAAGTACCATCGATTAGAATAGACAAAAACATGTGAAGCTTTCATCTTCGTAGTCTTTTTCAATATTCATTTCAATAATTTTAAAGTGAAAAAATTACGCTCCAAGAGAAACGCAATAAAATTTTTATTAATTTCACAAACGACTCAGTTCCAACTATGAAATGATTCAGTTTTATATCTTTCTATTTTGAAAGTTTGGGTACCATATTTCAATTACGGCGTCTCTAATATACCTTCACAAAAATTGTGCAAAGAGAACAATATGAATTTACAGAAATTCCACTTCGGTATCTTCCCTTAAATCTCATTATTCATACAAATGACATTTTGGTAGTTTGGTCGGGTGGCGCCCGAAAAATAGGTAATTTGTATATTATCGTGCAGGCATACCGAACATGGATTATACCATCATGGAATACGACGTGCGACAATGTCACTTTCACCCAATGATGCACCTTGCGTCTCGACACTAATCTTTATCTGTCTATTGAATATAATAAGAAAAGTATATATTTATATGTTGTCTTCGTACATTAAGCCGAAATTCCAACTATAGAATTGTCTGCTTAGTGATCAACGGCGTCATCATACTTTCAAGAGCCGTAATAAAATGCGAAAATGATGATAAAATGGGTAATGAGCAAGTACATCACATTTTTAGATATTTGTGTGGGTCTATCATGACGCAGTTGAAGATTTATTCGACTATTTGGTTTATGGAACATTGACCAAAAGCAATTTTTTTTTTTAATGCCAAGTAATGTTGATAAGAATCTTAAACAAATAACGAGGCCTTAAGTATTGAACGAATTTTGTATAACTGTCTACAGCTGCATACTTCTACCTGGTGTACAAGTTTGAGCAATATTGCATGTCAATTTTCAAGACACCATTGATTATAGTTTGGTATTCCTTCGTTAAGTTTCTCCCAGGAGAAATATCTGGATGATCACCTGAAAAATTGGGATATTTTTTTAGATTTCTATCTCTAGAATGAGAAGGGACAGAAGAATAGATGATGGGGTAAAAGTTTCGTTATTTCATGGTGACAATTTTGACTTAATGTTATTTGGCAGCTATAAAAAAATGTCGAAATTGTAGAAGATGAAATATAAGTCGAAATAATTCGATTAAGATACGCCCTGCACAAGAATTTTTCTATTTGATATACATAGCCAATTCTCTTTTCACAATTTAATTTTCTACTATCAATCAAGTGTAGTACATGAATTTGAAAAAGAATTGTTTGTAACAAAGGTAATAGTTCTAACAAACCATAAACCTATATTCCATTATCAATAAAAAAAAACGATCTTATTTCAATAATACAATAATATATATATATCGATTTTGTTAATTGATCTTCCGCGGGTAAACACAACCACAAAGACAAACCTGTCCAATGCAATCAGGATTAGATCAATCATAATAGGATGAGGTTTTACGCTGAATTGAGGTTAGGACAATCTTAAAAAAAAAAAAAGAATGCGATCTACCCCTGTATAATTTTAAAAGGGACGCCCCCTCTTGCAGCCGAGTGAGCTCACAAGTATGGGGTGTATGCATTTTTATATATAATATCTATGTATAAAGAGAGAGAGAGCGAAGAGATGAGAAGAGCAACCCTAACCTAAAGGGACATATTGTATTGGATTAAATTAAGCAGCGCGGGGTTGTACATAAAGTCCTGACGATGCCATTATAATCGCGCTAGAACTTGTATGCCAAGTGAATCGTATTTTAACCAGGAAGGAGGGTGATTGTGACCCGAAGAGGGACATGCGTGAAGACCGGGGCCACACGATAAAATACTTGGATTTTAAGGGTAGTTTTCATCCCAAGGGGGAATATCTCATATTATTTTGTCATGTGACCCGTGTCACCTGCTTTACACACGTGATTTTTCTCCTTGTAATATCAAATACACCCGATGGTTGCTCTATTAACTTTTGAATTCCAAGTTTTTTTGAAACAAATGTGGGAATCCTCAACAATTATTATAAATTTCAGGTGGCAAATTTGAAATACTTGAAAACTAATTACAAGCTACAGTAAACTATCTATGACAATTTTATATCAACCCTGAAAATGAAGTAATTCCCAATTGTTAAGAAAATAACCGATTGTACGTAGCCAAAATTTAATTTAGAAGTTAGGAATTATATCTTAGTGAAATTAATACTCATATTAAGTGTTTAAAACATATAGTGGATACTTATATTTGTGGTATAGACTTTTTGAGCACCTCAGCAAACATAATCTAATGGTGAAATATCATTCTGAACATAGCTGAAGTGAAAGAGAGAGAATGAAAAAGATGCATCGAAAGAATAAATACCCCCTTGAACGTGAGGGGTTTGATCACATAGCCACGTGTCATATTACAAACCAATGAGTATATATATATTGACGAGAAACATATACTCAACATCCTGACAATATGTTCATGCCACGTGACCATATAAATATTTTTTTTTTCTGCTTTGATGCTGTGTTGAAATGCTTAATGTAGTCAATAGAAGTCAAGTGCATATCTCGAGATTTAGAAACGTACAATTCTAATAACTCCTTCGTTTTATATTACTATTTCAAATTATTACTATTCCCGATTTTTATTCGTTCATAATTAAACAAAGATGTTAAAAAATTCGTGAAAATATGCTAAAAAAACACGATAATGATGTTTTTTTCTTTATAAGACGAATAATAATAAAAGTCCACTATTTTAGGATGTTCTGGGTCAAAGTATCACTTTAATCTTCTCACGATTCATTATCTGGTTTGAATAATGCATCTAGAATAATTTATTATAATAAATTATGGAGAAACTTAATTTTAATCTCCTGAATATTGATACCATATTAACCCATATTTTTGCAACTAAACTAATTGATAAACTATTATGAATAATGACATTACAAAACAAATATTTGTATCGAAATATATTCTAACAATGCTATTTAATCATTCTCCTTTATTTCAATAAATCTATGAAGCAGAACACTCAATAACCGATTACAATTCAACGTAAATTTATTCTTAAAAAATTTCATCCACTCATTTCACTTAAGTGAATTTGCACATAATAATTATTGATTTATTGATATTGTAACTGAAGAAATGACGAGATACAAATGTCGTATTTCGTACGTATATACGAGGGTGCAAATTAATAATGCATGAGGTGACTCTATGCGCAGTGTCATACTCTAACTCTATACATAGAGAGCCATTAAACGTAAAACTTTTGACACTTGCAGAACCGCAACGAATTATTTTTATATCGAAACGTATATACTATACATATAAAAGCAGCCCGCAAAACCCTGACTATAATTCAGTACTCTTCTATATATCGCTTCAATATATATGTGGATAGATAGATGTATAAGTAAAGTTTATATGCGACTATGCACAATCTGCAGGATATGAGGGTGCGTATAACGAACAATACCAAGATTCGTCTTGGTGATGGAAAAATTCATATATGCTACCACAACCACCACCATCATCATCACCACTGCTATACCACTATTACCACCATAATCACATTGTGTATGTGCACCGCCAAAAGTCAATTTATAAAATCTTTGATAAATAATCTTTTATTCTATATACGAAATTGAAAGAGAGAAAAAAAAGGAATTGAATCCCAGTCGTAGATATAATAATGCGGCGAATAGGAAAAACCGTTCGACTTAACAATTTTATATTCAATATTGAAGAAAAGAGAACAGTATTTTGGATCTTCAAGATTATATCTGCACTTGAAATGAGAACAAATTTTTTCTCTAATTCAAGTGTAAATTGAAACTCTGTTCAACATCAATGTACTCCCATTGAATATTGAATATTGTTTCCTTCTTGAAAAATAATTCTGAAACATATAAAAGATCTGATTGTAATTAATTATACACAGTGAATAAACACTATATCCCATTTTAATTTTAACCGAGAATATTTTTCATCTTGGAAAACAATAAAATATAAAAACAATTCAAAGAACAAAAAAAAAAATCATTGAAATGTAAAAAAAAAAAAGGGAGAATGAAGAAGAGAGTGTGGTATGTACAAGTTATTTCAACCATCATAGAATTGTGAAGGGTATGTATAACTACATATATGAATATGTATGTGTATATGTGTGTGTGTGTGTATTATTTGTGCCCTCAACGATAATACGTTGATGATAATCGCGATATTAATATCGCATTGGGAAGCGCGCACATGCGTGCAAGCTCACATTGGTCACGGCGGAACACTTGCTCTCTCGTCATGTGCTATTGCCATTGCACGCCTGCTATATGTATAGGTATATACATAATATATGTACATATATATTCACCACCGCAGTGGTTTAATGTATAGGCCAGCTCTCCTGAATACATCCTGATTTTTACCTACACACATATATATATATATATGTATATTCTACTATAAGAAACGGGGGAAAAGAGAAAAAAAAGAAGGGACAGGACGAGAATCAGCGGGGGTAAATCAACCCCCCTTCAATGACGGCTGCTACCGGATGGGTCCAAACACCAATAAAGTCTTTCAATATTACACTCACACTGCTTAATACACGGCACGTGCGTGTCGTCTTATCACCAAGATATTTTACAATTCAATTATTTTTTATATGTAATTCAATAGTGAAAGAAAAATCAAATTATTTGGTCAATTTGTTTGTCAAGTAAATTTACGAAATGATATCAATGGACCTTTTTTTATTATTTGTTTAATTAATGAGTGGGTCAATGATAATTTTAATTATTTTATTATCATTTGTAAATGTATAAGAAGGAGAAATTGGATATTGCATTATTTTTTTTATTAAATAAAAATGTTTATGAGTGAAAATGTATGTTTGTAAATCCTGCCTGAATTTTACTGTGGATATATTATTCGTAGAGAGTTTTGGTTATATCTTTTGTTGTTAATAATAGAGTATGGAGAATAGGGAGGAAGAAATTTGAGATTATTTTTTATTCTACAAAGTGGATATATAAATAATGGGGAGAAACTTCGATAATTTTTATAGAAATAGACAATTGTGCAAGGAATTGAATTGAAAAAAAGAAGAACTGTTAGAAGAAATATAGGACACAATTTCTTGAAGTTTTTTGTTCCACAATTTTCATTGATTAATATTCAAAAACGTATTACTGTTGTATAATTAATATGCTTCATCATTATCATTATTATTATTTTTTTATTTATAGTTAAATGATACGTGCCAAAGAGGTTGGATCATGAACACTTGCTCCAACGAATCAAGAAGGGCCACAGTGAGAGGAGAGAAAAAACACGAACACCGGGCCAGCCCACCCGAAATCAGTATAGAATGAAGTAAAGGGCAAAAAAGGGTCTGGTTGGTTTATACAGGGGTTTGGTGCGGCTTGTGAACACTCGTGTTATTCCCTGGTTCAACACCATCCAAATGAATCACCACACATACACACACACTCACACTCATATTATTATACCTTTCGAATAGCACACGTTCAATGTTTCGTTTCTTATCTGACAATTGACAAAACTTGATTGAAATCTATTTTTAAAAAGAAAAATTTTCACTCATTTAAAATCAATTAAAAAATAAATCCATTCTACTTTCTTTCCGTATATTTATTTTTTCTTCGAAATGTAAGAGTAATTACACAGGATAAGTGTCAAATTATTTGTCATTTTTACTGCATAGTAAAATATTACATAGCCATGTATAATTATTTTTTTTTAATGTATTTGTGGTGTACTTAGTTATTGAAATGGGAATTGGAAAATGAAAATTATCCTTTGTAAGTTGGGAGGGGAAAAGAAAAAAAAAAAAGAAATCTATTGACTGATTCAGTAGATAAATATATTGTATATATGCATTGATATATTACGAATAATAGCTAACTACTAATACAATAGTAGGATCAACTATGTATTTTTATTTATCAGATAAAATGTGTGATTATCATTTTATGATAAGAGTAGTTGGCGTTGAGATTTGTTTGACTAGATTGGACGAGAGGGAAAAATAAAGTGAGAAGTGAATGGAGCACTTAATTTTGCTAATCAATTGTTGATTCATATGCACCTTTCGTCACAAGAATTGATCCCTCGCAACTTGTTTTTTCTTTTCATTTTCATTTTGTCCTCCTGATGCACTCTGTCAATCGTTCTATCTCGTTTTATATCAATGGGACGCGCATTGATGTGCAGCTGAGCCAAACAATGTCTTTTCACATGAGGCTTTTATAGCCCCATCATCAAGACACTTTTGGCACTCGTTTTTTTTCTTTTCTATGTATACAGTGTATGTATAGAGAATAAATATAATACACATCATGTTTAACCGCATATTTAAATTGTTCAAATAGGTGTATGTCAATTTGAATAATTTTTATTAATCCTTTCACACATAGTTTTTTTTTTAAACCAATAAATGTGATATTGTGAGAAGTAAAATTTAAATTTCATCGTGTATTTATCGTTGCGATATTTTTTTATCAACTTCATACTCAATGAATTAATTTATTCTATTTTCAAACCTGTTAGTTTCATTGTGATTCTGATTCCTTTACAGTCGTTGATGTTGGCAGTGGTTCCGATATGGTTCATATCTAAAAAATACAATTCATTATTTATTTTCATTTTATTCAATTATTTATGAATTTTATTGTTGACATGTTGTCAATATTGTTGTCAAATCCACCACTTCTTTTTTTTTTTTCATTAAAATTTCAATTTACCATGAACCAGATTATGCTTCTATTTATTTCTATATATTTGTTCATTAATTGTGATTACTTTTTTTTTTTTTTTTTCAGAGAGTTATTGTAGTGACCAGTCGCTTCATAAGTGAAATGAAATAAATCATGAAGAAATAGACGAATACAAATCATGGTGAAATTGAAGCGAATGAAATGAAATGAATTTGTACAAGTGTGTATGAAAAATATATTTATATGCATGTATATATCTGTCACACGACTGGCATCCAAATTATAAATAATATAATACATATATACTCATTCACAAACAAAAGCGATGATATATTTACCGGTAGTCATGACCTGTAAGTTTATAATCTTTGGAGGACACAAGACCAGGTATCATAACATCAGGTATGCAGCGTGTTGAGAGAAATTGTGGCCAAGTATATTTTCATCCATCGGTTCGTAAATATCCAATCTATTAATAATAAAATTTATCATCACAGATATGGCATAGTCATTGGTATGTCGCCAACAATTAATTTACAGTCTATAATTTTGAAATAATCAAACGAATTTATTTGATGACGATTCTCGACATGTACAAATTGAAACAAAATTATATGAAGACACTTAAAATCGAATAAAGAATATTATCATTGGGATTCGGAAAATGAAGTTGAATTGAGATTTATAATCAAGGATAAGCTCCATCGATATATTTTTGATGATTGACGAACAGTCCTTTTTTTTTTTTCGAATCATAAAATTTTTCAGTAGGAAATCAAATGTCTTCTTCATCACCTTATATTCATTGAGACTTATTGGTATTATTCGACGGTTAATCGGTATTGTTTGTATCACTGTTTAATCAATCAGCGTTTTTCTGTTCGGATGGACTGGTTAACAATTAAAATTGGTTGATAACAAATACCCAAACATGTAATTAAAATTGTAGAAAGTAATCAATCAATAACAAACATCTGTAATAATTAAAATGTTATTTGACCTTTCTAATTTGCATCGATATCCCCAAATCTTGATCCAGACGTCTATACACAGGATAATAGAAATTACGAAGAAATACGTAGATATCCCTACCCGATTTAACCCACTCAATAAAACCATACCTACAATACACAAATATACCTCAATATAAAATCTAAAGAATAATTGTTTCTGCTTAGCACGCAACGACTGTTATTCCATTGTTCTTCATAATCATAGAATAGTCATGCGAATTATTTCCGTAAAGTAGTCTCGCCAATGGTGATTTTAATTTCGATAACCATTGGTCAGACGCAAAATTATTTGCTTGTTAATAGCTAATATCATAATGAATAGCCCTAGCAGCTGATATTCAATATTCAAGTTTATGGAAGAGTAAGTGAATGTAAATAGTTTGTGGCATAGACAGAAATGAAAAAAAAAAAAGAAAGAATTAACAAAATGGAGGAAACTAGAGAGAGAGAGAGAGAGAGAGAGAGAAAGAGAGTTAGAGAGAGAAAGTAGAACGAAGGGGAAACCAAAAAGCTAGCAAGTGTTTCAATACGTGCTAGTGGTAGGAGAAGACAAACCAAAAATTATTGTGTCCGCCCCTATCATGATAGTGGACCCCTTAAGCCCAATCCCGAACATTTAAAACACGTGCAGGGCCACAGGTCCCAGTTCAGTTTACTCCTAGCTACTGTTCTGTCATCATCGAGTGAAGCAAAAAAAAAACAATAATGATTTAGTGTTGAATAAGAGTAAGATACGAGACAGACACTTTGAAAAATAGTAGGAATAATATCTAAGTGAATTATTATTAATTCCTTTTTTTTGCTTTTTTTGTGATAGTTGTTTGAATAATTAAGGAACTATTAATGGATATTGAAATTCGTGGTACCGTTTTGTATCCAATGATGCCGAATGACAGAACATTGATGATGAATTTTCGTGCATTGGATAAAACATCGGTTTTACATAATCGTATTGTTTCAACGCCAAAACCTGGTGTTAGAGCTGCGACGTTGCTTGGTTCCGATTCGACAACAGAGATTATTGATATTTGTCGATTGCCACATAAAAATAGTTCAGTGATTCAATATGTAAGTTTGAAAGAATGATGATCAGGGTTGTGTGAAAAATATTTTCGCGGATTATTGGTGGATTTATGTTTGAGTTCTGTGTACGATTCTGGTTTTATTGAATAATTGCAATTGTGTGAAACACCGATATCAATTGAGATTTTGGTTTTCTTGAAATGATCCAAATTTTGGAAGTGAAATTATCTATCATCAAAATTTCGTATTCGAACTGTCAAATTTTTGAATGCAGAATAATTTATTGAATTATAATTGTTATCAAATTCACTTTTAGTTCTTATGTTCCATAATAATGAAGTTGAATTTTTGTTCAAGTGACATTGGAACAAAATATTTATATTATTACAAAAAGTTAGAATTTATATTTTTTTTCTCAAGATGAAATTTTTTAAATTTATTAATTACCCAAGTTATTATTTGGTATTTGATGACACTTTCTCATTTGTTCGCCACGGTTCTGTCTCTCTATTCTCTTCTATAAATCACTGCACTAACTCTATTAGAGTGAACCAAAAAAAAAGAAAAAACAAATAATTAGCATCATAAATAAATTCAAAATTTCACACGAAATTTTTTCCTCAAATTCCATTATTTTTCAACAATTCCATCATTTTCAAATTTACTCTTATTAATCTTCTCTTTCTATCTCTTTACTCTCTATCAGGTCGAAGTTGCTGATTCAAATGGACGGCTGTACTGTGTCAATGGTTTAGTAAATTCCTCATGTTGGATAAAAATAATAACACTTGCAAAAGATTGTCAAAGTTCAAACGTAGTTTTGATGACAACGGATCGTGGTGTTATATTGAAAACAATGCGTGTTATAATACCTGGTGAACCCTTACTCATGTGGTTCACAGACAACATATTAGCAGCAATGAATATTCCCAGTTTGCTACCTGCAAATATCCATGGTGAGAAAGCAAGAACAATCAGTTAATTGAAAAACAAACACAAAATTATAAGAAAAAAATCGGAAGTCAACCCTTATTATCCACATGAATGTGAATTTGAAATAATAACACCTGCATCTCGAAATATGAAAGCAGATTATCTCTAAATAGTCCAAATAAATTAATAATCATTCATTCATTCGGAGTTCAATTGTATAAATTGATATATAAATATAAAAGAAAAATTAATACCGTTATATAAGCAATTCATTTGCATTATCAATTTATCAAATAAAATTTAGATTAATAAGTAAAGATTACTGTTACATATTATTGATTTATATTTCATTATTTCTATTCTTTTTTTTTCTAGGCGGCTCTTATATATGTGACAATTGTCATGTAACATTCACCGATCCAAATCCTCTGAAAATCCATATTGCATTGAAGTGCAATAAATTGGATTCGAATCATTTGTGGTCAACGTTGGCAAAAGAATTTCATAAAATACCATATCAAAATAACTTTTTAAATTTTTTCACCCAAACATTGCCACGACCATATAATTATGAGTTGGCAAGACATCATCATCAACAACAAAAGCAACAACAAGAAGAAGAAGAAGAAGAACAAGAAGAAGAACAACAACAGCATCACTCACCAAGAATATCATCACCAATTGCAATAATGGATGTGGGAACACCTAGAAGTGAATTAGATACACGTTCACCATCATCACCATCATCACCATTGGAACCATCGCCAACATCAACGAGTGGATTATCATCGGCATCATCAACACAAATATCATTGGCAAGTTCATCAACAAATATCATAGCAATACGTTCGCCAATAACTTCACGTGGTTCAGCATTTCAACCTTATACAATAACACCAAAGCCTGAAAATAATCGTATTGATACAAATTGTGCACGAAGTATTTACAATTTACCACCAACACAAATTCCACCAGTACGTAACGAACACCAAGCAGCACAGCTTGAATCAATTGTTAGTAACCTTGGTAAATCAAAACGTGGACATTATTGTATTTATTGTGGTAAAATTTATTCACGTAAATACGGATTGAAAATTCATATTAGAACTCATACAGGATATAAACCATTGAAATGTAGATTTTGTTCGAGACCATTTGGTGATCCAAGTAATCTTAATAAACATGTAAGATTACATCGTGGTGATACACCGTATCGTTGTCATTTATGTGACAAAATTCTTGTTAGACGTCGTGATTTGGATAGACATATAAAATCACGTCATGAACAAGATGGCGATCATATATCGGAATCATCGTCAGATAGAGATGCTTAATTTTATCTAAAAATCATTAATTATTTGTCATTGAGAAGGGAAAAGTATTTCTTTTTTATTGATATGTGACAAAAACAGACTGAAATAATGATGGAGAAATTGAGCGGTTCAAAGTAGAATTATTTCTCTTTCAATTAGGGCGTTCATGAAAAAGTCGTATGTGATAAACATAGAGAAACTAAATGAACTCTGACACATAATTAATGTTTACAGAACAAAAATCAATATGAATTTATCAATATTATATACATTATCATATGGAAATACAATAATATTTATTTTTTATTTATATTCAATATAAATATTTCTCCCGAGGAGAATATGTGTAGATTTTAGAGAAAGACCAAAGATATTAAGTTTAATTTTAGTGGATGGTTTCCTTTTTAAGTATAACGGCAACATTTTATATTCGGTATATGAATGTACAATTTTAAAACTTCACAACGGTTCCATGATAATGTATTACACACACAAATATTTTGCCAAAAAAAATATTACGCTAATTAATTTCATATGGGGGAAATGGTGCGGTATAAAAAAAAGAAATGTGTGAACAATATATCATATAATATTTCTACATAGGTATTGTATTTTTCTTCTAATATTTTTCTACGTTATCAGATAGAACCTCCAAAACAAGCGTAAATACGTGTCTACCCTCATTGTATAAAATTTTATAGTGAAATATTACAAATAATGTGCAGTCAATGTATATATATTGAGAGAAGGAATAATGAGAAAAAATATTGGGCGTAATTATTAACCAGAAGACAAAAATACTCAATTGTATTACAATTAATACTCTACGTTTGTGAATAGTACATAAATTTGTTGTTAAATTACTTTTCACACATCGAAAATTAAAATATAAAGTTGTTATTAGATTTGAATTAAGTGTTGACTATTCTCTATGTTACTGATATAATAATATTTATAAATACAATCATATTGTACATAAGAAATCGTCTTTAATATTTTTTAATAAAAACATCACCTCAACAAAATTTAATTACAAATATTTATTGATATATAATTCATTCATATAAGTTTATATATAAATAACAATATCTTTCACTCTATAACAATTTTAATAAAGTATCAAATTGTTATTGAATTCTAACTAATATGTATAATAGTCGCAATGTGCAGAATGAATCTCATATATCAATCAAATATTTATTTTTAATAACTACAACTAATTCACAAAGCTTTAGGCAAGACTGAGAAATCAATCTTTGATTTACTATAATACAATAGTCAAATGATAACAAAATTATTTGATAATTAAGGGGAAACAAAAAAACGTCATGTATATTCAACGATAATGAAGAAATAACTGACTCAATTTTATGGCTAGCGGGAGATTACATAACCGATTAATTGTAGCAAACCCAGGACTATTTTTGCTGATATATTATTAATTTCAATCTAATCAAGAAGGTATACAACAATATTAAACGACAATTTCAATGTTATCTCTAATGTGATATTGATTTGTTTTTGAAATTTTATCAAAATAAAATTTAATGTTATCATTTAGGTTCTATAGAAAGAATTAGTATCCGAGGTTACTTCTTGTTTATTATTGAAATAGAATAAACCATGAGTATTTTCGAGAATAAACTGGTGATATTATTATCGTCTGGGCGTATAGGTAACTGGTCGTGTATATAAACCCTAAATTGATCGATAAGACGATTAAATACAAGATTCATTGTCTCATCGTCTTGTTAATTACTGGGATTTATCATCGACATATTTATATATGTATTTTGTGCATGCTAAAATTAGAACCTAAACTCTAGATTTTTCCGTAAGAATTTATTGAGTAACCAAAAATTAATGTCCTATGATGAAAATTGATGATTGAATCTGACTCAATGATGACCTACCAATATCAATTCATGATTACGAATAACAATAGAAAATAGGCAGCCATCTTTTCAACCCAAAAATATTCATAATAACCACAAAATTTATTGGCCAAGATTATTCTTACGTATCCGTGCACGGTGATTGCTGTACACGGTATTATGAATATTATGATAGACAATAAAATGAATAAACAAATTCTAAAAGTCAATAAAAAATGAACATTAGAAAATACTAGAGGATTTGTTAAGAAAAAGTGGAAAAGAGTTACTGTACCTAAAATCCAGTAGATATTTTAATTGAATTTCAAACAGATCTTTCGAGTGCCAGAATATTGGAAAGCTCGTGCGATTCTGTGTAATTAGGTGTGTACAACATTGTACGTGAGAATAAACACTCTGAAACTTATTACCAACGAATTCCTACATTATCATCTGAGTATTCTCCAATCACTTTTTTCTTCGTTTCATCTCTCTCCACCATGCACATCGATGCAGCGCATGCGCTATCCATATTTCACTCTCTATCAATTTTTGTCAGATATTTTTATAATAAAAAAAAAGTTGCGAGACAACTGACAAAAATCGGTGAGTTAAATATTTATAAATGAAACCTTAAATTGAATTTATCACTCTACAATAAGTTGAAAGAATAATTTGAATCATCATCGTGGATTGTTTTATTCGTTATATCATTTTTTTTTAGTGTAGAAGTGAGGTTATGTTCTACCTCTGTGATGTAACAATTTGTGCTAAATAGTAAAAATTGATCTAGATACAAAAACTATTCATGAAAATTGCCAATGTTGAGTGGTGTTAATCGATTAATTAATTAATTATATTATAGATAAATAAAAATGGCAACTTTGACACGCACACTTCGACCAATTTTTCGTTGTGCTCGCAATCAAACGCGATCCTATGCCGAAGCATCTGGTAATGAGATGAAATTGACTTTTGCTGGTACAAATCAGGTTTGTCGGGAGTTATCCAATAATTTTATTAAATTTTATATAAAACTCTTTTGTTTATTTCATGCTTTTTTTTTTTTTTTTCGAGCTAACTTTTATTGTCATCAGTTCAAATGAGTCGTTCAAATTGATTTTGCGTTGAAGAAAGAAAGATAATGAATGAAAGGGGACGTGCAGAAATGATATAAGTGCAGGAGGAATACTTTAATAAATTTTGTATCCTTTTAGCACGTATCGTCTTTGAATGTGTGAAGATGACGGAGTTTAAGCAGAATGAGTAGACATATTTTATAAATTACTAATCAATACCTCAGTGCTCAAGGTAGTTCAAGCATTTAATGAAAAATTGTTAGAAATTAAGTAGGATAAATTGAAAGAGCCTTAACGACATATTTCAATGAAAAATTCATCACTATCGATATATTTGTCGAGTCATGAACATTCTATCAATTATGCTCAATGAAATAACACCCTTAATCTTAATGATCGAGACCTTTTCATAGATTATCATGAACTATCTCAACGCACTATATATTAAGAAACAAAAACGTTACAGTTTCACAAAGTGCAGTTGTAACGTCCTGAATTTCTCAATTATCATATCACCAAACCGAATCAATAAATTTATAAATAAATGAACATTTTATTGGATTGTTGATTAGGTTTACTATGACAATGTTGTGGTACGTCAAGTCGATGTTCCATCATTCTCCGGATCATTTGGTATCCTGGCAAAGCACGTGCCAACGCTGGCAGTGTTAAAACCCGGAGTCGTTACAGTCCATGAAGAGGGT
The DNA here is from genome assembly GCA_958496275.1 of Zele albiditarsus. Taxonomy (NCBI): domain Eukaryota; kingdom Metazoa; phylum Arthropoda; class Insecta; order Hymenoptera; family Braconidae; genus Zele; species Zele albiditarsus. The sequence goes on from OY292410.1 coordinate 6,679,677, forward strand.
GGTAATACGAAAAAAGTTTTTGTCTCATCTGGTACTGTTGCAATCAATGAAGATTCAAGTGTTCAGGTAAAAAATATTTATACATAGTAATTCTAACATACAAATATAGTAATGCCTTTTCAATTGTTGACGAATTATTTAACGTATAAGTGTTTAAAAAATATAATGTTATGATGAGAACATTTTTTTTTTTTCATCAGTATGTTAGAAGAGTTATGATTAGAGGTTTATTTTGCATTCATAGTTGGCATACTCGTTGCTTTCACAATTTTTTCACAGACATTTAATAACGACGTAGGTACCTAATGTATTTCTGATTAATTTTAGTTTTCTCAGACGAATACACGAATTGCCGCATCTATCAATTTATGTTAATTTTCTGTATTTTTTATTTTAGATATTGGCTGAGGAAGCTCATCCAGCTGAGAATTTGGATAATTCAGCGGCACGTGATATTCTCAGTAAAGCACAACAACAATTAAGTTCAGCATCGTCTGATAAGGATAAAGCTGAGGCGGCAATCGCTGTTGAAGTTGCAGAAGCATTAGTCCAAGCATCTGCATAAATTTTCAAATAAAATTCACCAAGAAAATAAAAAAGGGAAAGAAAGAAATAACAGAAATGAAGAAAATGAAGTCCAAATACTGGGATTGAAATTTCACATAGAGAGATATTATTATTATTTAAATAATGTCATTCATTGTAACAGTTCATCGTTATTGTTACTAAACTGTATATTATTAATGGAATAACAATAGAAGGAAAGGAAAAAAAAAAAATATCGTTATTCCATCATAACCTTTACGAAAAATTACATGTATTTAATTTTCTGTAGATATTTAACCATCATGATGATTTATTTCGGAAATAATAACAATGACGGTAAGATATAAATTAAATTTCTTTATTTTATTACATGATTCATCAATTGAGTTCGCTTCATTTGATTTCATTAACATTTATTATTAGTCAACGTGTTCATTTAAAAAAAAGTCGCAATATTATTTATTTTCATTTTAGTTCTCTCATCTTTTTCTCTTTTCTCTTTTGATTACACAAAAATATATATTATTCATCATAAAGCTACATATAAATATATAGGTGGAGTTTGTCGACAAATATTAATTATGGCACATGAATTTTTGATCACATTTTTCTTGGTGCACATAAAAATATACGTAAACAAGAAAAAAAAGTGACAAATTTAAACGAAGAGTATAACAATAAATATAATATATTGTTAATTTTTCTTATGAATTACAAAAAAAACAAGCTTATATTATTTTGGTAGCACTAAATTTTCCATTCAACAATTAACTCGACTTTATTCTATAACCTACGTCGAAGCTGCATATTTCATTTCTCTTCACTAAAAATTACTATAATTTCAATTTCTTCAATATCTTAAATGCATTTATGATTCCATTTATCTATGCAACTACAACGAATTGTCCTCGTATTTCTTTTGTGTGTATGTATAAATAATTGACTAGTTACAGTGTTCATGTAAAAACGAAGGAAAAATAAGAATTTCATCTCTTCCTTTTTCTACTGATTGTTTGTCAATTCACTTTTGTTCACAGCAAACGATAAATTTGGATGATTTGCCATTTTACTGCGGCAACAATTGTCATCATTATTTTCATTACCAGCAGCCGTCATATCGGCACGACAACAATTTTGTTTAAATACTTTTTGCAATTTTCGCAGTGTCTTTAAACAAATAACAACGCAACACGAGCCACATTGATTAGAATTACGATGATCGCATGCACATTGACTTTGTAAACATGAAACAATTTCACTGACAATATTCAATGGCGAATCATTATTATCATTCATGATAGTAATTGGCTCCTGTTCATTTTCCAACACTGGCGATTTCGTTGTTGTTAACTCACTCGAACAATTTTGACAATTTTTACCTTCATTGCATTTACAATCAACACATTTACATATATCCGCATCCGCAGTTATTTCACGCAATATATTTCTATCATATTTTTTATTCTCCATTATTATCGACGGTGCAATATTATCACTGTCAATTTGCGTTTTTGTTTGTTGCGTTTGTGACAAAATTGTTTCAATTGGAATATTATTTACTGTCTCAGTAATATCCAATTTATTTGATAATTCTAATGGATATGGTTCTGGACCAATTAAATCAACCAATGAATGTACAGCAGTTGGAAATGCATTTAATTCATTCCACGATTCAGTTCTTAATGTTGGTGAAGTTGCCAATGCCATAACATCCATCCAAGGCGATGGAATTTCTTCCTCCGATGCGATTGCCAATTCAACCGCTTCCGATTGTCCATTATTATTATTATTATTGCTTATTATTTTATTATCAGTATTAATATTATTATGGCTATCACTATTATTATTCAATTCATCGTGTTGTATTAAATTGGTTTCATTATTAAATGTTAATGCTTGAATATTGTCGTCAAATAATTCAATATTTGATTTTTTCATCATTGTATTATCATTCGATGAATTTAATTTGACATTAACACCAAATATATTGTCATTAGATGTGTCAGTGACTGCTGATAATTGTGCAATAGTCGTTTGTATTCCGTCACGTATAATTTTTTGCTCTAAATTTAATGGTGTTTCTGATACTGCTGGTGTTGTTGTTGTTATTGCTGATTTTTCTCCCGTATTCTTTTTCATATCAATACTATTAACCATAAAAATATTCAATTTGGTATAAATCTCATTATTTGAATTATTATCTTTGGTTATATTATTATTAATAATTAAATTATCATTGAAAAATGCTGCTGTTTGTACCAATAAATTATTTGTACTATCTTCAATTATATTTATATTTGTATTATCATTTTCAATATTAAAATTTAAATCATTATTTATTGTATCGATATTTAATATCGTATTCTTGTCAATTGTATGACTTTGACAAGTGTCTGCTGATATAAATGACATATTTGGTGAATTATTGTCACTTTCATTGGTTATTATTGGCATAATTGCATATGTATTTGATGAAGTTTTCGTTTTTTGAATTTTTTTATCATCGATTTGTTCATTTTTACTTGAGATGATGTCGTCAATGGGCATTTTTTTATGAGTTTTCAAATGACTCTTTAAACTGTGTGGTGTTGTAAATGATCGTTGACAATTATCGTGCAAACACATGTATGGACGTTCACCAGTGTGAGTTCGTTTGTGCGTTTTTAAATGATGTGACGCTGTGAATGCTTTTCCACAACCTTTTTCTCTGCATCTGTATTGATTAATTCAAGAAGAGATTGAGTATAGAATTGAATGGATGGATTGATATAAAAAAAAAAATAGATAGAGATTATTGGTAGAATTAATATTTCGCAGAATTATTTTGTAGTTTAATCCTTAAAGTGCACACAAAGTCATGTTTGATCACAGAATGTTTTCCGATATGAGATATGGGAAAGTTGACAGAAATTATGGAAAATTATTGTAGATAAAAAGTCTAATGAATTTTTTGTTTTCGAAAATCAACCTTTTTCTAACTGGCATCGATAAAATTTAGAAAACTCATGGACCGATTGGATTCAAACAGAACTGATTCGATTTGTAAACGAATTCTCTATAGTCGCTACTAGAATTGAAACTATCTATGATAAATTTCTATTTTTTCCAATAGATTGACATTCGAAGGATAAATAAACGTTTAAACATTGTTCTCTAGCCAACTCCTAGATTATTTATTCCTGGATTAACTCAGTTGAATAGCTCTAATAAATACTATAGTGATTTCATTGTGTAAAAAAATAGGTAGCTTTCATGATAAAGGCGTTGAAAAATGAGATCAATCTAACCCAATGTGCACTTCGAGATTCAAAATGAAAAAAAAAAAAGAAAAGAAAATTGATTGCAATAATAACATCAATAAATAAATAATAAATATAACAAGATACTTTTGTTTATTTTGTTTTTTTACATACTTGTACGGTCGCTCTTGCGTGTGTGTACGTATATGTTTTTTTAAATCGCTCAAAGTCGTGAAAAATTTAACACATCCCGTTTCCTCACAATTAAATGTATTTCCACTGTGTAATCTTTTATGTGCGCGTAATCTGTACAATGTGTTGAATGCTTTATCACAACCATCATGATTACATTCAAATGGTTTGACTTTGGTGTGCACACGCACGTGAATTTTTAAACTGTACGATGTTAAAAATGCCTTGCCACAATGTGGCTCTGCGCATTTAAATCTATATTCACCTAAAAAGAAGAGAGAAAAAAAAAACAGGAAAGAAAAAAGACGAGGGCAATTATTTCTTTTTGTTCTCTGCTCCAATCAATTCTCATTATAAAATATTGTTTGATGCAAATATGATTAGTGGACTGATAATGGTGCACTAACCGAAAGCCATGCAGATTGAAGCACCGATTTCCCATTGCAACCAAAAATTGTGGACGTTCAATAAAAATCATTTATTCCTCATTTTTTTTTTTTTTTTCGTTACTTAACTATTTGTTTAGTTTTTATAGAACGAGCAAAGATAGAATATGCTGCGTGAAAGAATTGATTCATTTTTCAATCACACTGCGAAAAGAAATGACAACATGAAATTTTAATTACGAATTTATTTATTCAATTGATTTATTGTCTTTGTTTTCACTTCATTTCATTTCTCTCCTCGGCTAATAAATAACGAAATTATTTACAAAATTGTACTCATTTTGTTTCGTATGTAAATGTATTTGTTAATACTTACGATGAAACGTCCTTATACAGAAAGCATATGAAAAAAAATGCGCAATGAATTATTTTATGAATTAATAAATATTTTTTTAACAATCAGTGAATGCCAGTAATGGTAGCGTAGATAAAAATAATTCCATTTCAATTATTTATTCATGTATCTATTTACTTATTTCCTAATTTTTGTCAAGCAAAATTGCAATTAGCAGTTCACATTTAATTATTATTATCACAGGGGATCAAATGCAGCACAATATGCATCGGAAATTAAATGTATATAATTAATTTACACTTCAATATTCAATGAATGAATAAATAAAATGATAAGTGATTCATTGTATTTTTTTTTAATTTTTACCTTTGTGCGTTTTCATATGTGTCCTTAAATTTCCAACTGTACTATATGTACGCGAACAACCATCATATTCACATTCATATCGACTTATATGTTTTTGATTGGTATCTGGATCTGTGGTTTCAATTGTAATTGTTGCATGTGAAGGATCATCAGGCATTGAATGATCTTGACCAGGACGAATTCGCATATAAATTTCATTTGGACTAATTGTATGATGAATATAACTGTAACAATACACCTATGTTTGAATATATATTTACTTTATATACAAAAAAAAAACTATTAATCTTGCGATTCGTTAAAGCACATTGTGTGCTGTTAACACATTTTTCTTTTTATATAATATTATTTCTTTATCAACCACATTAAAACTATTTAGCTGATTATTTTCATATATATGAGTTCATACATCAGCGATAAAGACAACAGGAATTATATCACGATATGATTTTTCAATATCATGACTCTATAAATAAACAAAGTTTTAACGATAGTGCTCATGGAAAATGAAATTATAGATTAACAATAACAAGCTGGCTTTTTTTTTTTTTCATTAGTTTATACTTGAAAAAGTGTGCTTGGAAATTCGTAGAATTTTCATATATTATTTTAACCATGGAAATATCTAATTTCGTCTCAAAAAATGCGATTCATGCATTTAACATTCATTACGCAGTTTCTGCGGGATGAAATTTAATAGTGCTATAAAAACTACATGATTTTGGAAGTAAATACTTCGAAGAAGCTGATTAGAAATCAAATTTTATCCTGGTATTACTTCATAAGTCACAAAATGGTGAAGCAGAAAAATTGAAAATATTATGATTGTTTTATATCAGTTCGTAAATCAGTAGAAAACAAAAAATGGTCCAATTATTTTATTGTTTTCTTAACTCTGGGAGATCAATTATATATATTCACTTTTTGGCAATCATACTTGACACGAAAATTCCTTATATTTTGACATCGAACATGAATATTATGTCTGATATTAGGAAACTGTGTGATGATGGTAAGTATGCATAAGTATATGTGTATAGATAGTTGAATTTGAAATTCATAAGAATTTATTTTTAGTTAGAAGGACAGTTGGTCAACTCAAAATATACTGTTTAAGTAATGGATATAATACACGATTTAATAATTAAACATTGATTTATTAATTTTCTGCTCACAAGATTTTATACAAAACATAAAAAACCAAATCTAAACCAATAACTAAAATAAATTATGTATATAAAATCAACACCTCCTATTATCATGGAAAAAAAAAAAAACAAAATCTGTATCAAGAAAAGAATACCGAAAGAATTATTAACACAAAAAATTACGAAACAATTTTTCCTCTTTTCATAACATAAAGATTTTCAGTTAACCTCAAACTATTTAATCATTATCAGCAACAATACGTCCGAGTTCATTTTCCATTCTAATTTAAATTTGAAATATCTCGATGACCTTATAAGGGAGGGACCAACAAGAAAAAAAAACATCACATACATATAACTGATTCACCGGCTGATGAAAACCATTTTTTTTTTTCCAATTTTTTGAGGTTATGACCCGAAACGTAATAGTACAACACACACAATAAAATTCAGATAATAACAACAATAAACATTATTGTTTATTAGTTGATAAAACAGTGATATTACATTACAGTTTTATTTAACATCGAAACGAAAAAAAAAAAAAAAAAAATGATAAAAAAATTTTCACTCACCCTGTACTGTCATCAGCCAATCGTGAGGTGTATGAAGCATCTTCATTCGTATATTTTTCATTATCGAATTTAATTGATGATAATTGGTCATAAACTTTGCCAAAACTTGATAAATCAAGACTGTCATCTAAACAATCTTGTAAATCATGTGTAACAAGTATACTATCAAAATTGTCACCAATACCATTGGCATTTATGCCCTCGTTAAATTTTTCACTTTCCCACATCGCCATACTTGAAAATTTTTCTTTTATATCTGCACCGTGTGTGTCGTAGTTTGGAGATCTTTGTGAAATAAATATCATGTTTTACAGGAATGAAATTACGAGATGAAAAATAGTGTAAGTAGAGACATCTCTTGGTGTAGTTGATAGAATTTAGAAGCTACTGATGTTTTGCGAATTTACCGGGTAATTGATGTTGCACACGACGAAAGAGAGTAATGAAAGAATTTAATCGATGCGTAAAAATATCGATTTTCCGATGACTTTTTGCATTCCGATTAATCAAATGTCGATATTATTTCCCGATAATAAAATCGAATGTATAATGACTGCCACCATTTTGAATTTTGTGAATTAGTAAATATAATACGAAATAACGAAGTAATAGTACTAATTACAAAATAATGAAAACATTCCCTCGTGTATATTCAATTCAAACGTGTATTCATTTAATCCATTATAAATTTACCATCATCTATTACAAATATTCTATTTTGTATTATAACCTATTTTAAATTGGAAAATTTTGCGCTTATACTGTAATTGAAAAATAAATAATCGATCAACTTTAGGTCGGTTTTTTTTTTTAACACTACATCCAACAAAAGGACACTCGATTTACCTAACCTAATAAAAAAAAAACTTATTCACCCACAAAATAATAGCAAATACCACAGGAAAATTGAAAATTCCCCCATAACTCGAGTTCAATCTTATAATTTACGATCCTATCACGATAGTTCATCAAGTCGATTATCATTATTTTTCCTGGCACATGCGGGGGTAGATTAACAAACGCTCACCAGATGGCGCAACAAACTTATCCAAAATATACATATATAACGCATGTCGTAACTTCTGTTTCCTCACATTATACACAGAGGACCAATTCGGAGGTTAAACCTTGGTAACCTTGAATGTGAATTTCCAATGGATTTTTTTTTCCCCCATTTCAGGTATCTAATGAAAAACCGTTAAGATTTAATGATTATAGAGCTCAAGGACGAATTAAACAGCACATTCGTAGCATGACTCCACTAAATAATTAAATAATCGAACCTTACGCAATTATTTTCATGATTATTATCACCCATACTTCAACACAAATGAAGTTGTTGGGTATATAGAGATAATATGTGTTCATGCGCTATCAATTCCATTTCTGGCGATAGAAGACGTAGCATCAGGACAAGGTTTCAACATTCTTGACTATTCCGTTGTCACAATTTTAACAGTAATAACGTGCCATCAGTATCTTCGTGTAATTATTTCAATTTGTATATACCTATGTATATATTCTAGTGTTATATTGTTCTTGGAATTAACTAATATATAAATAAAATAATAATACTTATTCGAACAATAATGGATACTGAATTACGAGTTCTATCAATACAAAGTCACGTAGTATCTGGATATGTTGGGAATAAGAGTGCGACCTTTCCACTCCAGGTAACACAAGAATAAGTTTTGTAATTATTATTTGTATGTTTATTTGTTTGTTTGAAAGACTGAATAATAATTTTTGTATATCTCGATTTTACAGTTATTGGGATTTGAAGTTGATACCATTAATTCAGTACAATTATCAAATCATACTGGATATAAAGTGACTAAAGGTGACATACTCGATGACAATAATCTGAGTAAGTGTGCGAAAAAAAGTATTCATTTATTATAGTATTGATATAATAATAGAGAATTGAATGTTTGTTTCAGAAAAATTAATTGAAGGTCTTATAGCTAATGATTTACATGAATACAGTCATTTATTGACTGGATACGTTGGATCAGCATCTTTCCTTCATGAAATAGCCAAACTTGTTCCTATTTTGAGGAAAATAAATCCAAAGCTTATTTTTCGTATGTATTTAATGATTTAGCTTCTTTATTATATATCTCATAGATTAGAATTTAATTCATGTTTTTGATTGTTTTCACAGTGTGCGATCCAGTAATGGGTGATAATGGAAAATTATATGTACCTGAAGAATTGGTAGAAATTTATAAAAATGAAATTGTCCCGTTAGCTGACATTTTGACACCAAATCAATTTGAATTGGAGTAAATACTACTGGAAAATTCGATTTATTGAATTTTTATTATTAGAATGAAGAAGATATCAATGATAATTGAAACAAAATATTTTTTTGATATTTAGATTGTTAACTGACCACAAAATTCATACATTGGATGAAGCTAAAGTGGCTATTAAACAACTTCATCGTCAAGGACCTAAAACAATTGTTGTGTCATCAATGGAATTAGATAATAAATTAACGGCAGTAGTCAGCAATTCATCCGGTAAATGTTTAGCCAACTGATAAAACTTCAAATAATACATAGACGTTCCATAACTAGATAAAATTTATTTTTATCCTTTTTTTTTCTTTGTTCTTTTTTATAGATAACAATATGATAAAGATTGATATACCAAAAATACCAACTACTTATACAGGCTCAGGTGATCTGTTTGCATCATTATTCCTTGCTCATTCAACTTTACAAAACAATTCAAAAGTAGCCTTTGAATATACAATCAATACGTTGCATTCAATACTTTTGAATACTCTTGAATATGCCGCAGGTATGTGAAAGAAATAAGAGTAAAAAAGCAATAATTATTTCTTCATAAGTTTGTTACCTAGTATTCATATTTTTCATTCTTTATTTCAGCACATAAAGATCCAAATGCTCAAGAAGCCAGAAAAAAAGAATTGCGGTTGATTCAGAGTAAGAAAATAATTGAAAATCCACCGACAAAACTCAGAGCCGAAATCATATCCTGAATAATTTATAGAAATATATTTACACATATATATATGACTGAAAATATATGAATGTTATGTATAATATATTATAACTCATTGTTACGACCAACAATATGTGGACCATTGTGCACGTCTTCCATTCAATAATATACGATGTTTATTGTGAATAAAATGAAATAAATATATTCCATTGTTGCTTGTTTCAATCAATGGGCATGTTCAAATTTTCATGTAATTATTAAATTTGGAATACTAATATAACCTTATATAAATGATAATCGAGTGTTGAGGTAACCGTGCGTGGATGTCATTCATGAAATTTGAAATTGTGCGCGTAATAAAAAAAGAATGGTCGAAAAATAACAAATGAGAAAAAAAGAGAGCTTTTGTTGGTTATGTTTGCGCGCACATCCCAACGGTGATTGATGCGCGTGCGCGAAAGCTATCAGCGGAGAAGAGTTGTAAAGAGAGCGGAGGAGGTCGATGGAAAGTGGCATAATCGCGGATGTGGATCGCCCAAGGAGAGCACACACATATACACACACACACTATACCATATCGAGAGATCCTTTACCTTTCTTATGTAACCGCTCTCGCGTTCTTTCGTGTCTTCGATCGCGGTTTCTCGTGTGCGCCAGATGAACAACGTGCGCCAGCGCTAAGTGTGGGGACAGAGAAGGAAGATGGAAGGGAAAAAGAAAATGGAGATGAAGTTCTACAATTTTTTCAGTATTATTATTTTATTCTATTAATGTTTTCACCCTGAACTTGGGCATTGACATGAAAATTGAAGGTTATATCCATGAACTTGACCCTGAGAGCAATTTGTTATATCAACAATAATTAATTTTCCTTCTCAATAATTATTTGTTGAATGAAAATACGTGTTAACAAATTTAGTTCTTAACAATATTGATTTCTAAATATTTTTGAAATGTATTACAGAACGAATTTGGAATAAGATAAATTATGAAAGAAATAATGAAGGTGTAAATTTTTTTGGTGTTATAGCAGTTGAGTTGGTAACAGCAACATATTCACGATATATTATGCGATGAAGATATATAAGTAGAAGTCGTCAAAAATCTTGACATGGGCCATCATTGTTGCCCGAGGTCATTCAACGTATATAATATAAAGAGTTGAATGTCCTCTCAAGTTACGTGTATATACATCTACTTTTTTTTTTTTTTCATATTTTTTTCATCATCCAACTCCAGTCATCTAAAGAATAGTCCTGCAAAAAGAAAAGCGCCAATTTTTTCTACATTTTATTTCATCCGCAAAAAATAAGTTGATTTCGCATCTACTCAAGTTTCTCCAATGAGAGACACGCGTGGAAGAAAAAAAAAACTGCGCGAAAGAGAGGATACTACGAATCCAAACGAAGACACAAGTTCATATTACAAACTAAATGTGGGACAATGTCCCGAAGTAACCTCCACCAAGGATGGACTTCTATCTCCAATACAACGACCGCGTGCGCCTTCACTCGTTACTTTATTTATATATGTTTGTATTAGTGCCTATATACACAAATATATACATATATGCCTTTCACATTGATGATTGGTTTGGTTAGTGCATGCCAACGCCACTTACACAACTGTAAAATATTGTCTTCTTCTACTTCTTTTTCTCGTATGCGTGTATGCCTCAATCTACTTTACCCTGTCGTGCTGATTCCGTGAACTCTTTTTTACCGACCGACAGTGCCATTGGCGTAGTTTCGGCAGCCATCGTCACTATTTGAAAATATATAGGATTCGTGTAATCGTGTAGGTGTTTTAAATGTATACAGTAACACGCATACACGCATAGCTATTTGTTGACGCTTTTTTTTCTCCAACACGCCGTTTTTTTTTTCTTCTTGTTCTTTTCGCTTCTTTTGCAATCGCGAGACGTGGCCCGAGGACGTTGGCGCGCGGGGTCGATGCCTCCAACGTGTGAGAGAAGCAAAAGACGCAGAAAGAAGAGAAGAGATATACACGGCAGTTGGATATGGTGGTTGTATTGGTTACGAGAGAGACTACCGTCGACTTCCCGTTTATCCGAACCCACCACCTCCAATGAAGATGAGAAGGAAAGGAAGAAAGAATAAAAGAAGAAAAAAAAAAAGGCAAAAGGGAAAAATGAAGAAGGAACTAAGAGAGGGAGAGTCGAAGGTCGAGTTTGTTGAAGGGTAAAGGTCGAAGAGCAAGATGGTAGAATGGTGTTTATGCGTGTATGTCTGCATTGATTCATGTAGAGATGCATAGGTTTAATAAAAAGTTACACTGTTTTGATAATGATCACCTCAAGAATGTCGTTATATAATTGTTTATAACACTATTGACTAATAGTTATGTACATAAATGATTGAAATATATAAGCAAAATATTTTTTTCAAGTAAAGTTTTGATTTAGTATTTTCAATGTTATTTGGTTTATAAGTATTTAAAGAATGAAAATTATATTTTTATTCGAGGTTATGTTTGCAGGTGGTATACTTGGAGATATGTATTTATTTATAGTTATATGTACCTATTAAGAGTGGCGCCATTTTATACGGTAATAATATATAAATGTGCACAAGTAGAGGTGTATAAAATAAAGTAAATCTTTTATGACGATAATAAAATAGTAGCTTCTGTCTAAGCGATTTGTAAGCGATCGAAGAAGACGATGTACTATGAGCGAAGGAAAATAAATTTTACTAAAAATTACGTTCTCTATATTTATTTCTTCATTTTTCATATATCTTTCTGCCGAAATGGCGTTTTTCTCATTACATATTTTATTGACATAGGTATGCACAGTAACAATTAAAATAATTCTTTATTTTTTGTTGGTTATGTCTATTAATTTTCTCATGCACTAAATATGAAAACGAATAGGTCAGTTACCGTGTGCGTGAGTCTGTATAGAAAGATATAAAGTAGCTCACGATGAAGGCGAGACGTTACACGCCATGTTGGATTAACCATCATTATCATCACCATCATCATCGCTACTACCTGCAGTACATAACCTTTATAGAAACCGAAAAGAGCTTCCCATCAACATGACTAACAGTTACGATAATTTTCAGTGATAATAATAGTAACGATAAAATTCACGAGATTCCAATATATATGTAAATATAGTTTTAATAATTGATGATGGCATATTTCTACTTTCAGATATATCGATGCCAAAGAAATAAGAAACAAAAAATGGCAGTTCATTGACCGCGCGCGAAATTCCAACGACTGACTATTATATATATACAACAGTTCAATGATCCTCATGAAAGTGGCCAATATTAAGTCATACCATCAGGTATATACATAACAAATATTAGAATAGAACATAGTTGTAAATTATCTAATTAATAAGATATAACTATTTGAATTGATGCGAAAATAAGTGCAGTTAGAAATTGGAAAAGTAAGTTTTTCTTTCATCTATATAGTTCTTATGGAATAAATGTATCATTGTGGGGATTTATTTAATAGGAAATTACATGGATTCTGCAAAAAATTTATCAACATAACCTGAAAATTATATTAAAAATTATTAAACGTTAAATATAAGGGTTTTTAAAATGGGAAAATAGAATAGAAATTATATCGGATGATGAATGTTCTGTTTATAGTAATGGAGGACGTTGAGGAATTCAAACCAGTGGCTGTGCAGTCGCGTCCTTGACGAGTTCTATAAGTAGGGGCTGACCCTGACGTCGGAAGGGTCCCATAAAGGCTATAATAGAACCAGGAACACGTCTCCTTTTCTCTCTGGAATACATATGTACATATTACACACTCACATATTATATATTATGTTATACAAACTAACAACCCACTCTACGTGGGATTAATTTTCGAATTTGGATTCTACATCCATGAAGGAATTTTTTGATCCTTTTTTACCAATTCCCTTTGACCGCCACCATGAAAAAAAAAATTAATAGGAGAAAAAAAATACCACAACGTCATCGTCCTGGTAATTATTATCGTCTGTCGTATTTTTAATTTTTGTTTTCTTCTCTTATTTAACGATGTTATTCTTTTATTACATTCGACAGTTCGACAGGGTTTAAACCTGTCCAACACAATTTATCTTATACCAAATTTGATTGACGACAAAGATGTCCTAAAAAAAAAAAAGAAACCAACTTTTTGTGTCTGCATATTCGTCAATATTTTTTCTTCAACATATCAATGTGACACGGTGAAAATGCAGATTATTCAACGATCATAAATACTGAGTAAGAAAAAAATTATTCACGTATATTAATTCATTTCGTTATCAATTTTCGTTAAAAAATTTTGATAATAATTTCAATTATTTTTTCTATTTCTTCTAGAAGAAAATCTAAGAGGCAATCTGTGATGTGTGTGTATGTGTATTGCGCGTGGGAATGTAGTTCAATGACAGCGCAACCTTAACCCATAAGAGTTATCGCAGGCTTTTATTATGAATGAGAAAGTTGAACTCACAGAACGATGAACCTCACCAGTGTACACACATATGAAACACTTACAGGCATATATATATATATATACATAACTTCAGTCGTCTTCGTAATGCAAAGACGTAAATCACGCGATGACGAGCTTATAAGAATGTACATGAATATAATATACATATGTTGGAGTTATAGCGAGTGAGTTTTCAATTTTTCTTTTTTTTATGCATCTGTTGTCAATGAATAAAAGTGGCACAATCTTGCAACAGTTCTAAAGTATCATATAGAATAATAAGAATTGAAAGAAGAGCATTGTTCCTATTTTTTATTTAATTATTTCAATAATTTTTTTTTGTTTCAGGTTTAAAAATATGTTGGTTGAATAATGATGTAAATTACGTGACAATGTATCGTCAGCATTGTAGTGGAGATTGGTGTCGTTGTTGTTCAGATATAAGTGTATATACGTAGAAGTATATAGACAATATATGAATGCATATATACGTCACAGTAGATGCGGTCGCGTCAGTCGTATAGGTAGATGGAGAGCTGGTAGTCGGGTTTTATGTTCAACGAAAGTATCACGGTAAACAGTTTTGTTGTTCTGGGTTCCCGGGTTCACTGCACGCGCTTCCTCTTTCTCCGCTATTTTCTATACTGCCTATATCTGTATGAATGGTATCTATATATGTGTATATACGCATATGTATATATTGTATGTGTGTGGATATATATATATATTTATTTCATGAGGTTCTGTGAGTTTGATTAGGGGAAAAAAAGGAAATTATATTCTACAAGCCATTTGGATATTAGTTTTTATATTTTGCTTTAAAATGATATTAGTAGAGTTGGACAATTTTTTTACCGTCAAATTAAAAACTATGAAACGAAAAAAAAAAGTGAATTTATGTAATCATATATACATATATATATGTAATAAAAAAACATTTTATGTGTGGGATGGTGGACGTGAGGAATAGTACCGGAAAGAGAAGCTTCAGAAAAAATAGCTTATGAAATAAAAAAAAAAATATCGTTGGAAAAGATGTTATTAGAAATACTATAACTCATCCGAAAAATAGCTCACGAAACATTTCATGGTAAAATACCTGTCACAATAGAAAATTAGCGCCAGGAAAAAGTAGCTCGGAGAATTTTATGCATTTGAATTGAAAATTTGATGACATTAAAATGGCAATATGACATTTAAAATCGAATCAACGTTCTTACATTTTATTCACATATAAGTTCATAATTTTTATTTTTTTTTTTCCGCTACCTATTTTTATCCGTGGACTGTATTTCCTCCGTTGATTATTTTTGTTTTGGCGTTTTCGAAAAAACGTCATTTCCAATGATACTTCTTATTACATACGTATAAAACATATATATTCATCTTATATTAAGTAGATGCAAGAAATATTACCGGAAGAATAGAACTAGAATAAACATAACCGCGATTCTCATCAATCACATGCCAACTGTACTATTACGTGCCCTCAATAATCGAGCATTCGTAATCGATTTTCATATCCACATACACATTCTCACACGCACTTAGATGATTAAGGTATATGAATGAGTCTATTTTTAGAATAAAAAAATCTAATTGAAAAATAATAACTATTCTCTTAATGATACAATTCCAGAAACATTTTTCCTCAGTTATATCCTCCACAAGTTCAATTATCTTCTATATATTTATTAGATCCATTTCAATTTTATACAATTTAAGAATAAAGCACAAATTACATAAAACTTTCCATCATTTTTGTGTAATTAATACACGAGTGCGAGATTTAATAATTTTCGCTTCGATAATTTTGTTAAAAATGTTTTATTTTTGTTCGTTTCAAGTGAAGAAAATTTTTTTTAATTGACTCATTAATTAATCAATTAGTGTTAACACAAATATATCCACACATTGTTTCATACACGTCATCATATTATAAATCCATTAGTGCGGTAAATTTATTTATTTTTGTGTTTCTCTTTGCTAAATTAAATTAGGCCAAAATAAATTCATTCAACTATATACATATATTATATACCGTTATATGTACGTTAATTTGCGAACTTTTGCATTTCTTACATGACTCTATTTTAAATATTGCGTCTCTACAAGTCATACAAAGTTCAATATACACACACACAAATACAATGGAAAGAATATATTATATATATATAAATGGTCTGGGTTATAATAAGCCCGCAAGAGACGAGAGTGTTTAAAAAACCGTTATGTGTTTATATATACGAGACCTGTAAAAATGTCTGCTATCGTATTACTCATTTAAATTGACTTAGAATCACGATCTTTAAATTTATCACTTCATTATTTAAATTGTTTTTATTTTAACGCTTGCATTATCCACTTATTTTTTCTATTCATTTATTTATTTATCTATTCAGTTATATATTTATATGATTACAATTTAAGTGGACATTGTCAAACGGATTCATTCAAATAAAATGCTAATAACTAACACGTATTGAAATCGAAAGAATAAAACGAGAAGTATATTGCGTTTGAAAATAAAAGTGAGTTTGAATTTATTCACTTTTTTTTTTTTTTTTTTGGGAGGTCTATGACCCATTGATGAAAACGAAAAGAAAAAAAATGATGAAATAGGAGTTAAAACGTGGGAGAAAAAAATATTTCAAGACGATAAATTATGCGCATAAAATAAATAATCTTGAAATTATTTATCTAATATCTAATTTTATTTAATTAATTGAACTTAATTTTGTACACAGTTGGACGATTACTCGATGTACTAACTGATAATTGCATTTCTTAATTTAATGGAAGTGACTGGGAATGACTTAATATGTACATATAGGAAAGGATATTTTTCTCTACAAAAATAATTACTTCAATTAAAAATAATTGTCGAGGTTCTTTTAATTTTTAAACCATTGGAGAAACACATTCATCGATTTTTATAATAAATCTCGAGTGCGTTAGTCATATAGAAAGATGAAGATGAAGACCTGAGAGCACCTTTAATCCTTAATGCGTTAAAATAGATAAGAGCAAATTTTTAATTTAATATTCCTCTCGAAAATTGTTGTTAACTGGCGTTCAAAAAAATGATTTTCTATCTGTATATTAATTTTCGGAATGTTGTATCAACACAACACAGTTTTGGTCCAGTCTTTTGTAAAGTGCACGACCTACCTTAATTGTTTCTAAACTTCATGTATCTTTATAAAGTTGAGTTGGGTAAGACAGGCCTTCTCAACAAGTTGAGGGTTTATGAGTGATTGCACATGATATATTTGTTATTAGTGAATAAACTAATTGAAATGGATATAAATTACAAAGTGAACTGATAAACTATATAAACAGCTCAAATTATTTAATTATTATGCTTACTTTATTTATTTATCATTTAATGATTCATTTTGTTGTCAATTTTTATTTTTTCTCAATTTTCATTCATTTATTTAATACGCTTGTACTTTTCTTTTACATTTAACACAGGTGAATAACCAGAGGCATCAAGTGGTATATATGGATGCATCTATATGACTATTTTCTCCCGGAACAAGGTGCGAGAGAATATAAAACATCTCGCTCTCCGTCTCTCTGGGACAAGAAGAAAAACGCACCCGTCGATTCTCTTCTCCGTTGACGTTTGTACATAAACATTTATATATATATATATATATTTATTTATTTAATGTATATGTATGTATGTATGTACCAACCAAGTCTCTGCTTGCACACCGGGGTGGCCCAGATTTCTTATGATGACTTCGCTTGAAAGAGAAACATCAACCATATACATTATAAATACATATATACACTGAATTCTGTAAATGAAGGAAAAGGAGGAGAGAAATAAAAAAATAATTTGCCATTAAGTCAAGTTAAATGTTTGATACAAACTGATTAGTGAAGGAAATGAATTTAAAATTTATTACAGTCCATCCAATTTCCCATTATTCATATCCTCAATAATTTTTTTCTTTTATTAATTAAATCACATATATGTACAAAAATAAATTAAACAGCAATATTGTGTGCGAATTTTTTATTTGTATGTCATTTTTGTGTGATTGTAATTTATTGAAGATTTATTTGGATAAACTCCAATATTATTTTAGATCATTGAAATAATATATAATTTACTAATTTTTTATTACAATTTATGCAAATTGGAATGTGGTGGAAAATTCTTTTTAAATTATTCAAATGTTCTCAACAACATTTTCAGTTCCGCAAAGCAGAGTAATCCATTAGATAACTCAGACAATTTCCGATCCATCAAATTCATAATATTTAATGATATATTTAAATAAGGGAACAGTTGTGAAAAAATATTTCAAAATTCTTTATACTAAACAAAAAAGAAAGAAATTCTTCTCTTACCAAATTCAAATATTAAATTGGAATACAATAATAATAGTTCATTAATAAGATAAAATTTATACAACAAACTAGTCAGCATATAACAGAAGAACAAATTTATTGCAGTTCAACATTGTTATCATATACAATAAATTGAATAATTCAACTGATTAAATCACGATCAGATACCCACTCACACACAAATATGATTTAAATAACATTATGTGTGTGGGAATATCTGAAATCTTTCATGTGATTGCATGATCATAATTCAGTGTTGAATTGACTGAATGAATTTTGTTTGTATAAAATAACTGATTAATTAATTATTTAATTAGTCGAATGAATCGTTCAAATTATTCCACATATATATATAATCGTGTGTGACACGCGCGCAAAACGTGGCAAATGCATGTCCATCCAGGAACTGCGATGCGTGACCTAGTGCCGTTGCAAGGCGTTCTACCTTCGAACTAGGTCTTTCACGTTCCCAACTAAGCGCGAGCGCGCGCGCACACTAAGTGTTTATATATATATATATATGTATGTATTTATTTATTGAAGAAGCGAGAGGGGACCCCGCCGCGCTTTCGTTGCAGTTTTACTTTGCACAACAGGCAGATCATTAATAGATTGTCTGCCAGGAAATATAAAGGAAGTGAAGAAATGAAAGGTCATTGTCTTATGTATTAATTTGATGTATTACTTTTATTGTAGAAGAAGGAATATTATCAGGTTTTGTATTGAAAAAAATTTATTTTTTAAAATTTTTATTTGTCTATGATTTTTCTATGGATAAATAGGTGAAAGAATCTCGTTGAAATGTTGAAAAACAAGATAGTTATGGTGATTTTTATTTAAACGTGTACAGTGGAAATTTTCAATTCATTTTTCTATTTTTTTGCAGAACTGTTTTTTCAACTGGCTTATATGTTAGCTCGTAAAGTAATTGGTTAATTAAGTGCAAACAAATTTTGTTTGATTTATATTTGAATTCTCTATAGTGCATACTACAATTGAGAATATTGTTAGAAAATTTCGATGTTTCTTTTTATAGACAAAAAAACCATAAATTTTTTTGGGAAATAACAAATATTTATCCTTTCATTTTGTATTCAATATGATGAAGAAGATGAACAGAAATTTGACCAAGGACGTGCCCAAGTTACAGTTGATGTTGTCTTTACCATTAAAAAAAAGAAACATTTCTTTGCCAGTGTAAAATAAAAATACCTCAATTAAAAAAATTCATCCTAATAAAATTTTTCAATGCGTCACATTTTATTTCACCCATACATTTCCCCATCTCATCTTCAAAGAAAACCGAATAGAAAATATACATCGATGATGAATGCCGTTTCGATTGAAAAAGGAAAGGAATTTTTTTTTTTTCCCCCAACCAAATTACTTTTTTTTTTTTTATTTTTCTTTCCTTTTTTTTTTTCGATTTGGTAATTTCCGTTAGGATTAGATCCAGGCGGTTGTGCGTGTGGTTACGTAAGGGCACCATCGACCCACATTTAACGGTTTCCACACAAACACCGCTATAATAGTCTCCAATTTGTTTACGATTGTCTACGCAAGAATATATGTGCGCATGTTATATTATTTTATTTCATTGTATTAGGTTTGTGTTTATGTATTGGTGGATATATGTTTGTTGGCAAAATAGACATGTGATATGAAGGATATGTTGGTTGTAATCATGTGTTTGTGAGTGTGTTTGTATATACGCGAGACCAGGGTCAATGCCTTGTATACGGAGCAGTACTTGTCGACTTTCCGTATTAAGTGAGATAGGCGACTTCTGCGTCACCTGATGAGATTCGTGACCGTGCGTGGATATATAGTCAGGCAATAAAAACGAATGTGTCACGATGAATTTCCTTTTCAAACGGATTATCATTGACGTATATATATATATATATATATATTTATATATATGTATGTATATATTGATTCATGTAGATTTATGTTTTGTATATATTTATTACAACACTTGTTGTTTTAATCGAACGCAAAAATGTCGAGATTTTAATAATTCACATTTTTTTTTTTTCATTCATTTTTGTTTTTACTCATTGTTTAAAATTTTTTTTCAAAATATCAGTTATTCAGTTGTATTAATTGGGAAATTTGCGATCCATCGAGTATATACAACGATATATTTGAAGGATGGAAAAGCAGTGAAAAAAATTCAACAAAGTCGTTCAAATGAAACAGGATTTTTTTCCTTTTCTGACAATTGAATAGTTGGTTTCACTAATTAGATAATTCGCGTCTTATAGGATATGGAATATATTTGAACGAGGAAAAAGTTGGTGAAATTGTTTTAATTATGAATTATTGAGATGCAATGATATTTTTTTTCTTTATCTTGAAATATTGAAAATGCTGTTTTGAGAACGGTAAAAATAATTCGTTTTCAACGTGAATAATTGCAAAATGTTGTTATATTAATCAAATGTATCAAAAATAATAACACAAGAAATCAAATCATCCATGGATTTATTCGGACAACTTTAAACTAATTAAGTACACACAAAAAATTAATTATGAATATATAAAAACGTAAAAAATGTTTTAGGTCAAATTCATTCAGACATGAAAAAAAAAAATAAATAACCGAACAAATATTTCATTCAATAATACAAACAATTCATCGTCAATTAAATATACATGGCAATAAAAAATAAATGAACAAAAAATCCATGACAAATTTTTTTCAAAATCATTCAGACGTAACAGAAATTTTTTTCATCTCAATCACTGAGAGTTAAATAATTACCATTAAATATTATTCATTCGATTTCTTATTACACTCTTAATCAGACTATTATATATACACATCAGAACACATATACAAACAGATATACACATTCATACAAGCAAACAAAAGTCTTTCGTGGTGGCTTGATCATCAACGATTCGAGTCCTCGTTGCGTTAGCTTTCGTTGGCACGTGACCACGTCTTGCGGTTTGCGATTTGCCGATCGCGTCTCTCATATTATACTCACGCTAGGTTTAGAACGGCGCGCAGAAGCAGAGCGGTCGACGACCTCCTGTAAAAAGAAGAGAAGAAAATATAGATATACACTTTAACACATCGTGTGCCACTTCACTTCTGACATTTTTGTTTCAAGTGACCACTCATAACCTATAATATATACATGCATATTAATTTATGGACAAGTTATATTGTCTCTTTGTTATTGATGTGTCATTCATCTCAAACCAAGAAATAAAAATTAAACAATTGACCTTAGTCTGTATCTATTATATTGTATAATAATATACAACAGTTACATAGACTCTGATGTGTACAGATAATAAACGCGTTGTATCCGATGAGGGGAAAACCACTGCACTCAACATTGTATTACGAATCGAAGGGCCATGACGAAAGATATGATGGTTGCCGGGCATAACTTCCGACCCACAACACTATTATCTACGGATTCGTCTTTTGTTTTTTTATTTCATTAACAGTTTTGAAAAGAGGAAATAATAAAGGTGAAATGAGGAAAAAAATTCTAGGATTAAAAGATCCTGAATTTTTATTATCATTATCCATGGGGTTGAACCATTACTTTTTACAGAGTCACTTGTCACAATGGGTAAGACAAAAAAAAAAAAGAATACTGTTTAGATTTCTTTTATTAATTTATTTATTTGTTTTATATTTTTGTTTCAGTTTTTATCGCTGGGGATTTGGAAGAATAGTGAATTGAGGCAATTTTTTATGATTTTTTCTTTTTCCACCTTGATGAAGTTGTGATAAAAAAGAAGTATTGGTTATTGGAGTAAAAAGGTTGGCTTGATTGGTATAAAGAATTGTGGATTTTTTATTATGCTCGAGGATGTAAAAAAAAAACGTGTTCTTTCAGCGGTTGCTGGTCTACCTTGCCTTGTCTGTTTGTATTTGATATCTGCTACGTGATCTTGAGAATGACTGAAACAAAAAATTATTACGTGTTTTTGTTTTGGGTATGTTGGATTTGTAAACGGATTTCCGGTTCAAGGACAAATGGTAATTATATATGGGTTTTTTTAATTTTACTTTCTATCACGTTGTGATAGTAAAATTGTTCATAAAACAGAAGGAAGATTTTGTTTCATGGAATCAAGTTCTTTCATTTTGACAAAGACACTTTTGATTCATTTCAGATTTTTTGACGACTCAATGGGCAGATTTTTTTGCTATTGTTCAATACTGCTGGAACCATAAACAATCATACGCACTAAAAATGACAAAATATAAACAAAAAAATATTCCCACTAAAATTGTTTCTCTCATTCTAAAACTTATTAAAATTATTTCATTAATTGTTGAGGTAAATGAAACGAGCGGAAATATTGCGTGAGACAACATGAATACAACGTAAAAGGGCGATGAACGTTCTTGTCAGAGGGCGGAAATGCCCCGGAAGTTGCTAGCATAATATGGCGAAGAAAGGTCGTGCGCGTGCGCACATACATCACAAGAAGAAGTCATGGTATCGTTTCGCTCAAGAAGTCACATGTTTGTCTTCATCATCATCATCATAATAATAATCGCTCTCGTGTCTTCGATGTAGGTGAAGTAGTTTTCTAATGACTGCAGTTGCAGCTCACACGATATCTTTTTAATGTACCTGACGACAACGACAACCACAACGAGAGAAACACATATGAAAAAAAAAAAAAAAAAAAGAATCGAAGATGATGGACGCAATATAGCGGGAGAGATAAGAGAAAAAGACCTCATATCTAACCTCCAATTTGTATATACACTATACGACGTACAACGCAAAGGAAAGCTACGGAAGAGCGAATTAAAAGAAGAAAGAAAGGAAGAACGAGAGAGAGAGCGAGAAATGGAGACTTGAGAGAGTCAACCGAGAATGAAGAGGAGGACGAGCACGTTCACGAGAGTTAAGTTGTATATGAGGCGAGTCGCGAGTGAGCGTAAAGTAAACTAGTGCACCGACCTGGTGGGCACGCAACCGCGATGTAAGAGTATTTTCAAGGGTTAACGAACTGGCCGTGTGCAATTTTGAATCAGCGCCATCTGCTAATGCTACCGCGCAACATTGTGTCTTACTTTGTAACCATGAATTGGCGCGCGTGCGTCCATGTTGATTATTTCTCTACTTTTTATTTACCTTTTTTTTTTCTTCTCTACATTCGGAGAAGTACTATCTATTATTTCTTTTCTCTTTTCTCAAATCAAACCCTCTGTGAATGTCTCTCTTAATTTCTGTACGTCCATATTCTTCATTTATTTATATATGAATAATATACAGTTAACTATGAATGTCTTCTCCCTTTCTTCGCGCAGCTAACACTGAAAGTGAAGCAGTAAAGATAAAAAGGGTGACCGTGAATGGTATTTAACGGAAATTATATACTAAAAGGTAAATGAACTTGGTAGTTGTTGTATTGGATAGTGGCATTTATTCTTAGTAATAGTTTTGTTGTTTTTAATTTTTTTCCAAGTATTTCAATCAAAATCGGAACGGTGAGGTGTTACACAAATGTGAAGAGAAAATGCGAAAATGGAGGCGAAGTGCAATGGAGAAAAAAATTCTGAAGGTAAAGGTAAGTGGTATGTGTATATATGTTTATGTGTGTTGCGTACGTTAGATGGAAATATAAAGTTCTCGGGCAAAGAAAGGCATCTAATGCCAAGTTAGTAAGTAGTGCAAGCGTAAGAGTGCTTCGTGAGGTCAGTAACCACACTCGTCGGCGCTCCGTTCCGTTCCGGTTACCCGGCGGCAACTTCACGGCCAATCGGGGGAGGGATATGTGTAAATATATTTTATATAAACGATTGCCAATAGTTTATTGTACCCTAGTAATGTATTAACATATGTATAATATATATAAATATATTTTTTATTTAAAGAATTATTATGTGGACTGGCATGTAACCGCTCCCACATCCATGATAAATCTGTTAACGGTTATTTTATATTATTTATTATTCATATATTTATTATAGTTTGGATAAATAAAATGGTTTTCATTTCTACCTAGTTTTATGATTATGATAATTTTTATTGCAAATAAATTGCATGTTTTTTTTTTAATTAATAAATTTGTTCCGTGTATATATCTTTATCGTTGTGTTTTTATTATTTCCTTTTTCTTCCCGTCCAAACAAGTGATATCAATGCCCGCAGCATGATGACACCCTCATGTACGTATTTAGTTACGTATCATTGTTTAGTGTTTAGGGTGAAGTAACTATGGGCGAAGATAATTTTATTGATCACATGTCGAACTAAAAATGACAACAGCAATGCTTGTTGCATGATTTATTTTTATTTATTTATATTATTACTTTTTCTTCACAGTAATCAGTTAATGTGTTCTGCGACAGCTAAATACATCGAGTGACTTTAACGACAGCACAAGAAACGTCTTTTGTACTTCAAATGAATTATATAAACTCCATATTATTTATTGTAATTGAACAAATATTGTACAAGTGCGATAATAAAAATGGATTAAATAAAAAATTGTTCGTTAATTATTCATTGATTAATTTTTTTCATTCACACTTGAATACGGTATGTATGACAAGTAGTTGGAGATTAATAGTCAGACATTCGGTGGTTTCAATGTTGTCATCATTGATTCGACAGAAAAAGTATTTATTTGTACGAATAATTTTGATTGCTCAATATCACCTTGGTCTTCTCTCTCACCATCTCCTCTCGATGGTTTGTAAATTTAATTTAAAATTCAAATTCCTATATTACATCATCTATATCATACTAACAGTATGATTCTACATACCCATATATATATATATATATTTACATATGTATATACCTGATATACATATATATTTCACTGCAAGCATCAACTAAAACCCTCACCCAAACGAAATCGAGTGTTAAATACAAGATTCTCTTGTGGCTCAACACGCGGTGACGGTCCGTGACGGGAGTTATGTACCGATATGATCAATGCTACTAAAAATGTCTACAAGACCTAATGTGACTGTATAAACGTCTCAAACCGAGAAGTAACCATCGGAGAGAGAGAGAGAGAGTGAAACACAAATAAACAAAAATGAAATGGAGGAAAAAAAACGAAGAAAATGACAATGAACAAAAAAAAAAATAAATAAATGATGACGAGAAAAGAAAAGAAACGTTCGTCTTCTTTTACTCTCCGCCGACGTGTAGCGCTCGTATTTTCGGAGGTCAGTAACCAGCAAGTTGACGCGGAGAGTGAGACGAAAGAGCCTGAAGTACCGTTGCTACCGCTGCGAGGCATAAGGAATCGGGTCCTCTATCCAATCATCGTGTGTGTATACCTATACACCAAAGTATAATCTGAATGCGCACGCGGTTACCGCGTTGAGCACGCTTGGTTCTTACCCCCACTACTTTTACCACGCACGGACCCCTCGGGAATGCCGAGTTGAGCCGAACATGCTTGGCGCTTGGGTCTTCCTCCATAGTGAGGGCGCTCTATAGAAGTCACGGCGTTCAAAGTCGAAGAGACGCGAAGAACTTCTTCTTCTTCTTCTTCATCTTAGATAGATGGCGCTGACAATTCATTGCTATTCAGCCGTTATTTCTTCCTCGATTAGAGGAAGATTAAATGTCAAACAGAGAGGAATACAAATCAAAAAATTGATCTTAATAAATGAATAGAACTTGAAAGTACAATGTTATAACCTTCTCACGCATTACAATTAATTATCATTTCTATCATTATGTTCATGTTTTTCATTATTTATTAATTTCGATGATATTTTGTGCTGAAAAATGAATCCAAACACGCCTTGGGTGAGAATTTAGTACTCGCGAAGAACAAGGAGGAATAAGATACGAATATAAGGAACGAACAGGACGTAATGTGAGGGATACTCGTGTGCAAGAACGGGCCCCACGTTTAGTTATATACACATATACAGCAACGTTGTTTCTTAGAGATCCTCTACTTCTCTTTACTCTTCTGTTGTATACACGTATAGCATTGAGCGTCTCTTCTCCTTCTACTTCTTCAAGTCCATTCGCGTTTCCCCCCTCGGTGTATGTTGTCGTTCAACCAACCACTGACGTCGCTTAATGCTTCCCGCGGGGCCTGCCTCCCTATACCTATACTCACCTTCTGAGCGTCAGTACGTACCACGCGGCATTGCACGAAACAACCGTTCATTAAAGGTGCGTCTTATATATGACCGATACAGCGAAACCCCCGTGGTTGATATAATTCATATTGGCAAACGGATGTGACATAAAAAATTTTTTTGGAGACTTTGACAAATCTTATTTACTACAAATACATAAATTTATATATAAATTATATATCAATTGTTTGATTAACTCAATTTTAATGTTAAACTTTTGATAAACTCCAGTTGTTAATTTTTGTTATTTATTTATTTATTTTATTTAACGTTTTTTTTTTATTATTATTATTGTGGTGAATGTGTGAAGAAGTGATATAACTTTATGGTATAAACGTCTATTTATTGGTATTACATATTTTCTGCAATTAATCTGTGAAAGTGGTGGGGAAAGAAAAATATTTTTTTTTCACAAATGGTAAAGGATGATTTTTAAAGAATAGGACTTTTGGAATATATATATATATATATATATATACCTATAGCTACAAGAGACTGAAACTGTTGGAGTTTTGGTTTTCGTTTATTTTTTTTTCTTTGATTTTTTTTTGTTTTCCACGATTCTGAGACTCGAAATACTGAACACGAGTGTGGCAAAGGAGATGACAGTTTGGTTGGGTGTATTTTGACAGCGAGAGAGAGAGAGAGAGAGAGAGAGAGAGAGAGAGATTGAGTCGAGGGCGAATTGTCATCAGGACAGGAGAAGGATATTGAGGTGAGTGAAATATTTTTTTTCTATCTCTCCAAAGTTTATTATTTTATTTGAAATGGAAAATTAATTTGTGAGATTAATAAATGAAGAAATTGAGGTGAAGAATTTTCTAGACTATTCTTGACGTGTGCTCTGTCGTTGCTACGTTTCATCGACACAATTTAACCAAAAAAAAAAAAAAAGGAGAATAAAACAATTGAGTTTTAATTTAATATATAGTCATGATTATTGTATGAAAATCAATTCTTATTTTTATATCATTTACTATTTTTTTTTTTTGGTCATTTTTTCTTTCATTTAAATTCATTTTATTCTCGTGATGTCTCTAACCATGTGGTAGTTATTACGATGATAAATCCTGAGAATTGCATTCGCATGACCGATATACATATGCAGTAACTCGACCTCATCTCTTTTTCACTGTTTTTCTCTTCTATCTTCTCCACTATATTCAGCATGCTTCGTTTCTCTGTGCAACCTCCTTCCTGCCAATGTTTTATTTTAAATGAAAATATTGTTTTTCAATAAAATAATATTGTTCTACCGCACCAGAAGAATCCATAATTCAATTTCTAGACGAAATTTTATTTTGTAATATAAGGAAAAAAAAATTATTACCAAGTGAAAAAAAAATTTTCTTTCAATGAAAAAAATTTTTGTATCTGCAATAGCAAATAAAGACAATTTTTTTTATTTTTCTTCTTTACTCGATCTCGCGCACGCCCACCCAAGGTCATCACGTAATATACCGAAGACGCTCTCGCTTCTTGGTGTACATATGTTGACAGTATATCTATATAATAGATAAAGCACGCTCGTTTTGTCGCCATTCGTGACTTCATGACGAAGGTCAAAAAGACGATGTTGAAAGTGTCATGTGCGAACCTTCAAAATAAAAATACATCTACACACACACACACATACACATATATAGAATTTTTATTCTACTTTGGTCACATGGCATAACTTCTAATAGATAGATTGACCAGTCTCTGTGTGTATGGTGTGTGTGTCTTGACATCGAGGGAGAGAGTGAAGAAAAAAAAAAAAAAAGAAAACCGAAATAGATAGGTAATTGCCTATTTTATCCATTGCCAAATTTTGTCCTTGAGTTTTGTTATAAGTTTTTAATGAATTCAATTTTTTCAAGGACTAATTCAAAAATTTATCCGTCTCTATGCATACATGTATATAAATGTGTGCAATTAAATTATCCAACAAAATAATAAGTCATGAAATTGAGTATTTAAAAAATTATCTGATACATAATATATTGTATGATTCAATTATTACGCATTAAATTACAACGATTAGGAAAATTACTGTAAAGGTATATATTCCAATAATTGCCATTTCTTAATTAGCAAATATAGATATATATATAGTGGATCAAAAATAATTGACATAAGAAAAAAAAAAAAAAAAACCTCTTTGCTTTTCCACCTTTTTTTTTTTTTTTACTGAATTAATTTTACATTCTGTTACGCACGAGTAATATTCCCATAACGGTACAATAAATAAATATATAAACAATATTTTCATTATTATTTCCGCACATTATTAACGCAATTCAACTAAATATAATCAACAAATCAATATACAAATATCACCTGAATAAAATAATAAATAAATAGATAATTAAAATCAAACAATTATTATTCAATCTGTAAATTTATATTTTTTCACTTCCTTTCGTTTATTTTTTTTCATATTAAACCAATAGATAGATAAATAGTCGAATAAGGAAGAATTTGTTATATACGGTTACAACAAACGTGAGAGACGACTACCCAACACAAACGATAGTGCATGGCAATATAAATGAGAAGGAGGGAGAGAAAAAGAGAAAAATATAGACTCACGACCGCGTGACTTGGAATTCTTTGTGGGTTCACAAACCTGTTACGAAGTACTTTATTTTATATGGTGGTATATATACAATGATCACCATGAAATAGAGAAAGAGAAAGACGAATGAAGAAAGAGGAAGAAAAAGAAAAAATTATAAAAATTGAAAAAAAAAAATGAGAAAGAGCTAATATATAGAAGAACAAGAATTATTGAGACATAGATATTTGTATAAAAATAAATATATATGTATTTAAAAGAATATATATATAAGTATAAGTGGGTTCGAGGGGGGACCGTTAAACTCATGTATTTCCTAATATGACATAACGGTGTACCGTTGTACTCTCTCTCTCTCTCTCCTTCTTCTTCTTTCCCTCTCGAAAGAAAACAACGTCGATGAGTCGCAGATGACGATGGAGAAACCCAACAGAGAGGAGGAAAGAAAAAAAAAAAATATATGAAATAAAATAGAATGTAAAAAAAAAAAAAAAAATTGGTGGAAAAAAAAATGTTGAGAGGAAAAACGTTCTATTGGATTTTGTGCTTTGCGTTCAAACGGAACATTATTGTGTATATAGTTATGTTGAAGGAGAGAATATATCAACGGCGCAACGAGAGTTCTATGCCCTGCAACGGGACTTTGTCGGAATATGAAAGGGAAAGAAAAAAAAAAATATGAGATACACTATTTTTCTTTTTATTGTGGGATTTGTTTTTTTTTTTCTCTTGTATGGGACCTTGGGTATTATGTGGTTCATCGTCTTGCGGTAGCTCGTGGGTATTTCAAAGTTTTATCGATAATTTTGGGGGATTTTTTAAAATATGAAGATTAAGATGATAATGGTTATTTTATTTGAACTATTGTAGGGTACTAATTTTTTGTTATGGACAATTTTATGGTTTGATTTAAAATTGTTTATGAATGTTTGGTGATATGGAAAATGTTTTATGACAGGTATGTTTCCTTCTTGGGAGGGGAAAATTTTTGTTTCTAAATTTTTTCTCCAACTGTTTATCAATAATTCAATTACTAATAATAATTGACCTGTCTATGACAAAACAAAATTTATGATTAAGCATAACTAACTAATATAAATAATATACCATTAATATTCCATAAACACTTCATGCTTGGACTCAATCATATACTCAACAATACAAACAACAACGTCCAATAAAAAAACAAAAATAAAAAACACCTCAACCATTCAATTCTTCATAATTTGTATTTGAATAGAAAATATCTCACATCCAATTCACTACATCATTTCAAAAACTTTTCATGATATATAAACATGAATATCCACCTCTCACTCACACAATTTTCTATCCCATTCGCCCTCCTTCAACTCAAAAAATGTATAAATAAACAGATAAATAGTTTACGTATCATATGAATATAAGTACAGATGCAAACTGTTGCTACATTAAATCAACAATATTATCTATTCGAAATGAATCTCAAACTCATGGTGATGAGCACGCAGTTTTTTATGAAATAAATAATAATAATAACAATAATAATAAAAATAATGGACACACAAGCGCCAGGATGCGTATAGGATTTGGAAAATGAAAGGGCATTGAGAAAGGGATGTAACGGGAATATATATTTACGTACAAGAAAAGACGGAAGTTAGAGGTAATTCTTATTATACTCATATATATATATATATATATATAAATATCTCGATCCGGATATCAATTGTGTTCTTGAATTTTGCCAGCTGTCCACATTGTTCCCTAATAATTCAAAAATTTCAATCAAAATGTATGGTATAAAAAAAATTGTTAATAATTGAACAAAGAGAGGGGAAAAAAAAAAAATTCCTTTTGTTTTCTCCTATTATTTTTCAATAAAAAATAGTTGATTTGTTATTTCAAAATTACAATATCAATTACACTGACATCGCCAATGTATTTGCTGTATGTGTGTAATAAAAGAGGAACAATAAAAAAAAAATGACAGACAAGTCAAGTGCAAATGAGTGAGAGGAAAGGCGAAATAGTAGAGGGGAAGTCGTTTTTATTGGAACGGTCATTGAACTTGTTCCAAGGAGACACAAATCGAAAGGATCGCCCCCGCTCACACACACACACACACATACACATATGTTAACATTGTGAGGAAAAAAAAAAAATGGTTTATATGAAAAAAGCAAAGAAATGAAATTTTTTCTTTTTATTATTTATCTTTTTTTCTTATTTTTATAAATCAATTTGTGTATTGATAAATGCAACTGTTTATTTTTTAAGCGAAAATTCATAGCCTACATTTTGTATAAAGTTCAATAGGTATATACATATATGTGTGTATATGTATGTGTTGTATATATGTGTTTATGGGAGGGAGGAGTGATAGTGCAAAAGTACCGTAATAGTATTTTCTGTGCGAAAATGGCGCACTGTCCCGAGAGTTGTGGCGGTGCGCAATTCTCCTCTGGTGATATACACCGACAAAACCGTAAAGTATTACGAGCTACCGTAATGATGACCGTAAATCTATGGCGTGTCACGGTGGTGAACGACGCTTGCTACTATAATATGTTGTATATATATATATATATATATATATATATTTATAGATATAGATACATGGGCGTTTATGTTGGATGTATCAATATCATTTGACCTCCAGCATGTTAATAAATATATTTATATATATTTTTTTCTTTATGAACAATTCAAGTAGTGATGAAATTATTTCAAGTATGGAGAGAAATTGTTGATAAATAATTGAAACAGATGGGTAGATTTATTTATTTGTTTTGAAATTTTGTTGAGATATTTGAATGTGTAATGACAATTTTGTAATTATTACAATCAACTTAACACGAAATATATAATAAATTGAATTGGTACTATCGGAAAATATATTAATGTATTTATTGGAAAAATGATGATTTAAGTGGAAACTATCATGAAAAATTTTGCAATTTAATATCTTGAAAATTTTCATTGGTAAAAAAATAAAAGAATAAATAAACCTCTTTTAATTATAACCGTCAATGATTAAACTCTCATTAACGATGATAACGAAGACAAATTAAAGAGGAAATCTAAATTCCAACTAAACTATAATCACGGAATTAAATATGAACTTTTTCTCATTATTTTTTTAAGTATTTCATAGAGCATAAAATATATTAACAATAAAAATAATAAAAATCCAATCAACTCTATCATCTAATATTATAATTTTTCTTTTTCTCACAAAAAAATTCCAGCAAATATTAAAAGAAAATTTCCACCTACCTCAACTATAAATTTTCTGAATTAACTAACCAATATAAATTACAATTCCTATCTGACTAAAAATAAAAGATCACATAAAACCCATCATATATAATATTCTCATTTTAATATCTGAAAAAAAAAAAAAAAAGAAAATTTCCTCTTTCCAATTAAATATTTTTCCATAATTAATGATACAACTTCGATATATATCATAGCCAATTAAATGTCCTAGGCGTTAATGAATGATGACAGAAAAAAAAAAAAAAAAAAAACAAAAATAGTTAAACAATCACAACAGGTATAATGCAATGTCATAGACAAAGTGGTAAGCACGTATAAAAGCGACGAATATATTACCAATAGAATAGTTGTGGCGCGTTGCAATGTGATGGTGATGCCCTGTGATGGCAATGTATATTTGTATTGGTACATATACATCTATATAAAGTGATGGTAGTAGATGGTTGTGGTAGTGAGTACGTACCTCGACCGACCACGAAGTCAACGACCGTTCTACATTGACGCGTTGCACGGAGCGAGTTGAGTAAAGTCACGGCCAGCCGTCAGCCGTGAGATTCCATCCTTCTCCTTTCTCTCATCGATAGTATAGCGCGCTTTGTCCTCTTCCTCTCTCTGTTCCGTGTATATATATATATATATATATGTATATACACGTTTCTCACTCATTTGCCCCGCACCGACTTCGTAGCCTTGTCCGTTGAGGGTCGCGCGTTCAGTGACAGAGTCGAGAGCTGCATTTGAAACAAAATAGGAGAATAATAAAAACGAGGAAATGAAATAATTTTTTATTTGTTCTTCCGTTTGGTTTTTTTTTCCTTTTTTTTTTTTTAAATGAAATGAATTATGTTATTTGACCCTTTGGCATATTTATTTTCATTTCAGAGATATTATGAATGAAACAATTTTGATTTTGTTTTTGGGTTCTCTGATTTGGTTTTTTTTTTTTTTTTGTATCATTTTTTTTTTTGACGAAATTTGCACGGATTTGAAATGATTTGTTGTTTGTGATTGAAATTATTTGTTATGTTTGTTAATTTGTATATTTTTTGAATGACACTCTTTTCCAAAATTATGTGTTCACTTTTGCAGAAATGTTTGGCAACTATTTTGAACATTTAAAATATTCTCTAATCACACTATGAAGAAGAAACAAAAAGACTTATAATTCACAAATGCACATGACACCACATTAGATTCTCAAAATTACCCTCTTCGCATCCCTTAAATTACAATTGTCATTTCAACTATAACAAACAATTAAAAAATAATACATTCAGAAAAATTGTCCACTTTATTAATCCGGAAAACAAAATGCAATGAGTTAATTAATCGAAAAAAAAATTTGCCCTTACTCTTCTACCCCCCCCCCAAAAAAAAAAAGACTATTTATTCCAACGCACTCTGGTATATAATAATATAAAAAAATTGTTCTATACATAACAATTTCATATAAATTGTAATAATATAATATTGAATATATATACACATTTATTATATACATAGATAATGTTATATAAGGTGAAAGGGCGTCTGCGCCATTGACATTGAAGTCTCTGTAAAGCAACGTCAGAGCAGCACATTGCGCCCAATGCGGAAGTGCTCGACAAATTCAATTATTCAAGTTCTTTCTTCCTCTACCACTCACTCTCTCACTCTCTGTGTACTCTCTCCCCCTCCCTCGCTCTCTTCCACTTCTCCTACCCACATTCTTGAAAAATTCCGTAATATATATAACCTTACATATAAAAATTATTGAATGAATGAATTAATTAGTTTTTTACATATCACAAATAATTTTTTCTTAATTATTAAATTTCTTACTTTTTTCTTTTAACATTCCCATGTTGTGATTTTTTTTATTGTTATTATTGTCGATGAATAGTTGGGAGAATTATTGATATAGTGAGGAAATGAAACAGTTAAGGGATAATGAGGAAGGAAATGAATAAATAGAGAGGAATTTGATGCCAAAAAAAAAAAAAAAAGAAGTTATTCAATTTTTTATTTATCATTATTATTTATTTGTTCTTTTTTTTCGTTGTGATTTTCAAGTGCATATATTCATACGTATATATATATATATATGTACTGTACCGCAAAGAAAAGAAAATTGGCAAATTATTGAGGAGTATATTATAACGGATTCTTCGTACGAGAGAAAAGAAGGTCTGGTGCAAGGCGGAGAAAGAGGAAGAAAAAAAATGTGGGGAGGTGGTGGAGAAGGAGGGGGAAAGAAAAAAAGAGAAATAAGAAGACGAAGGTGAAGAAGAAGAAGAAGAAGAAGAAAGAGGATAAATTGACGACGAATAAAGAGAGTGAGAGGTAGCAATATTTTAACTAGGTTAGAAAGTGTACGCGCGCTATTGATCTCCTCTATGGTGCACTTACAAGAGTGTGAATCCAACCATGAAAAAAAATAATATATATATATACATGTATTCGTTATTATTAAATGCGAAATTTCTCAAAACGAACCAAAAATAGTATTTATCAAAAATTTTAAAACGTGTGAAAAAAAAAAAAATTATTTTTGAATTTTATTATGTGATAATTTTCATTTTTTTCTCGTGAACTAACAGTTCCATAATCGATATTGTATATTATTATAACACCATCACCATCTTGAATTCGGTTGAGAAATAATTTTTGCATCAAAATTGAAAAATCAATTTTTATTTATTTTTTTTTTTCCATAGAAAAATTAAATATTATCGTTTTGAAAATTTTATTCACCCTACCGTCTCTCAATTATTATTCTGCATTGCATTCATCGCCATCTCAATTGTTTTTTCCCCCCCACAAGAAACTCATACCACAAAAATTTGAGAGAAAGAAATTGTGAGAAGAAAAAAATAAATAAAATGAAAATGAAGTAAAAAAAAAAAAGGAGGAAAGAGAGAAAATGGGGAATTATATATTGAAAGAAAGGTATCTGGGTCCGTACTCACATTGACGCACATACACACAAATACATATATATATATATATATATATAAGTTGAGGCCGCGTTGAAGTCGCAGCGCGCGCGCGCGCGAGCGTGTGCCGGTTTTAAACAAAGTGGGCTATTACAAAATGGGTTATGCAGCGCAAGAGTGCCGCGAGAGTTCAAAGACCCTCTTCTCCTGTTCCCTCTCTCAATTGCGCACATATATATCCTTTCAAGCAGTATACATAAATATATATATATATATATATATATATATATTTGCGACAGTCATGTCCTCGTCGCGCGCCAGAGAATAGAAAATTATATACCAACTCTTACATCCCCTTAATACTTCGAATATAAAAAAAAGTAGCAAAATAAATAAACTAATTAAATTGAAGAAAAAAAAAAAATAAAAAATAATTTTATCTACCCCACTTTCCCTTAAATTATATACACGGTCATGGTTGTACGATCTGCCATTGACTCACACTACTACGTCTGACCACAGCCCAACCGTTATCACTGGCAACCAGAAAAAAAAGAACATTTTCTTCTTCATTTCCAAACATTTCTTCTTTATTTATTAATTTTTTATTTTCCACTAGTGTCCATGCATTGTTTCTGTCAATGCATACTAGTAAGAAATTATCAACAAATTGAAAGTCAATAAATAAATGAATAAATAATTGAAATAGATAAAGCAAATGATAGAGCAGAAATGAATTCTTCAGTTTCATTTTTTCGCGAATATTTTCATTATTATTATTATTATTATTTTTTCCTGAATTATCTCATAACAAGATTAATATAGATGCATAAATAAATGAAAAAAAAACTAAAATCGCAAGGACAGAACAGAAGAATAGAACAAAAATGAGAAAAAAGTAAAAGAAAAAAAAAAAAAAAAGAAGAAGGCGTCGATGATAGCAAAAAGCATTGAGAGGGCGTTGGAATATAATTCACAGTCGATGGGTATACACGTCAGATGAGTTCAATGGCCGCTGGTGATCCTGTCGAGAGAGAAACGAAGGAAGAATGAGAGAGAAAAACACATAGACACACAGACGACAAATACAAACACACACTCTACAGATCTCGTGCGAATAAGAAAGAATAAGAGGACACGCGGCAGAAAGAGAATTTGGCTTTGATGCGATTGGGCCTCAAGTGCGTTGATCTTGCGGGGAGAAGGCCCCGCAGGAGGTGTGCCCCGAGGTCGCGCAATAAAAAGAAAAAAAAAAACATATGAAATCAGCACGCGAGGAAAAAAAAAATTTCACGCCTTCTCTCTGTCTTTTTTATTCATTATTCTTTTTTTCTCAAGAAGCAGATATCAGTAGTCACATTAAAATTCTATCTTCCTCTTCTCTATATATATATATATATATATTATAGAGTATGAGATACAGGACACGTGTATATCAGAATGTCGAGCGATTCTCTTGCCATTCAAGTTCAATGAACTCTTTCCTCTCCTTTCTCTTCCTCATACTTCATCTCTTTTTCTTCCGTTCATTCGTTCTCTGTTGCTTGCTTGTGTGTCTTGTTTCTTCTCAGAGTTTTGCAGATTCGAGTTCCGTGGTTCCTGATGTACCTGAATCTCTCAACACAAAATTAAATTCACCATTTCATAAACTCCCGAAACTGTATTTATATACAGAGAGAACGTTGTTAGGTTTTAAACACATCATTTATACATTGCGTAATGCAGAATTTCAATTAACAAAACTTTTTCGTTTGTCTTTTTGTCAATTTTATGCCTTCTGTCTTTTTTTTGTCTTTGCAAACTTTTTTTTTCGTTTTCGTTGAGATCAATGAACTCAAATCGATGGAGAGTTTTTGACTCAAGGTCACAACAGTGAAGTAATTAAAGTGACAAGAGAAGAGATGAAAAAAAAAAAATCGTAATCCCAAGAGTATAAATTTAGTTATATATAAATATTAAATATTATATATAAACAGGCTTTTTTTTAAATTTATTTTTCATTGTTATCATCGTGAAAAGCGCACAATTTCCCGTGGAACGAGTACCAACATGTATATATTACCACAAACAGAAAGTATGAAAAGTAAACGAACAAATAAAAGTGCGTGTAAGTGTGTGAGTGATTTTATTTGGTGGGCCCGGGTTGAATAAAAATTAAAGTGTGCCCAAACTTCGCGGTCTTACGAGACCGAAAATGAATTCAGTTTTACTTTTGGCTGGTCCCATACAAATATAAACGTATAAAACACACACACACACACACATCAAACAGCGTTCTTTTTATTCTCTCTTTCTCTTATTCTCGCTCTCTTCCTCCTGCTCAGTCATTCGTTCCTTTCCCTAACCGATCGTGCTCGCGAGCGCACACTCTGAAACGGTACTCTGGTATAACGGTGCGCGCGTGTTACATGCCCGCGCGTATGCACCCGTAGAATCACCTGGATTCCATCTTGGTTCCTCAATTCACCTACCAACATATGTACACAGACACATACATACATACATCTATATACAACATGTACACTTGTTCAATAATTTAGACGGTACAAAAACGAATGTTAATAGCGTGGAAAATAATTGGCAACTATTTGCAATGTCGCTTGCTAGTAAGAGAAGTGGAAATGAATGAAGAAAAAAAAAAGAAAGGGGGAATAATAATTAGTGAAACAGAACTTTTACAATGTAGATGATATATAACGTTACAATTTTTTAACAATTATATTTTTGTATTAATATTAATTCTTAGAATGTCTTTTTTTCCTTCCTTTTTTCATCCAGTATTGTTTGTGGAATAAATATTTGTTTGTATGTTGTGTGTTGGTTGCATTGAGGATTAGTACAGTTATTTTCACGCAGAATGGCGCCACATTGTTTGCAAAACTTTTGGCGCGTGTGACACAACGCGCCGTCGTAGAGGTTATGAACTATATAATATTTCCGTGTGTATAATTATGATTGAGAAAAGTATGTGCATTGTTTCGAGGAAATTTGAGGAGTCAGATTGTATGCAAATGTTTGTTGTATTCTTTTGTCTTTGTATCATTTTCACATTATGGATAGTATAAGGGATGAAAGTGAATATTGTTGTGGCTGATATAGGTGAATTTAATACGATCATTTGTGAGTGGTCATGAAAGGGGAAGACATAGATAATACAAAACAATTGAAAGAACAAAGAGATATACAAAACAAAGATTCAGAGAATTAGACAGACGGAAGATAGTGAAACTTTTAGTAGAAGAAATGAACAGGGGATGATGCAGTCGAACAAGCAAACAATCGAATACAAACAAAAGAATAAAGTAGAAGAAACAAACAGGCAACTGTGCAAACAAAACGAACGAACAATTATTTTTCTATCAAAATTTACAGACAGGTGTTTGTACAAAGATTTCATACACAATGACATTGTCAGAATTCAAAATATCACCAACATGACAGAACACAATTTTCCACATCACATAATAGTTTCTTAATCATCTAGATGATGAAATATATAAATCTAAATTATCATGTGTTTTTATTTCACGTGCACAATGGCGTATACATAAATATAAACACATTCTCGAACATTCTCATTCGTTAAATATTCGATTGACTATATCGTGCGATGAAGAGTATCGTCGAAGTTTCTATTTATATTTTTGTTTTATTCTATTCTTTTTAACACAGTCCATCAATGATACAGTATTCAATACCACATTATTTTTCAAATATTTATGATTCAATATATACATATTAATTTTACATGATTTAAAGTCCCACGACGTAATTTTTATAATCGCATTTTTTAACCAACTTCAATATAATATATAAATATATACTGTATGTATATATACAACACACAGAGATATGTGGATATATGTTCAAGTGGGACAATGACCGCCAGAGACCTTCTTTCGAGAGTCCGCAATCGGGCGAGAGAACGAACGCCCTGACAAACTTATGTGTTCTTCACATTGATGAGAAAGAGAATTAAAGAAACATGATGATGATGATGATAATGATCATAAATAAAGAGAAACAATTCATATCCGGAATAAAATATTGATAATAAATTTGTTAAAAAATGCCAGAAGGTGAAGGAAGAAGAAAAGAAATAATAATACTTAGAAATACAAAACAAAAAAAGTAAATAAACTTCATCAATTGATTTATCGTCATAGTTTTGTTGTGGTCTATTCCAGTTTACGTTTCGCCAATTATTAAATGTGAAATGAGTTTTGTTTATTTGTTGTTTTGTAAATGAAATACAAAAGATATAATATTCATATATACATAAATATAAATGCGGAATAGTTATTCTTATTAATAAATAAACATCATTTGGTTTCAGCGTTATAGAATCTATTTGTTTGCCTCGCATGAATGATTTATGAAAGATTTTTTTTCTTTCCTCTATTTCTTTCATTGTTATTTAGAACGTGGTGTTATGATTCCTTAATAGAAGGGAATAGTTATTTATATGTATACACAATTAGAAAATTTTATGAAGAGATGTATGGAGAGAATGAGAATGGAAAAAATTATAAAATGAAGGAAAGAAAAATTATAGTTTTGCTGCCTTCCTTCCTTTTTTTTTTTTATCTGGTACAACGTGATGTTGTTGACTCCTTCGGGAAGGTACGAGAAGAGATCGACGACCTGTGTGGACGTATCTGGGTTAGTAGTCGTCGCCGATTCACGCGGAAATTCTTCGCTAGTCGTTCACTCGCGTGAACGTAAGATTGTTGAGCCGGTATATGAGTAATATATTTATATACATATATAAATTAATTGATATTTAATATATACATGCCTATATACATTAATACATACATCTTTAGCACAATATGAAAAATAATTTGAAGAATCAAAAAGAAAAAAAAAAAAGAAATTGTAATTTATAGTATTTGTTGATTTTCTTTTTTTCTTCTTTCTTGATTAATTCAATCAATTGATTTATTTATTTTTATATTAACATAGTGAGTGTTGATTGGATTGATGTAATGATGAAAAAGTCGAAGGATAAAATTTTGAGAGTTTTAGAAATGGTTGGAAAGAAATAATGAAGAAGATGGTAGAAAGAAGAAAAAAGAAAATGTAAAAGTGAGGATATTTTTTTTCGCTCATTTGTCATCGACGTCGTCGTTGTCGTCGCCGTCGTCGAACTCTCTCGAAGACGCGTCGAAGAGGGCAATTGAGTTCATTGACCTTGAGTTGATTGTAACCTCATGGCCGAAACATACCGCTACTTTATATGTATATGTATATATAAGCATGTATTTAGAAGAATCTTTTGAATGGGTTTAAAAAATTGACGCAACTTTATCGTCACCGTGGATGTTGAAATGAGAGGAAGTGAAAAAAAAAATGATAATCAATTACAGAGAAATATTGTTTGCTATACTGTAAAGTTTAATTTATCATTATTATTGTTATTATTTATTTATTAATTTTTTTCTTCTATTAAAATGTATCCCTCTTTGAGAATTTAATTTTGAAATTTGTTTAGAGATAAAACGCTATTTTAATTCTGCCGCCAGATATTTTTTTACCCGCCAATTAAATTTGTAGAGTATGTTGCTTATTGTTTGAAATTGTTGTCTATGCGCATGCACTATTCCGTCTATGATGGGTTAGGTCAGGCTCTAGGGTAAGATATATATATATATATATATGTATGTATATATATATATATGACTGAATTAATATATTGAACATTTTTTAATTGAAAAAAAATATGATTATAAATAAAAGAAAATTTGGAAATGAGTCAAATTTTGCTTTAGAATCATATCCTCACTCATAATTATCAAAATCCCTTTTTATTGAGTTCATTCAAATTTATAAATACTCGAAAACAATTTTTTTCATATTAAAAAAAGATGATTAATAATAAATTAAATAATTTCTTATTTCACTCGATATCTAAATGTAAAGAAATGTACACAAAGATTCTCTGCCGATAAGAAAACGAGAATAATCGATACAGAAAGAGGAGGAATATAATCTGCAAAATTGAACACAAAAGTTGAATGAAATATGGCAAAAACAAAAAAATGGGAATCACAAATTGAAAATCTTAAATTAAATTTCCCCCATACTGACTTATCTTCATCCATCAAAATCACATCCTCATAAACATCAATTAAAATAACTAATCAATAAAAAAAATCCCACATGGAGTAACACAAAAATACCAATTCGTGCAAACCAAAAAAAAAATTCTCCATTTCGTCAAACTTCAACAATTTAAATTCACAATAATTAAATAATTACAATTTTTCATATCATTATACACATTCAAACACTCTCTGTCGATAATAGTAAAAACATCCCCCTCCCCCAACAGAATAAAAAAGAAAAAAATTTTAAATATACAAAAATCAAAAATTGATAATAAATAATTAAATCACAACGTAAAATTATGAAATAAAATAAATAATAGATGTAACAAATGGTTGATATGAAAATTGTGAGAAAGCGTGAATTAAAAATATACGTTAAAAATTGATATTACAGGGATGGCAATAGAAGGGTGAGTTTAGGGTGCCTATTGGATATATATTAAACAGAGAAAGGTGTAGGGTCCAAGAGTGAAGTTGTCGCTGTCGTCATCGGGTCGATCGAAAGCACAGCGCGCACACAGAAATGCACCGCACCGCACCAACCCAGACTGTATGGATGGATATATAATACAAAACGTTGTGTGTATATAGAAAGGAAGAAGACGAAGGTATATAAAGGAAGAGGAAGAGAGTGAGAATGTTTCGGATGATATGGTGCTGCCACTTGGCACAGTGTGTATATACGCCACTAGCCAATACCAACCAACGAACGAACGTATAGGCGAGAGCACCAGCCAAGTCGACTCGTGTTGGGCTAGGTCAGGTCTACCCGAGTTCCACACTGTGCCATCCGCGGAAACCCTCTCACGTCGCAACGAGTGACGATTCATAGGGGAGCTAGTGTGACGTGAAAATTATATGGAAAAAAATAAAAATGAAAAACAAAAAAAAATAATGAAAGAAAAGACCGGGGAAAAAAAAATTTTCAATTACAAATGTTAATCAAGAATAATTATAATCTTATTTGAATTATTACTTTTCTTTTCTTTTTTCTTCTATCAATTTTATTCAGTATTCAGTATTTTCAATACATTCGAAGAATGTATTGAAAATTTGGCTGAAATTTTGATTTTTGAATACACAAATTAAAGTGCAGATTTGTTAGTTTTATTGGATTTTTTTTTTTTCTTTGTTTAATTTGGAAAAATATTTGAATGGTGAAAAGTGAAGTGAAAAGAAGAAACAATAGGATAATTTGAATTGATTTATCTCCAAGTTTCCACGCGAATTAAATATTTAAAGTTATTTTATCTATTATTGTATTTGGTATTGTTTAATTCATTTATTTTTGGGGGATTGTTTTGGTGATGATGAGAAAAGCTATGAAGAATATTTAATTGGTATTTTAGGATGAAAAATGGAATTAATAAAGGATATCAATAAATACTTTTGTGTTTGTTTGATTGATTTGATTTGATTTATTATTTTTTCCAATTTCACTTGGGGCATTGTTTTGATGTTAAAGAGAGGGTGGTTTTACGATAATTGTAAAGTTATGTTGAGCAGGCTTGAAATAGAGAAAGAATGAGAAAGTTAGAAGAAAATAAATATTTCTACAATTGTGAAATTTTGTTTTATTCATTTTTATTTTTGTAGTTTGGTTTTTGCATTGATAAAAGTCTCTTACAATTCATGATGTTGATGAATTGTGTGTGAGTGGATGTGTGTGTGTATATGCATGTGTATATGTGAGTGTGAAAGACATGCGCAAAGAAGAAAGAGAAAGGGAAATCGAAAAATCTTGGGTGAATTTTTTTTTCTTTCATTATATATTTTCATTCTTTATTATTGATATTTTTTTTCTTTTTCTACTCAGCAACGAGGTGATTTTGATCATTCTTGAAACGGCCGACACCCAATATCATTTATTTCTTCTTTATAAAGTTGAAATTATTCAAAATTAATCAAAAATAATAACTGTGAAGTTGAATAAAATAAATATTTGAATGAAAAAGTGAAGAGAAAATCGCACAAAAATAATAAATGGATGACTTTTTGTATTATTTATTATTAATAATATAAACAAAAATAATTCAACATCGAAAGTGAATGGACTGATTGAACTCTTTAAAAATAGTGAT
This sequence comes from Zele albiditarsus, assembly GCA_958496275.1. Lineage (NCBI taxonomy): Eukaryota > Metazoa > Arthropoda > Insecta > Hymenoptera > Braconidae > Zele > Zele albiditarsus. The sequence continues at coordinate 6,723,326 of OY292410.1, forward strand.
AAATATTCAATTGAAATAGAATAATAGCGAATAATTAAATGAATCAAAGATAATGAACACAAAAATTGGTGAATAAAGAACAAAAAGAAAAATATTAATAATAGAGAAAATAAAAAATTCGAAGAAACTAAATAAAAAAAAAAAATAAAATTCAATATTGGGAGAGGTTTTGAAGTTTGTGTGACACGAACCTATGTCCTGACAATCGATATAAGAAGCATCCAGAAGAAAAAGGAAGAAATAACGTGGCGTAACATCGACAATCGATTTCAACGTAAATGTTTACAAAAATCGACAAATTAAATGACCAAAAAATTGACGCTCACAATTGTGCGTCATTTTTTAATCAGACATCGGCATTTTTCAAATTCACACCCACGATGATTGCAACAATATCATTAAAAAACTACAGAATAACATAAAAAAATGAAAAAAAGTGAAGGATTAAATAAAAAAAAATAAATTTTAGTCACATGTTTGTGATCAGTGAACAATAATTAAAAGCAAGAAATTATTTCGCATTGAAGCACACTTCAACGAGCAGATGTTTCATCATCCACTTTAAAATACAGTACGTCATAGTCATAGAAAAAAAAGAAAAAAAAAAAACAGAAGTAGATGAAATAATTAATCGAGTAAATAAATTTTCTCATAAACGAAAAAATTGATTGAATCACGAGACAAATAATTCCTTCTAATATTTTTCAAATTATCACCATACATGATTGCATCAAATTTCATCAACAAAATCTGCAAAATAAACTGAAACAAAGACCCAAAGAAACTTCTTATCCTAATTTTTATTATTAAATTAAAACAAAAAAAGAAGTAATAATAAATACAGATTGGAATATTATTTTTCAACTTGATAAACAATCCAATGAGCAGATGCTCCAACGTTCACTTCAAAACCATAAACGTAATAATCATTAGCACAAAGAAATCATGAAATTAAAATGATACATGACACGAATAAATTTTTTGTTTGAACATAAAAAAGAAGAAAAAAAATTTTTCTATTGCAATAATAATAATTCTTGTTTTGGAATTAATTTATATATTTCATTGAAAATAGAAAGGTATTTTTGTCGACAATGGACCTCGAGAATTTATACCTTCGCTTCCACCCTCTGCAACACCCCCTATCTCCACCCCTGTATGCAACGACTGCACACTTACACCCACGCCGCCACCCCGTCGATCAATGCGTCGACGGGTTTCACTTTCGCGGTGTTAAAGCGTGCAACTCCGCTGCACCAACGTCAGAATATATATGTATATAAAATATATATATATATAAAATTATGCATATACAATAACAAATATTATTTAAAAAAAAAACAAAAAAAAAATTATTCTACGACAAACAAAAATTTATTTTCACATCCCGAATAAATTAACGATAAATAATAAAATGTAAATAAAATTCTATTTTTGCTTTTTATTAAAAGTTAAATTTTATTTATTGCAAAAATTTATTTGTATTTTTTTTTTTTTTTGCTTCAATGTTGCAGTGAATAATGGAGGCCAGCGAGTGGGATCATGCGACTTTAAGGGAGGAGGATTTTGAACAACATGCGGTATATTTGGTACCGGATGTTTCGGCATCGACGAATGAATCGAATCGGGCGGAGGCATCGTTACCAAGAAATCTTGTTCTTAAACCGTCTCAAGCACTCAATGATGTAAGTAATGAATCCAAGGAAATTAAATCGGAGGGTGGATGAATAAATACAAGAATTTGAAAAATTGCAATATTATAGATAGATGAATTGTTATAATATTTGTTTGTTTTCTCAATAGAAAAAAAATTGATACGAATGATTATAAAGTTGTTGAATTTAATTGATGAAAAATTGATTAGAAATAATTAGTTATTAATATCAAATCGTTGGACATATTTGTCTTTGCTGTTTACTTAGTTTATTTAGTTGATTTGTTTCTTTTCTTTCATATATTCTGTGGGTTTAAGTTCAATTTAAATTGGTATTGTGATTAGTTCAATGATTAAATTATCTATTTATTTATTTATATTTATTGTGCAATTTATTTATTTTATTTTTATGATTTAGGTTTTGGGTGTATGGAGCACGAGTTACATTCCCAAAGGAACACGTTTTGGACCTTTGGTTGGCAATGTTTATACAAAAGATTCTGTACCAGCAGATGCCAATCGAAAATACTTTTGGAGGGTGAGTAAATCTTTTTTCTTTCCATTTCTATTCTACATCTCCAATTTCATCACATTGAAATTATTAGAAAAGTATTCAACATATTTTCAAGTATATTTGTAGATACAAATTGAATCTCAATCTCTACATGTTGTCAAGACTGATTCATATAAACAAAAATATAAACAATATTTATTGAATGAGTATAAGTATTTTTTATTGATATAAAAATTAAATTACTTTATTCAACTCCATGATATTGAACAATCTATTTCTCTGTACATATATATTTCTCTCGCTGTTTCCTTTATTCTCTCCTTCATTCATTCTCACACAGAGACGAAATGCGGAAGAGATATAAAAAAAAGAATACACGAAGCCCTTTTACCGAGTACAGTACTGGTTTTAAACTTATTGCACTTCGCGCATAATCATTTCGTGCTAAAAATATATATTCATATTTGAAGCCATTGATGCATAGATGTATATATACATATATATATATATGTTTGTATTAACAATTGAAAAATGAATAAAAGTATTCCCAGTCCAATAACTATTTTGGGTAGTTGAAACGAGAATAAATTTTATTCTTAATTAAAGTGTTAATTTTGGGGCTGCGTTAAAGATTAAAACATTTCTGGATTCAAATTTTCATTTGAAAATAGTCATAGGTCATGAAATATTCAATTGGACTATCAATTTATTATGATAGAGGGGAACTAACCCAAATAATCTTGAAAGAAAAAAGATAAATTAATATATGGTGAATTAATGTTTTTATATCTTAATTATGGTTCAGAAGAATCTTTTATTCTTAGACCAAGAATATATATTTGCTAATAATATGATAGTGACTTATGAAATTATTCTCATGACTTCTTTTTATCGGTATACCAAGAAATAAAATTGTTCAGCAATTTTCTCTTCAACAAATACCACATCTTACGAATCTTCATTCATTTTTCTATCTTCAACCACTTCAAACATAAAAGACAAAAAGTATAATAGTAAAATTCCACAAGCCACCGTCTTTGTAATCTCTGTTACTAAATATAAAATTAATTCCAATAAAATTTCTCTTCAAAAACAAATAATAATATAATATTTCTTTAATTTTCTTTCCCACAATAGGTCTACAAAAACAACGAGCTGTTCTATTACATCGACGGTTACGATGTACAAAAGTCTAATTGGATGAGATACGTGAATCCAGCATACTCATCCGAATCACAGAACCTCATAGCGTGTCAATATAAAGTAAGTGAACAAGAAAATTAAAATTAAAACAAAAAATTGTGTGTGAATAAAATCTTGATGAAAAAAAAAAAAAAAATAAAAAATATTCACACAATTCATTTATTTATTTTCTCATCCATTCTTTATTTATTTATTGATCCATTTTTTCCACAGATGAACATTTATTTTTACACAATAAAACCAATATTACCTAATCAAGAATTATTGGTGTGGTATTGTCGTGAATTTGCTGAGCGATTAAATTATCCATTGACTGGTGAATTAATGTTACAACGAATACGTCAACAAGTTCAACAATCAACACTACCAACAGACATACCTAATAACAATAATAATAACAACAACACCAACAACAATAATAATAGCACTACAAATAATAATAATTCAGTTGTCGATGTATTACCACTGAAAGACACGACAATTTATGAAAGACGTTGTCAAATGACACCAACTGAAGGCTCTGTTAGATCAGACGAAGGTTATCATTCAAATGGCTATCACGATGAAATTTTAACACCACCAGAAGAGAGCAGCGAATCCGATTCTGAAAACAATTACGTATTGGATTTTAGCAATAAAAATACAAGACCAACAACCGCAACATCAACAACAACATCATCATCAACAATATCCCCAACAACAAATAATAATAATGAATTAATAAACGATAAACATCATAATAGCAGTGCAATTATTAAAAACGAATATCGTAAAGTTAAAATAAAAATAAGTAAAACATACAGTAATTTTTCATCGGGCAAGAATTTAGATTTAACAATTAAAGATAAAGATGATATATTATTGCGGGCTGTTACACCTGAATTGCATCAACAACACCAAGTGCAACCACAGCAGCAACCACAACAACTACCACCAAAATCACAATCGCCAATGATAATACAAAAAACTGGAATAATTTCAACATCGAATGACGATGAAATAATGGAAAAAAAATCAAAACCATTTTATGAATCTGAAATAAAAACAAATTCATCGCATTCATCAATATCAACAACAACAACAACAATACGTTCAACTTGTATGACAAGTCCAAGCAGTTCAATATTAGAAAATATTTTATTGCGAAATAATACTGATAACAATAACAATACAAATAATATGACGAATCAGCATCACCAGTCGCATGTTACCAGCAATCACCATCATCACCATCATCATCATCATCACAATCAACCACAACAACATCACTTAAATTCAACGCAAACAAACAATTTGGAATCAGTAACACCCCCACCATCAAGCCCAACTGAAATGGCATACTCATACAAAAAATCACACCGATATGGCAATATATTGCCCTGCAGTCCTGACTCAAGCTCCAATTTACCAATGCACACAGAAACATGTAGTACAACAACATCACATGTTAATTCAACCAGCAATAATAATATAACAATGCTACAGAGTCCAACAAATCCACATTCAAGCACGGGAAATTTATTGCACATGTGCAATTCAACAAATATTCATCATCACAGTAATGCTAATAGCAATAATAATAATAGTAATAATAATAATAACATACATTCTAGCCCAATATTGACATCAACAACGAGCAATGGCTGTATTAAATCACGTAAATCAAAGAGCCCATCGCCAACAACAATTACAAATACGAATGGAATTAATAATAGTAATAATGCAAGTGGCGGTAGTGCAATAACAACAACATCACCAATTGGCACGTCAACAATTATTTATTCAAATAATACATCAAATAATAATTCACATATTGAATCAACGACAAATTATTCAAATTCAATTAATAATCAAAATATAACATCACCAATATCGCCAATACATTCACCAACAACATCATATCAATATGGTGTTTATCATCAAAATGGTGGTGTTATGCATCATCAACATGTTGTCACACCATTATCAATTAATTGTTCGACATATTCACCAACGCCATCTGGAAATATACATTATGATAGAAATGATCCAAGAAGACTGAATGAAAATATTAATAGTCATCAATTACCAACGTCATCGACAATGCAAATTGATGGTAATCAAGCCAATCTCATTGCTGGTACACATAATCTTCATTTGGGTCATCATCCTGGATTAACAATACACACGAATACATCGGCATTGAACAGTAGATATTCACCTTCGGGTTCATTATCACCTGACGATCATGGATGCTCACAATCAGGCTCGTTGAGTCCCAATTCACAAGGCTCAAGAGGCTATAGATCATTACCGTATCCATTGAAGAAAAAAGATGGTAAAATGCATTATGAGTGTAATGTTTGTTGCAAAACATTTGGACAATTGTCTAATTTAAAAGTACATTTGAGAACGCATTCGGGCGAGAGACCATTCAAATGTAATGTTTGTACGAAGAGTTTTACGCAGCTTGCACACTTGCAGAAACATCATTTGGTTCATACTGGTGAGTTTTATTATGTGATAGGAAAACATGTTTATGTTTATTTGTTTTTGTTTCTTGTTAAAGTGGTTTTATCTCGAAATAGTCTCATTCTTTTTGTTGGACTTGTATTTATTGTTAAATAGTCTATTCGATTTTTGAGAGAAGGAACAGATATTTCGAATGAATAAAAAGAATAAAAATATCAAACAAAGTACTGAAGAACAATTTCGAAACCATTTACCACAGAAATAATTTTCAAATACAATTTACATTTTCAAACACGTTTATAATAATAAATCAAATTTGTTTACTTTATTCTACATTCATTTTTTTTTTGTCTATTGTTCCAGGTGAAAAACCTCATCAATGTGAAATTTGTAAAAAGAGATTTAGCTCGACGTCTAATTTAAAAACACATTTGAGATTACATTCAGGACAAAAACCATACGCGTGTGATTTATGTCCAGCAAAATTCACTCAATTCGTACATTTAAAATTACATAAACGATTGCACACAAATGAACGACCATATACGTGTCAAGGTTGTGACAAAAAATATATAAGCGCCAGTGGATTGAGAACACATTGGAAAACGACAAGCTGTCGACCAAACAATATTGAAGATGAGCTTGCATTAGCGGCTGCAGTTGGTTCACCAACATATTATGAATATGGATCTGATATGAATGTTGGTAAGTTAGAAAGCAAAATAAAAATTTGTCTACAATAAAACTCGTAAAAATTAATTCCAATTATGAATTGACTTATAGAAATCATTTTTTTTTTTTTTTCATTCTTTCTCAAGGTAATATGCAGAAAGATTGTGAATTGGAGCACATAGAAAATTATGAAAGGCGTAATAGTGCACATTCAACGTCGTTACATAATTTAGAAAATTCGGTGGGTCGACCGAGTGTAATTGAATCATCTCAACCACACATAATAGAGTGTACTTAAAAATGAAATAAAGAAAAGAGAGGAGAACAAAGAAGAATAAAATAATCCAATCAACACGACAGAAAAAAAAAGTCATCAGCCAAACTGTGCGAACAATTGTGATTTTGCTTTTTAACATTGGATTTAGTGCGAAAATCTTGGCGTTTAATCAGTAATGCGGATGAAATAAATACTTGAGTCCAGTGCGCAAACGCCACGAGTGTGGAGTCGAACACTAGGGTGGTGAAAGAAAGTGAAAAGTGAAAAACAAACAATGAAATGAATGAATGAATTGAAGAGAAAGAAAAAACACCAATATTAACTTCCTTAATAAATAGATAATAATAAAGACAAAATAAAATAAATTCAATTTTCCCAAAGGTACAAGAGACATTCCAAAGGTGATTTGTTGTGCGCGTTCTTTTTTTTTTTTTATTTTTATTATTACTATTCTCATGATTTCATAATAGTAATAATAGTAATAATAATCTTAATAATAATAATAATATTAATAATAATCGTCACATTTTTTAAAGATCTCTTGGCGTCTCCTTAACTCGCGTGCGAAGTCTTTAATTGTTTAATAATAACAATTATTTTTCAAAGTAATCTCATGAAATGGCGGATTTTGTCGGCACCCGCCAGAATTGAAATATGGGGAGAAAAATATATGTATATATATATTCATATAAATATATATATATATATATATATATTTTTGGTGATGAAAATGGGGTGAAACTAAATTGAGCAATTGAACTCAAAAGTAGAAACAACAAGAACATTTGTGGGGAATATAGAAAAACAATAATATAAAAAAAAGAAAAAAAGAAAGAAATGAAATGAAAAAGAAAAACGAAAAGAAATAAAAAATTTTTTAAACCAGTGACGACATGACTGCAACTATACGAGACCTGTACCTGTATATACTTAAATATATAAAGTATAATTATTCAATATTAGTAATTTAGAAGATGTAAATTAAAAAAAATTATAAATTATAATATATATATATATATATATATATATATAATTTGTATATCTTTGGCCGGGGGTGATAGGCTGCATTCACGCAATTATTATTACTTAGCATTTTCGCACTTTCAATTTTCTATTTTATTTTAATATTAAACTACATAATTTTGTCCTTTCATTTATTTATTGAATACTTTAAAATGATTTTTTTTCTTTCTATATTATTACACAGACATATCTATATATGTGTTTCGAATCGAGATATCTTTATTTATATGTAAATATCATGTTTTTAATGATAAATAATTATTGTTACTATTATTGATAAAATTGTTTTGATCAATTTCTTTTTTCTTCGCGTTGGGAGATAAACTGAAAATTGGAGAAGAGATTTAAATTCGTGTGTAGGAAACTTTAAACAAAACCAATCAGTATTCCACCCGATCATACATACGTACACATATTAATACATATACATTTTTATATATGTATATGTATGAATATATATATTTGTTTTGTTGAAATACACCAATAAATAATTGAATTTATATACGAAAAAATTCAATGTCATTTATTTTTATTCTATGTCATTCTCTTTTCATTTTTTTCTATCCTTCGTTCTTCATTATAAAATGAATATCATTTAATCTTCGTAATTGCAACGATGGCAGCTTATCGTTAATTAAAAATAATAAAATGAGGAAGAGAAAAAAAAAGTAAATAGAGAATGGAATGAAATAAAAGATAGATGAATAGATGAACAAAAAATAGAAAAAATTGAAACGTACTCAAAAAATGTTCTTATAGATCGGTGATATATATGTGTATGTGTGTATCGCTTTTTTTTTTGTCACGCGTAATTAATAACAATTCGTGTTTATGTACACTGAATAAACAAAAAAATAGAGGAAAAAAAAAAAAAAAATTGGGAGAGTGAAAATATGAAACTTTGTAAATATATATTCGTTGATTTTTCTTCATGAATCACTACTCCATTATAATATTTCGAAAGACGCGAATCTCGCAGACTGATATTACATGGCCGCTTATTATTATTATGTGTAATTTTTATCTTTTTTTTTTTTTTTTTCCCCCTCGAATCCATTAATAGTAATAATGGATATGGTATATTATATACAATATATTTACTTCTGTTGAACAATGAAGGAAAAAAGAAGAAGAAGCAATACTGGATAATTGTGTATATTTTTTCTGTATTTTCTTTGTCTTCATTGTATTTGTATAATGAAATTTTCAAAAAGTGGTGCGCTAGAATAAAATTTTTTAATTTAATATTTCGTACATATGTATATACATATACATGTATAAATGTGAAAAGAGAGAGAAATTAATTTGGAATTTTTTCATGGCCGTAATCGGTGAAATATTGTATTGGACGAAAAAAAAATATTGTTTCATGATGAATAATATGAAATCAGGCATTGTGGATGATTCCCGGCATTGGACGCAATGCCCAGAGCCAAAAAAAAAAAAAAAAAAATGAATAATAAGTTCAGTTCAGTGGTGAAATTTGAAGATAAAAAAATTTTAATAAAATCAAAAAAAACGGCGTTGTCGCGATTATTTTGAAAGAACGAAAAAACAAAAAAAAATAAATAAATTTAAATGATAAAATTAAAAAATGTTCACGAACCGGCGAATAATAATTCTGTGAGGAATCGATTAATTTCAATTTAAAGTGAAATGGAAACAGAAAAAAGAAAAAACAAATTCAAAAACTGAAATAAAATACAAAATATATATTTTCATTGTCGATTCTTCGCAGACTTCGTGATCGAGTTGCGTGAACATTTTTCTAGTCGTATGAATTTTACTATTAAAAAATGAGAATGGAGAACGAAGAAAAGAAAAAAAATAAAACGGCGATATTCGGAAAAACCGATAAGTAAATAAAGTGAATAAAATGAGATGAAATAATACAGAAATGAATAATGCCAAAATTATTTCTGGAGAAAAAAAAATAGAAGAAATGCACACACACACAAGAATAAATATAAATTTTCTCTCCTTTTTTTTTTCTATTTCAATTTCTAAAAAGCATAACGAGGCTTCCAAGCAAAAGTAAAATATTTCCTCTTCCACGATGAAAAGAGTTACGATATAAATTAATAAAGTCAATTTTTTCGAGAATAAAACAAAAATATACAAACTCAAATGCATTAATAAAATTTATATATAATAAAAAAAAAAGAAGGAAAAAAATAAATCGCTGCTTACAGCAGTAGATGCATTGTCACAACAACTGAACAAACAAAATATTTAACGCTACTCTGTGTGAATTGCCTCGATTCGCTATCTAGCCTACAATCAAGCGCACTATTCATACGATAAAACAAAACGAAAAAATGATCAATAAATTTGCATGAAGCAAACCAAAAATAATTAAATACCATTATACGAAATTGTCATAAACAACAGAAAAGAAAAATCAGTACGAGATGAAATAAAATTTTCAAAGAGGTAGAAATTAAAGAAATATGAGTGAAACAAAAATTAATTGTAATGCTAAAAAGAGTGCAAGAAAATCGAGAGAACGAGAGTGTGAAGGAGCGCAAGAGAGAGAGTTAGATCCAATTGTAAATAATGCTGAAAGTAGTGAACTATTGAAGGACTATTCGCCTCGGGCAACAAACAAGCAATATTTTAGTTCTTACCGTCTTCTTTAAAAAGAAGAAGCAAAAACAAAAATTGAAAAGAAAAAAAAAAAGATACATTGAAATGAAATGGTTAATAGTACGAATAAATTTAGGAAAATGTAGCGAATGAATGAATGGAAGAAGAAAAAAAAAACGAGGGCAATGACCGCGCGCACGTTTGTATTTAATAAACCGACTATAAATATAAATCTTTAATTATCTCCTTACACTTCGTGAATAGTGAAGAAATAATTGAACGTAAAGAGAAAAAAATGAAGAAAAAAAAAAACAAAAATAAAATAAAATAAAATTGTTACGCATTTATTATCATTATAATTATTGAATAGGTAATGCTCAACTAGCATTTGTTTCTTAAAAATAAAGAATAAATATATGGCTGTTGGATATTTATATACTTGCATACTTCCTTTTTTGTTTCTTTTTTTTTTTACCAATGGAAAAAGGAAAAACAACAAACAAAATACAGAACTTTTTTTATATTTCCTCATATTTTTTTTTTTCATTTCAAGAGCGCATAAAGTACCAATATAATGTGCAATAGAAATTTTTTTCCCATGTTTCATACCATGTTAATAATAATTAAAAGAAATTTTTGAGCTATAAAGTAATAGATCAATTACACTGCATTGAATTTCCTTTTTGATTTGATTTTGATTTCTTTTTTTTCGATGAACAAAATTCCCAACGCGGCTTAGAATCAATTGAAATTCACAAATGCCATAGCTTTCCACTGTGAACTTTCCAGTTTTACTGGTGCCAAGAGTAGAATAAAATATTACTGAATTCATTGACAATCGTCTGAGTATTCGAATGAACATAATGAAAATTCTCCCTATAATTTGCAAACACATCTTTTTGCTTCCATCATATTACTATAATTTCATTCACCTCAAATCAAGAAGTGAAGGAACCAATATTTGATATGTCCATTACGTTACCGTGTGATCACAGTACCAAAAAAGAATTCGAAATATTGTGCATGAATGTGTAATTTTTCCCATCACGTAACATATGAATAAAACTGTTCATACGATAATAATAACAATGCAGGTATGTAGAATTTCATCATTTTTATTTGAAAAAATTGCTTCGTTTCCTACAATGAATAAATTCGAGAATAAAATTAAAATTATGAAGGATAAAACAAAGAGCAATTTATCCACTTTATGATTCATCGTGATGATTAAACAATCGTGAACGCTTCGTAAAATAATTCGTGTAATTTTTTATTCATTTAAACATTCGTCACTTTATTTGTCATAAAGGTAGATGAAAAGAGAACAAAAATCGAAATGAAACAATTATGAAAGAATTCAAAATGGTTAAAACCAAAAGTGAGAATTAACTTAATAATAATACAAATTTTAATGTTCAATTTTTCCCTAATAATAATTCTAGCAACGGATTAATCGACAATTATAAATATTCTCGTTACGAACGACACAATTGATAACTCAACTCTTTAACACAAACGAAATGGAATCTTTTATTTTTACCAATTGAAAAAATTGTTCTATGTTTTTTTGGTGAAATTTCGTTATTCTTTTCGCTGCGTTTAATTAATTCTTATTGTAATAAAAAAAAAAAAAAAGAAACGCTAAGTTTGTGTGCACTTGTGCATGCATGCTATGTAACGTCAAAATTTTACGTTTCATTACACTCATTACACTGACAATAATTATATACGAGGACAATTATTATATTCTTAAGATAATTATAAAAATAATACAATTTTATATTCGTAAGATGGAAAAAATTGGCTATATATATATATATATATATATATATAAAGTGTTGTTTAATTCCCGTAATGATTACGTGGTTATGGACATTGAATATGTACGTTCTTATTTTTTTTTTCAGAACTAATCAGGCTCCTGAAATCAAATGAAGGAAAAAAAAGTCAATATTTATTGTGAGAAGCTCCGAAGAACCGAATATTTCCTCGTTTCTTTTCACCCAATTTTTTCACCTTATCAAGGTACTGGGCTGTCAGTACCACTTCCACTATTCGTTCCAGCCTCATTTTTCGTTGCAGTTAATCGATCAGCGCGTTTATTACTCTTCGACAATGTCGCAACTTCTTTCAATAAACCTGAAATTTTTTGTTGCATCGTTGATACTTTACTATCATATTCCTTCTCTGTATTCTTCATTTTATTACGCAGTTCCATTTCAGACGTAAAGTTTTTCGCTTTCAAATCCGTGATCTGATCGACAGAAAAGAAAAGGAAAAGAAAATTATCATATTAGAATTTTCAAATTCAATTCATTATATTTGAAAATTCACCATTACCTGTCTGTCTTTTGTAAGCAATTGACTGTCCTTCTGTGACAATTGTTTTTGAAGAAGTGCTATTTTTTCTTTCAATTGCGTTACGGCAACAACGTGATCAGAACTATTTGGATCGTGGGGATCATGAACGCCTACCATACGCGCGACTTTTACTGGCGCCGGTCCATTATTTTCAGCGGGTTCTGGTTGAGCTGGTAATTTAGTTACATCGACACGATGAGGTCGTTTATTATGTCCCTTCATTCTGGAATGAGCAAAAAAAAATAAGTCATTAATTAATTAATTGATTATCTATATCGAAATCAAAGCGATATTGTGGTTGAGACGTTTTAAATTGTGGAGAATCTGATTCGATCGAGAGAGAGAATAATTGAAGCAAAAATTTGTACGTATAAAAAAATGAAATAATTCGAAAATAGAAAATTTCAGACTTTGCATCCAAGTGATTGTATGTAACCAGAGACTCTTTTTTATTTGGTTTGTTTCTTTCCGTTTTTTCTTCTATTAAAAAAATTGGATATCCTTATATTATTCAAGTCCCGAAATTTGTTTTTGAATATTTGTAGCGGTATAAAAACAGCGGAAGATTTAACTCTAAGTATTTTCATTGTAAAAAGAATTATGTTTATTAGTAAAAGAATTTCGCCCGGGATACTTTCCGCCACACGGACATTGCATCGATCTAACTACAATGTTTGTAACAAATGTTAGCAATATTCTTGCCAATTTCTCTTAAACTCTCAACACGACTCCAATCCAAATTAGAATTATACACTACACGATGAAAAGTGGAAAAAATAATTATTCTAAAAAGCAAAGAAGACGAAAGAAAACATAATTACTCCAATAGAACGAAAATGTTTCTACTACTCACAATAAATATACTTTGATATAAATAATAATTACTTTTGTTCCTTATGCTTGGCGGCACGTTCGTGAGCCATTTTCAAATGTGCTCTTCTTTCTGCATCTGATTGTTTTGATTTTGCCAATGCACGTTTATACGATAATGTACAAAGCCAACACAATAATTTTCCATCGACCTAAAAAACAATCCGAAGTAAAGAAGATTATTAATTCATTTCAATCGTCTCATTTATTTCATCAATCATTTCGAGTTTTAATTAACTTCAATCTATTCATTCAGACATTTATTCATTCTCCTTTGTTTCATCTATTTACCTTTTTATCTTCATCTTGTCTATCAAACGCACATTTCTGTTTGCATTGTTCACATGTAACAGGTGGGCCATAACGTTTCTCCGAATTTGTACATCTCTGGCACTTACTGCCAATAAATGCCGCAATAGTGTTGCAGTATTCACATGCCGATGGTTTTCCATATGCCTTAACATTTTGTTCGCATTTTTTGCAAATCGTGCATGTATTACCTTTTCTGTAAAACGATAAATTAAATAAATACATAAATAAATGAAATATTTAACTTATTAATTAATTAATTAATAATACAGAATTGATATAAATTGTTCGCTTCAAATAAAATATAAATCTATCAATTAATAAAATCATTTTACTCACTACAATCCGAAAAAAATTAACTTGTCAATTTTTCTTCTTATTATTATTCTAGTTTATTTTTTTCTTACTTCAAAACAATTCAATATTATTTAAATACTCACATAGCTTGTTGGAATTCTGATCTGCAGTATGTACACTTAACCACAGGAAATGAACCACGACATTCCTAAATGATATATAATATATAATATTACAATACCGATACATGTAATGTAATTGTGTTTTATTGTATCAATCTCAATTTTTTTTTTTGCTATTGATTTTTCAGGGTTTTTTGTTCCAGGCTATTTGAGATATGACACGTAACACCTCAATGGACAGAGCAACAGAGTGAGAATAGAAATGGAATAAGTGGTGTAAAGTAAAACGTAAAATGCAATTACAATGAAACAGAAAGATTGACTTTCACTTCATATACAATTGAAATATAAAGCAAAAAATATGTAATTATAATTGAATATATGCATTGAAGCATTTATTCAGTACATGTATATGTGTTTATATATACATTTTCTAATTATAATGAGACAGAGCATAATTATGAACGCAAGAACGCTTATGAAATGCAGTTTTCAACTTTCATATGATGCTTTTTTTTTTTGACCCCCCAAACGCATCACTGTATTAAAATTAATTTCTGAAAATCAAATTGTTTATATACAGAAAAATGGCGAGTAATCAAATCACGATGATCAAAATTTCGAATTCGAATTTTGTAACACTGAAAAATTACATTGTTTTCTCCTATAAAAATAAATGGTTTAATAATTCGCGAGGTCATTGGATTTGTAGAAGAGAAAAACGAATAATAAAAACTCGATTCCAATATCACTCATTCAACATAACATTATATAAATCTATACATATATACACGCGTCAATGTGACGCCGAACAATAGTGAGTGATGAATCTTTTCAATAACATTGAAAATGACATGAAATATTGTTGAAAAAAGTTTCCAATCCTAAAAATTCGCTCAAAAAATAAATGAAATAATTGGAAAAATAAGTAGCTTATCATTATCCCAATCCATCTTAATCAAATTAAAATATATTTACAATATTATATATTTTTTGTTTCGACTCATTTTCATTTTGCCAAATCAATTCCATCAACTTTTAATTTATCTTTTCGAGTGAATACTCCATTTTCACCCCCAAATAGAAATAAAATACCAATTCAGAGGCACTTACTCTTCAACCCAAAAATTCATATCAATATAAATAAATAAATAGAAATAAACAAGTAAAATAACTGAAATTAATAAATCTAACAAGTAAATTTGTTTCTAAACCACTAACAATTCTATCGACAATCTCCCAAACTTTACAAACCCATTTATACCACCAAAATTATTAATATAGAAAATTCATCACTTTACCCATAAAAATTCCATTCGCCCTTCAGGTATTCAGTTCCCCCAATCCAAAAATAACCCCCAAAAGTAGAAAAAAAAATGACTTCCCGCAATTGAATAAATTTCTATTCTCTTCTCATTTCATTCCTCATTCCTCAACAACTCAAAAATCATAAACATGAAATAAATATTTCTCTTATAAATTTTTGAAGGTTAAAAAACATTTCATCCTATTCATTCCATCTTAATAAACCACAATAATTCATTCTCCCTCTAATTTATCCATCAATATACAATTTTTCATAATAATTTTACCTTGCACAGCTGCTGGCCGGGTGATAATTCTTCAAATGGATGCCGTGAAAAACACCTGGAGCAAGCGAATAATGCTTTAACGTTGTTCGAGCTCATCTTCAGTGATGTTTCACGTGAGAATTTTCGAAACAGTACAGACAAACTGTGAGAACTAAGAGTAATGAGTGGGTGAGAGAGCGGCAAAGAGGAAGTAAAATACAGTCCGATGTATGAAATGGAAATAGAAATAGAGAGAAATTGAGTACGTATGTATGTGTACTGAAGTAGAACCAAGAGCTTGGTCCTTCAATTTTTCTTTCCTTTTATTTTTTCTCTCTCTTCAGAGACGTCACGTTATTCTATATCTATATACATATATATATAAATATGCATATGTGTATGTTTTGAGCGATTATCATTGAGGAATCACGTTGGAAATTAATCACGAAAGCGAGAAATATTTTTCTGACAAAAAAAAATATATAATAATAATAATAATAATAGTAATATTAATGACAAATGTTGGATGTTTTGTTTTATGAATAAATTGAGAAAAAAGAAAAGAAATGAAATGGGAATGAAGAAATGAGTGTGGAAATGTGTACACACACGCACAGAGTGAGAGAGAGAAAGAGGCACACACACACACACAGATGTTGTTTGAATGGATATTGTTATTGAAGTTGGCTTTGTGTTTTGTTGTTCGTTTTTACATTGTTTGATTTATTTATCTATTTATTTGTATATTTATTTATGATGGTTTGATTTTAGTGTGATTTTAATGGAAGCACAGATGAAAGACAATAACGCAGTTTACGTTGGTTTGTATATATGTATGTACTATTTTTCGGGTGGTGTGTGACACCGACACGGTTTTATTACTAGGTTTCACCGAATATGCAGTGGTACCAACGGAAATGGGGATAAATTTGAGATGTGTGAAAATATTTGTACGTGGAATTGTAATTGTTTCAGTGGTACCAATATTGGAGAGTGTGGGGGTTTTGTTTTTTGTGGTGTGTGAATGCTGGCGCCATCTGTAATGGGAATAGATATGAATTTGCCCGCGAAAATATAAAAGAATAATTAATATTGTTGATTTTTATGTTTTATATTTTTTATTAGGAAGATTGTATAGCGGGATAAATTTTATTATGATAGGTTTATTTATATGTTGATCGTTTGAGGTTATGGTGTATGATGTAGTGGATATTTGGGTTTTTTATGCAATTTTGCAGGGAACAAGAGAATATGAATGTTAATAATTGGATTGGAAATGTTGATTCATTCGAGGATACATCGCGAAATGGAGATTGAATTGTCAATAGATAAATAATATTATAATTACTATTATTATCAGAGAAGCTATTTACCCCTTTCACAACACTATCAATTCAATAGAAATTGTTTCCCATAAATATCTATTTTTATTAAAAATATTATTACAAAGTAACTACCATGACAAAAAAAATTTATACACTGATATCAATCATTAAATTTACTTACTCGAGAAACAGAAAATAAATAAAAATAAACAGTAATCAATCGCAATAATTTTTTAATGTCAAACGCGGCACAATATTCATCGATTGTAATTCTTGAAACAAAAGTTTGCATGCATAAGGCATTGATATAGTTGAGACACATCCATTAGCTCGACAGCTCTGACACCATCCACTATATGCCATCAAACCACATTTATTGCATATATCAACATCAAATGAATCGCTCGAAATCATTAAACGTTCAACCAACATCATACTCGCACCATATCCAATTAAACAATCGCGTTCCATTTCACCTAATCTCAAACCACCGTCTTTCGATCTACCTTCAGTTGGTTGACGAGTTAACACCGCACGTGGACCACGTGCACGTGCATGCATTTTATCTTGCACCATATGCTTCAATTTTTGATAATAAACTGGTCCAGAATAAATATATGCCTGTAATGGTTCACCAGTAATACCCGAATAAAATATATCTTTACCCAAATAATTATAACCATGTCGCGTTAATTCCTCACAAACATCTGATACTTTTGAACCACCAAATGCTGTACCATAATGAAATTCACCCTTCAATACACCAGCTTTACCCGCCAATAATTCAATTAATTTGCCCACTGTCATACGCGATGGGAAACCATGTGGATTCATAATCATATCGGGACAAATTCCAGAATCATTAAATGGCATATCCTCCTGTTCAACAATTAAACCAGTAACACCCTTTTGTCCATGACGACTACTGAATTTATCACCAATTTCTGGTCTGCGCGTTTGTCGCATTAATAGTTTGATAACATGTGAAAATTCATCGTGCGTTGCTATCATAACTTTTTCAACGTAAGACGGTACTGGTGCTTTATATACAGACGGTACTTCACGATATTCAGATTGTGCTTGTGCATTCGTTGGATTGCCCGGACTAATTGTCGTCGATGGTATTGATTTATTGATTAGTACTTTTCTATTTGCAGCTAATTCACCAGGCATAGCTAAACCATCAGAATCAATAATATCATGTTTCCATACGGGTTTTTTTGTATTATTATCAATTAACGGGCCCATAATACGATCATATGTTTGATCTGTATGACGTTTTAACATTGTTTTAACATTTTTGTATACTAAACAACGACCATAACCTCTGTCAATTGACGCTTTATTTAATATCAATGCGTCTTCAATGTCATAACCGCTGTATGACATTACAGCAACAGTAGCATTTTGTCCAGCTGGTAATTTATCAAAATTGATGAGTTCAATTGTACGTGATTTAACCATTGGCGCTTGTGGATATACCAAATTATACATCAATGAATCAATACGATTTTTTTGATTGTAACCAATTGTACCCATTGCCTGTTTACCCATAGCACATTGATAAGTGTTACGTGGACTCTGATTGTGATGTGGAAACGGTACTAAACCAGCGCACACACCAAGCAATGTGAACGGCTCAATTTCCAAATGTGTTGTCATTAAATTAATATGCGATTCTCTGAATGCTATGTAACAATCATTCTCCTCATTAACATCCAAATATTCAATGAAACCATCCTGCAAAAAATCCTCAAAGTTCTTGATACCACGTTCCATCAATTTTATATTATCTTCACGTATTAATGGAACGCCATTTCTCACAATTATATATGGACGACATAATCTACCACCGTCTGATGATATTTGTACACATTTGTGTTGATGTTGTAAATAAATTGATACAAAAACATTGATCAATCCTTTTCTACGTAACATACGGAATACATTTACCAATCTATTGTAATTGCGTATTATTCCCAATATATTACCATTCAAAAATACCATATACACGTCTTTATTATTTATTTCCTCACCGCCAAGAATATTTATACTCTCAACACCGAGATTGAATACCAAACGGACAATTGGTTCCTCCTCAATTTCCGTTGTTATATGCGTCATCAATGCTAAATTTTTCACCAAACCACAGCCCTCACCTTCAGGTGTATCACTTGGACACAGCATACCCCATTGCGACGGTTGAAGTGATCGCGGTCCTGACACTTTACGCGTCTTCTCAAACTGTGAATTAACACGCGTCATCATTCCTAATGCTGATATATACGATAATCTTGATAACACTTGTGTAACACCATGGCGTTCCATTTTAAAACGTTTAATCGTCCAATTACCGGATGATATTGCAAATGCCAAACCATTTGTTATATGTTTGTGTTTCATGTGGCCGGCAATATCAAATTGCGCTGCTTTTATTTTTGGTATATTTTTATCAGCAATTTGTTTCAATTCCCAATTGTAACGTTTAAATACATCTTCGAACATCAATGATAATAGTGAACCGGCCAATTCCAAACGTTTATTACCATAATAATCACGATCGTCAATTAATGTACGGTCATTTTGTGCGCGCATAACGCGATTTACCATTACTGCTAGATATGTGGCTTTTATTTTGAAATTGAAATCAATAACTGGCACGTGAGAGAGAATATTTTGTGACAATAGATCGCGCACTTCATCAGTCACGCTCACTTGTACTGATGATGCAAAACGTTTTTGTTTACGTTTATTTCCAAGATATTTCAATGCAGAATTTTGTGAAAATACATTTAAATCCTGACACTCCTCTAAACTTGCAGCAAACTTTTTCATATATTCCTCATCAGTACCAATTAATTGCATTATTTCTTGATCTGATACAATTCCCATTGCTTTAAATACTGCTGTAACTGGTATATCATCTTGAAACATATTGTGACGCATGTAGTATTTACCAGCTTTACCAACAATATTTGTTTTAGTTTTTCTTTCGTGTGTTGAACTGTTACATGAAGCGACAATACAACCTTTACTGTCTAGTTCAAGTAAAATACGATTTTTCATCATTTGTTCTTGAATAAGAATAACTTTTTCTTGGCCATTGATGATAAAATAACCGCCCGGATCGTGTGGACACTCCTGCATTTTTGCTAATTCAGCATTTGATTTATCAGTTAATACACAATTTGAACTGCGCAACATTAATGGCATTCTACCAATACTCAAATTTGTTGATATTACACGTTGATGACCGCGAGTATATTCAATATCAACAGTTATTGGCGCTGCATAATTTAAATCACGTAGTCGACATTCATGTGGTGTTGATGCTCGATTAACACCATAGCATTCCTCAATGTCTGGTGATCCCACGTAAACATTTGTGTATCTAAAAAATTGTTGTTGAGGTCATTCATTTGCAATAGTAGTTGATGCTTTATCTGAGATAGTTGCGGCATTTCATTAAGTCTATGTATATGAAATATAACAATGGAATTCACCAGATGTAGAATTGATTTATAGTGGTTGTAAAATTGAAAATTAGTGGTTTTGCGATAAAACCGTGGAAGCAGTGAGGAAATGGTAACATTTTGGCAATTTGAAATCCGCTAGGGGATCGTCATAAATCGATAATGCAAAACTTACTTGAGATAGAATAGTGGATCACTATCACAAAAAACCATTTTATTTGCTTCGACAATCTTTTTTATTTCAACATTAATGAAATAATTGAATGAATCAATGTGTTGTTTGACTAAACCTTTTCCCTTCAAAAAAGCCGGTACAAGTTTCCATTTGTCCTGAATAAAAATATATATGTAAATAAAATGAAAAATCATATACCATCATCATATAAACTATTGATTCACTAATACACACATATATCACCATACCTACTCATATTCATTTGTTTAAGATAAATTATTCCTCATTAAATAATTTTTAATTGTTCAATTTGATAGATAAACTAACCTCAATTTCTTTGACTGGTCCAGAGTATTTTTCCTCCATCTTTAAATCATCTAGGCCCTTCACCTTCATTCCACCCATTTTTTGAATAACCTAATTTTTTTTTGCTCATATATATAATGTATACATGTATAATATCAAAATGTTATTCTGCAAAATACGATTTGTCTTTCATCTTTATATATGAGCTCATAGAACTCAACGAAATAACCTCAAAACACAATGAATTCTTTCGATGTATGAAAATAGCTATTCATATGTATATATATATATATGTAATTGTAAAATAACACTATTCAAGATTCACCACGTGTTTGAGTCCATAGCTGTGAAGGTAGGGTGTGAAGGGGTGAAACAGGGTGAACGTTGTAGTCAATGTTCCATATTTGCACCAATTAGGGGCTGTAGGACAATAGAGATATATTTCCTGAAATCATGCGAATATAGAATACTCCCCTCTCGAATTTTCTGCAAATTCATTTCTAACCAATCACATGCTCGGACTTGTGCGTTACATGGCGGAAAATTACATATGTATACATCGTTTCCGGAACATGTAGTATGTGGGGGTTGACATAAGGGCGCAAATATGAAGCCAGCGGAATATCAATCTTCGGAAATATTCTTAGGAATTTTTACCGATAGAATTCACTCTCACTGTTTGTCAATCGTATAGACTCTAACCAATTAATATACTTAGATTTACGCGCAGAATTCAAAATTGAGAATTTATTTAGGATTTAATTCGGTTTAGAGAGTGGCGTGTATATGTGCCCGTTTTCCATATTCATGTCGAGATGAAATTATCAATATTGGTGTATTGACTACACATGTATATGTGATGAATTGATGCTTAATGTATTTTGTGAGACCTGTATGATAAGAGTCATGATTATCATAAGTTAAGCAAAATTTTTTTATCTTCACTAACAATTTTATCTCTAGCCATTCTTGTGATGGACATTTCGGAGAAACCAATTCCTTCTTACAAATCATCACAATCATGTTTCCACTCAAATACACTTGTTACATTTCTCATTACTAAATTAACTCATTAAAATCTTTCTCATATGCATGTTTTTCACACAAAGTATGACCCTGCAATCAGGATCATCATCGCTCCGGTGGGATCATCATTGCTAAACAAAAGCATGTTATACAGCGTATTCCAAATACCCTGGTTGGCACAAAATCAAAAGATACCATCCAAAAAGGTAGGTATTCAAATATTCCAACATACCTCTATGATATAAAGTCACACATAAACATTTGTGATTATTTGTTTTTAGTCCTGTTTCAATTTGAAACAACAATCCCGATTTTCTACTGTTCTAGACCACACCACCTTCACAATTCATTCGAGAGAACAAAAGTAGACTTGAATGATATATTCATTAAAATTTAGTAAAATTGTATAAGGACCTGCCAAGTACAGTATAAATACCATATGACGGATCTTAAATTTATAAAGTATATGAGGGTATATAAATATGATGGCTAAACATAGATAAATCATCAAATTAGTTATTCGGTAAAAATAAAATGTTTCACACAATTCCAGTCGAAGTCAATATCTCAATATTTATGTGTGATCCAAAGTATTTGGACGAATTTTTATAATGACCGATGGTTATTATAGTTGGACAAAGGAAATTAATTGGAAACGTTTGACAATTTGAACAGAATTGACGATAAGATCTGTTGTTCAACGCAATTTGTTGCCCCACTTGTGATACTTGATATGATGTGGATTCAATTATGCCCCACGGGCGTTACATTCCGGGAGATACATTATATCTTACGATATATATACAAGCATTCTCACATTTGGTACATCCATAGCAAAAGTGATCACTTTGTAGTGAAATTCCTCGAAATATATTCGATTCACTGAATTGGAATAGCACGATGAAGTTCAACGGGATTTATTTGATGGTAATTGGCATCGTGATTTGTCTTTCTTCAATATTATCTTTGAATACAACTCATGTAAGTATATATGAAATAAACAAATTAATTATGACATGTTGATAGCATTTAAATATCTTAAACGAGTTATTTATATATTGTTCATCTTCTGTTATAGGCGAGGGTCATACTCTGGAATTATGAAAGTAAGTCTGCGTACATTATTCATGTAAAGATGAATTTATTTTTTCATTCATTTCATATGTATGTTTTTCACACAAAGATCGACTGTGTAGATACGATTACCATTGCTTGGATGGCCAAGCATGTTATACAGCCACTGATAAATACGCCAATCGGTACAGCATTAAAAGATGTCATCCAAGAAGGTGAATATTTAAATGATTCAATATACCTCTACAATATAAAATCACACATAAAAATTTGCGAATATTTGTTTTTAGACTTATTTCAATTTAAAACAACATCCGCGACCTTTTACTG
Organism: Zele albiditarsus; assembly: GCA_958496275.1. Lineage (NCBI taxonomy): Eukaryota > Metazoa > Arthropoda > Insecta > Hymenoptera > Braconidae > Zele > Zele albiditarsus. The sequence goes on from OY292410.1 coordinate 6,746,945, forward strand.
TTCTGGAACAAACCGTCATGTTGTTAATTCTGGATTGTAGATAATTGTTCGAACTTCCACTGTATAAGAATTCATTGAAAAAAAAAACAAAAGTAGACTTGAAGAATGTTCATTAACAAATAGTTAAATGATTTAAGGATCTGTCAAGAACGGTAGAGACCATATGACATGTGACATCAATTTTTAGAATTATTTACCTTCATTCTATCCAACCTTCTTCCACTGGAATAATATCGTAGTGATGCTAACTCTTGCTAAAATTTGGTAGAAGTCATTGTATGTTCTTGTGTACAATCTTACAATGGAATATTTCTATTTAATAATTTGTTCAATCATAAACACTATATTTTGAATGGCAATCTCAGCATTTTATTATCTTCATAATTCTATCGAAACCCGATATGGGAATTAATGCTTGGGTGATTTTACTAACGTTTCATGCTTTTGAATTGACGTCAGACAATTTCAACAGCATTGATGATGAAGCTCATCGTTTGACGCACTTTGTTGCTTCACACATGATATCTGATATGAATTTATATTCTGGGTGGGACATTATATCTTGCTGAATATATAGAAGCATTCTCGCATTCAGTACATCAGTAATAGAAGTGACGACTTCGTACCTTAATTGTTCAAAATATATTCGATTCATTGAATTAAAATTGTACGATGAAGTGCACTGGAATTTATTTGATCGTAGTCAGCATCATGATTTGTCTTTTTTCTATATCATTTGCGAGACCAAGTGATGTAAGTATATATGAAATAGAAAAATTAGTTATTGTAATTTATTATTTATATCTCAGACGAGTTATCTATATGTTGTTAATTTTCTGTTATAGGACCAATATAGAATCAGCCGTGAGTTTGTGCAATATCCATTTGCATACGAATATTTATTTTTCCATTCTATAATTTTAATTTGAAAAATCAATCTATAGTTTATTCAGTTTGACTGGAAAAACTGTGGTGAAAATATAAAAAAAAAATCTTATTGTATATTTTTTCAAGGACGTACCCTCAAGACCATGTTAAAGAAATATTGCAGTTTTAATTTTGTCCCTCCCGAAAATATGATTTTTGCATAAAAAATCTTGGCAATCGTTGTTGCTATTGATGAATGTGTCTGGTTTTTTTTTTCTTCAACAATTCTAATTTTTACCGCCATTCTGGTATTAAAAAAAACAACCACAAATATTTTATTTGAGATGTTGCCATTCTCTCACGTATTGAAATTACAAAAGATGGCCAAGTTTAACGAGCATCACAATGGTCTAGTTTGAAAAAACTTGTTCTTCATTTCGGATCAACAATTATTGAGTCATGATTGTCATATGAGCTGAGCGAAATTTTTTATAACAATACAGAACTTATCCATCTTTGCTAACAATTTTATCGCTAGCTATCCTTGTAATTGAAATTTGGGAGGAACTAATTTCTACATTCTGGTCATTACACCAATGTTCCCACTCAAATACACTTGTTACATTTCTCATTTTCAAATTAACACACTAAAATTTTTCTCATATGCATGTTCTTCATACAAAGATCGACCCTGCATAGAAGACAAAGATTGCTTTGATGGTGAAATATGTTATGCACCCACTGACAAGGACGCTAGTTGGTATAACGTCGGAAGATGCGAGTCGTATAGGTAAATATTTCAATGATCTAATATACCTCTATGATATAGAAATACACATAAAAATTCGTGAATATTTGTTTTTAGTGTTGTTGCCATTTGAACCAACATCTTCGACCTTTTACTGTTCTGGATAAGACCGTCATGTTATTAATTTTGGATTGTAGATAATTGATCAATATTCCACTGTATGAAAATCCACTCAAAGAGACTATATAATAAATTTTTAATTTATGAAGTATAAGAGTGGTAGAAAATAATTTTATTTTTGATTCAGGAAAAAATATAATGTTTTCCAATCCTATCTGAAATCAATATCTCGATATTGATGTTCAATCCAAAGCATTCGAGCGAATTTATAAGTTTTATAATTGTCAATCCAAAAGTAACCGTATATAATAATTATAATAAAATGAAAAATGTAAAAATACTAATACTATTTCCAATTGTATATTGACCGTTTTTACTTTCATATAATCAATGTTTGTACAACTGTTCGTTGCTATTTTAGATATTAAAATAGTATGTTAATGATATCTTTGCGTACATGACATACATCACGTACGCATTTCAAAAATGTATTATCAGAGTCATTAAATCTTTGATAGTTGGAATAAACAAGATACTATTGATAACACAGCAATATATTCGTGAACATATTCATTTTCATTTATTCTATTTATTACTAATTTTCTTTTAATAAATATTACACAACTATGAGTATTAATGATTGATATTGTTATCATGTTCAGTCAGATGCACTCTGAATATAACGAGAGGTCTTTTTTTCACATTAATGACCAACTAATTGTCAAAGACGTTTGTGAATAATATAGTTGAATTATTGTTCAGAAAAACTTGTAATTTATCTAGAGTACCTATTGTAATGTTGCAATTATTCTGGAAATAATAGGAACAGTCAATTGAAAAATATGATTAGAATATAATTGTTTATAATAAAAATAAAGAATAATTGAACAATGTAATTTCCATATGTGAATTAAAATATCGCGTACTAAATTTATCATTGGCTCTGTAAACTTCGATCTATGTCCGGCTGTACTGTCCTATTATATAATTCAAAGTGTGATCAGTGATACATTCCTATTTATTTATGTAACAAATAGGTGAATGGCACACGCTTTTTTTTAATCTGCTGTGTTTTGGGATTCAAAAGTCGATATTTGTCGATTAATTTTTTTCGTTACGTTCTCTATATCTCAGCTAATAAAAATGATTGAAAGAGTTCCTCATTTTTTCGACACAGTATCGCCATGTCTTTCAATATGATAGAATAAGGAATATTAATTCTGTTATCATTCCTTCGTACATCCTTTTGGACTGTAAGAATTTCCTGTATATCCTTCCGAGCAACGGCACGCAGTTTGACGTTCATATACTACTTTACAGTATGCGTTCGGACCACATGCTAATGTTTCGCATGGGTCGACACACTTGTGTTTGTGCTTGAGACATATCTTATCAGCCGCACAATGAGAAGTGTAATCACATTCGATGGGATCTTGAAATAAAACCAATGATAGAATTACAAATTTGATGGAAATTTAATATGTGTTATTTCATATATCATTATTGTATGTAAACTATTTATTGTTCATTTATGTTATATACTTACAATCAAGGTTGGGACTTATACAAAATGTGCCCTCCTCATGAGGATACCTGCAGTTGTTCACACAATAATTCGTTTCTTTGTCTATCGAGCACAACTGGTTGTAATCGCAATCATCGTCATTTTTACAAATATTTCTACCTGAAAATTTTTGATGATGATTAAAAATTATTTTTTGGTTAAAATTAAAATCAATTTTAATACAATAATCGTGTTGATAAGTGATGAAAAAGATAGGCCAATTGCTATGGGAAAAAGTTCGGTTCAGTGAAGAACAAAATGAGTCGTAAGTTATTATTTTTTTTTTTTTTTTATGTAGAATAAATATAAAATAAATATATTTTTATTTTTAGTTTGGTGGATTGGTATATGAACAATTTGTGAATGATTCTCAAGAAAATTTACTCGTGCATTTTATGAGGTGAAAATTCAGCAAAAATCATAAGGATTTTTTATTTTAATATCAACTTTGAAATTATACTTTTTTTTTTTTATTATTATTTAGAATAAATGAATTCTAGTATATATTCGATGATAACAACTTTGAGTATTTCAACATGGATTCCACGAGATGCTTAATGATTATACAGAATTATTGCAGAATTAATTCAGTGTAGAAATTTTACAATTATTTCGTGATATAATTTTACTCTTCTTGAATTCACTACGATATGAGATGGATTTGAAGAGAATAATTTTGTATGTTTCTATGGATATACTCACCACGATAATTGACCACAAGTGAATGTACCTATAACAAGAATTAATAATATCTTAAAAAATGCGGAGAATAAACGAAGAAACTAAAGTCACACTATAAAATTGTATTACCCTTTCGTCATAATTTCTAATTCAATTTAATTGTATTCGACGATTTCAAAGTTATATTTTATATCCGTACAATAGAGGAGAGGAGAAAAAGTGCAATGATTCCTATGTATTTTAATACTCTGAATGAGAATATGTTCAAACAATTATTATTTACCAAAAAAAAAGTTTGAAATTCATCTTTTTTTTTTCTTTTTTATATTTCTTTACTGATAGCTTGAAAACATTTCCACGTATGATGTCTGTTGTGTTAATCGAAGGGAATTAGATCCCCAAATAAACAGAATTGTATAAAATTATTGTAATACGAATAAAATAGTTCGAATGATTAACATTGGAAAAATTGATTGTTTTTTCAAGTTTGTAGTAGTACAGCTTCGGTGCAGTCTGACTCGAAACTTTCCCAATATCACACTTTAAACGTGGATTTTCTCAAATAATCAATAACTTAATTTGATTAACATATATTAACGTTCATAAATAATATATAAATAAATGTATTAGATAATTGTTTGGACTTTTTTAAAAATAACACAAAGCTAAAGATTGAAGAATAATTATAATTTAATTTAAATTAATTTAATTCAATTCAATTTTATTATGAATAACACCACTGAAGTGAACATAATAAGATGCAACGATTTATCAGTTCCTGTCAGCAAATAAAAATGATTTATACACTCACATGAGTTTTTTCTGAAGACAATATGAAGAAAAACCCAATGGCTAAAATATTTAATATGAATATTCCATTAATCTTCATGGTGTAATATTTTTGAACAATAAGTGAATAGAATTAAATTGAAACAATATAATTAAAGCTATGCAGTTGTCACTTCAGAACTGAATGACTACATGTAAAGCCGGGTTTATATATACGGCAGTGTTAGATGGCCCTCCCACTTACTATAAAACAAAATTTCAAAAAATTGTGAGAGAGAAAAATAAAATGATAGTTCGTCCATCATCATATGAATTCAAATGCAAAAAATCTTGTATTAAACATTAACTTCAAGTACTTATATAAGATTGTTTTTTAACGTGACTATGTGGGGAGAAAAATTTATGAATGTAGAATTATTCGGTGCACTCTATGTGAATAAAATAAATAAATTGAATATATAATATAACTCGATTGATTATAATAAAATAAATCTTGAAAGTATTTTATAATTATTAACGTCACAATTTTTGATGAATGTGAAGATAAATTGAGCTTAAAAACTTGTGTTTTTGTAAGCATTCGCAGTATGCCATAAACTATATGAATAATTATCTTTAAAAAAATCTGAATGCATGCATCTATTTGTATATTTAACAAAAATACTTATCTCAAAGTATTACTCTTCACTCTTTCATATTTATCCAAGGAAGCATGTTTGCAGCTATTTACAATATTCACATGTGTTTCATCTGGGTTTCAACCCTAAAAAAAAGTAACACAACAGGGGATAGAATATTGCTCAATTTTTTTACTTCTCAATTGAAAGTATATTTCCCAAGTTGAGTTTATATATCTGTTAGATTGTGTGCAGCACATGTACAGAAGTAACTGCCCTAACTTTTGGCCACGTGTCATATGCACAGCGATAATTATCAGAATTGAAACAATTAATTTTTATTCATAAAGTACTTGTATAAAGTTACTTAATCAATTATTTCTCAATAAACATTACTGGAACAATATTGCAATTTTGCGAAATCAAAAATCGTTTAACACAATGATAAATTTTATAAAAGCATAATACTACCATTTCTCATAAATTCATAGGAATTTTTATTTAAGGTAGGCCAAGACTTACAAAATGTCAAACTACAATCGTGTATATAAAAATAACAGATAAAAGATTGTATTCGTCAGGAGCAATTACAAATGAACGATAGTGTGTCAATTATATTTCAAAATTATTGATTTCTATCTTTAAAAATGTTGAACATTCATTTGATTTTGTATAAGGTATTTTCTTTCTTCTTGAAATGTATATTGATATCAATTACATGCATCACTTATCTATTTATTTCGTCGTTATATTATCACAATAATGATAGTTAATGGCATAATGTATTTTAGTTATTAGATGTCTATAATGATATTGATTATTTTATCAAGATTCGAGAATTCACATTGATAAACAGAATAAGACAATGTTGGTGGTTATCATTGTGAAATTGTGGAAAAATTTGAAACTACTTTATCGACCAATGCTTTGAAGAATTAATTATTCAAACATTCATTCTGTACATTTTCATAAATATATTTCGTTGATTCATATGAATTAATTTCCTCCCAAATTGATCCTCTCTAAAGAGAAAATTAAAATACATATTGATGAATTTTAATACATGATTCTACGTTCCAAAATAAAAATGATCAGTAACTTGTTTATTTATATACTCACATTAAAATATTCCTCCTTCATGTATTTACTATAAGTTATCAAACTTTTTTTGTACACATTTTAGGAAAGCCTTCATATATTTGTATACATACTTCACCATGCTCACAATGTAAGTCATCAGGGCAATACTCTTGACATTCACAGAGAGAAAATAAAACTTTATTCATATGAGATTGAAAATCTTAATAAAGTAAATTAGGAACTGATGATGGAATAAGGATGATCTGTATAACTTTCTGTTATGTTTTATTCAAAGAATGAGCTAAATAAAAGAATGATTTCACTGTCAAGTAAATATTCACTCATCACCTACCTTGTGCCTGCAACAGAATATTAACAATAAATAAACAACTCGTATTAAATAAATGTAAAGAAAAATTGTAATGATAGATCACAGTCCACACCATAATTATATACTCACCTCAGTCAATATGACGAAGACACTGATTGTCACTATAATTAATAACAATATTCCTTTGATCGCCATCGTGTATACTTCTGAAAGAAAAAATCAAATATACTTTAAACCAAATGCAGCCAATCAGATCGTACATGTCTATTTATGAAGAACTGAAACTATCTGACAATTAATATTTACTAAATTGAAATATAAATGAATTTCTTTTTAACAATTCTGTTTAATATACCAATACAGATTTTATTATGCAAATATTTGATGCAGATAGAAACTTTATTGGTATGATATTGTTGAGCACCAAGAATAATAAACGTCAACGCTTCTTGACAATAGAGCGAATAATAATAAAACGATGACGATGTGAGTATAGTATTTATGATTGAAGAAGAGCATTGAGTATAGATTGAAATAAAATAAATGAAAGTGTCTCACTGTGATTCCCCTACTGTGGTTCCCACATAGCGAACATAATAATTTGTCAATGTTCTTCCAGAATGTACACTCAATTCTTCATATTAATACTGTAGGTCATCAAATATGAAATGATAATAATTTTTGTTGGCACAAAGATTGAAAAAAAATGTAATTACACTCAGTGATTATGAAACTACGTTTCATTTGATGCTATACTCGGTGCTCTTCTTCAGTTATAAATACTGTAAACACATTGTCGCATTTTATTATTCGTGCATCTGCTAAAAAGCGTTGACGGTAATTTTTCTTCGTGCTCAACAATACCACACTGATAAAGTATTCATCTGCTTCAGATTTTACTAAATTAACAAAGAAGTATATTTATATTTAAGTTTTTTCCACAGATAAACGTGATCATATAGTTTTAATTTAGCTACATGTAAATTTAATTTTTGTTCTCAGAGGTATATTCACGATGACGATCAAAGGAATATTGTTATTAATTATAGTTGCAGTTTTTCTCTTTACCACATTTGCAGATGTAAGTATATATCCAGTGTAACACAATGTAATTCTTTATTATATTTATTTGACACGAGTCGTTTATTATAATTGTTAATTTTCTGTTTCAGGCACAGGGTAAGTGACAAGTGAATATTCATTCAACAGTTAAATCATACTTTTTCTAGATAATATTTGAATAAAATATAACGGGAATTCATGTATCGTTTATTCATATACATCGTATTATTATTTCTCAAATTATTTCATGCGGATTCACAATTCCAAACTAAATAAAAATTTGTTTGTTCTTTTGTTTGGGAATGTTAAGGAAATCCTTGCATTGAGGATTTTGATTGTGCGTTCGGTCGAGTATGTAGACCAAGATATGGAGGCTACGGAAGAGTATGTACACTAAGAATCTGATAGACTGATAAATACATGGAAGAAAAATATTATAATGTAAGTATATAAATAAATAAATACATATTTAACTTACCATTTCTATACTATATTGCAGAACCAAACATTAAAATTTGTTCATATTTATTTTGATCTTTTCTTATAGAATATACACTGTCTCAAGATGTCCAATAGATTTTTAGCAAATTAATCAACAACAATTTAATTATATTTAAAAAATATAGAAAGTAATAAATGTAGAGGAGAATGAATAAATTTTAAATAATGATATGACTCATAACAATATCACCTTTTTTTTTTCTCTATATTCTGTTAATGTATAATTATTCTCATCATGATTTTTATAATAGACAATTGTTTGCAAATATATATAAGACAGGATGATACCCTGAACGAAAGTATTTACCAAGCTTCATTCAAAACTCGACGATAAACTCGCAACAATTAAATAATCAAATACTGATTGAATACTTCAGTGATTTTTATTATTGCTTCCAATTTCACATATTACAGATGTGTGTACAGTATTTATAACTGAAGAAATGCAACAAGTATAGTAAATGCAATTTTTTTTTCTTCAATCTTCATTATTACAAAATTTATTATCATTTTATATTTGGCCTTCAGCATTAATATGAAGAACAAACTCAATATATATTCATGAAGAACGTTATTAAATTCTTTTGTTAACTGTCTGGGAATCACATTGGGTGAATCACAGTAAGATATTGTAATTTAATTTGTTATGAACATAAAATTGTTATCTTTAAATATGCTAATTATTTCCTTGAATCATTTAAGAGGAAATAATTGTTGAGTAATCCACTGATAAATGACGTGATAACTACGACGCGTAATATTCACACTCAAATGGTGGGGTGTTATACATTGTTGGATGCTTGGATGTGTGTTTGTTTATCTATCTGAGGCTTTGGAATTTCAATATTCATTCTTCTTAATATAAAAGACTATTTTATCAATACGGTAATTGGCTTCTCTTTCCTTATTACCCTACATGTAACTGTAATTATTCATTTGATGATTGAATTGTTGATTACTGAAGCGAGAATAAGAATGAGTTTAGTGGAGACATTTTAACACGTCAGGATATTTATAATTATAAAACTTATTGTTGATATTATTTTTCTGTTTAAATTCCCATTAAAATACCTAGAGTAATATTTATATTTTGTCTTATACGTATTCTTGAAGTGTCATAATGAATATACAAGTACAAAGTGGATAGAAAGACAAGAAAATAATTAAATAAGTTATTTTGTATTATTTAATGTTTATTTATTTGTCGCTGGATGCATTTTTTTTTGCATCACGAATGTAATTAGATTTTTATCGATAATTCATTGTTCAAAATCAGTAGGACATCTTGAGACAGCATAGTGATGAGTGTATTCTACCAGGGAACATTTTAACAAATATTAACAAATTTTACTTCGTGGTTCTGCATGTTACAACATAGAAATATGGTGAGTTGAATATATATTTTATATACTCACATTTGGATAATTCTCATGAATATTTTTATAGCTAGATGTTAAATTCTTATCGTACATATTTTATCGAATGCTCCAAATTGGTATCTACATCTTTGGCCAGCGGGACAATCTCCATCACGACTGCAAGGTTGTACTATCCAGTCTTGAAAATAATATGAGATATGACTCGGTTGAGATTAAAATTTTTAATAAAATAGTTTATGAATTAATATTGAAACAAGTATAAATAATTAAATATGAATTCCTGTCATTATACCAAAAATAACCTATGAAAAGTATGATTTGATGGCCAAGTGAATATTCACTTGTTATATACCTTGTGCCTGTAACAAACAAATTAATTAATAAATAAACGACACGTATCAAATAAATATAATGAAGAATTGCATTGTGTTTATTGCATATATACTCACATCTGTCAATATAGCCAAGAGAAAAAGTACCACTATGATTGATAACAATATTCCTTTGATCGCCATCTTACGTATACTTCTGTAAGAAAAAAATCCAATTTACTTATAGCAAATTGATCCTATGGAATCGTATCTATCCATAGAAAACACTGGCATTATTTGACAATGAATATTTACGTTTTACTTAATAATTACTAAATAAAAATATAAATGTACTTTTTTTTTTTAAGTTTATTAATTTATCTAAGATGATGATTTAGCGAATACCTGTTGCAGATAATAACTTGATTGATGGGATATTGTTGACCACTGAAATTTTTATAAACATCAACTCTATCTGACAAGTGCACGAATAATGTGATGCCAGTACACACAGCACTGTATTTATAACTGGAGAAGAGCATCAAGTACAACATCAAATGAAATATAATTTATAATTGTGAGTGATAATATCAGTTTTAATCTTTATAATAACGTAGTCTATCATAATTTTATAAGTGGCTTTCAGTATTGTTGTCCAAACATTTAGTGGATATTATTGAGAATATAATTTGAGTTGGTCTCTAGTATGGAGGAATGACCGTGAACTTTTTTTAAGTTATTTTTTTTTTTAAGTTACTATGACAATTATGAGGAATTCGGATATACATATAATATACTGAATAGAGAGAAGATAAATGAGAGATCACATTATTATTTCATATTTGTTTATTTTTCTTGATACAATTTTTTTCTGAACAATTTTTTGGGCAGCTCGATGGACTATTGCAAAGCAGCATAGAAATAGTCGTGCTCTAAGGAAAAAGATTATTACAAATATTAACGAATTCCAATGTGTGGTAATACTTTATAGAAGAGAAATGGTGAGTTATTTGATAATTATATACTCACATTCGAATATTTCTCAATTATATATACATCGCATTTTTTTACACATACATGGAACACATTCTACCACTGCCTCCAAATATTGGAGCACAGACTTGACCAGTTGGACAATTGACATTACTGATGCAAGGATCTCCTTGACATTAAGTAAGAGAATGCAAATTTAATATTCGGTTGAGATTGAAAATTTTGGTGGAATAGTTTTGCAATGAACAATAAATTAAATATGATTGAAACAAATGAATTTTTGTTATACTATCTATTTGAAATGATTTGGAAAAAGGTATGATTTCACGAACAGGTAAATATTCACTCGTAACTCACCTTGAGCCTGAAACAGAAAAGTAATAACATATAAATGATACTTGTCCAATAAATATGATGAAGAATTATGACGATTGATCAGTTCTCATCATGATTATATACTTACATCAACTGTATTCAATGACAATATGGCGAATAGACAAACCGCCACCATAACAAATAACAAGATTCCTTTGATCGCCATTATGTATACACCTGAACAAAGAAATCAAATATACTTCAAGCTAATTGGGACTATTGGATCGTGTCTATGGAAATAATTAAAGCTATTTGACAACAAAATATTACTAAATGATAATGTCGATATATTGTTTCTTTCAATTCTATTTAATTTACCAAACAAGATAATAATGCAGATATTTGTTTCAATTGAAAACTTGATTGTTGGAATAATTGTTTCGTACCAATGAGAATGAACGTCAACACTTTGTAGCAAGGAATCGAATGATGATTTGTGAGAATGTCAGCACAAATGACTGTATTTATAACTGAAGAGCATCGGGTATAATATCCTACAATATGTAGTTCGATAATTACTGTGAGTCATTATATTTTTTTTAATCTCCATGACACTAAAATTTATCACCACTTTATCATTGACTTTCAGCATTAATGATGAAACTGTGGATGTTTATTATAAGGAAACATTATCAGACTGCACTTTTGTTTTCATTTGGGAATCACCGTTAGGGAATTACAGCAAGATCTTTCCATTTGATTTTGTTTGGAACATAAAGTTGTTATTCTCCAAGTCAATAATGATTTTTTTTATTTATCTGACACAAAGTCATCACCGATTGACCAAGTATTGAACATTAAAATTATGTGTGATTTAATATTTTGCAATATCTGATAGAGTTTTAATGTCATATACGTGTACGAAATAAACAGGGAATAAGATGTAATCGTAACAATTTGTATTGATATGTTATATTTATTCATGCTATACATTTATATTTTTTTTATTCTATATATTTCGAATGTAATTGAATATGAATTTTTCACAATCTGTTAACCAGCTCGAGATTGCATGAGACGTGTGCATTCTCTAACCGGGAATATCATAACATATATTAGAAAATTTCAATGTATGGATCTACATTATGGTGTAAATATTGTGAGTTACATGGAAATTTATATACTCACATACGAATATTTATCATTCATATACTCGTCGAACATTGTCAAATTGCGAGTGTACACACTCCACCGTAGCCTTTATATACTTGTCTACAGCTTTGACCAATAGGACACTGCGAATGTGATGTGCAAGGACGCACTTGACATTTAGGAAAAGAATAGAAATTTGTATTCAGTTAAGTTAAAAATAACTTTGATGAAGTAGTTTAAGAATGAATAATGAAACAAGTATTATGTGATCTGAATGAATTCTTGTTATATTTTTATCATAAATGATTCGGAATAGGTATGATTTCTCGATTGGATTAATATTCCTTTGTCACCTACCTTGTGCCTAAAACAGAAAATTAACAAAACATAAATGAGTTATTCCAACTGAATATAATGACGAATTGAAATGTCTGATCGATTTGGTTTATATATACTCACAACAACTGTATTCAATGACAATATGGCAAATAGACAAATCGCCACCATAACTAATAACAATATCCCTTTGATAGCCATCTCGTTTTATTCTGATTACAGAAAAGAAACACGATATTATTTAACGAATGAAATATGTCAAACAAAAATAAGATAAACACACCTTTCTTTATTAATTTTGTAGAATTTATTGAAAGTGATAATGACGTAGGTACCTGTAGTAAATTGCAACTCAATTGCTGAGATATTGTTGATCACCAAGAAAAATCAACGCCAACGCTTTCTGACAATTAAACGGATGATGAAATATACAGATGTGGGTACAGTATTTATAACTGAAAGACAGCATCGAGTATAGTATCAAATGAAATATATTCCATTACTGGGGATAATTACATTGTTTTCCAATCACTGTAACAACTTAGTTTATCATCATTTTATCATTGGCCTTCAGTATAAATGTTGCAACAATTAGTGTCTGCTATTGAGGAATCTTATTGAATTTTGTCAAGACAATGAATTCAGAGTAATGGGAGAAAAAATGCTACTAGAAAAAAGAAACTAAAAGATAGATGTATTGTAAAAGATTATTTTTTATTGTTATTGGTTGCATGTAAAATAGTAAAGGCAGTGATGTCACAATAATACAAATCTTTGGGTGGTTATTATTCACTAATAATGAAGTATGACAACAATAGTTATTCTTTTCTAATTAAACGGAGTACTCTTTTGAATGGTGGGATTTATTCCGGTGGGGTTTTTACCACCCATCAATTTAAAGAACCAACGAAAAATAAAGAGATGGCACGACGATTTATCAATAATATTTTTATTGGCAGTATTTTACATGTTACGACATTAATTTGTGTAATGATTCGTTTGTTAAATTCATCATTGAGTACTAGATGAAAATCAAGACTGGGTCTGGTGAAATTTTCATCTCTACCTTGGATATTTTAACGTAATTATATTTATTTTGCGACGCTCATATATCAATTTCTTCATCAAATCCTCAATAAGACACTTTAAGCGAGGTCTTATTTTGGTTTGTACAAATCTGTAAACTTTTACGTATTATCAGCATCATACAAATTTTGGAAATATATGTAATGTATCTAATAGACAGAAGACAGAATAAACAAAAGGAGTGACATAATCATTTTATATTTATTTATTTTCCATGATAGTTTTTTTTTTGAGGATTCCAATGTGTGGTAATACTTTACAGTACAAAATTGGTGAATTATTTGATGTTTGTATACCCACAATCAAATATTTCAAATTATATTTCCATCGTATTTCGTTACATATATATGGAACAAATCAGACCGACGCCTCCATAGTGTGGACTACAGACTTGACCAGGTGGACAATCGGCATCATGGCTGCAAATACTCCCTTGACATTATGTGAGAAAATGCAAAATTAATATTCGTTTGAGATTAAAAATTTCAATGAAATAGTTTTGCAATGAACAATAAATTAAGTATGATTGAAACAAATGAAATATTGTTATATTATCTATTTAAAATGATTTGGAAAAAGGTATGATTTCACGACCAGGTAAATATTCACTCGTAACTCACCTTGAGCCTGAAACAGAAAAGTAATAACATATAAATGATACTTGTCCAATAAATATGATAATGAATTGCGACGATTGATCAGTTCTCATCATAATTATATACTCACTTCAACTGTATTCAATGACAATATGGCGAATAGACAAACTGCCACCATAACCAATAACAAGATACCTTTGATCGCCATTATGTATGCTCCTGAACAAAGAAATCAAATATACTTCAAGCTAATTGGGACTTTTGGATCGTGTCTATGGAAATAATTAAAGCTACTTGACAACAAAATATTATTAAATGATAATGTCAATATATTGTTTCTTTCAATTCTGTTTAATTTACCAAACAAGATAATAGTGCAGATATTTGTTTCAGATGAAAACTTGATTGTTGAATAATTGTTTAGCTCCAACGAGAATGAACGTCAACACTGTGTAGCTAGGAATCGAATGATGATTTGTGAGAATGTAAAGCACACACGACTGTATTTGTAACTGAAGAGCATCGTGTATAACATCCTACAATATGGAGTTGATTACTGTGACTCATTATATTTTTTTTAATCTTCATGACATTAAAATTTATCACCACTTTATCATTGACTTTGAGTATTAATGTTGAAACTGTGGGTGTACATTTAAGAAAGACATTATCTCACCTTTCTTCTGTTTTTGTGAAAATCACTCTGAGGGAACCCCAGCAATATTTTTTCGTTTAATTTGTTTTTCAAGATAAAATTTTCATTCTCCAAGTCAGTAATTCCATTTTGTTTTTAATGATCTTACACAAAGTAATTTACGATTAACAAAGTGTTGCAAATTGAAAGGAAGTGTGATTCAGATGGATATACAAGTATATAGGCACGTCAGGAAAAAAAGATGATATTCTTCCGGGTCATATTGTTACCCAATATTTATTCATTTCCACTGTAATTTCACTTTTTATCTTTTTATCACAATTTATATATTAATTATGACGAGTAAGAACAAACTTGATATATGCAATGAAATAGTAGAAGAAAATATAACCTTCGTCATTGAAAATTAATGTAACTTCATGTGTTGAAGTGAAAATATAAATGAGTTGGGTCGTTCATAGCTCAGTACCGAAACCAGATGAGAACTGAACTTTATGAAATTATTTTCCCACTCTACAATGTCATGAAAGAATTGGAAGAAACCAACAAAAAAATACATTGTGTGAGGTCTCATTTTCTCTTCAACATACTCCTAAAAAGTCTTATACATGTACAGAATGAACATGGAATAAAATGTTATCATAACAGTTTGTATTGTTATTTTATATTCAAGAAGGTTCTACATTTATTTTTTTTTTGTTTCTATTTATGTCGAATTACATTGACTTTCAATTATTATTCATGTTTCAGAATCTGTTGGACAGCTTGAGATCCCAGGAAAGCATGAGATGTGTGCACTTTGTGATAGGAAAGATCACAACATATATTAGCAAATTTTGATGTGGGGTACCACATTACTATTTAAATATTACGAGTTAAATTAATATTTATATACTCACATATGAATATCTATGATTCATACATTCATCGGACGTTGTCAAATCCTGACTGTACACACTCTACCGTAGCCTCCATATACCTGTCTACATCTTTGACCCACTGGACATTCCGTATGTGAATGGCAAGAATAATCTTGACATTGTGGAAGGAAATACAAATTTGTATTCAGTTGAGTTGAAAATATTTTGATGAAATAATTTAGGGATGAATATTGAAATAAGTATTATGTGATCTGAATGAATTCTTGTTATATTTTTATCATGAATGATTCGGAACAGGTATGATTTCTCGGTTCGATTAATATTTCTTTGTCACCTACCTTGTGCCTGAAATAGAAAATTAACAAAACATAAATGAGTTATTCCAACTGAATATAATGACAAATTGAAATGTCTGATCGGTTTGGTTTATATATACTCACATCAACTGTATTCAATGACAATATGGCAAATAGACAAATCGCCACCATAACTAATAACAAGATTCCTTTGATCGTCATTGTGAATACTTTTGACCAAGTAAATCAAATATTCCTTGAGCAAATTGTGTCTATTGGATTGTCTATAACTGCAAAAAAAAACTCAAGATATTCAGTAATTAAAAATCACAAAATTAAAATATTAATGTATCACGGACAGTTTCATGGAACTTACTGAAAGTGATTATGACCCAGGTACCTGTAGTAAATGGAAATTTAATCGTTGAAATATTGTTGAGCACCAAGAAAAATTAACGTCAACGTTTTCTAACAGTTGGATGAATAATGAGATATGAAGATGTGAGGACAGTATTAATAACTGAAGGCAAGCAACGAGTATAGTATCAACTGTACCATGATTCAATGTTTACTGGTAGTAATTACTTTTGTTTTTTTCTTTGTATCGATTAAGTTTATTATCTTTATTTCAGTGGCCTCCAGTATTAATGCTGAAACAATTAGTGTCTGTTCAGAAGATCCAAAAGATAAATGTATTGGGAGATACTTTTTTTATTGTTATTACTTAAGTGCAAAATATTACAGAAAGTGGTGCCACAAAAAAAAATAAATAGTGGGGTGAGCAATGATATTGATTTTGCGCTGCTGGTATCAATTTCTTCATCAAATCCGCAATGAGAAACTTTTAACATGGTCTTATTTCATTTTGTACAAATTTTCTAACAATTACGTACTATGAGGATCATGAGGATTTCAAATATACATATAATATACTGAATATACAGAGGACGAATAAGGAGTCGCATTACTATTTCATATTTATTTATTTTATTCGATACAATTTTTTGTTTGAAGAATGTTTTGGACTGGTCGATGGACAATTGCAGAGCAGCATAGAAATAGTCGTGTTCTAACAAGAGAGATTATTACAAATATTAATGAATTCCAATATGTGATAATACCTCACAGTACAGAAATGTCGAGTCATTTGGTATTCATATACTCACATTCAATCCATCGCATTTTGTTACATATAAATGGAACAAATTTTACCGCTGCCTCCATATCTTGGACTACAGGCTTGACCAGGTGGACAATCGGAATGACTGTGGCAAGGACGTCCTTGAAATTATATAAGAGAATCCAAATTTAATATTCGGTTGGGATTGAAAATTTCAATGAAATAGTTTAGCAATGAACGATGAATTAAGTATGATTGAAACAAATGAATTTTTGTTATATAATCTATTTAAAATAGTTTGGAAAAAGGTATGATTTCAGGACCAGGTAAATATTCACTCGTAACTCACCTTGAGCCTGAAACAGAAAAGTAATAACGTATTAATGATACATGTCGAATAAATATGATGAACAATTGCAACGATTGATCAGTTCTCATCATAATTATATACTCACATCAACTGTATTCAATGACAATATGGCGAATAGACAAACCGCCACCATAACCAATAACAAAATTCCTTTGATCGCCATTATGTATACACCTAAACAAAAAATCAAATATAATTCAAGTTATTCGAATACAAAAATATTCTGAATAAAAAAATATAAATATAATTTTGTTTTTAACTATGTAAATACTTACTGCAGATGGAAACTGGATTGGTTTGATATTTGTTGAGCACGAAGTCAAGATAACGTCAACGCTTTCTGACAATCGAGGGAATAATAAAATGTGAAAATATGAGCACAGTATTTATAACTAGTGAAGAGCAACAAATATAACTGCAACTTAGTTTCATAATCATTGCGGATAAAAACATTTCTTTTAATCTTTGTGACGATGAAATTTCCTCATCACTTCATTTTCAGCATTCAGTATTAATGTCAAGACACTTCGTGTATGTAATGGAGAAACTTTATCACCATTTTTTCATGACATGTGGGAAGCACAGTGAGGGAATCACAGCAAGATTATTTTATTTTATTTTTTTTTCAACATAATATTGTTATTCTCAACGTCGGTTATAACTTTGTTTTATTATCTCACACAAAGTAATTATCGACTAACAATATGTTGAACAGTAAAAGTAAGTGTGATGTAATGTTTTGCAACAACTGATAAAGTTAAACTGCCAATGATATTAGTATTCAAATTATAGAATATCGAAACGCAGTTATAAACTGCAGATCCAAGTGAGTTAAAGGTACTGCGTTGCTTTAGAGAGTTGAGATAAAAATCTCACGAGGGAGATGATAATTTATTTCCAGGACTCAATGAAAACTATTTTATTTTGTGATTATTGAAATTCTTTCTTTTCTTTTCAGTTTGCAGAATACTGAGTTTGATTCAATAAAACGTAGATCAATATCTCGTTGATAGTTCCGTCATAAGAGAAGTAGGAATTCAATTTTAATTTTGTGATTTTTATTGAATTCGAAGTATTCATTTCGTCCTGATATGGATCCATGAACAAAAGTAGATAGAAATTCAATTGTTAAGATATTGTTGAACACAATTATCGCCAGTGAAAATTTTCCCACTCTACAATGTCATGGAAGAATTGGAAGTAACCAACAAAATACTTTGTGTGAGGTCTCATTTTCTCTTGTATATATTCCCAAAAAATAATATACATGTACGAAATAAACAGGGAATAAGATGTTACTGTAACAGTTTGTATTATTATTTTATATTTATTCCTCTTGTACATTAATATTTCTGAATTCTATACATTACGAATGTCATGGACTTTCAATTATTATTCATTTTTCAGAATCACTTGACGAGGAAGATCACAACATATATTAGCAAGTTTTTATATGTGATATCACATTATAATATTTATCATTCATGTGTTCATCGAGGGATATAAAATTTGGTATGTACACGCTCCTGTACCGTAGCTTTTATATACCTATTTACAACTTTGACCAGGCAGACAATCCGAATGTGTTTTGCAAGGACGCACTTTATATTTGGGAAGAGAATGAAAATTTGTATTTCGTTGAGTTCAAAAAACTTTGATAAAATAATTTAGGGATGAATAATGAAATCAGTATTATGTGATGTGAATGAATTCTTGGTATATTTTTATTATAAATGATTCGTAACAGGTATGATTTCTCGGTTGTATCAATATTCCTTTGTCACCTACCTTGTGCCTGAAACAGAAAATTAACAAAACATAAATGAGTTATTCCAACTGAATATAATGATGAATTGAAATGTCTGATCAGTTTGGTTTATATATACTCACATCAACTGTATTCAATGACAATATGGCAAATAAACAAACCGCCACCATAACCAATAACAATATCCCTTTGATGGCCATCTTGTTTTATTCTGATTATAGGAAAGAAACACAATTTTGTGGAATTCACTGGAAGTTATTACGACACAGGTAACCTGTAGTAAATTGAATCTTAATTGTTGAGAGATATTGTTGAGCATAAAAGAAAAATCAACGTCAACGATTTCTGGCAATTGAATGAAAAATGTAATATGAAATTGTGGGTACAGTATTTATAAGTGTCAAGGTGCAACGAACATATAGTTTCAAATGTAACGCAGTTCAATAATTACTAGCGGGTAATTACTATCTTCTTCAATTGTAATTGTAATAGCGTAATTTATCATCATTTCATCGGTGGCCTACATTAGTATTAATGTTGAAACAATTAGTATATTTATTGCGGAATTTTATTGAATTTTGTGCTGACAATAAATTCAGAGCACTAACAAAAAATAAAAAGATGGTACAATCTTATATTTATCTTATTCTTATATATTATAATTATGATTGAAGTTTCAATGATAATTAACTTTGCAGGAGCATCTTGAGACTGCATAGAGATGATGGTTGTATTCTAACAATGAAGAGAATACAAAATATTAGCAAATCATAATCAGTGGTTTTACATTGCAGTAGAGAAACTGTGTGAGGAACGTGAATTTATATACTCACATTCTAATACTTCCCATCGATATGTTGGTCGGAAGTTGGTAGACAAAATTGATTTACATCTACCATGGCCTCCAAGTATGATCTTGCATCTTTCGCCCGGCCCACATTGGCTGTCACGAGTGCAAGAACCTAATTGACAATCAGATAAGAAATTCAAATTTTTACTTATTTAAATTGAGTAATAAACTAAAAGATTTTACGGTGAGATAAATATTCACTTGTCACGTACCATCTCCTGCCTGTAACAAAGAATTGACAAATTATAAAATAGAAATGTCAAATAAGTTACGATCAAGAATTGCAATGATTGATCAGTTTTCTTTTATACACTCACATCAACTGTATTCAATGACAATACAGCAAAAAGATAAACCGCCATGATAACTAATAACATCATTCCTTTTTTCGCCATCGTGTTTTATTTCAGCTATAAAAAATGGAACACGATATTATTAGACAAATGAAATATGCCTAATAAAAATAATATGAATGTATTTTTATTATCTCAATGTTGTTAAATTTACTGAGAGTTAATATGTTTCAGGTACCTGTTGCAGATGGAAACTCGACTGATGTGATATTGATGAGCACCGAGAAAGATAACGTCAACGCTTTCTGACAATCGAGCGAATAATAACATTTGAGGATATGGGCACAGCTGTATTTATAAATAACTGGAGAAGAGCAACAAGTATAACATCAAATAAAACGTAGTTTCATATTTACTGCGAGTAAAAACATACGTTTTAATATTGATAACAAGGAAATTTCATCTCCACTTTACTTTTGGCATTCAGTATTAATATGAAGAAACTTAGTGTATATAATTAAAAAATGTTATCAACGTGTTTTCATGACATGTGAAAATTTCAGTAGTTGTATTGTCATTATTTAATTCATTCCCAATGTAAAATGTTATCTTTGAAGTCGCTAATAATTTTGTCTATAATTATTTTTATAAGTATTATAATTGTCGAGTGATAAATTATTGATGAATCAGAGAGTTAGTATGATGCAATGTTAATCTTAAAACATTTAATATATATTATATAAAAATTTTATTGCATTTTTTTAAGACGATAAATTCAAAGAACTATCAGAGAATAAAAAGATGGTACAAAGATCGATCATTGAAGTTTTTACTGGCAGCTGTTACGTCTTCTTACAATAATTCATACGGTGATTCAGTTGTTAAATCTATCGTTGAGTATTTCGGAAAATAAAGATTGATCCTGGAGGAATTATTATTTCTCACTGGGTTATTTTTACGTAATTGTATTCATGTATCGTCGATGGTATTATTTTCTCTATCAAATCCGCAATGAAATACTTTTAGCGAGACCTTATTTTGTTTTGTACAAACTTTCAATCAGTTACGTACTATGAAGATCATGAGGATTTTGGATATACATATAATATACTGAATGGGCAGAAAAAAATGATGAGTCGCATTATTAATATTATTTCATATTTATTCATTTTTTATACATATATATTTCGAATGTAATTGAATTTCCAATGATTATTCATCTTCCAGCATTAGTTGGATAGCTCGAGAAAGTACAGGACATGTGCATATTCTAACAAGGAAAATCATAATATATATTGGTAAATTTTCATGTGTGGATCTTCATCATGATATAAATATTATAAGTTACATGGATATTTATATACTCACATTATAATATTTATAGCTCATATATTCATTGAATGTTGTTAAATCCTGATTGTACACACTCTACCAGAGCCTCCAAATACCGGTCTACACACTTGGCCAACCGGACAGTCTGAATGTCTTGTGCAGGGACGCCCTTCACATTTAGGGAGAGAACACAAATTTGTATTTATTTGAGTTAACAAAACTTTGATGAAGTAGTTTTGGAATGAATAATGAAATAAGTATTATGTGATCTGAATGAATTCTTGTTATATTTTTATCATAAACAATTTGGAACAGGTATAATTTCTCGATTGGATTAATATTCTTCTGTCACCTACCTTGTGCCTGAAACAGAAAATTAAAAAAAACATAAATGAGTTATTCCAACTGAATATAATGACGAATTGAAATGTCTGATCGGTTTGGTTTATATATACTCACATCAACTGTATTCAATGACAATATGGCAAATAGACAAATCGCCACCATAACTAATAACAAGATTCCTTTGATCGCCATTGTGAATACTTTTAACCAAGTAAATCAAATATTCCTTGAGCAAATTGTGCCTATTGGATTACCCCTAAATGCAAAAAATCTCAAGGTATTTAGTAATTAAAATTTACAAAATCAAAATATTAATGTGTTATTGTTCAGTTTTAAATCATTCACTAAACGTAATTATGATGCATATACCTATTGCAGATGAGAATTGGACTGGTGTGATATTGTTGCACACCGAGAAAAATAACGTCAACGCTTTCTGACAATCGAGCGAATAATAAAATGTGAGGATGTGAAAACAGCAATAAATATAACACCAAATGAAACGTAGTTTCATAATGACTGCGAGTGTTGACATTTGTTCTTATCTTCGTAATAACGAAATTCCATCATCACCTTATTCCCTGCCTTCAGTATTAATACCCAGAATGAAATGTGGGAATCACAGTGAGGGAATCACAGCAAGATTATCTCACTTCATTTTGTTTTCAACACAAAATCGTTATTCTCGAAGTCAGTTATGACTTTATTTAATCATCGCACACAAAGCAATCATCGATCAACAAAATGTTGAATATTAAAAGTAAGTGTGATGTAATATTTTGCGTCAACTAATAAAGTAGAACTCTCCTTAGTGTCGGAGCAATTGAGAAATTATCCAATTTCAACTCATCATTCAACCAAAAAAAATTCCCTTGTTATAGAGATTAAAGAAAGAATGCAACTTACTCCATCAAAAATTGTGGTTATTCAGTATACAGAATCTAAAGCATAATATTAAAAATAAATACATAAAGAAGTAGTCGATTCATGAGGCTTTTATTGGTAGTTTCACATGTGTAATTCTAATTCGTGTGAAAATTCGATGGTTGAGTTCATTGTCGAGTACCAAAAGAAGATCATGATAGCGCTTGGTGGACTTATTTTTCTGCTCTTCCATCTTTCGAAGGTAATTATATCTACGTACCGTCGCTGATATTCTTTTCTTTATTAAATCTCTAGACTAGGACATATTAAGAAAATGCTGGTAACGATGGATATACAAGTGCAGACACATCAGGAAAAAAAGGTGATATTGCCATCCCATATTCATTGATTTCCACTCATATAATTTTTCTTTTTATATATTACAAGCATGATTATAACTTTATTGATAATTATTTTTTCAGAATTATTATATTGAGAGTTGTTAAATGACAGCCGTACACATTCTTCCGGTGCCTTGATATACTGGTCTGCATCTTTGGCCAGCTGGACAATCGGCTTCACTGGTACAGATACGTCCTTGACAAAAGATGAAAAATAAAAATTTATATGTATTCGTTGTGAACAATTATCAATGGAATAGTTTGGAGATTGATAATAATAGAACATGTATAATCAAATTAGATTATATCTTGTTCATGTTGTCACTTACCACCTTGTGCCTGTAACAAAGAATAGATAAATTATAAAATAGATATGTCAAATAAATACGATCAAGAACTGCAATGATTGAGCAGTTTATTTTATACACTCACATCAACTGTATTCAATGACAATACAGCAAAAAGACAAACCGCCATGATAACTAATGACATTATTCCTCTCATTGCCATCGTGTTTTATTCCACCTAATGGAACTTTAATTGTTGAAATATTGTTCAACACTTTCTGACAGTTGAACGAATGATGGGATATAAAGATGTGAGTACAGTATTTATAACTGAAGGCAAGCAACAAGTGTAGTATCAAATGTAATATGGTTCAATGATTACTCGGAGTAATTACTTTTTCTTCAAATCTTTGTAAAACAAACTACGTCGTTACAATCGTCATTTTATCAGTGGCCTTCAGTATTAATGTTGAAACAATTAGTATATATAGCACTAACCGAACATAAAAAAATGGCGTAGAGGTCGATCACGGAGGCTTTTGTTTATTGTCATTAAGAATCTTTTAAGGTCATATTTTTTTTTGTACAATTTTTCGAACAATTCCGTACTGTGAGGATCATGAGGATTTTGAATATGCATATAATATACAGAAAAAAATGCAGAGACACATTATTATTATTTTATAATTGTTTTATATTTTTTATTCTCCGTATTTCGTATGTAATTGAATTTTCAATGATTGTTAATCTTCCATAATGAGTTGGACAGCTTGGGTCAGCACGGGATGTGTGCATATTCTAACAGGGAAGATCAAAACATATGTTAGCAAATTTTGATGTGTGGTCCCATATTGTGAGTTACATGGATATTTATATACTCACATTCGAATATATTTTTCATGTAGGAATATTGACTTTGTATGCACACACTTTATCGAATCCTCTATTTATACACCTCTGGGCAATCGGACAATCCCTATCGGATTTGCAGGGAGCCCCTTGACATTTAGGAGAAGAATGCAAATTAGTATTCAGTTGAGTTAAAAAATCTTTGATAAAGTAGTTTCGGAATAAATAATGAAATAAGTATTATGTGATCTGAATGAATTCTTGTTATATTTTTATCATAAATGATTCGGAACAGGTATGATTTCTTGGTTGGATTAATATTCCTCTATCACCTACCTTGTGCCTAAAACAGAAAATTAACAAAACATAAATGAGTTATTCCAACTCAATATAATGACAAATTGAAATGTCTCATTGGTTTGGTTCATATTTACTCACATCAACTGAATTGAATGACAATATGGCAAATAAACAAACCGCCACCATAACTAATAACAAGATTCCTTTGATCGCCATTGTGAATACTTTTAACCAAGTAAATCAAATATTCGTTGAGTAAATTGCGCCTATTGGATTGTCTCTAACTGCAAAAATGAAACTCAAGATATTCAGTAATTAAAATTCACAAAATTAAAATATTAATATATCATTGTCAATTACGTGGAATTCACTGAAAGTGATTATGACACAGGTACCTGTAGTAAATAGAAATTAATTGTTGTGATATTTGATGAACACCAAGAAAGAAAACGTCAACGCTTTCTAAAAATCACACGAACAATAAATTGTGTGGATAGAAGTACAGTATTTATAACTAAACAAAAGCAATAAGTTCAGCAAAAACATAGTTCCATATGCACCGCGCGTGATAACATTTATTTTTATCTTGAAAATGTTATTGCCGAAGTGGCTAATGACCTTATCTATTTTTCTTCATAAGTGTTATAATGGTCGAGTGATAAATTGTTGGTGACTAAGACAATTATTATGATGTGATGTTTCACAACAATTTATAATCTGGGATGGCCACTAACATCGATATTGTCGACAATAAAATTTATTGATCATCGTCATAATTACATTTGTCAAATCATCATTCACATTCAATACAAATTGGCTGAACAAATCGCCAGTTCATTTTCACGTTTCTTCATAAATATATATCAATTATTTAGTACACCCTACATAAGGGTTGCCTTGATATTCATAATAGCAATAGCATTTCGGTTCGTGAGCAAGTGATTTACAGTATGCATTGGGTCCACACGATTGAAATTGACATGCTTTTGTACATTTGCCTCCAACGCAGGCTTTATCCCACTCGCAATCGTTGGATGTCTCGCAAACGTCCAAGACTTGAGATGTAAATTAAGATAATAATAATAATTATCAACAATTATTGCAATATAAATTTCAATGTTTAATGTCTCAATGGTAGTATATATGTAATTGAATAACTATTATGATATTAATGTACTCACAACCAGCAAGTGGATCTACACATTCCATGGTGTAAGGATGAGGGAAACGACAGTCTCTTATGCAATATTTCGTTTGTTTATTATTTATCACTTCTGTATGACATATTTCATTATATTCACAGTCTCGATATGTGCTGCAAGATGATGGTCCTTAAAATTAAAAAAGAAAACTTGTGTTTTATATTTAATTAAATGAAGTATTGTTCAATGATGAAATTAATGATAACGTCGGAATAAATTAGACTGTCTATGTACTGATTCGATTTATTGATATCTTCATGTTTAAATGATTATTAATATTCGTTAATACATACCATTACTATTGTCGGTGATTATATATGACTGTAACAGAAAATATTAGGATTTAATTATTATAAAGCTTGCGTAATAATTACAATGGACCGAATTTCATATACACTTACATGAATTTTTTCTGATGATGATATTGAGAAAATACAAATTGTGATCATGATTGATATTAGTATTCCGTTGATCTCCATTGTGTATTTTTGAATGAATATTACTCAGATGTTATTCAATCAGTAGAGTTATGGAGTCGTTAATTCACATCAACTAATTCCTCAACTGTGAAATTATTAATCTACATTTATATTCAGTAAGAATTCGATGAACATTTTTGTTCTAATCTAATGGAATTTGTGACTAAAGACTATGACACCATTAATATCCACGTTTAGATATCACCTATAGAGTAATAAAGTATATACTCGAAATACTACATACAGTCGCGACAGTTAATTATATAAACGATTTGATATAAGAAACATATATTGGTTGGATCATAATAAATAAAATTGGAATAAAAATTCGATTGGTTGAAATAAAATTGTGGATAAAATTTGTGAAAAATCATCCGATTATATATTATTTAAATAATCAGATATATCAAAAATTCAACAACCAATTTAGAAACATAGAGAAAAATATACAAATGAAAATGATTATGTATGAAAAATTTGATAACTGTTTAGCTAACGAAAGTGCACATTTAATTCACTACAAATAAATTTTATACATATAATAACCGTTTTTTCGGAATATGAAACTTCCAAACAAATGCCAATACAATTACGAAATGCAACTTGATGGAAGTAACAATATTAATAACGAATCACAATAGGGAACAAGTAAGAACAATTGAAACACAACTCTACTTGTAATACTTGTGGATTGAGGGAGTTACGATCATATAGCTATGTGATAAAGTATTGACGTTGATGTTAACATCGATACTTTAATTTAATTTCATTGAAATGATTTCGACATGGTGGGAACACTGATAACTAAAGGAGAAATAATGACACGATCTATTGAGCGTGGTTCATGTACGAGTTAAAAAACGTGTATCGCACATGGTGACAAATTACATGATGTCATGAGGAAGCTCTTTTGGAGATAATAATATTTAGCTTCTGCCGCAGTTTAAACATATATTTACAAAAATTAATATTGAGGACGATTATGACTTATATACATATATGTATAGATATGAAGACACATTGATTAAATATAGATTTCATAAAGTGTTTTCTCATCTGTATAAATTAAACGAACATAAAACATTGCATCATCATGATTAATTCATTTGCTAACAGAATACAATTGAAAACAAATTACGAAAAATTTATGATGAACTCGATATTGCGTTTCAATGGTTTTCAGCTACATGATAAATGTTGAATTCATTAATAATCAATTCAAAATTTAAACTTGAAATGATAGACTTAAATATTCGCTCAGTTACGCGCGCATGATTTCACGAATTCCGGTTGATAAACTCGATTCCTGTAATGTATTTATATGTCTGCATTATCATGAGGAAATGTCCTTCTTTACCGGTTTATTCCCTAGATATAGAAACTTTCTAAATTTTTTTTATTGACTCAAAAATGTAACTATATCAAATAGATATTTATTCCAGATAAATTCCCATCAGTCAGAATATCTTCATATATTGATGAATTTTTTTTTTTTTATAATCATTAAAAATTCATTACTTTTTGGCGATGAAAAATCGGTTGCGACGTCTCTATTCCCCCAGTCAGTCGCAATATCCAATAAGATTTCGTCCATACTCACAAACATCCTAGTTATTTTTCATTCACGAATCGAACATTGGCCATTCTGATATTTCAGTTGGATTGACTGATTGATAAATAGGAATTTTGAGGTTATAGAGTATAGGAATTTTGATTTTATAATGAACTGACGAATTCGAGATTGCAACTAGGCAACCGCGAAAATGATAAATATTGAAAGAAAAAAACCAAAAATAGAATTCAACATTGATAACGAATGATGAATAAATTATAATCATGTACATATTGATAAAAGTGTATACATTATGAATTTGTTTTTTACAATAACGTGTTTATGTTGCAATCGAACTGGTCGAGCCAGCGGGTCTCGTTATCACTTTTAATTACTTCTTTTATCATAATCGAATTTAATACAGTTTTTTGAGCTCAATCCAATTACATTGCCATATTCAGTGGACAATATCAATTTATGAAAGAAATCTGAGGGAATAGAATTAGTATTTTTATTCCAAAAGTTCCACAATGAATTTTAATATATGTCATAAGACTTTCAAACTCTTCAATATCATAAAAATAAATAATTTCAAGTGCTGCAATCGATATTTATCTCACTATCCAATCGACGAAAACATCTTTGGATTGACTGAACAACAAAGAGAGGTTAGGATAAGTCTAAATCGATATACAATCGAATAACAATAATATTTGTTTGTCATATAATTCTCTCAATTGTTCAGACCAAATAGTTGAGGTCCACATATTAATAGTAATAGTAATGATAATAATAATAATAATAATAATAATAATATTGATTTAAATAGTTATTATCATTGTCAATTAATTGAAACGTTTTATTGACATATCCTTTTATTTCAGTTGCGTTCATTGGTGTTTAATTTTGCCCAAAAAGAACTCGCACCAAAAGCTGCGGAAATTGACAAGAATAATGAATTTAAGAACTTGCGAGTAAGTTTATGTTAACATATCATTGAATAAAGAAACATTTATTTTGGGATTGTGAAATAAATGACGAGATGTTTACGTTTAGGTTTTAAATGGATATATTTTGATATATATTCATCATTATTATTATTAAGCAATATGAGCTTTGTAGTCTTACTTTATCAATGAAAGATATCCACTCGCCAACAATTATGCAATCAATCAGCTTTTTAAATATCTCGAAATAATAAAGTATACAATTTCAGGAATTTTGGAAACAATTGGGTGATTTAGGTTTATTAGGTATTACTGCTAAATCTGAGTATGGCGGCACTGGCGGATCTTATTTAGATCATGTAATTGTAATGGAAGAATTGAGTCGTGCTTCCGGATCCATTGGGTTGAGCTATGGTGCACACTCGAATTTATGTCTGAATCAAATCCACAGAAATGGAACGGAGGATCAAAAACTCAAGTATCTACCAAAGGTGAATTCATGATATTACTTACTTACATACACTTTAAAATTGATCCATATAATCTCATACATTAACATATGTCAATTCAGTTATGCAGTGGCGAACACATTGGTGCATTAGCAATGTCCGAGTCCGGTTCGGGTTCTGACGTTGTTTCTATGAAGCTCAATGCCGTTAAACAGCATGATGATTATTATTTATTAAATGGAAATAAATTTTGGATTACAAACGCACCAGATGCTGATGTTTTCGTTGTTTATGCACGGACAAATGACAGTGTTATCAAACCACAACATGGCATTACTGCATTTATTGTTGAACGGGGAACTCCCGGTTTTACTACAGCACCGAAATTGGATAAATTGGGCATGCGTGGTTCTAATACAGCCGAATTAATTTTTGACGATTGCAAAATTCCTGGTAAATATTCATCTATCGAATCAGATATTATTATTTTTCCAAATCTCATGTAAAACCAATTTATGGTTGGCAATATTTTATTATTAGGGTTTATTAATTTTTGTATTGCGCAAATATCGCGTAGATGTTTAGTAATATTAATAGTTTTGTCATAACTAGAGCAGCTTTCTTGAAATGGGCATTCGAGTTAATTTTTCTCTAAATGACAACCTGTTCTTGTCTTGTAGTTGATATTGCAGCTCTTTACAATCTTATACATTGCGTTTTATGTTATTGTGATTGTAATGATTAGTTCTTCGTCATTTCTGATGCCAAAAGAATGTAACATAGTGCGTAAAATTGTCTAGTTTTAATTACCGCCATTTACATTTCATCGCTATGCACATTTCTATCCAAATTTTGTATAGCTCATAACATTCTTGGTGAGCTGAACAAAGGAATTTACGTTCTGTTTAGTGGATTAGACTTGGAACGTTTAGTATTAGCTGGCGGTCCACTTGGGTAATTAATTCATGATATATTTGGCACGGTGATATTATTGAAATCGACGACATTAATTTTTGTGTCGCTTTGTAGAGTTCTTCAAGCTTGTTGCGATATTACATTTGACTATGCACATACAAGAAAACAGTTTGAAAAGAAACTCGCTGAATTTGGAATGATTCAAGTAAGTTTGATAGAACAATTGACAAATAAATATTCGTTAATTGGTATGAATAATATTTCTGTTTGATTGCGAAGGTTATTGCACGACTAATGAGTGGTAGAAACTCATAGAAGAAATGAACAAACCATAGAAAAAATTATTTTAACCCAAATACTATAAAAAAATATACCACGGTGACATTTCAAATACTGTTATAAAAATTACGTCCTTCAGATCTTCTCCATTCTGATTTGCAATAAGACTGTACTGAATATAAAAAATATTGATCTCATGCAACAATCTCCCCAAATATATTGATGAAAAATGGATGAAGAAATTGATAAAATTGGGAATATAAATGTTCGTATTGATTTTAGGCAAAAATTGCAGACATGTACACGAGTTTAAATACTAGCAGATGTTACCTTTATTCTGTAGCACGAGCGTGCGATTCTGGAAACGCGAATCGAAAAGATTGTGCAGCTGCAATTCTTTATTGTGCTGAAACTACAACAAGAGCTGCGCTCGATGCGATCCAAATTCTCGGTGAGAAATATTTCCACTTTTTTTTTTCCATACCATTAATGAAAATGGTTTCAAACAGATTAAAGTTTCATTTGTGTCTGAATTATTCTTTTTTCATTCAATAAATATAGGCGGCAATGGATATATAAATGATTATCCAACGGGTCGTTTATTGCGGGACGCAAAATTGTATGAAATTGGAGCAGGAACAAGTGAAATAAGGAGACTCGTTATCAGTCGAGCCATAACAGAACAATATTCATAAGTAAGTCATAAAATTTAATATATTAGTTCTTTATCCAATTGCACAACATCTCGACTTCATAAAATATAATAGGTCAATATAAAAATTAAAAAAAAGAATCGAATATATATGCACATGATTTGTTACACCACTAAAAATGACAAGCGCGTCAATCACATTTATTCTTAATCGATTGTTCATTTGTTTACGAAAATAGTTCAACTACTCGTGAACAATTAATCACGTTTACTCATCCAAATATCATTGTGTATGATGCTCTATTTCATTTGTAACATGTTAATAGATTGGTTTGTCTTCTTTGTCCTCTTCATTTAATTGTCCTAAAGAATGCGACGATATATTCACAAACGTTGTATATTGACGCGCCCACACACGCACCTAAATTTACAATACACCAATCAAGTGTCAATTATAAATATATATAATGTCTCTTGTTAATGTGATTTTAAACCGAAGAGAAAATATAACGAGATAAATGAGTCACTAGAACAGTAGTGGGTAGCTTTACTCGATCGTGCCACACACAATTGATTAACCTTTAGCGCCATAGGTTGCTAATTTAAGTGTCGAAATGTTCACACCCCTGAAGTGTTATTTCCTTTAGCACTTATACGTTCCTTCTTTCCTTCGTTACATAGGATACATACAAATAGACACACACAGACACACACACACATTTCCTATCGTGATTTAAATTCATTAATCGGAGGACCGCCAAAGTAATTGGATCGACGGGTAGACAGGAAGAGAGTTAAAAAACACGGCTCTTTCCGGCGCCTTTTTTTCTATATATTCATAAAAAAACTATCAATATTTTTAAATTAGAGCACTGAAGCAATAATTATTCAATTGACAACAAAATCTATGTGGTGATAATTGAGATTTATCAAATAATTCAATTCAACCAGCATTTTGAATATTATTTACGTATAAAAAATTTGACGTTTGACAGAGCATTTTTTTTTCCGGGATACGAAGAGGAAACAATTTTTTAATATTTGGAGAACGTGAACAGGGAGAACGTGAAGATGTCACTCAAGTTCTCCATTGGGAATTATTACGAGACGTATGTGAGTATATGAGAAATTGCAAAAATAAAAAATTTTGTATATATATATATCATACAGTGATATATGTATCTTTTACGTGTGATGCAGCTTAATCCCATGAAGTGAATTCACCATAAAAAATAAAAATCAAAACATTCCAGTGATAATGAATTAAGAAATGAATTTTGTGTGAAGTGATACCATATTTTTTCACATAAGAAAAATATTTTTATAAATCGTGTGTTTTATGTTGTGTTTATGCATCGTGTAACACCGAGTGTACAATTTTAATCAATGAAATGAAACAATTCATCACATTAATAGTAGTCTGGATATGAATTATCCCTGTCACTATAAACCTGTTGAAAGTACAAGAAGAATATTACGGAAAACAATTTCAAATTCACAATCGATTCCCGCGCTTTAGTGCACTGCTATCGAAATACATTCCCCCAATAAACTAAATTTAATTGACAAAAATCCATCTTATCAATAAATAGCTTTTGATACGAAATTCATTCCGGCATTTTCGTATGTTACTATCGCATCATGTTTATGTCAATTAACTATTGTTAACCGATAAAAATTGTCATGAAATAATTTTATAAATAATTTTCAAATCTATGATTTATTCCCGCGTTAATTGGCGCCACTATCGAATCATATTCCCCCAATTAACTAGAATCCAAATGAATAAAAATTGCAATACCAATTTAATCCGAACTCATTTACAATATTGCCAATGTATAACTGATGAAACATCCGTCGTTGACAAAACCCCGCGTCATTATGAATAGAATAAACAAAATGTGACGGTGAACAACATTTTAATTTGTTATACAATACAACTAATACATATTCTCACACTGCAATCAACACTTTCACACTCACTTACATACAGTCATCCATAAATATTTGCATTGCAATATGTATGCCGCCAATAAAAAGAAATGAGGCCAGATTGAGTAGTAAATATTCGGGTGTCTTAATGTGTATGAACTTTGTCTGTTCATGTGTATGTAGATGTTTTAGACCAAGGGGTTTATGTTTGGCACACATCGATTGGCCAACATCACGGCCATAACACGCAATAAACATTTTTAAAACATTTAAAACTAAACGCACATTTGCCATATGCCATTGGCCTGTCAATTCACAAACGTAGCGTGTGTTTCAAATAGCCACAACTCACTTTGAATTTTGTACGGTTGACAGTGGTAGTGCGAATACGAACGTATTTAAAACACTCACTGTTACGCATAATACATTATATTTATCCACACAATAACGTTGGATAGTTTTACCCAGCTAAGCCAAAAATTTTAGTGGCAGTCGTTGCTGCACAATCGTGACCTATTGTTCTCACTAAATATTTCTCACACTATTTATCACGTATTTGCAATAATAAAAAAAGTAAACTGTCATATTAACCTGCCAATTTGTGTCTACTATTATACGTAAACATCAATAATCGTTTATTCTATTTGACAATCCATCTGTGTTTAAATTGTGCTTGTTTAACTGTTGGTATTGAGGAAAAAAACTTTAAGAGAAGGAACAAAAATAGGAAGTTGGTTGTGGTTTTTATTTGAGCATGACGAAAAAACATACGTTGGTATTGAAGTTGCGAAGACATCCAAGTCGCCCTTGGGGCATTCGTATTGCCGGTGGGTCAGATTTAGGTACACCGATCATCGTCACTCGTGTGAGTTATTATTTTTTAATTTTCTCATGTATATAAAATGTATTATTCTTCATTTAGTTAATTCATTTTATTATTTTGAATGAATTGTCAAAAAGTATATTGAAGTATTCTAATTCTATCAGTGATTAAATATGAAATTATATTTGTTAATCATTTGTTTTCTAATTGCTATTTTCTTCTCTCGTCCTTTTTGGGGCTATTTTTTTTTTTGTGAATTTTGCAGTCGGAGAATGATGAACTCCAAAAGGGTGACGTGATCAAGAAAATAGATGACTATGATGGGCGTGATGTGAGGCATGTGGACGCGCAGAATTTACTACAAAATTCAGAGTCTGTAAGACTGGTCGTGGAAAGGTCTGAGCCGATTAATGATTCTACATTGCGAAATAATATCTACAATAATAGACATCAGCATTCATCGATTGTCGGGTCGATCAACGCAAGCGAATTGGCACCATTGCAAAATCTGTCAGATTTCATTCAATATTATTATTAATCAATTATTTCTATATATATATTATTTATTCTTTTTTTTTACTTCCGTTAATTTTTTCACACGCAATTTTTATTTCAATTAATGCAAATATAATCTTTTCGCCTGCATTGTTAATCGCTAGCAATCGATCGAAATATTTTTGTTTGATTGAAGAAATATAAAATAGAAAATGAACAAAAATTCTTCTTTGAATTTTTCTTTGCGAAGGAAAAAGGAAAACAGTTTAATTTTATAATTTTTTTTCCAAGAATTTTGTATGGAAAGAAGGAAATTATTTCAAAGAATGATTTTGCATTGGGCTTCAGCACTTTCAACGACAATATCGTTATCAGTTTTTTCTTTTTTTTTTCTACTTTTTTTATCCCTGTATTCATACATTTTTTTCTTTCATCGCAACGTAATAATTATTTGTGTAATTCTTGTCTCATTTTGCATTTATTTTATTCAGAACAATAAAATCACAGCCAAAAGTATTACCAAAGAGTCCAGTACCGCCATTAGTATCACCACCACGTGAATACAAGACATATTCACCAGATCATTTTGAACCGGCTCATGAACATCTTGATGAAGTGCGCGAGGAACGTTTTTATTTATCTCAGGTAAACAAAACGAATGAAACAAGAGATGATATCGAAGACTTTGAATTATTTTCTCTACTATTTTTTAATTTTATTATTCACGTTTTTCTGAATATAAAATTATGTTCTACAAGTGTGCGGGTGTATTTGGCAATTGACAGACGATGGAGAATTGACAGCAGTAGATTTTATGTCAATACAAAAAATTAAGTAGAGAAACCAAATAAAAAGTAACAAAATTATGCAAGCACAAATGGCACAGCCGGCCCCCGATGGTCCCTCTAAGTTTAGCACAACGGAGACGGCTATTTCGGCCAATATATATACATACATCACATATACATATATATACACAAGCATTGTGTGTTGTTCGCTAAACAGACACGTTGATTCGTATTTAAGTGAAACTGCAGAGAAAAAAAATCCTCTACTTTTGTATTAGGGAGAAGACAGAAATTCTTTTCCTCTCGAAAAAAGTCTCCACTTATATTAACATACGTTAAATTATTTTTTTTATTTGTTAAACAATAACATTGAATGGATATAATTTATCACGTTTTACTCGTTACGAGTAAAATAACAGGATGACAAAGTGAATAAAATTAAATACAATGATAAAAAATAAAAATAGGAAACAAAGAACAAAAGATAGGGAGAAGATTTTTTAGAGCAATTGTGTATTATAGACACAAAAACGTATTGTGAATATATTTATATTGGCCCGTTACACTCTTCCTCTCGATGCCGGAAAGTCCGCGCACACGTTCAAGCATCACCACGTCTCTATAAATATCGCTTTTGCATCGAATACACCCCGTTCACTCATTCACACATGTATACACCAATCTTTCGATGCATCTTGTTCATTTTTTTTTTTCGCCATCAAAATAAAACCCTATTATCCATTAATTAATTAATTAACTCATTGAACTTATTAACTGCGCGAATAATTATATCATTTATCTATTCATTAATCTTGACGTGTCAACGTAATTCATTCCGCCCCCAATTTATATCACCATTAATTAATCACCAAGCTAGATTGTAATAATAAATTTATAATAATTGACATTGGCAAATTTTCAGATGAAAAAAATTGTCATTTATGTGTTTGTTCAATTCAATTGTAAATAATATATTTTCATGAGAATATTATACTGTACGAGATAAACCTCCGGTCAGTGTGAACACAAATATTTTACATAATAAATTTAATTGAATAATTTAATGAGATTTTTCATTTGTGACGTTAAAGATTTTTTCTTGATGACGAAAAAAATAAATATATAAATATTATAACGTAGGTGTTTGTGAAATTGTTTGAATGGTATTGGTGGTAGACATGTATACATATTTATATATAAATCTTCATACGCCATATACTATAAGCGTTATAATACGACGTGGCAACATTTTAGTTTTTGAGACGAGGTTGCGGCGAACATTTTCTCACTTGGTTGGATAAATCGGTGGAAGTTAGTGGACTCCCGCGCATCGACTCAGTGAGAAGTTTAGTACTCAATTATAAATACATTAAACAGTTTGGTATTGTAATATAAATCCAAAAAACGAAATAAATAGACGAACAAAAATTACTTGTCGTAGATAGAAAAGAAAAAAATAATCAAATAAATACTAAATTAAATTTGTTACATTTGCGAATTGTATAGTGGGACGTATAGTAATGCCGGGTTACACGACGACTTATCGTTACACGGTTGAACGTCAACCGAAAGAGGAGGAGGCGGCTAGTTATTGGGTACGATATATTAATTTAATATTAATAAATAAATAAATAAATACATGTCAAGGATAAACTGTTGAATAATTTTTCGTCTTTGGCTTCTGGTTTAATATCAAAATAATACAAGACATTTTAATGTCACTCCATCCCAGGAGTATTAAATTTCAATGAGCAATGACAGCTGCCAAACATTCAAAATAACATTAGAGAAACTATGAACAAACATATAGATGGATAAATATGAAAAGACATATATATATATATATATATATATACACTGAGAAAAAAAATATTAAGGAATTGATTGAGCAATTTTTCTTCGTTACTGGGTCCCCGATTTTTTTTCTTAATTCCCAATTTTATTCTATATCCTTTTCGTTAGAGATTTGATGAAAGTCAAGATAATTATAACAAAGATCATTGCGTCATTCATGCCTTGACATATTTAACCGGAAATATAAAATTCTCAACTTAAGATCGAAATTTTACCAGAGCATTTCGCCCTTGAAAAAAATAAACAAAAATAAATGAATGGAAATTATTTCAATTTATTTTACATATATAGTTACTGAACATTGTCATTCAATCACGACAATAGAAAAAATATGATGGATTAATAATAACAATTATATTGATAAATAAAAAAATAAGAAGAAATATTAATTATTCTAAAATGAATAAATAAATACGAGCATTTGTTTGACACATATATGAAATATGTTTTCAAGTACGCACAAACATAAAACGATGATGAACTGAAAACACATGAGCACTAATTATCAATACAGATACGAAGATGAAAGTGAATTTATATCTAAAGTAAAACTGCAATTGAAATGTGCACTAGCAACACATCGATAAAATACACTACTTATAAACATATTTATATCTATATGGGTTTCATCTGTTGTTGCTGTTTTTAATAAATTGATTTGGGTTATCAGAACAAATAGATTTCTTCCTTTTCTATTATTAATTATTAATCATGTTTATCATTGTTCATTGGAATAATTTAAATTCAATAGATATCGACAGTTTAATGTTTAATAATACTGAGGAATGAAAAGAAAAATTTTTATAGTGAGAAAGATGTGGTAATGCGACACAGAACAAGAGTATTTTTGCCAGCTGGTATAACGGAGTGTAGAACCTTCGAAGTTATTTTTAATCTTAAATCGCTATTGGACACTTAGATATACATACAGTAATATTTATCATTGGAATATATTATAATCGAATTTATTGACCCAATTTATGTAATGTAACTAATATTACATTCATTCAGTTTATTAATTCTGATGTTACTATTTAAATTGATATTTTAAAATTGGGAAATTTGTGGATGAATACTTGACATTTGAAGGTCAAGTTCTTGACATAGTTGTCAAGAATTGAGAATGGGAATGTGGAAAATTCAGGAGATGGTGTATTAAATTGAATTAAAATGTCTATTTGATAAATTTATTTTGCATGCGTGGAAAATTTCAAGTTTAACTGATGCAAAAATTTATCATGAAATTTTGAATTTAAATGTATTATTCTACCGGCGCGAATGCGACATTTCATCGTCGCTTCGTTTAACATAGCGAGACGTGCAAAACGTACGAGAATGAACATTTATATATGTATATGTGATATAACGTACGATTATTCTTGCCAAAAGTCTTTTATAATTTACAATTTCAAATTACATTTATGTAATTCATTTTGTTATGCAAATGCGATACATATGTTTGTGTTTTTTAGATCATGATTTAACAATACTTGGATTAACATTTCTCTCAATTTTGAAATAATAAATATATAAAATATATTCAAATATTTTCCGCAACATAAAAAAATTAAATATTTGTAATTAATTATTTTGGATTATATTCTTTAATCCACAATAATATTTCAATAAATATTTGAAAACATGGTCGTTAAAGTTTCATTGATTAAATTATACTTTCTGTTTAGACTTCACATTCAGATTAAATATTTCAAATAATTTTATAGATTACTGATTGAGTATTGGATATCTTTTTATTCGTGTAAAGACACTGATCAAATTATTATTCATAACGAATCTTCATTCGAATTAATTGAAATGTTGTCATGAAAGACTGGAAATTAGTGTAAATAATATTTTTGTTACAATTTTTTGATTATACGCTCAATTATTATAACATAGTCACGAAAAGTCTGGGATTTTTCCTTTACACAGACGTAAACGCACATACACTGGCCTATCAATGTGTTTTATTTTTGTAGCTTGGCCCCCAACGAGGTGTCAGTGCAACCACACTCTATAAACTATTTACTGCGCATTTATATATCGACATTTGATGAACGTGTCTATGAACAAAACAGAAAATGAGAAATAATTTTTTAACATTTCGAAATTTTTTTCACCAAGAACATTTTGCATGAGTAAATATCTTTATACATTATTCAGTTGTGGTGCTTTTTATTTATTTATTTTCCGTTATTTTTTTCTTCATAATTTATATTGGCAATTTTCCAACACCACTGTGGCAATATGGGTTCTTGTGTATGTGTGTGTGGAAATTTCGAAATTCAAAGCAGCCGCGGCCTTAATTCCTCGGCCCACAATAGAAGAAATGTGGGGGGGTATGAAGTGATATCAGAAGGACGTTTTGATCGAAATAAATATATATATATATATATTCATAATATTAATGTGTTTATATTCAAATAAATCATTTGAATATTATTATTGTTGTGTAATTT
The DNA here is from genome assembly GCA_958496275.1 of Zele albiditarsus. Lineage (NCBI taxonomy): Eukaryota > Metazoa > Arthropoda > Insecta > Hymenoptera > Braconidae > Zele > Zele albiditarsus. Next base: position 6,786,910 of record OY292410.1, read on the forward strand.
GATATTTATGTTTCAGCCATATCGTACGACACCATTGGTATTGCCAGGCGCTAAAGTTAAAAAAGATGCGCCATTAGGTGAATGTTATTTACGTCATCATCCAAATCCGATGATAAGGGCTGCGCCACATCATTATGAAGTGGCTAATCCTGAAGTGGCAATGAAACAAAAAGTAGGTAGATATAGCCGTGAATTTCAGTATTACGCTGCGTATACAGTTGAATTAAAGTCCAGTAGAAGCGATTAAAAATTTTATGTATATTTTGATACACGGAGAAAATGAACAGGTCAAAGTACAGTAAAAAATAAAATAGCAATATTTATTAATCTGTACGACAAAAAAAAATGCAGAAAGTTTACAAATAATATGGTGAAATTAGTAATCAATATTATAACTTTCATAGATGAAATTGTAAATTTTCTTCGTTATATTTTCAATCGTAGAAAAATAATATAAAGCGATCACTTTGATTAGCAGCCGTTTATATTGTTCAGGAAACAATTTCCGATTTTTACTGTACTTTTGTTCGCCATTTTTTCCATATATGAGAATAACAACTTACGTGGAATAGAAAGAAAAATAGGCATTTTTTCTCTGTGTATTTTGCTCAATAATGAACTTTTCATCACGACAGTGACAATTGATACCATTTCAAATAAATTGCAATTCTATGAATTCGTTCAATATATTTAAAGAACACTTGGGAATACATTCGCGAATGTTTAAACCCCATTTATAAATTGAATTCGGTGGAAATTAAAATCATCAACAATTGTTGGAAATTGCATTTCTAAAATCCCACAACATTTTTCAATAGTTCTGCTGTCACTACGTGATGTAAAGTAATTTTATAAAAGAAAAAAAATGAGTAATTACTCGTCATTATAATTTTATTTGTTCGTTTTTAACAGAGATGTTTCATCATATATTTTTCTGAATCTAAAATTATCATTATTATTATAATTATTATCATTATTATTATTATTATCATCAATATTATCATTGTTATTATTGTTATTACAAGTACTGTTATCACTATGATTGTTATTATCTATTAGTTTCAATGTTTCATTCGCTTAGAGTGGTAAAGAATGCGTTGAACAATAATTTTTAACATATATTTATTCTGTACATGTATATGAACGTATTTTTCATAAATAAGGTGGCAGAATCGGTTTTGCAGCGTGTCTTGGGACCGAATGAAGTTCCAAAGGTTTGATTTCATTTCTTGAGAGTCGCTTTTATGCTTAAAAGCAAAATTTAATTAATTTATTTATCCATTATTTTTCCTTGTCATAAAATTTAAGCGAAGTTTTATTTAAACAAGACAAACATGAGGATAATTTTCAGGCAAGCTTTGCAGGGATTACTAATTTGCAATAGGTGTGAAGAGCTATTTTCGAAATAGAAAAAATATTAATATAATATTGCTTTTTCTTATAAAATAAAAAAAATGAAATAATATAACAAAAAAAAAAAAAGTTGGACGTTATTGTTCAGTTTTTATTTTTCTATCATTTTATTATGCCTGAAGGGAGATGAAAAAAAAAAAAAAAAACCCCTCCGGAATCGTTATTCAATTATAGTTATAATTGAAAAATAATAAAATTTGTATCAACGATTTTTAATTCATTTTATTTATAAAAATCGGAGTATTATTGAACTGTGTAGCGAGATGATTTTAGAGATCGTTGAATTGATATGTGTGTCCTTGATTTATAAATAAGAAAATTACTAATAAATAATTTCAGTTGAAAATGGAGTTATAGAATTCTTTTTTTGATTTTTTTCTCAATTAAAATTTTCTAATTTAATTTTTGCTTTACCGATTTTTTTTTTCTCTTTGATAATTTTAATTAATACAGCCCAGCACATAATGAGATATTTCAAATGCTATAAAAGAGCAGGTAATTGCATTGGCAGCCCAATTATCACCGCCTGATGCCATATGTTGCTCTTTTGTCTATCATCAAATTTTGTTTTGTTTCATTTATTTATTTATCCAATAATTTTTTTTTTTATTTCTTTCAATTTACATTTCTTTGTTTTGTCTATTTGGTTTTTCTTGATCATTCCTATATATTCACCGTTTTATCAATTTGATTAATTAATTGATTGCTTTTCTCTTTTATTTTCTACAGGTTGTCCATAAACAATTCAATACACCAATTGGTCTCTATTCAGAACAAAATATCGCGGACTCTATTAAATGTCAGACGACTGCGATCCCGTAAGTAAATGATAATGCATAATCAATTTATTCAAAGGAGAGGAATTAAAATGAAATACATAAACAATTTTACTACATCAATATTTAGCATTTAATCGCATCTTAATAATTACATTAAATATAATCAAAAAAAGAAACTTGTCTTCTTTTTATTTTTTTTTTTTAAAAGGAAAGCTGCTTTGATTGCCGTGGAGCTTGCAATAGCGCACATTTTTTCTTTTTGACATGAAAACATAAAATAATAGAAATTATAATTGAAATAACGCATTTTTTTAAGGTAGAAAATAAAAATTAAATTTAAACATATTAATTATTTTTAATTGGCTCGTTGCTGAATGGGATTGTATAGAATTGACACACGCTTGGCACGTGCGAATAATCAGAACGGATAACTGATAAATAATAATAAAAATAAAAATAACAAAAATTAATTTGTAATGATTAATTATCAAATTGATAGGAGAACATCACAATGGTCATTGTTATTCCTGTTACTTCTATTGTTTGTTATGATGGGAAATTTTCAATCAAGATTAACGCGGTTAAAACAACATCGCGTTTCCACAATTTTTTCTGTTTTCAATATACAATTATTGTATAGATATGAATGTTTCTGTGTATATGTTTATATTTTTTGCAGCATATTCATAGATTTTTCGTTCGTGAAACAAAAACGAGAAATTGAAGAGCAGGCGAGATTAATGAAGGAACGTGCACGAGATACTGCTTCAAAGAATCCTTGGCCACAATTTAATAAGCCCGCATAGGAATGAATCAATAAATAAATAAATATATAAATAACTAATATACATTATTACATCACATAAATATTGAATTATTAAAATCATTTCGTGGATTGTTTATAGTTCTCTACAATAATGGATTGTTAATTCAATTTTAATTCAATTTAATTCATTATGAATATCCATATGATCTATATTTTGTTTTTTTTTGTTCAATCGAATATTTCAGTATTCTAATGAGTATTATTCCACTTCAATTTTGTTCCTGTTCAAAAAATAGGGTTGAAAAATGTACAGGGCAGGAATGAAAATCAATGAGACGGATGAAAAAACAATATTTATTTACAGTCTTGTGCTGCATGCAATTATTAATTTTAGATGAAAAAAGAAAAACAATTTCAAATACGAAAATTGTAGAAAAAGAAAACAACTAATCTTACTATTCGTTTTCTTTCTTCTTTGTTGATATAATTTTATTTTTTTCTTTGCTTCTAATGCTCGAAAGTGTTTTGTAATTGTAGTTCTCATATTTAATTTATTGCACGAGAATGTGCTTTGTACATATATATATATATATATATAAATAATTCATTCATCAAAAAAGAAAAACAAACAAACAAACAAAAATTATAATTGTAAAATATCTCATTGTGTTATACATGTTAAATAAATATTGCGTTGAGGTTTTTCTTTTCTTTTTTTTCATTTATATTTTCTTCTTTTTCTTTTTTCTTTTTTTTTTTTTTTTTCGTACATCAATTGTATCTTAGTGCGATGAAACCGGCAAAGTATGATCCAAGCAAAAGTGAGGCATACAAGGCACTTCAAGAGGAATCATATGGCAATGATGTTCATGAGATGAGCCATCCAACGCGTGCTGGGGTTTTTGCACCGCAAAAAGTTCATAATCGGGTAATTGAAACGGAAAAAATCATTTTCCTTTATTCATAAAAAATCTTTCTTGTTCATAACGTTACATAAATGAGCAATTTTTGGGAATCACTAATTTTATCAATGAAACAACTTATAGCTTGAAACTTTTTTTTAAAATTTATTTGCACATACAAAAAATTAGAGAACAAACATTATAACTGAAATATTCTTTATTATTACTTGTGTAATCGATATTTAACTATGTGGGGATGACACCGTCGGAAAACCGGTGCTTTTGCAGAGTAAGGAATTCCACCCCTAGAACTATTGCAGTTAGAGAAATAAAAAATATCTCAAATTGATAATTTTGAATATGAAAAATGTTATGAGAAAAAAGGACAAATTTCAATATTTGAAATTAAAATATTCGCTACTCTATCAATTTTTAATATAAAAATATAAATTTAGTTGGAACGATAGGTACATTTGTGTTGATTAAGAATCATTTTGATTTTTGCAATTTCGATTATTCTAGCGAATGAAATCACCTCCGCCACAAACGTACTATCTTTAGGGCAAAATCTTAATATAGATCTATACCATTGCATGAAAAATAGAAAAGTTTTTTAATTGTAAATTCGCAAACAACATACACGTCTGAATAAAACGAGGAGAAGCTTGGAAGATGACAGGTTGTTTCATTAACAGATAAAAAAAATTGACAAAAATTGTTGAATTGTGTAACACCTAGACCATAATGTTTTAGAAATAAAAATGAAAAATAAAAATAAATTATTTTTATTTCCAGCAAGCTCACTATGCGCCACCAAAGAGTCCATCGGCCTCGTCATATGTAAGTAAAAATATTTTTAAATAAAAATGATCAAACTAGAATAAAACCGTAGAAAATAATAATGAATAAAAAATCATAAAATAATTTCAATATTTCACGTCATGCAAATTTAAATTGAATATTTCACGGCTGATGCATTATCGATATCAATACAATTCAATTCCTATTCACACTCTAGAATAATAGTACGCAATAATAAATTGCCTGAAACAATTTAGTATAATAAATATTCCATGTGGAATGCAATTATCAATTAATTCCAATTGATTGATTAATTAGTAGTTTAGATATCAGTAAAATTTTGTCAGCATGATTAATCAATTTGTCGATATATATATTTGTCTGATTAAGGGTGGAATGTATCGTCCCTTCCCTCTTCCTTTCATAAAGGATCGCATCAATGGCTACTAAAAATTTCCTCACCAATATAATTGTACGTTCAATATTTGTTGCATTTACAAACACATAAATTAATTTTTGAATAAATAGATTAAAACAAAAGAAAATTTATTCATGAACTAAAATCATGCACGTTTCATTGTTGTGTGTGGTTTAATTAATTCGTTGAAGTATTAACTTGTTTTTTCGATGAATTTTATTGGAAAATAATACATTGTACATTTTTATTCCAAATTGGATTGCGAAAATAAAATCGATGCAACTTCGTCAATTTTCCAGACAATGATTCAATTTTTTTTTATTGAATAATTGGATCCCTTATCTTTATTTATGAATTCCATTTCGAAACTATCTTCTCTTAACTGTGCACGTTTTCAATAGCGCACATTCACTCATAAACTAATTGCAATACCATGTGCAACACTCCACCAAATATATAATAAAATTTTACAAATCAAAATGACAACAAAAATACAAATTCTGTTGTAAAAGAACATCATGCTTTAAGAAGTTAAATTAAATTGAAAGAACAAAAAATAAAACGGTAATAAAGAGAATTGAAGTGTGTTGTGTTTGATAACTTAAATATGAGTTTTATTTAAATTTGTTTTTCTCATTTTATATTTTTTCAGGCGAGCGGTTATGATGATGATGGTGAGAAAATACATCAGAGCAACAGTTTCAAAAGAATTATGTACAGTGTGCTTGGTCAAACCGATTATTGAAAGAAGCAAAATTAACAAAAAAACGAAAAATGAAAAAAAAAAAATTTCTGGCTTATTCTGAAAATTATATACATAATACATACATACATATAATGATATATTATATCAATTAAGCAATTATATTTTATTTATTGTATTGAACAATAAAAGAAAAAGGTACAAATGAATTTTACGCATTTTATTTCTGATTTACTTTATTTATTGTTTTGCTATAAATGTCCATCCATGTTATGAATTGATGATGTTTTTAATTGCGGAAGAAAAGTACGAATTATATTTATGAAATAGCACAATTACAATGTGAAGTATCATTAGATAACATAAAATAAGAATGAGAATAATACCAATGTAACTTGATTGATGGAAAATAATAAACAAAAAGAATTATTCCATCTCATGATCTTCACAGCGCAATAAAACCAACACTATTTATTCAGTTGGGTTTAGCTTTCCATTGACATTTGAAATGTGAAAAAAATACGATTACATTATCATATATACTGATAGAATTGTCCCACTTTGTGAATTGATCGAATCTTAATTATCACTTGGAACAATATTTTGTTTTCTATAGGACCGACAGGATGTCGTGGAAAATTCGGGATGGGTTTGATATTCCCCATGATCGTCTTTATTAAGACACTGCTAACTGTACGAATAATTTTTCGATCATTTGCGTTGACAGTGTCATTTATCAAAGGTCATATCATGTAAAAAAAAAATGTGAAACCAATAAATACACAATTTTTCATTGCTAAAATTAATTTTTTTTATTTATTAATTTCCATTCGCTGCAGTTTTAATTACAGTTTAATTCTGGTTAATGGGCGTTGTTCGATGGTACAATGAAAAACGAAAAATCATGATTCTTCTTCTCTCTACTCTCATCAAATCACTGCCCAATAAATAAATGTTTTAATTCTCATTTTCATTATATTTAATCTCGAAAGACTTTTTTAGTTATTGAACAAAAATAAATACTGCGACGATGAAATAATTTCCTTCAATCTTTATGTCGGTTACTTGAACCAATCAAGATCTATTAAATATCTATTATCATAAAATTGTTGTAAATAATACCATTACTGCATTTAGTACTATCATATTTCCTCTTAATTTTCTTTTTTGTTCTTCTTATCTCAAGGCAAAAATATCACACCACAAACAAACAACAACATCATCATCATATTTTCCATTAAGGAATTTAATGTTCTTTTGTTTTGACAATTTTCGATTGCATTTTTTCCATTTCTCTTCCTTTTTGTTTTCTCCATTTTATTCACCCGGAAAAAATCATTTGCCAATCATTTAATTTATCATAAAAAACACAGCGACTATGAATAAATTAAAGTGATTGGCAATATACAATCTCAATTTTTATTCATTTAATTGCTACGATATTGTGAAAATAAATTTTTAATGACATAACAAGAGAAAAAAAAAGCAAAGAGATTATGCGAAATTTTTCGTTCTATGTATTATCTGAATACATCGTATCACACATTTTTTTTTTTCTTCCAACACTAAATATGTATACTCAACGGCATCAAATCATCGAAACAATATGAATTAAAAATAATACTTGATCGTTCTTTCTTGAAAAATACAAAAAAAAAATATATGTATTCGTATTAATTTAATTCAAACGCAATTATTTGAAAATTAACAATTTTTTTTTGCACTCGACCTTTTCCTCCACTTATCGCAAGAAGCCTCAATTAATTTATTACACATGAATGAATCGTCTTATGATGACGAAATTATTATACAGACAAATTGCTATTTATTAATCGATCACCCGTGATTTTAAAAATATTAGAAGAGAAAAGAAAAAGAGGAATAATTGCGATGGAAATTTTTACTGTAATTATACTATACGTAAGTGAAATTACGTCGTACAATAATTCCAAAATGGTACTGTATTCATTCATTAATACATTTACTTATTCATCAATTAATTGACTGAGAAAAAAGAACGCTAGAAAGACACAATGATTTTATTTATTATGTAATTGCCACAAGTGTTGCATTTCATTATGAAGAGCGAAGTGGATTATTTCAAACATCTACATTATTAATTCTCTTACAATATTTTGTGGTGTAAATGTGTTAAGAAAACGGGCGACCGATCGACATATAACAATTAATGGACGAAAAAAACGAAAAAAAAAAAAAATGTAATAAATAAAATTGTTTTTCTACAATGTGTGTCTATGTATGTAATTTTTAAAGATTAAAACTGTCGTCAAATAGCTGTTTGAGTTCTTTGAGATGTTGCATTTTGCTTCCAGTTGCTGGCGACGCTGCTGTTGCACGTCCAACATATCTACAACATAAGAAGCAACATATTATAATTAATCGAAATAAAAACATGACAGTAATAAGTTATTTCTTATATCGAAAAACTTCATTGTTAAGGAGAAAATATTGCTTTTTACCTCATAAATGATTACTAGTTTTTACCAATTAATTATTACCTCACAACTCGCGGTTTTGATTCTGATGATTGTTCCGATTGTGTTTGTGACACAGAATCAATTGTTTTTGATTTTGATGATGAAAACCATCCACTCAACCAACCACCATTACTTTCACTTGAATTTTCGGTACTGTAACATGGCCCAACATTTTCTTGTTTGTTTCTTTTTTTTTCTCATTTCTCATTCAATTCAAATTCACAAACATAATGAAAAAATAAGTATTCAAATATGAGACAATGAAAAAGAATAGATAAAACGAAAATGAACGAAAAAATTAATATCAATCAATACGATTATTCTGCAATCATTTTGTGGTATAAAATTGTGCCGTAAAGCGCGAAATATTATTCGAAAAATTTAAATTTTAACAATTAGTCTACGTAACGAATACTATGATGTGGGCCATGTGTACAGTAACATATTTATTGCAATGGATTTGATAAAAAAAAAAGACACGAAGCAAGGATAAAAACGAAAAAAAAAAAAAAAAAAAAACATTCCATGGTTCTTGGATATTTGAATAAAAAAATTCACTTACGAAACACAACGTGTGCCACTGAGTGCGGTCACAAATCTTGGCTGAACATACGTCCACGATCCTTGATTTTTTGCTTCTTCTTGTGCCCAAACTAAATCAGCATTTGGATATTTAGCTACCTCTTGTTTCACCAAATCGTATGGGAACGGTGAAATCTAAATTGAACAATGGAAAATTGGATAAAATTGATTCCACATTGTAAATAAGAATTGTTTGCCACTAGTAAGATACTTCTTTGAACCAACTATGCACTTGAATATTTTTCAAACAGTTCATTCATTCAGAATTCATTCTTCAGTTAACCGAGTGTTAGAAAAAAAATTCCCTCTCAAGTAAATATACATAACACCTATCTCACCTGTTCAACACGTGCAATAGCAACTTTATCATCCAATCCTCGTTCAGAACGTGCCTTTTTCAGATCATAGAATACTTTTCCGGAACAGAATAATACACGTTTAACATTTCCAGGATTTTTCGCCGCCACACCTTCTTCCGGAATAATTCTCAAGAAGTGTGTATCTTCCGTCATTAAATCAAAGCTCGAACGAGCTTCTGGATGACGCAATAATGATTTGGGTGTCATTAAAATCAATGGTTTGCGGAACGGCAATGCAATTTGTCGCCGTAAAATATGGAAATAATTTGCTGGAGTACTGCAATTAGCGACAATCCAATTGATATCATGCAATTGTCGTACTGCAAACTCTTCACTTTCTGGTGGGAAATAATCTGGATCATCAGCGGACATTTGTAAAAATCTTTCGAGACGAGCCGACGAATGTTCTGGGCCCATTCCTTCAAGACCGTGCGGTTGAAGCATAACCAAACCGGATTGTCTTACCCATTTTGCTTGTCCACTGCTAATAAATTGATCAATAATACATTGCGCTGTGTTATTAAAATCGCCAAATTGCGCCTCCCAACAAACAAGTGCATTAGGATTTGTCATTGAATAACCCAATTCAAAACCCAATACACCAAATTCTGATAGTGAACTGTTGCAAACAGTATATGGTGCTTGATCCGGATATAAATAGCACAATGGGCGATAAGTTGCTTTATCAACTGTTTGATGATGCAACACATGATGACGATGTGAAAATGTACCACGTTCAACGTCCTGTCCTGACAATCTCACATGAATTCCCTCCTTCAATAATGAACCAAATGCCATTGCTTCACCTAACGCCCAATCAACTTGACGTGATTCAATCATTTCCATTCGAGCCTTTAATATTCTCTCGATTCCTTTATGGATAACAAATTCCGCAGCATTTGGTGGTGGCGATGAGAATTTTTTCCCAATATGTACCAATGTGTCTTCTTTAATACCAGTTGATGATGCTTTCAATGGATCTTTGCCTTCGAAAAATCCGGACCACGGTGAATCCAACCAATCTTTATATTTGATGTGTGTCTCTTGTTTTGCGTTCGTGTATGACTCTTCGCAAATTTTTTCATACTTATCTTTAACATCCTTAACTTCTTCCTGTGATACAACACCCTCTGTTATTAATTTATTTGCATAAATATCAAGTCCCGGTGGTGTTGCACGTATTTTACGGTACATTAGTGGTTGAGTAAACATTGGCTCGTCAATTTCATTGTGTCCATTGCGACGATAGCATACAATATCAATAACAACATCTTTGTGGAAAGTTGAACGCCATTCAGCGGCAATTTTGCACACGTGCATTACTGCTTCAGGATCATCAGAATTGACGTGGAAAATTGGTGCGTTAACAACACGCGCAACGTCTGTACAATATGGTGATGATCTTGAATGACGTGGATCAGTTGTAAAACCAATTTGATTATTAACGACAATGTGAATTGTTCCGTGGGTGGTGTAATCTGGCAAGTCTGATAGATGCATTGTTTCAAAGACAACACCTTGACCACAGAATGCTGCGTCGCCGTGCAATAAGATGGACATGACCTATGGAAGATAAAATGTTTTAATTTTTTTTTCTTTCACCTCGGTATACAAAATGATTTGTAAATCATTTCTTCAAACGGAATCTAAAAAATCATGTTAAAAAAATCTAAAACGTATTCTTTAACAAAAACTTGTTAACTAATTTTTTTGTTTCAGTTTCATTGACATTATTAGAAGACCGACTTTCTAATTTCTACGTTTTATTTTATTTACTTTTTTGCCCTCTCCGTCCCCGCGATAAAATTGCTCGGCGCGAGTTTTTCCTTGCACAACTGGATCAGCAGCTTCCAAATGCGATGGATTTGCAACAACAGCCAAACGTATATTTTTATTTGTAACACGATTCAATCGTTCAATGTATGTACCTAGGTGATATTTAACATCGCCGGAACCCTTGAATTGAAATATATAAAGCCATTATTAGAGACAAACATAACTCAATTATTATCAACCAGTTCGAACTGGATTTAAATTAATTATAATTGATTTAGAGAATGGTAATACTGTGTATTTGACTGTCTTACGTCATCGGCTGCTTCCAATGCTGCAAATTGTGTGAATATTTGATTCAATGGTTTACGACAAACATTAGCCAAAACATTCAAACGTCCACGATGTGGCATTCCCATAACAATTGATTCAACACCGAGTTCAGTTGATTTGTCAATTACTTGTTTCATTGCGGGAATTAATATTTCGCAACCCTCCAGACCAAATCTTTTTTCTGATGACCATTTTCGTGCCAAGAAAGCTTCGAAACTGGATGAGAAAAAAATTGAATCAAAATGAATGATATAATTACAAAAAATTTATTGTACATTTCTCGCTTTTGGATTAAGGAGGACCACGTCAGTGCTATGAAAAAATGGCTTTTTCCTTGAATTACTTGAAAAGAAACGACAGTAATAATTCTTTTTCTCCCATCTGAGAGTGAAAGATTAGAATTGTATTATTAAATTTCTTGCTCAATTAATTCAAGGATAAATTCATTTTCTCTAAGCTTGCTGTGATGTTATTTCTTGCAGGAGCTATTGGAATTATTTAATTATGTATATTATTGCTTACCCGGTGGCACGTGTAAGACGCGCCAGAATTAAACGTTTTTCATCATTATTCATCTCCATTATTCCTGGTGTCTCCATTTTTTGTCTTATCCAATTGCATTGCTCTAATGAATTGATAAACATAAATTCAACTCCAATGTGTCCGCAATATGCTCCTTCCAATCGCTTCAATATTTCACGTAATGGCAATGATTTTTCTTTGCCACCAATAAATGTTGTTGATGGTAATTTGAATACACGATCCATATCAGTTTCCTCTGTTTCAATTTAAATCCACAAAAAAAAGGAGGAAAGAGAAATAAAAAATAAATTACATGAACAAATAGTTTAAATATGAGTACAAGTATATGATGATAATTTTTTTTTTATAGTCATTGCAATTCAATACTATAATTCGAATTTATAATATGATAAATGAGATGGAATGATTGATGTAAATAAAAGTGGAAAACTACGATATTATTTTTTTGCTACAGTTTGAATAATTTCATTTAAAATTTATGCGAACTTGAAAATTATACTGAAAATGCTCATGATGCACGACGGTTCATTTTCCAAAAGTAAATGAATCCGAAAAGAAAAAAAACAAGTAAACACACATCACATAATTTTTCCTTTTTTCATAAAATTTGCACAATTAAATTTTTTTGCTCTTATTTTAATGACGAAATTAAATAAGGCCAAAGTTTTTGTTTTTTTTTATCTCATGCCAGTTCGAAAAATTATGTTAGAACACAAAGGAAAAAAGTACAAAGATAAATTCAAACCAAGAAAACCCAAAAAATACCATACAAATATTGTATGTTTGTTTATGGAAATTTGTGCACGCTTTTATATACACATGATTGCGATATGAATAATGAATGGATGAACAGTGAGATTGATCGAGAGAAAGAGAGATAGAGTTTAAGCGGTAGATGAGAGTGGAGATACAAGATGTAAATGTGGAGTAGAAAAAAAGGATAAAAATATAGAAGCCACTGCGCCGAAATAAAAACATTATGATTATTTCGATAAACTGAAAAATATAGAAAATTATTTCGCATACAATTAGAAGTTGGGTATGTTTTTTCAATATATATATATATATATTTACCCTGACCACCAATAATATCTACTTGAAAAATAAAGCTGTGAGTATATTAATTTCAAGTTGAGCCAACGCACCTGAATAAAATTAATCACCGAGATAGAGTTTTTATACACAAGAAATACATTTAAATATTTAATGGAATTTTTTTTTTTTTTTCCGTTCTTCTTGTTGTTTATTTGTTTGTTTGAATTTTTTGTTTTGCCAACATTAATTACATACTTTGTGTGAGGCGGGCTACACGATATTGAAGGTCCTGAGCGTAAGTCGTGCGAGGGCTCTTCCCTGTGGACATTTGAACTCAAACTGAAAATTTACCGAATGATGAAAAAAAATTTGGAAAAAAAAAAAGAGAAAAAAAAAGTGTATGTGAAAAAACAAATTTTCGTGAATTTGTATTCGACATTTTGACTTTCGTATTTCTTCAATCTGTTCACGTAAGTATTGGCCTAATGACTGCGTGTGGGTAATTTGTGTAAAAAAAAAAAAACGAAACAATAAAAGAATATTAATAAAAAAAGTTATCATAAGAAAACTGTAAAATAAATATTTGAAGAGAAATTTTTAGATGATTTTAATTATTGATTCCATGGGACTGATATGACGTAAATGTTTATGATAATTGATCCGTAAATATGAATGCGATTGAAGAATAAAATTAAGAAATGAAATAATTTCGCCATTGTCTATAAATGAATTTTAGTAATAACTTCGTCGCTATTTTACCCGTTCTTTTTTTTTCAATTGGCTTACCGAATGCATAATGATTATAGAGCAATTCTTGTGGATGTCTATCATCAAGATCGGCGCTGTTGATTCCAAGTGGATCCAATTTAGCAATATGATGACCTCGAATCTGTCAATATAACGTTTTTCAACTCGACTCGTTTCTTTTTATTTCCTCTCTTTCTTCAAATAATTCTAATTCATTTCTATATTAAAACATCCCCCATTGACTTATATTTGAGTATTAATTAATTTAAGAAACGTCAGTTGATTCAATTCATCGTAGTGAATGAAAAAAAAATAACAGTAATCACATTCCAACATCTTCAGTGATGAAAAATGTACAGTTAAATAATTATTTCTACGTCTGAAATTAATTCACCATTATTTCACTTAACACCTCTCACAAGTGGAGCAAAACGTGTTTTACATAGCCACACACAGAATATAAATATATCGTAATCCAAAAGGAGAACATTCCAATGACGGGTCAAAAAAAAAAAGAGCATTTACAACAAATCAAATTTTCTCATCTAAAAATTGTTACAGCATAGTAACGGAGGAAAAAAAAACAAAATAAAAGAAAAATGAAAACATGAATTTGCATTAGTTACGTGCAAACATACGCAGACAATTATCAAATCGCTTTTTTCAATCATTATAATTATAATACATGCAAAGCATAAAAAAAAAAAACAATTTGGCATTTCAATACATCATCATAAAATAAATGAAAATGTATTGTAATTAATTGATGAATAAAAGAAAAAAGGAAGAAAAAAATTCCTCAATGAAAATAAACTGTGAATGTCATTGTGAACATTCGTCTAGACATATATAATTAATTCTCTCTCTTTCTCCACCTCTCTTCCACGTCAGCATAAATAAGCATTTTCAGTATCGGACAAACAATTTTTTTTCCTGCAACAATGCATAGGGTAATATTTTATTTTCCCTGTTAAATCAAATCCATGAAATTGAATCAGGATAAAAAAAAAGAAGGTTAGTTAATGTTTTTCCCGTTGTTGTGAGAATTTCCGTGACATATGGATTAGCATTGGAATAATAAAGTGAGATCAAGACAATGTGGAAAAAAAAATGTTATCTATGAGGAAAATAATCTTCACTTTATTACACAATGATTGGATTGATGATATTAATTTTGTTACGAATGCAATTCAATGAAAATGGGTTGTTTATTTGTTTGTTTGAAATGAGATAAACCTTACCAAGCATATATTGTCGTAGAACGAGTTCTGGTGCCCCTCTTCGGGCAGCGTAATGTGTATGCACTGAATCATGTCTCATGATACCGAGGGGATCCAAATCGGACACTAAATGACCTCGTGCCTAAATTTTATTTGCCAGGAATTTATATGTATTGAATAAAATAATATAAATTGTATAATTACTGAAATATTTGCGTGACTTCTAAGTTACAATTATTTTACTATATACTAATAAACTAATTAATTATTCACAACATTTGTGCGAGGATAAAAAAAAATAATTTATACTAAATTGCGGGGCAATGCATTTGTTTTTCTATTTTTTTTTTTTTTTTTCCTCTGAATTTGAGTGCACTTATTAGAGAGTAGCGATGATATGGATGAAAATAAAAATTCTTCTTTACTTCGAATTCTATTTGTGCAGTATGGGATGTCTGAGCATGCTACCAATAATTTTTATTCAACATGTGGAACGAATTAATATATGAATGAATAAATGAATGGATAAATAAATGGATGAATGAATAAGTTGACACAATTTGTCCTATTCGAGGTCAGAATATGATTCAGACGGTTGTCATACTTAATCTCTTCAACGAATCTTATAACCCGATTAATAATATTCATACGTAATGAATATTGAATAATAGTTATATAAAATGAAACTGGTTTAAAATCGTCATAATGGATTTATATTTATATACAAATTTTGAATATATATACTGATGGTGTTGACATTGATAAAGTGTATACTTTTGTCAACTTTCTCCGATCAAACATTAATTTTGAATGAATTTTTTAAGATGATATTAAAAATAATATATTGGTCAGCAATTTTTCTGCATACATAATGACTTTCCGTGGATAAATTTTGTGATTTTAAAATATTTCGATGTGTATAAAAAAAGAACATCCGTTATTACTTGTTTCAGAAAATAGGTAGTCAACTTCTATAGACATGTCAAATGTTGAATTAATATCGCAATGTAATCTATTGGTCTTATTTGAGAAAAAAAATCCGAATTTATTGTGATTTATAAAAGGAAAAGTTTTTCTTTTATCCGAACTTTCTTGCTTCACATTTGATCAGTTTTGATCGCTTCTGAATATTGTTAATTGGAATTCAAACATTCACCAAAAAAAAAAAATATATGAATAACCAACAGTCGAATTATATTTGGACCTTGATCAAGTCCAATTGATTCAATCGAATAATCAATTCTAATAACAGACGCATGTTTGAAGTATGAATATAATGAATAGCCCCCTAAAAATGTATATCGAAATAAATAGCACAATTAAATATATATATATACATATATATATCTACATGCACAGCCCTGAACCAACAATCATTTCCCGGTCACAATATTGCGTACGAAAATTTGCATAATGATCCTGAAATCTTCCTAATATTCATGCAAATGAAAAAAAAAAAAATAATAATAATAATAATTCCGGAAGAGAAAAAAATTACTTTTTTAATGATCTAATATTTAATAATTTAATTTCCTCCACTGTAAGGTGGTGTTGAGTAATAGTTCCATGGATATATATACTACTACCACCCGATATTGTCGCATTGAATTAAAAAAAAGATATTTTTTAATATTTTTCCCTCTTTTTTTCATCATGTTTTTGTTAATTTACCTGGTAAGACCGAATGATAGCCTGCACTGCCAAATGATCATCGATGATTTTTTCATTCACCGGCATTTGACCAACTTGAGAACTGCCACCAAGTGCTGGCATCAACGAACCAAGTGAAACTTGATTGTAATTTGTTGCAAGTGATGGTGGTGCTTGGTATGCCAATCCAGGTGCTGCACCAGCGGTACTGTTGCGGAAGAATGCATCCCATGACTGGAGAGCGTATGAAAAACAAAGAAAAGAAAAAATAGATACATATTGAGATAGGTCTAGCACTTAACAAAAGACTAGACGAGACTTTCATTATTTATTATATATTTCTGAAACTGATATATACTTAAAGAAAATTATTTATGGCAGGTCAACAGTGATTGTAAGGAGAAATATTAAATTAAAAATGTGTTCTTATACATATGTGCATGGGTAATAAGCACTGAAGAAATAATAATAAAAACCATTTATGTATCTTCGAAATGTTACAAAAGTTAAATACCAAAAATTGAATAGACCTTAACGATTTTACTTTAACAAAAGTACCATTATTTTGTTTATTTTGAGAAGATATTTTCTCATCCCGTCGCAGAACCACATGCGATAACTAATCTGGGAGAATTCAATCTGTTTCCCAATTAAATTCACTGTTCTTCATCTTCAGACACTTAGAGACGTATTCATTATTATATTTTTTAACATCTCTATCACAATTTTGCAGAATATTGATAATGAATTCTTAAACATGTGGTATTTATATTTTGAAAATATCACTGACAAATTATGACGATAAATTATACTCCGAATACTCATCGTTATCAAATTACCTGAAGATTGATTGTAAAAGTGATGTGTATTTTTAGATTCGTCATTATTGATATCGATTATTAATAATAAACTTGTTTTTTGTGGACAATTTCATCGAGACTTTTTTTATTTCTTCACGGAATACGAGTTAGTATGATAGGTTTACGTTGATCTTTTGTGCCCCAATGTTGCAGACGTTCTAACAACTGGTTCCTGATGGTTATCAAATTTTTTTCTCTATCGTTTCCCTGTTTAGACGATTCTTATCATGTATGTGAATCTAATACTTTCAAGGAACATTGGAAAGAGTTAATCACGATATTTTTTTTATTCACAAGACTATGAATGAACCAAGTCTTGAATAATGTTTTTTTTCATGAACAATGTTATTATATAACTCAACTATAGTAGTCAAAAAATCCCCGAGTTCTTTACAAAAATTTCTGAAATAGTACAGTCAATATATTTTGGATACTGAAGTTTATATTAAAATATAATCGATGGATCAACGTAGGCTACGAAGGATTAAATTATTTAAATACTGACCACATGGACACTGTGAGGATCTTGAAGCCAAGCATTATACATCTCCTCGACATATGAAGTTGTGCTGCCATTTAAAAATGGTTCTGTTGCAACTCTGCTTGCATATTTTCGTGTTGGTTCCGCGGCCACAATCATTTGTGATGTTCGATTTAGGGGATGATTTCTCACTAGCCATGATGCAAATCTTTCACCACCGCATACACGTGGTGCGAGTGGAGTTAGTGAATTGAAAACTGCCCGAGCTTTATACATTTTTGCCTGAAAAATAGAAAAATATTTTTTTCTTATGTTAACATTCTATTTATTGAAAATGAAACACTTTCAAGTATATTTGGATACTTCAGTTATAAATAGAGAACACAATTTATGAATGCATGTATACTTGAAAACGTTGTTATAGACACGAGAAATCGATGACAATGACGTAAATAAATTCTTTTGAATAAAAAGTCAAGTAAATTAGCTCACGACAATAATGAGCAAATGTTCCTGTATCTTTATTGCTCATAAATGTTATCACTCTGTTTATTGTCTAACAAGTTCGTGGACTGTCTGAGTCGTTGGTACACTCAGGAATCGATAATGCTAACGAATGACTAGATAAAAAAGAAAAAAAGAAAGAAATAAAAGTTGAGATAATATTGCACAATAATAAATAGTTTGTGTTGACACAAATGGATTGTACGCATTGATATTTGGCTCAATGCCAGAGAAAACCGTCGTCGCAATTTGACCGACACAATGTATTCAATGTGAACAGTTTTTTTTTTTTTTACGATGATATAATATTTATTTATATTGTTATTTAATTACTTTTCGTCTCTTTTTTCTTCGTTGATAATTAATAATGCGGTATGATTGTAAATCATTTACCCTTATCATTATATAATTCTTCCAAATAAAATGAAAAATAAAAAAAACCATCTAGTCACAAACATTTTTTCAAATTATTGTAGGTGTAATATTGCTATGATATGTCACTTGTAACTCCCAATTTCAATTTTAAAATTTGATTAACTGAGAAAATTTGAAAAAATAAGAAATGCTGTTGAGTCAAATATTTGACTATTTCAATTCACAATCTAAAATATTTCGGTGAAATAAAATGGACAAAACGAATGAATAGATGAATAAATAAAATGAATACAATTATTATACACGTTCTGAATTGAATGTTGTTAATATCATAACATTAATTAACCCAATTTAAAAATTTTAAAAACACTCTCTAAAATCCAACTAAAAAAAAAGGGTTAATAATGAAAAAAATTTGTTCATAAAAAAAAAAACCGTTTTGAAATCTCATAATATTCTCCATACTTTACTGTCAACTATTTAAAGTTGCAATTTGAAATAACACTTTAAATAGAGAATGATTAATAATAAAAGCAAACTAAACAATCGTAATATTGTAAATATGGTTTTAAATTAAATATTTGAAATATTCCACCATTAATAATTTCAATTTACAATTCTTAATGTGTGAAGCACTTCAATGTCACAATATACGTATGTGTCTGCGTATGATCACGAGAATTGCCACGAGGTCAGGCATACGCACATGATGCGTGCATATACTAAAAATATTTGTCTTATTTTTTCTCAACCTATAAGAAACCAAAAAAAAAAAAAAACAAACAAACAAAAAGTAATAAATAAAACTAAAAAAAAAAAAAAGATACACTGAAATAAAGACTTTACGCAAAGATTGCACAACTGCCGGCAAACGTCTTTTAATATCAAACACACACACAGACGTGAATAGGTGATTAAATCTGCATACGTGTATATTTATACACACAAATGTACGTGTGTTTGTCTGTCTGTGAGATAGAACTAGGTTATATTCCGGCATCCACCAGGACGTGTGTTATCATAATGTGATGATGTTCATATATATATATATATATACAATAAAATAATTACACAAAATCTTGTTCACGAACACTGTTAATTCCAAATTGTAAATACCTAAAACAAAATGTAATAAAATAAATCGAAAAATTTTTCATTGACCTTAGAAAGTCAAAAAACTATTTTTATAATGTGCAATAATATTTTTTACGTAATAGAGCGGAAAAAAAAGAAGTAGAAGCAACGCGTGAAATTATTTTCAAAAGAAAAAATGATGAATTATCATGAATAATTGACAAAACATAATTTTATTTCGTTGAAATATACACACACCCACAAATTAAATTGAATTTTATATTGAATTTTAATTATTTAATGTCGTAATATTCATTGAAATAAACGGTCTCGTGTTACCTGATGTTAACGATACAACGATGACAGTCCTGTCCACCATTTGCAACTCACGGGACATGCACTTATACAATCTTAACCTCAAAACTAATACATAGAATATATAGACAAGTATATGTACATAATATACGCCCGCGCATCACAGAGGCTATAGATATATATATATATATATATATATATATTGTAACCTATGAATATGCCCCACTCTTTGGTAAATGTAAATTTGAAATTTTCTCATATGCCCAGCGCATGCGCAGTCTACTTGGGTAAAAACGCGCGTGAACGCCATTATTAAAAAAAAATTCCCTATGGTTTGAAATGATGTATATTGTATAGTGGAATGAAAACATTCATTCTAGTTCAATCTGATCAAATATTTCTTGATTTATATGTGTAGACATTTGTTGATGTGGGAAGATTGAAGGAAACTGTGTAAATTGATTAATTATTGATGATGATGATTGAGATAATTGGTGTTTGACAGGACGTTGACAGAGATCTACTCACGCCATCTGACGTCGATGAGTATTGTAACTTCATGCAGAATTCAAATATTTTTTTTATTCAATTTTGCATGATGGTTACACATCTTTTTACAGAAATTTGGAATTGTAGTTCTGGGTGGAATAGTATTTTGTGATATGAACTTTAATTGGATGCCATTGAATTAAATATTTAATTTATTTCTATTTAATTATTTACTGTTGAATCTCATAAACATATGTCATATTATCTACACTACCGACGAGTAGCGCCACCAATCTGGGAAATATTGAACGAGTTCAACAGTAAATATTTGAATTGAGGATAAAGATTTTGAATAGAATTTTCTCTTGATTGACAATTCCCCCAATATTTTTCATCATTATTGCATATACTTTCTTTCAATCAATCTAATTTCATCGATTTTAACCTCAGAATTTTAATTGTATACAAAATCAGTTCTATTATCCCTAATTTCTCTTTACAATATATTCCCGCCAAATTATTTTATCTGCATCAACACTGCATCGATATTTGGGGATATTTATCAAATATATTTGGTACGAGTTTCATTTTTATATGCGTTGAATATATAATTTCTAGTAACATAACTCAGCCGTGAACAAAGATGGCGGCGGCCAGTCAATTGGGCGGTGCGAGCTTGAAGGTTGTGTGTATGTGCAGTGTGTATCATTCAATGTTATTAATATTATTTTTTTATAATAAAAACAGTAATGAAATTAAATCGTAATTGATAAATATGAGTGAGAGAAAATTTTCACGGGGATTGGGGAAACCCGGCATGGCCGCCCAATTGAGAGAAACCGTGTCTCAGGTGGTTCGTGAAAGTACAGTACAGGTATATATGTATACAATATGAAATATTTTGTATCCCCCTTCTATCCATACTCTTTGACACGCTCCATTCACCAACAAACAGATATCACAAACATGAATTCTATTTTCGCCGGTTACATCAATATACTATTTTCAAATCATTATCTGTATATAATATTTGAAAATCCAATGAAACAAATTTTATTTCATAATTGAAATAATTTTTTTTTTCTTGTTTTTTTTTCCTATTTTTATGGTTGGTTATAAAATTGAAATTGAATGAGTAAAGATGAGTTATCGAATACATGTATATATATGTGTATATTGATACAAAGATAATTATTTATTATAATAAATTGATTATGTATTGTATGTACTCCAATTTGTCGCAATATATAAATTGATAGTTTGAAAAATAAATTTTGTAACTGCAATTTTGTATTTTTTATTTATCTCGGTTTTAACAATTAAAATGTAGAATATGAAAAGGAGATAAATCAATAAAGAGATTGAGTATTAATAATTAATTATTCACTGCATATGTTGAAGATATGTGAATATTTTGTTTGATAATTTAAAGAATTAATTTTACGATTTAATTTCTCATTTTTAATATTCGTTGATTATGAAAGTGTAAATGTACAAATTGGAAATGTGATAAATGTATACGAAATTGATTGTTAATTATTAACAAAGATACGCGAAATATATATGAAACATGCGGATAGTTGATTAACAATCAGACAATTAATACCCAAGTCTTAATTTTCCCTTAATTTCTCTTTTTTTAATTATAAAATTGGGAATATACAGTAATTAGAGCGATATATGTGTATGAAATATGACTTCGAATGACTAATTATATACTACATGCATGTGAGAACATTGAATAGTTAATTAATGACCTGTGAATTGAATTCCATATTCCAATTTGCTATTTTTTCAGTTTCTTTTCAATTAAGTAATTGAGAATATATAGTTAATTAAATCGTATATGGATTGAAAATAAATGATTAAATCATTGAACACACGCAAAAAATATCTAGAACTTCCAAATATTTAATTGCTATTTCGAATAACATATCTTGTATTTTAATTACGCCTTTTCTTTCCCCCTTTCTCTTTCATTATTTACAGAATAAACCACATTTAGTTGATCCAATAGACTTCGAAAGTTTTGTATTGAAGAACAAAACATTACTTCAAAATGATCCACAACGTGAACTTTTGCTATATCCAACGGATGACGTTTCTGTAAGTGACTATCACATATAAATTCTTATCATTGACCACAGAAATATATATGAACATTATTATATACTTAAAAATACATGGTCGATAAGTTACATTGAAATACGTAAATAAATTATCCTCTGTCCATAATGACTCACTGTGTCCACAATCTAATCACTAGAAATTTAAGAAAAATGTATCAATGCAGGAAATTTATATGAATTATACAACAATGTCTCTCTGCTTTTTTTTTCAGCAAATTGTTTTGCCAAGGCGATACAGAACAGTGCAACCAATTGTCCAAAATATTTTGGAAAATACTGATGGCAATGAAAATTTATTAACAAAAGAATGTTTAAAAAGTTATGCATCAAATTGGAATCTCATTCATTATAAATATTCATCGTATAGCAGTACATATTTAGATCTACCAAAATTAAATAAAATTGATGAACTACGCGATGAATTATATGAAATTGATACTGAAGTTGATCAAGTTGATGAGGATATGATTAAAAATGATGGAATAACTAAAGAGGGATATTTAATGAAAGGTCCTGAGATTGGTAGTACTGATCGTATGTTCGTCAATATTGGATCAAAATCATTCAAAAGACGCTTTTGTCATTTAAGACCAGAAGTTGATGGTACATATATCTTAGAACTATTTAAAGATGATAAAAAAGGTGAAGCTAAATTAGCAATTGTTATGGATTTTTGTACTGAAGTTGTACGTAATTCCAAACGTGGACGTTATGGTTTCGAATTACGTATGAGTGGTACACACAAATCATATACATTCGCCGCTGATAATGAAACTGATATGCAAGAATGGTTATTAAAATTATCATCAGTGTTGCAACATTATAAACAGCAAGAGGAGAAACGTGCTGCGTCATTGGAACGTGCATGTAATACACCACCACCATCACCAATTCCAACCCAACTTTATGGTACATTAAAGGGTTTGGAGCAAAGTATGAATCCACAATTGATTAAATATTCACGTGAAACTGATACAAGTATATTATTGGCACGTCGTGAAATGCGTAAACGTTTATTCAATCTCTATCATCATATACCATTGGCTAAAACACCAATCGGCAATTCAATTGACGATAATATTGATCCGTATCGTGAACAATTTGGTCAACGTATATTTGTTAAATGTGATGGTTTAAAATTTCGTTTACAAGCGCCAATCGATGATAATGAATCTTTATGTCAAGTTGAACCATATCAAACAACATTGAGTTTATTTGATGCAAGAAATGGACGTAAATTAACGGAAAATTTTCACTTTGATATTAATAATGATGTAGTACGGAATATGATTGAGGAATTGAGTCCAGTTGGTGTTATGACTGATAATGAACATAATGGTAATGATGATGATAGTCATGATGACGCATTAACATTAAATGAATTGAAAAATATTCCACAACAATGGATTAAATATCCACGACAAGCGATATTCAGTATTAGCAATCCACACCCTGATATATTTGTCGTTGTGCGCATTGAAAAAATATTACAAGGGAGCATTTGTCAAACGTCCGAGCCATACATCCGTGCAACAAAAGATCCACGTTTGGGATTAAAAGTACATAAAAATGTTCGCGCATGTTGTCAACGTTTGGGAAATTATCGTATGCCATTTGCATGGTCTGCGCGTCCATTATTTCGTCTTTACAGTAATGAATTGGATACATCATCGGATTTTCCAGCTATTTATCGTCAGGAGGGCAATAAAATGCGCGATGATGATATATTAAAATTATTATTGGAATATAGGAAGCCGGAGAAATTAAGTAAATTGACAGTTATACCAGGATGGTTGAAATTAAATATTGAACCATTATCTGAAATACCTGAAAATACATTGACAACATCGTTAGCGCCATTGAAACCTTTCCCATTACCACCAATCAATAAACCAACAATTGAAGTCGCAGAGTTTGAAAGTTTATGTGAGAAAGATGTTCATCCATACACAACATATCTGAATCATCTTTATATTTATCCGCAAATATTAAATTTCGATACACAGAAAATATTCAATCGTGCACGAAATATTGCGTGCATTGTCGAATTACGTGACAATGATTTGGAGGATACAAAACCATTGAGATGTATTTATGGTCGTCCAGGTTCAAAATTATTAAGTACACGCGCAAGCTGTAGTGTATTACATCACAGCGCTATACCCACATGGTATGAAGAAATTAAAATGCGATTACCAGTAAAATTACATTCAAAGCATCATATATTATTTTCATTTTATCACATAAGTTGTGATATGAATAAAAAAAAAGAGAATGGTGTTGAAAATTGTGTTGGCTATTCGTGGTTATTGCTGTTGCATAAAGGTAAATTAACCGTTGATATGGAGGCTAATATACAAACATTACCAGTCGCAACACATTTACCAAATGGATATTTATCAATACAACCGCTCGGTCTTGGTAAAGGTAATGCGGGACCAGATATTACATGGATTGATACACAACGACCAATTTTTACAGTTTCATTTCAATTATTGTCAACTGTTTTTACACGCGATCCACATTTACACAATTTATTTGTTCACGCTGAGAGGATATTGGACAATAAATTATCTGGAATTCCATCGGACTCAGAAACATGTAAAATATTAAAAGCTGCACATGCAATACAATTACCAACTGCAATAACATTCCTACCAACAATATTAAATCAATTGTTTGCATTGTTGACGTGTAATCCTAGTGAAGAAGTTGGATTATATATTATACGTGTATTGATTTATATTATCAATTTGATATATAAAGCTGGACGAAAAGAAATTCTACAGACTTATGTTAAATATGTTTTTTTATTACCGTCAACGAGCAGTGCTACTACAACAGTGCATGAACAACTGGCTAAATATTTACCGTCATTATTGCAGCCGAGTAATACAGATTTTTTAGTTGTCAATAAATTTATGCATCATTCCAATTTTTTTTTCGATATTATGGTTAAAAGTATGGCACAATATATGTTAACAACTGGAAGAATCAAAATGCATCGTAATGAAAGATTTTCACGTGATTATCATGACGCGATTAAGAAACTATTGGAAATTATAACGCCGTATTTGATGAACAAATATAAAGAGATGCCGGTTGAGACGCATGAGCTTAATAAAAGTCTTGCGTATTTTTTGAAGGTGAGCTATTTATTGATGGAAAAATTCAAAATAATTTTCATATTGATCAATCTAATTCGACTTTTTTCTTCACTCTTTGTTCATTTGCTCCTTCGCAGAAATGTTTAACGTTCATGGATCGTGGTTTTGTTTTCACGCTGATTAATGACTATATGGATAATTATTCACCAGGAGATTCAAGAACACTACAGGATTTTAAATTTACATTCCTACAAATTATTTGTTCGCATGAGCATTATGTGTCCTTCAATTTGCCAATGATGCAGACACGTGTGACGAGCAAAGGTAAATCAGAAATAACATTATTTCAATGTTTAATCATAAATAATAATAATAATAATAATAACAATTGTAATGGAGTGATAATTGATTGAATGTGTGACATCAATTTGTAATATATTTCTCATTTAATGTTTGCTAAGACTCTGAATCAGTGGCGGATGATAATTCCGATGGTATGTCATTGATGTTTTTGCAAACTTTTACAAAAAGGAAAAAGAAATTTTTTTTTATATTTTTTTTAAGCGGGAATATCAGAGTGGTGGAGAGTTTCACTTCTTGTTTTTATTTTTATCTGTTGAACAGTTGAGAATATTAAAATAGAAGGAGTAGAAACAAAAATAGATGAAGAAGTTTTTTCCAATGTTCCACTCTAATATTCCCCCTTAATTGTGTGACAATAATTAATTGCATCGTTACCATTCACACACACATTTGCAGCCAGCACCCCATTAAATTAGACCAATTAGAAGAACACTAGTATCCTCAACACAAAATATGCACACGAAAGAAATAGTTAAAAGCAAACGGAACAAAACCAATGTCAAGAAAAACATTAAAAATATAATAATGTCATTTTTGAATTCAATATAATAAGGAAATAATTAAAACAAATTTTCCATTTTCAGATTTAATGTTGGAGTATTGTTTATCACAAGAATTTTGTAAACACCATTTCCTCGTTGGTCTATTACTACAAGAAGTTAAATCATCATTAAACGAAGTTGTACAAATACGAAAAGTAGCAATAGCAACATTACGTGATTTATTAGCGAAGCATGAATTGGATGATAGATATCAAAATAAAGGTCAATTGAGCCGTATTGCATCGATATATATTCCATGGTTGGGTGTTGTATTGGAAAATTTACACAGATTAGAGTCCATTTATGATACAAATGATACAAAGACTGAATCATCATTGAAAGAAAATAATAATACAAAAGAAAATCGTATGTCAAGTAGTAGCAGTTCATGTTTGGCAATTAACAATAAAGATGGAATAAATAATTCAACAACGACAAATAGTGATACACCCAAATCAGTTCATCGTTTTACATTGCATTTGGATACACAATCGCCAATGCGTGCGTCAATGCATTTACGTGATTCAACATATTTTGCGGCAATTGCTGGTCAAGGTATGGCAAATGGATTCTCATGTGCGAGTATTGAGTCAAATGCATCAACATTATCAAGTGCATCGCATTCACATATTAGCCAAGAAACAACAATAGCGCGTGAACCAATTGAAAATGGTATTGCAACTGAAAAGAAAGGCCATTCACGTTCATTGAGTGTCACACAAACATCATCGCGTTGCGATAAACTTCAATCGTCTGAAATGAAAGATTTATTATTGTGTTTTTTATTTGTGATTAAATATCTGGGCGATCATCAAGTAATTGCATGGTGGCAACAATGCTCAGAAACAGAAATAATAAGTTTTTTCACCGTTATTGAAATGGGTTTACATCATTTTAAATATGTTGGTAAACGTATAATTGCTACTAATGCAATGACTAATTCAAATTCAATGAAAATAAAGACTGTTAAAGCCATGACATTGCCAGCAAGAATGGCACCACCGGATTTTATTGCGGATAATTCTGGTTCAGGTACATTACAACCTCACAATACAGTGGTACGTGAAAATTTAGTTGATGATGAGACTGGAAAATTTCATCAAGCGTCATTGGAAGCAAATATGGCAACGGAAGTTGGTTTAATTGCATTGGATTGTCTTGGATTATTTTGTATACACTTTAAAGATGTATTATTGGTTGGTGATGGTGATAATCCGGTTATGCAAAAATTATTCAATATTTATTTAACATTTCTTCAACTTGGACAATCTGAAACATTGTTTCGACATGTTTTTGCGAGTCTTCGTGCATTTTTGAATAATTATTCTATTGCATTGTTTCAAGGTTGGTATTGAAATATTTTATAATGGTATAAGAAGTGTGAGGGAAATTAATAGAATAACAATTTTACATATTCTTCTGTTTCTAGGTAATGCTGTTTATTGTGGACGACTCTGTTATGAATTATTGCGATGTTGTAACAGTAAATTGAGCTCCATTCGTCAGGAGTCATGTGCACTATTGTATTTATTGATGAGAAGTAATTTTGAATTTACGAATCGTAAAGGATTGATTCGAGTGCACTTGCAGGTTTGTTTATATAATTGTTATTGAAATTTGTTTATTACGATATTTCAACTCAGGACGTAATTAAACGCAATGGTTCATTTTATATTATTTCTGAATAATTCAAATAAACAAGACACGAATAATCTTTTTCCTGTTTAGGTGATCATATCAGTATCACAAATGCTTGGCAATGTAATTGGATTGAATAATTCACGTTTCCAAGAATCATTATCGCTTATCAATAGTTATGCGTCATCGGACAAAGTTATGAAAGGCACGGGTTTTCCCGTTGAAGTTAAGGACTTAAATAAACGAATTAGAACAGTGTTAATGGCTACGGCACAAATGCGCGAGCACAATAATGATCCAGAGATGCTCGTTGATTTACAACACAGTTTAGCCAATTCGTATGCAAGCACACCAGAATTACGGCACACATGGCTTGAAACAATGGCTCGCAATCACGCAAGAGATGGAAATTTTTCAGAGGTAATGAAAGAAAAAAGAAAAAGATTCTACTAAATTCTTTGAATATTTAATTAATTAATTATTTATGGATCAGTCTTTTGAAAGTGTTGAAAAAAATGGTTTCATTGTAAGAACAAAAATAAATGAGAGTTCTTGAGACGATGATACATCAAGAAAACTCCAACCATATAATACTCCATCATATAAACGCTGTAATTTCAAATCCTGTAAATTCCGGAATTTACAAAAATTTGATTCTTTTTTAATCTTCTGAAGAGACTGATTCCTCAATCATTGAATCAATTAATTGGTTGTACAATTCATTATTATTATAATTTATTCAAGTATATATATTCTTAACAGGCTGCGTGTTGTCAATTACATATTGCCGCATTGATGGCGGAGTACTTGAAATTGAAAAAAATACACGAATGGGGCGCGGAAGCATTTGAAAAAATATCTGTTAATATATCCAGAGATGAGCGAGGATTGAAGCTTGATGCTGGTGAGATTTGTATGTTGTCGTCGTGTCCACACACCCAAATCACTCTTTTATATTCCTAATCCAAAATTTTGTTTGCAATCGCTGCACTAACACACATATTTATTATGATTATCATTTCCCACTATTTGTTATTTGTTATTTGTGCTATTGCTTGAATGTATTTAATTATTTTGTTGATTGTATTATATTTTTATTGCTGTTTAATCAATATTCCATGATCAATTGTCGAAAATTAAATTAATTGCAGGGGTCCAAGATGTTCATTACAATGAATCAATTTTATTGGAACAATTGGAGAGTTGTGCTGAAATGTTGACAAAAGCTGAACGTTTTGAATTACTTGGTCCACTTTATCGTTTAATTTTACCTATCTACGAAAATAAACGTAATTATGGTGCATTGTCGAATTGTTATTCACATCTTGCACAGGCGTGCAACAAAATTGTTGAAGTCACGAAAACGGGGAAACGTTTACTTGGACGATTTTATCGAGTGGCATTTTTCGGTTCGGTGAGTAATTTCATTATATTTTACATGTGAATAACTTTCTTGCAAGATTACTTTTGTTTGTTATATCTTCACAAGAGTGAATTTTATGCGCAAATCGATTACATACATCTGTATTCATTACCAAATTCTGCACAGGAAGAAAATATTTTATCTCTAGTTCATAACCTATAAATAAAACTCACTGTATTTACTTCACCAATTTATATTAATGAACAAATTATATATTCCAGGCGTATTTTGAGGAGGAAAATGGTCAGGAGTACATTTATAAAGAGCCAAAAATAACTTCACTATCCGAAATATCTGAGCGCCTTCATCATTTATATGCTGAAAAATTTGGAATTGAAAATGTAAAAATAATAATGGATTCAGCGCCAATTGTACAATCTGATTTGGATCAAAAAATGGCATACGTTCAAGTAACTCATGTGACACCGTATTTTGAAAAAAATGAACTCGAACTACGTTTAACTGAATTCGAACAAAATCATGATGTTGCAAGTTTTATGTTTGAAACACCATTTACAAAAGAGGGTAAACCACGCGGTAATCCTGAAGATCAATGGAAACGCCGAACAATTCTCAAAACACAAAATTCATTTCCGTATATTAAAAAACGTATAACTGTAATTTCAAAAAGATTAATTGAATTGCCACCAATTGATGTTGCATTGGATGAAATGCGACAACGCGTCCAAGAATTGATAGATGTTGCACTTATTGTGCCGACTGATGCTAAAAAATTACAATTAAGATTACAAGGAAGCGTTTGTGTTACAGTTAATGCTGGACCACTTGCTTACGCATCAGCATTTTTAGATCCAGCATTATCACCACAATATCCCGATGATAAAGTCGAGGAATTAAAAGATGTATTTAGAGAATTTATTAAAATTTGCTATACCGCATTGCAGATAAATAGTAAAATAATTACGAGCGATCAACAAGAATATCAAGAAGTATTACGTGAGAATTATCAAAAATTATGCCAAGATTTATCATCATTATTAGGCGAATCCATTTGGCCTGATGATCAAGTCGGTAGTTTTAAACGTAATAGCGCTGCATTATTCAGTGCTATTAGTGGAGCGAATAATCATACGAGTATCGCTTGAGAATTTTATACGGTTATTCTTAATCGAGGGGATTACTCGTCGCATTCTAGTCTTTGATTTTTTTTTTTCGGATAAGTATTGTATTCAAATCTTTGAAGGATAAAAATATGCAGATAAACTTTTTTGATCAACAAACGAAAATATTGTTGGGATTTGAAATGGTGGTAAAAAAATTATGATGTGTTGGCACTGTGCAATGGTTTCGTAGAGCATGATATTTATTATAAAATAGTCTCCAAGAGCATTCTTCTAACTTTTATAATTTGGTTGCGACGAGCTAACAAACTTTTATAAAAAAGATTACTTCCTACATAGTCGGTAATAATATTATTACAATAATACAATTACTTTCCCGCCATAGCTAGATGTAAATCAATGTAAATACATTTCGTCGAGGCAAATCGAAAAATTGTTGAATTCGTTTTACCGTAAAAAGTCGATTCCGTGTCGCTCTTAAATACTCAACAGTATTTCATGGTCCCGGGGAATTTTTTATGGGGAATTTTGTGCTCTACGTATTGTTCATATGTAATTTATCTCAATCCGACTCTGTTTCGATAGCATTTCATATAAAACACCATGTGACTCCAGTTCAATATGCTGTTTTTATAACTCTTTTCTTAAATACTATTATTTCAAATAATAACCAAAGACTAGAATGCAAATGGTCAGTAGGGTGCTCCAGGAAAAAGTGAATCCGTTCGTCTATATCGACATAAATAGTTGTTCATTAATTAACCCTTTGAAGTATATATTTTCTCTCATAACAAAATTATTCGAAGACAGCACTCCTAAAATTCATAAGAAATCGCCCACTATCACCACTCGTATCGTGAAGTAGTAAAATTAGTAGTAAAATTTCATTTTTAATAGTGAAGGATCTCGTAGTAAGCCAAGAATGTGCAATTATTATAAAATTTTGAAAAAAAAAGTCGAAACAAAAAGAAACAATTTGTATTCAAAATTATTCATACAGGAATGCTTCAAAGGGTTGAAAACGTAGATAGGATACATTTTGTCCTTCAATATCTATACAGTATAATCGGCCTCCGAATTGTCAAATAGATAAATTGTCATGGAAAAATTTTTTTCTTTCTTCCCCGATTTAATACAATAGATAAATGAAATTTTCTACGAAACATTTTATACCACTTTTGATTATTAATACCAAAACGAGAAAGTATTTTCTTGGCCAGTGAAACTAAACGAAAAAAAATGAAACAATAAATAGAAACTTTGAACTACACGATTACAAAACTTTTTCACGTCCTCGTAATAGAGAATTTTTCTCGCGATAAAAACAAAGGTGAATCGTAGATTTCACGAAAAAAAAAGAATATATTTAAAAAGAAGGCTGATAATTAACGATTAATTAATCAATTAAGTCAATACAAAAATCTGAGTTTGCAGATTTAGTAGAGCATGCTAAAGATGCTTGACACAATTAAATATATATATCTACAATTCTTGAATATCAAGAAAACTTAAATCAATTCATTGAGATTATATTGAAAAAAAAACAAAAATTATATATTTATCCGTGCGCACATAAATTTTTGAGTGGATTACATGTTGGATGAAGTTGTGTACATATACATATGTATTATTACTATTATTATTAATTTTGTTTTTATTTTTATTTTCAATATTAATATTAACGATATTACGCCAAAATTTTATTGTGGAAATTTTATCGATCGCATTAATCGCTATTTAAAATTTTATTGTTTGAGAAACAATTTATAAATGAATAACGTTTGGAAATCCGATATTTGGATGAGAAAAGAAACAAAAAGTTCATCCTAATGTAAAATGTAGATATTGTTAAACGATAACTGCAGAGTTGAACCCATTATTTGATCAGTTGAATTGATAGGAAAATTTGTATTTTTTAGGTCTTTGATTTTCATCAATAATGTGTACAAATATCTTTTACATATGGGCGTGTGTGCATATGTTTGAGTTCGTTCATATAAGTGTGATAAATATATTGGTCAGAATTAAATGAAATATTAAGTAGATTGTAAATATTTTTCGGTGCATTAATTTTCTTCGATGAAAACTGTTCCAGTTCATTCAATATACAACTTTTTTTTAATGATCGTATCGTTATTTTTGCATTATCTTTTTCTTCTTTTATTACACAAATATATATATAAATATATATATTTATGTCTTTATAATTGTCTGCACGTAGTTTACATATATATATTTATAAATAAGACCAAAAATAAGTAATATGAATTGGAAGAAAAAAAAAATAATTTGGTTAAAACATTACACTAAAAAGAAAAATATATCAAATATTATCAGGTATCGAATGAAGCCGTCACAATAATAGAAAGAAAAAAAGTAAAACGAACCATGCCAGTTATCATTGATAAGAGAAATAACGAAATAGCTTCAATGTCTTTAAATAAGAAAGCATCAGAATAGATTTCTCAAATTTATTATATATATATATATCTATGTATGTATAATAAAAATAAATGAGTAATAATAGTTATTGAATGTTATAAATATAGAGTTATGCTGATAAATAATCATAGCATATTAAAAAAACAAACAAATCTCTCGTCAATATGAAACTAAAAAAATATGAATAAATAAAAACACAAATTGTGAAAGTGAAACACGTATATTTTCATTTATTGGTGCTAAAATTTATCCATCAATACATAAATATATGTCAATACATATATGTATGTATATGTATAAATTTAATTCTATGTTCTCCGTCATTCATGATAAAAAAAAATGCCCAGCAATCATATAATAAAATTTATTGAATAATAAAGCGACACGATTATTCAAATTCGTAATTTTTCGCAACAGTGTTTTTTTTTTTTTTCATTCGTTCTGGAATTTATTATGTATTCATAGTTTATAAAAAAATACATGACAATGCATGATGTATACGCGGATGATATCAATTATTATTATTTGGTATTATTATTATAATTGTAATAATAATAATTATTATGCATAGTGTTAATCGGGCCGCTTGCTTTTCATTTCACATATTTAGTATTCAAACCCTATTCTTTAACAATACATGTAAGTTTATATATTAATTTGAAATTGTGTAAACGCACTATACAGTATATATGTGCGTGCTGGATTTGATCTGATATATATACTTCACGGACTTATCTTCATTGATAGTTCTATTTTAATTATTCAATTGGATTTTTGTGTTAATTCATTCTTGTTATTTGTTGTCTGGTCATTCATTAGTGCGTTTCATTAAGTACCAAGTTTCTGTTTAATATTAATCTATTTATTCATTTAACACATAATCATTTTGTGTTGTGCACCAGGCCATGTCATTTGTATATTTGTTGGTGTGTTGATTATTAATCGCTGTTGAACTATCATACGATCAATAACATGCTATGTTTACTATAGAATTGTTATTTTTTTAAATAATTTCTTAGATCTTTCTTTTTTTCCTCCATTACTTTTCTATTTTGACGGAATTGATATAAATATATTGAACATTTTGTGACGTATTTTATTCTCTTTAGTTTTATTCTACCGGCAACGTTGAATATTGTCATTCAAAACATTTTATTTTTATTCAAAGGGAAAACACCAGGATGAAATATTGTGAAAGTTAATTGTTCTTTGTATATTCGTGATGATTGAACTTTCAACGATTATGTAGATAAAATATGGTATTGGAATAGAAAACATTGATGGAGACATCAATATATTGATTCGGTTTTTAAAAATTCAGCTAAACTAAAATAGTTTCGGTTCAAACAGCCTGAAGAAGATCGTGGAAATAATTAATTACATATAGTTAAGTAAGATGGTTAATCAAAAATATTGGCAGCTTGGATTTATATATATCTTAATATAAATATCTTGACACCGAAGGTGTATTGGGGACAGACCTCGACAGTTCTATTTCTGGTAAAAACTGAATTATATTCGTTCATGAAAATCGTGAATTAATCAACGTGGGATTCCGACAATTGGATGCATCGATTATGGGTGCGAGTGCATCTATTCAGGGCCGATAGTATTATAGTTGTTGTTTGATTAATTGAACTCATATACATTCATTTATTATTTAAAAGAAATATATTGTTAAGTGATTCAATTGTTAAATAAATCATTCTTTGTGTGGTTGATTACGTGGTATATTATTTCCCAAGGTCTATTTCCTTCCGTATTATTATTTTTACCTACTGCAATGGTATAAGCAATATTCAAACTTCAATTGTGTTTATTTCAATGATAAATAATTCCAAATAGTAGCAGTTGTGAGTGAAAAATTGAATAATACTATTAGGCTTTTGCACAAAAATATACGAAAATTCTTTTTCACTATCGTGAAATGTTACCACTTTTTAAATTATATTCTTTCTTTTATACCCAAAATTTTACTGCTAAAATTTGCAACAGTGAGGAACAATTTCTCCAACAGATCCACATATTAAACCAGATAATTTTAGTGATTTCAAATATAACTGAATATTTATTTATCTCATCATCGCAGAAATTTTAGAAAATAAATGACATAACTTTTTAGGTAATCATCCTAGTGTTTCCCCTTAATCCAAGTCGAGATTTGCAATTTTGTTTTTTTTCAGTTGAATATTACATTTCCATTCCGCTCACTCTTTCGTATCCTTCGGTCGGCCATTTGGATGGATATTTTCCATATCACTATCATATAACTGCATTTATACGTTTTCATGTATATCAATTAAAAATTTCGAGTTGATGGAACTTTTATTTCTCACCTTATTTTATTTCATTTCGTTTCTTTAAATAGAAGCTGAAGAACCACTTTTGAGTGTTATATTAAATCGCTTTCATATCCAATGAAATAATTCAAAATATCCGTGTTTTTGCTATCAAGCAGTTGTTCATAATTCGATGTATTATGCCATCATTTTTGTTTCAAATATTATTTCGAAAACCGAAAAAAAATATGCAAAAACTTGATATAATTTTTGGAATATTTTTTATTTCTTTTCCTTTCTGTTTTCTTCCATATTTCGTTCATTAATTAGAGAGAAGTTGAAATATTTTCTATCAAGAATTATTTAAGAAACAAACAATGAGTATTTTTATTCAAAATGTTCTCACGTTTATTTATATATATTCAGTATATATTTATTGAAGTAAATAATTGAAACAATGCCGCGGTGATCACAACATACAGCAGTCTAAAAAATGTCCCTCATTTATTAATATCATGATATATGCAAATTGGAAATATATTCTTTTGCAGATGCTCCTAAAATTTTCTTCTCATGTTTAATTAAAATCGTCCAATTAAAATCGAAGTGACTATATATAATTAAAATGCATTTTCCACACTCAGTTTCAGCAGTCTTGATCATTTCTACATCATGTGGTTTTGTTTGTTAAAATCGCTAAAACCTGGGACGTTTTTATTTTTCGCCTCATCAAACTGTTTTAAATCGTTCATATATATATATTTCATCTTCGAACGATTAGAATAAACACCACATTTATGTAAGTATAATAATTAATAATCCATCAATATTAATATATTATTGTTGTTGTCATAATTGCTGTGACTCTTCTTCATGTTCAAATAGCAACGGAATAACATGTCGTGATGATGATGAATTATTATTACAAACAATAGTATTATTATCTATCATTTCTTCTTGTTCAGCAAGCAATGGAATTGTTTGATGATTGTGAATATCAGCGTCAGACGGTCTTATACTTTGTCCGGGTAACATTCCCATTGGTATATTGCCAGATGGTGTTGTTGGTGCTGAACGTGATAACCATCGTTTGGTTTTATTACGTGCACTTGGTAAACCCAATGGCATATACATTTTACCACGTGCACGACGCATACGTGCATGAGCACATTCACCAATTGGACTTGATGGTCTCAATGACGGCGGTGAATTATTATTCAATGAATTAAAACCACTCGATGAATTATTATTATTACTATTATTGTAATTTATATTATTATTTGTATTATTGTAGTTAATATTATTATTATTATTCGATGAAATTGCACGATTGTGATCACTATGTGGTAGTTGCTTTATTTTATCAAGCAACTCACGAAACTGAAATGATAGAATGTTTCAATTAATATTCATGATAAAATATGATATTGGGAATATTTTAATTGGCTTCGAACTCTCTAACTTCAAAAATTTTGATTTTTCTTCAAACCAACTTTCAATATTCGTTCTCTTGAACGCGGTCAATTCTATTATATTCATTCAATATGAATCCAAAATTTCGCATATATCTTCAATCTATTGTCAACATTTTGATACATTTGTTCAACCCCATTTTTAATATTTCTCTAACATAACCTCGAAATTTCGGACACAGTTGTAAGCTGATAAGCAAAATGGATCATAACTAATATTCGACTTCTACATAGATACCTCTAGAGTTGGACTAGTAGCTCTCGGTGGTGAACACGGTGATTGAGCAGCTAAACTCGATATGTCAGAAGTTGTTCGATTGTTGGCAAGGGAAACAACCGAACCATCAGCAGCAATTTCCGCCCTATCACATCCCATTGTCGATAATCCATCAATACTATTATTACATGAATATGGCGGTGGTATTATAGTATTAGCTTCATTAACAACATTGCACATGAAACTTGAACTCAATGAATCCAATGTACTTGCGTGTGATAATGTACGGAAATATCGCATAACAAAACCAGATGTGCCTTTGCCCATTCCTTCATCAAAACCAATCACCAATGGATATAAATCCGGTTTTGATGTCACCTAAATTCATATTCAAATAAATATATATATCAATGTTCAGGGAATAATATTGATTAATAATTGTATAGGAACAATTACCTCATTATATGGCGGTGGCAGAGCCTGAACAAATGAACTACATCGACTGTAATGCGGTGGTGGATAACATGATGAAGATGATGCTCGTTCAGATGTTGTACTGTCATCGGATGATCCAATACGTCTTCTTTGCCACAACCAACAACCACATACCGCTGCCAATGTCAATCCTGCTAATATAGCCGCCCTATAATTACAAAAACAAAAACCAATATGATATATGTGAGTTGAAAATAATTTATATTAATCTTGATAATATATAATTAATGGAATATATAAGTATGAATATAATCATTAATCATCATTTATTGATGATTTTATTTTCCTCAACTATTGTCTCATTCTACGAACCATAAATACCAGTAAGTCCAGATCAAGATAGCGAACATCTCAGCAACTGGAGTTGTTGGTTGCGAATACATATAACAGCAGCCCAATGAGCAGCACTCTTTTGGTGGAGAGCAGCTGTAAGAAGAAAGAGTAACATAAAGGAAAAAATGTTGGAAGAATTATTAGCATGTGTTTTTTCACATTGCGGCTGACATATAAATTTGATATTTGTCAACTACAAAAAAAAAATGAAAAGTCATTATCTAACACCAAACTATAGTTGGGTGTGTTAAGCTGTTTTGTCATTTTTTTTTCCTGTTTAGTTATTTTTTTTTTTACGTAATATCAAAACTTACACATGCCCTCCATTGCAGAACTTAGCAGAGACCTTTAAAAGCAAAACAAAAATTGTTTTTTACTGTTACATATTCTTATTGAATTTAGAAGTAAATAATCTCTAAACTATTTTGAATATAATTCAAATATATAAATAGAAACATAATGAGAAATGGGAATGGAAATTCACTAAACGTGAAGACGATGACAAAGAAAAATATGATGTCAAACAGAAGTAGGTAATTAAAATACATTTTTTCTAACTTAGCATAAAAATATTAAAAATAATTGCAATGATAAAATTGATAATATAAACATAGGTAATAATTCAAATCTACAAATAATACACTATTGAATTATCAATATAAAAATAACTGATACAAATAGTTACAGGAACATAGAAGACAATGACGAATAAAAACATAAAACGAGAACAAAAAATGTTGAAGAAATTTTTATCAATTTTCAACTTACACATAAATAATTAAATAACACTTTCAACTATTATAAATACATTCACATATACATATCATATTGTATATTAAAATGTTGATTTGCAATGTGTCGTCTAGACATAGATAGAACAAAACTAAGCACAACTTTATTGATCGACTCCTGCTGACGGATGCGAATCAAAACCCTCTCTCTGCTCTATCATCGTCGTTAACATATACTCTTTGTGTGTCTAAATTGGTACACTTAAAATGAAATATTTATACATGCTTGCACGTTTATACGAAACTTAATTAATAATTATTAATCATTTTAATTTATATTTTTATGTGTGTTTCTTTGTTTTGTTTCCAGAATTATATGT
Organism: Zele albiditarsus; assembly: GCA_958496275.1. Taxonomy (NCBI): domain Eukaryota; kingdom Metazoa; phylum Arthropoda; class Insecta; order Hymenoptera; family Braconidae; genus Zele; species Zele albiditarsus. Next base: position 6,826,163 of record OY292410.1, read on the forward strand.
ATTTATGTTCACTCTCTTACTTGACTAAAGAAGAAAGTTAGGAGAGTCGGTGCGATAGGCTGCGAGATGCGGATCGCCTGCACCATTCTCTACAAAGAAAGAAAACGACAAAACTAAACCAAACCAAGTGGTGATATGGTCTCGTCAGTGATGTTTTACGTGTGTTAGAGGGAGCATTTGGGTGCTCATATATGCCAGGTATATATCAGTGGATCCTGCGCAATACGACAGTGCAGATAATGAATGAAGAATTGGATTAAATACATTTCATATATATTGTTTAGATATGGTCGATGAATTCAGATATTTATGTATATACTATATAGAAACCTGCTGAAAGTTCGATAACAGAAACTGGAATGCAGGTTTCCCTCCTTTTTTTTCTAAACAACTATTTTTATAATGAGCACCTGAGAGGATTTACATTCAGTATATTTTGCTCCTGTTGGATCCGTTCAACTGCTAAAATTTTATTCAATCGCAGTCATATACAGTCGATGATGAATCTCAATAACGAAATATTAATTTAGAATTAATTGGATATCATGGTTACTATTCAAAAATTATTAACCGAGATGAAGATGATTGAAAGAAAAAAATGATTTTTGATATAAAATTATTATGAAAATTCAGTTATAAGTGGTTACAAATTCTTTGACCGAATTTAATGATGATTGACAGAACCCTGAACTTTACATTCACCTAATAATTATTATTGTAATGTCTAAAGTTGGAACGCAAAATATTCAAACATTCTACAATGTATCAGCTATTGTTTTCTCCAAATATATTACAAATTTTTCATATTTCCATTTAAAATTCATATTTATATATTAAATGTATTTGAATTTCGCGGTAGCTGTTTGAACATAATATTATCGATAAAGTAGGGTCTTATTTCCTCATTACCAACAGAGGGTCAATTACTTTTGAGGTTATGTTAAATTATTGGCACACCAATAACAACATGAATATATATTTTAGCCATCTATCGATTGAATAATGAATTGAAATGAAGAATGTGGCAAAGTAAAAAGGGTAACGCATGTACATGCGGCGGTTTTTCGTCAGCTTGATGACGATCAGACTGTGATTAGCTCGTGTACGGTCAACGAAGATAGATTCATATAGAAGTACACGGCTATAGGGAGATTTGAGGCAAAGCTCTCAGCGATGTAGATAGCCGCGTGACGGCGGCACTGTCGACCGATCAATTAGCTCCGCCTACTAGCCTCCCGCTCTTGGCGTGTTGTCGACTGCGGTCGACAACGCGTTCGTGGTGGGAGCCTAACTGTTGCGTCACCTCTCCTACTTTGTTGCCTCTCCTTTCGCCGCTCGCTACGAAGGCACGCTTGAATGGAATTGATTTAAAAAATAGCATATAAAGAAAATAAAATGAAACTGGATCCATCAGTTTAGGGGTTGGTTATAATTAATCAAGTAACTGTTGTTCGAAATAATGAAGGGAAATAAATGGTTCTCAATTTTAAAAAAATTGATGATCTTTTGATTGGTCTTGAAGTGATCGATACATCGAATTAAGATGAAACGAATAGAGCGAAAAAATAAAATGAATGACAAGCCTATAATTGAATATCAAATGCAGCCATTGCTTAAATATTAGAAAACTACATATATACCACAATGTTCCCATGGCCGAGTGGGTAAGGCGCCCGACTGGGGGAACGAAGGAGCCGCGTTCGATACTGGATGCTTGCATTTTTTTTTTTCTAATTTTCTTATGCATCTCGTCACGTATTTATTGTTCGTTGGAGACACGCAACGAACGTCAAATACAAAAAATGGTAAAAATAATGAAGAGCTAATTACTCTAGCCTCCTCTTATTTGTTGAAACCTGTAAAATCCTGAAAAATAATTATTAGGTATTAAGGATTAGTAATGGAGTAATAAAAAAATGTCCGTTGACCTATTTATTTTCCAAAATACATGTTTTATTGTAAATAATTGATTCATAAAGCATAAAATCAAAAATAAGTATTCGAATCTAGGATATGCACATTTATTTATTACCATTTTGGAATTAACATTGAGAAATACACACAAATGCCCACTCTCAGCTAATCTCAGTTTATATTAATGTAACAGACTGTGCACAAAGGGTGCAGATATTATCAATGACAAACAGGAAGTTTTTATTATTACAAGCTTTAACATGCAAAAAAATGCTATTTATAATGGAAAAAAATTATTTATATTTGGATAGAAAAACAGAAATGCGTACGAATAATAAGTGCATAACGTGATATTAAAAAAAACAAAAAAGTGCAAGCACCAAGGATCGAACTCGGTTCCTACAAAATACAAGCCGGACGCCCTATCCATTTGACCACAGAAATATTTAAAGGTAAAAGTAGTTTTCTAATATTTAAGTAATGGCTGCGTTTGGGGTTTGATCAAGCTTGCCGGCTTATTCGGTTAGTTTATCGCTTTATTCTTCTCATTTTATGTAATTAACTATATTTTCAAACATAACAGGCAAATCGTAATTTTCATAGTAAAACAACTCGTGTTCTGCTATTATATAATGTATCATATCTCTAATGTGCTTATTTACTTTATATATAATACACAAAAAATAATATTAAATCTCCACTTGGGTCTATTGTCATTCGGGTGCGAAAGAGCACGCACCATCGTTTCGAGTGAGTACGAGCGAGAAACACGATCACCCCAATTCGTGATTGGCTGCTGTAGCGACTTACACATACAAATATTTGTATGTGTAGAGCGCTGTTTGTGAGCCATGTGTGAATTATGTGCTAGGAGCGTTGCGAGAGAGAACATAGCATTAACTTCAGCGAGTGCGAGAGAGACAGTATTCACCTCAGCGAAATCCCCACTTTGGTGTATCGTCGATCGGGTGCGAGAGAGAACGCACCATGACCGTTTCAAGTGAGCACGAGAGAGCAACTCGATCACCCCAGTTTCTGATTGGCCGTTGAGGCGGAGCTAAACTCACCGACGCAGTCACATGCGTGTGTGCTTGTTGGTGAGAGCACACAAGGAAAGGGCGATGCTAGTGCCACCTTTCCGTTGGGGTGATTACTATGGCCAAATCACCCCAACTTTTCGCCTCAAATCGTCTACAGGCCGTGCACTTCTATAGGAGTCTATCTTCGTTGGTACGGTGTAGAGAGTAGTGTGATCGGTGTAAAAAGTCTAGTGTGAGTAAGAGAGAAGAAGAGAGACCCAAAATGAAAATGTGGCAATCAATTTAACATATATATATATACACACACACATTTACACCACAGATTGAAAAACGTTGCAATGAAATTAAGATTTTTTATTGTTTATGTATATTGAATATAATTGAGGTTATTTTATTGAATAAAACGAAGGAGATTGTGGTAACGAAAATTGATGGTTCTATGTTATTATTTTATGAATCTGAAACAAAAACTGAAGTTGAATAAATTGGAAAAATGAGGATCATATATATATTATTCAGTGTTTTACAATTTTTCAACATATGTAAGCAATCAAGTGCTTGGGACAATGAAGAATTAGAAGTATTTGACGTTGTTGAAGAAGTTAATCAAAATTTTTATGAACTTCTCAATGTTCCAAAGGTATTTGTAATTATAAATAATCGAATTATTTATTCATTCATCTATTTATTCATTTATTCATTGGGTTTGTTTTAGGATGCCAATGCCACGAGTATAAGAAAAGCATTTCGACAATTGTCGTTACAATTGCATCCAGATAAAAATGATGCACCCGATGCAGATGAAAAGTTTCGGAATGTAAGAAAAACCTTGGAATAACGATTAAGTATATATGAAACAGCGAGAGAAAAAGTCGACTAACCCACATTGACATTGTTCTCAGTACTTAGCATTTTAATAAATATGTCTTGGAAATTACGAAAATTTGGAATACTATTGAACATATTGTTATATTTACGTTACGACTAGAGAGTCATGATGAAATGAAAAATTCAATTTCGATATTTCATTGTGTTCTAATGAATAGTGATACGATTTTTACCGGAAATCGGTGTGACTGATGAGACCAGGGGTGTTGAGAAGAAATAGTAGAAAAATTTAGAACTGGAGTCGGTGCCTTTTTTTTATTTGGAAAAAGTGTGGGTCGGTCTGGTTTTTCGTTTACACTTTCATTCTGGACAGCGAATCATTCATTAAACGTCATTCAACATAATATTAATGATTGATTTTTTTTCTTATTGCAGTTGGTGTCTGTTTATGATGTGTTAAAAGATCCGAACAAGAGAAAACATTATGACAATGTTCTTGTCAATGGATTGCCAAATTGGCGATCTGCTGTATATTACTATCGTCATGTACGAAAAATGGGACTATTGGAAATGAGCATTATATTATTTATAGTTATCACAATTGGACAATATCTTGTGGCATGGGCAGCATACTTTGAAAAACGATATACTTATGTGAGTAAACTGAATTATTGCGATTGAAATAATAAGATTTAAATATCAGATATATAATTGATAATCATTAATTGATTGTAATCTTATTTTCAGGAACAAGTATTAGGTAGTAAATTACAGAAATTACAAAAGAAAAATCGTAAAGGTAAAATGGAAGTGCCAGATTTAGCAGATATACTTGAAAAAATTCCATCTCCTAGTGTTTTTAACACATTGCCATTTCAATTGCCACGTTGGACTGTCGCGTCAATCGTTGGTATACCATCAACAATATGTGCAATCAAAGAGATGATTGAAGAGAGGAGAAGACGAAAGAAAGAGGAAGAGGAAGCAGCATTGTACGTATAAATAATTTAGAATATTTTGATTTTTTCATCACGTTATGAAAAATAATTAGGAATAGTCGGATTTATTTAAGTTGTATCCATATGTTATGCATTATTATGTTTTTTGTGGTATTAGAAACGACAAAAAGATGTATAAAACTTTTGCTCAATTACTGAGATGAAAAGATCAAACCGAGTCAGTTAACGTGAGAATTAATGAAAACAATTTCTTTATTAAAATTGTTTTCTCTATAATGTATTTCAGAGCGGAAGAGAATGAAGAATCGGAACCAGAGCCAGTACCACGTGGTCCACGTCGACGTAGACCAGTTTTCACACCGCAAGAGCACAGTGGCAATAGCACCAATGAAACATATAATAATAGAAAAGAAAATATTCGTCCAAATAATATTTATGAGAAGCCAAGAATGGTTGGCGGTCTTTGGACGGATGATGATATTATTGAATTGATTAAATTAGTCAAGAAATATCCAGGTGGTACACAAGATCGTTGGGAGAAAATTGCCATTGCAATGAATCGTACGGTGAATGAAGTGACATATATGGCAAAAAAAATAAAAGATGAGGGTTTGAAACCCAAAGTGAATACAGATGATGTTCAAGTTGATGTACAACCAAAGAAAGTTAAGACGCGTGCAGTTGAAAATGATGAAGGTGTTGATTGGAGTCAGGAACAACAAAAGGCACTGGAATCCGCGTTAATTAAATTCCCTAAAAGTGGAAATGTAGATAGATGGGAAAAAATAGCCAATTGTATTGAAGGAAAAACGAAGGTATGTTTGAAATATATATTTTTTTGTTTCTGCTATATAATTCAATTTATTAATTTCTTATTTGTTTATGTTGCAGGAAGAATGTCAATTACGATATCGACAGTTGGTTGAAATTGTTAAAAAAAAGCAACAAGAGCAAAAAGAATAATTTGCCAGATATTTTTACAAGAATTTCAATTTATATTTTTCTTTTTTGATTTTGTATTTTGGAGATTTATTGGTTTAATGAACTGAAAAAAAAAAAAAAAAATTAATATCCAATAATTCTTGTTCGGTGAATTTCACTTTTATCGAGTGACATTTACGCCGTGTAAATAATAATATTTAAAAAAGAAACAGATACGCAATATTATGCATATGCAAATTGGAAATTCATCTCTTTTATTGTGAAGAAACCAAAATAATAATAATGTGACATAGTGGTACTGTGTCGTTGAATTCAACACAATTTTTCGTTACTTTATGACAAAAAAGAGACATTATTTTCTAGATGAATCCTTCGTCTTTGAATGTGTTAATTTGATGAATTAAGAATGAATGAAAAATTATTCAAAAACAAATTTTTTCGCCCAAATTTATTAATCAATTGATCAATTATATGTATTCTTAATCAAAATTCATTAATTATTATTTACAAAATAGATAATTTAGAATTGAATAATTTAATTACGTCTTCGGCGTACACGCGATATTCGCCATGCATTTGGTTCTTCGTATTTATTGTATAACGGCTCGAGTCGTTGATTTTTCTTGAATTTACTCAATTTTGTTGGATCACTAAATTTGAAAAATGCTGGTGCAAATTCCACCAACCACTTAGGATCAATTGTCGTAACTTCGCGCATATATTCCTTTGTCGTTTGCACCAATTCATGATAAATAACCTGAAAAACAAAAATAATTGACGAAAATTCAACTACATGATTTTAAAATAAAAATGAATTATTTTTATCAACTCTTTCACACATTGAACAATAGTTTGTTATTCACTTTCAAGTCTTCGTTATTTCTCATTCATTCTGATTCGTTGTATTGAAATGCGATGACAATTTTTTTTCAAATCCAGAGAACTATTTTTAATAAATTAAATAATTGTCGAAATTAGAATGATAGCCGGAGCGATTTGAGATGGAACAATATTTTCATTAGTTTTCACGATAAGTGGGAATCGTGCAGATATGAAAAAAAATTTCTCTAGTTGAAACCAAATCTTTGATTTATAAATTTGCAAATTGGAACAAGTTGATCAATGTGAAAGTAATTGGGAGATCAAAAAATGTCTTTTATTTTTGTGCAAATTCCAATTATTCCGTTTTTGTTTTACAAAATTCGTCTTTGATTTGATAAATAAAAGTGTACACAGATCTCGAGAGTAGCGGGTAAACTAATCAACAATAAATCAACTTACCCATTCCGGTTGTCGATTGAATAATGCACTACTCGGATGAATGTAAACAACTTGACTATCAACAAGCGTTCTATAACCTTCTTGTGGATCTTTTTTAGCTGCATTACGAAAAAATCCAGAACACACGGCTTTTTGTATTCTCACTGTATTCTTCCCTGCCGACACAACATCAAGTTTATGTCGATCCATAATACCCAATAATTGTTTTCTCACATCTTGTGCGCGTTTTAATGTTCGTATTTGAACAAAATTTTCATAACACCAAGCATTACTAAATTTATTATTCCTCCACGAATTATAAACTGCCAATAATGTCAAATGATCACCCTCAGCTTGATTAAACTTTGCTTTTTTCTGATCGGCCAATGCTTGTTTATCTTTTGGACGATAAAAAACATTTTGCACCGAGAGCATACTTACAATTGTTAATATTTCATCCGAACATTGTAAATGCACGCTCATAATTAACATCTTTGATAAATTTGGTTCTAATGGAAATTCAGCCATTCTTCTACCCAATCTCGTTAATAATCCCTCATTATCTAATGCACTTAAACTGTGCAATGATTCCAATGCCATTATCAATGATTCAACTGGTGGCGCGTCCATGAAATCAAAATGCAATAAATCATTGATTCCCATTGTTTTCAATTGCAATACAGTTGTCGCTAAATTTGTTCGTTGAATTTCCGGTACTGGTGTTGGTAACATTTCATCTCTATACGCACGTTCTGTGTACAATCTGTAACATTTTCCGGGACCAGTACGTCCAGCTCGTCCTGCACGTTGTTTAGCCGCTGCTTGACTGATTGGCGTGACAATTAGACTGTCCATACCAGTTTTTGAATTGTAAACTTTTTGTTTAACGAATCCCGGATCAACGACATAATAAATTCCGTCAATAGTCAAACTTGTTTCAGCGATATTTGTTGCAATTACGACTTTACGTGAGCCAGGCGGCGCCGGTTCGAATATTCTGGTTTGCATTTCGGACGGTAAAGCTGAATAAACCGGCAAAATGATCAGTTCTGGCACATCAGGTCCCAATGATTTCATACGTTCATAAAGAATTTCACATGCAGTATCAATTTCCTCTTGACCAGTTAAAAACAGCAATATATCGCCGGGTGGTTCACGTAAATGTATTTGCATAACGGTTATCAATGCAGCGTCCAAATAGTCTGATTCAGGTTCTTTAGTGTACATAACTTCGACTTCGAATGTACGGCCTGGAATCGTGAATATGGGCGCGGCAAAAAAGTATTGTGAAAATTTAACGGAATCCAATGTTGCACTGGTGACAATGAGCTTCAAATCTGGACGTCGACCAACCGCTTGCTTCAACAGTCCAAATAGTACATCAGTGTGTATTGTACGCTCGTGCGCTTCGTCCAACATTATAACTGAATACATCTTCAAATCGAGATCGATCAAACATTCGCGCAATAACATACCGTCCGTCATGTATTTAATATTTGTTTCTGGTCCAGTACAATCTTCAAAACGTATTGTATAACCGACTTCTTGCCCTAAACGACAACCAAACTCTTCAGCGACACGTTTAGCAACCGACATTGCTGCGACACGACGCGGTTGTGTACAACCAATTTTACCACGCGATGTGAAACCCGCTTCAGCTAAATATTGCGTTATTTGTGTTGTTTTACCCGAACCCGTTTCACCAATCACAATTATTATCTGATGTTCCGTTACGGCTTTGACCAAATCATCACGCAATTTATATATGGGCAAACTTTGCCGTTGTTCAAGTAATGTTAAATTTGTTTTTTTACCAAACGACGATTTTTTACCGCCAATAACGTGCTTTTTCCATTCAGGTAAATCTTGAGTTTGTAAACCAATACCGCGCATATTTGATGCTAAAGCACGACTTTCAGCGCCTGGCAATGGATCAATCCAATTTTTATTTAATCCAGTTGGCACTGAATCAGTTTCCTGTTCACGCTGTAGCATTTTTTGTTCACGACGTTCTTTAGCCAATGCACTTTGCATCATTGCCGCTTGGGCTAGTGAACCATCTGGATTTTTAACAATTCTGACTGGACTTAAATCGCCCAATGCACGTCCGTGTCCGTGTAAAAATGGTGGCTCCTCTTCCACCAATTCAATTTCCATATCTTCCTCCTCGTCATCTTCACGCGGTAAAATCCCCGTTTCCAAATCGAATTCCGGTAATTCACTGCGATCAATACACGCGGCTGCCAACATCTGTTTTATTTCCCATTTTTCCGGTGATGACAAGCGTTGAACGCGTTTACGTGAATACGTTTCATCTTCATCAACATTACCTTGAAGTTCAAGCAATGACGTTGGCCGATCGGGATTACGCAAATGTTTTTCATCCTCCTCCGCTTTACTTATTGCCAATATTGGATTCAAATCACGTCCCGTTTCTTGATCAACGTCTTTCATGCTCAATGAAACCTTTTGTCCACCAACATTTAATACTTTAACAAGAACTTTTTGTCCACGTGTCGCAACTTCACTTGCATTAACAACACGTCCTTCACGTCTCAATTGTGATATGTGAACGAGACCTTCCCATCTACGTTTCAAACCCTCCAATTGAACGAAGCAACCAAATGGAACTATATTGGCCACTTTGCCAGCATAAATTTTTCCAACTTCTGGATCCATTGATACTTCTTCATTTGAACATGAACGCGTACGACTTTTTCTATTGCGTCTCTGTGTATCGCGATGTGAACGCTCTCGTGATCCACGACGTCGATTACGGTCCTTCGACGATGATCTGCGACGATCTTTTGATGATGATCTACGACGATTTTTCGATGATGACCTACGACGATCTTTTGATGATGATCTACGACGATCGCGCGACCTGTGACGTTTGCGATCACGATCACGATCGCGGGATCGTGAACGATCGCGTGAACGTGATCGGTGCTTTCGACTTCGTCGTGGACTACGTGAACGATGACGTCGATCTCTTGAACGTTCACGTTTGTTCGATTTTTCTTTTTTCTCTGGCTCTATTGTGTGGTTAGTTTCAGGTGGTGTTTCACCAGTCTTTTGCAATGACGACGGCGCAAATGCTTCAAGTGAAGCCATTGCATCGTTCACTACATCGTCATCATCACCACCGACATTTAAATTAGGTTTTACTGCATTGGCCATTGCTAATCCTGGAAATTTATTCGCCAATTCATCCTGTTTACTCGATGATGATTTTGATGTCGAATTTTTGTCGAACGATTTTGCGGGTTTCATGTGTTGAATTATTCGCAGCAGATTTGAAATGAAAGAATCCTGTTTGGGGCAGATAGAGAACATTATTATTTTTATGTTATGTGTAAAAATCATAATTATAGTATGGACTGAATAATATTGAAATCTAATGTGTGTGAATGAATTATCAATAGTTTCGAATAATGAATGATATTTCTTCACAAACTCGCAGCTATTCATTCAAGAAGTGAAATAAAAAAGAAAGAAATTTGTACATATACTTACTGAAAATTCAGCTCCATTTTCTAACAATACTTTTCGGAAACCCTCGAATGTTGTATTATTTTCGGCCAAATGGATAATGAATTCAGCTAGAACAATAAATATATATTCAGTTATTTAAAACCAATTACATTTTTTCGAGTCAATGATTTGTCAAAGTTTGTTGTTTATTGTTGATATTTATTTTCGAGGTTATGTTTATGATTCAATAAATGTATTTGTTACCTAAATCTTTGTCGTTCAATCCCAAATGATTCTCTAATTCTGTACATACTTTCGACACTAATGAAAGATGCTCTAATTTAGCTACTTCGTCCATTTCCATTATTTTTGATGTTATTGCTTAATTTTTTGAAGTTTTTTAATATTGTTCCTGTAGTTTAGATATATATATAAAGTTTTCTGATAGCTTTGCTTGCGTTTACTCCATCCATTTTACATTTACTCGAAGAACATTAGTCAAGTTTATTTGAGGTTAGGTTCGTATTCTCCTTCTGCAATGTTTCACACAAATATTTGAGGTTATGTTATAGGGAATTTTTCCCCTGTTTTCATTTCCAATGAAAGTGATAACACTGGTTGGACTACACGGTGCAGGCGCAGTTGTTCTATCATGATTTTTTTCATTTAATTACAGAATTCGTTTGTATCTACTGCGATCATACAAGTTCATCAGGATACATATCATATGCCCTTGATAGGACATTGATCAGTGGAGTTTGATTACTGTTATTGTAATTATCATTGTCATTATTATCAACATTAGTATGATCATTATTTTCATTATTATTATTGATGACTACGTTTACAGTATGATGCTATTGAGGAACTTTTGTTCCTTCGATTCATCTTTGATTCATAAGTACTTACATTCAATTTTTTTTTTGATTCACTAAAATGAAAATTCTCTCGTAAATTTTTAATATATTATAAATTTATTGAAGATAATTCACCTCTCGATGATCCAAAGAATTTCATCATCTTATTTTATCTTTATCCTTGGAAGTATCTTAGACATTATTAAATAAATGAAAGCACCAGAGACTTTTTTTTTTTCATTATTGCAATACAATTTTAGATAAGACTCCATCTGAGCATATTTCTGTGTCGTATGAAAATTATAAAGTTGCATATGCGGGTCATGAAGAAAATTAAATATATATCTTCCTGGATTCGTATGTTGGTTGTAACGAATTGCATAAAATTTCATGAAGGAGTGTAACAATCAGCCATTTGTACTCACATTTCAAATAAAAAATTGAACTCAAGTTTAGTTAAAAAAAATAGCAGAATAAATTCAACAATTGCGTAGTACGTGCGATTCTCAAGTATTATGTTCGCAAACGACTTGAGTCATACCTACGAAATATAACATAAAATAAATTAACTTAAAAATATTGTCTTGAAAATGGCTTCAAGCAATTTTATCAACTAAGCTCCTGAAGTCGTATTGATAAATATATGATATGGTTTTATGTATGCGCAGTGTGATATAATATTTGAAATGCATTGTTGGTGACAACTCAGCATAGTACATACGTGGCCGAACACAAAGTGAAAATAAAATCAGCGAGGCTCCAGTGCTCTTCTGCAAAATGATCATCATTTATTCAATATTGTTGTGTCAGTTGGTTTGTTGTAAGTTTCTAAATTGTCATCATATTTTTTTGCGGATCATCATTTTTTTCCTGAAATATATATCCCAAACTCAAGTGATAGTTCGTAGTCCTTGAATCATTCCGTCTGTAGGCATCTGAAACAAAAGAGAAAAGATTTGATTCCCAGTTTCCGCACCCCAAATATACTCTAAACAGTCGAATTTGGTCTCACCATACTACATGAGCTTAGGTGGAAATAGAGCCGTCACGGTTTTTCCTAGTTTCAATTCTGTTACGTGGCCAAACAGGTTCACATTTCAAAAAATTCTACTATGTCACTCAGCTAATTGCTTAGAGATGCGGCATACTGGAAAAAGAAATTTTTCAATGCCAAATTATTTATATTTTTCAATAAACAATTGGAATTTCGCGATGATATTTTTTTTTTACGTTGCATTTCACATTTTCTCATAATCAGATACATTTCACAAAGTTTCATGTTTTCATCACCATACTGAATCACCACAAGTTTTAATGGGTTCATATACGTATTTAGCCGGCCAGACGTTGAACCCTTTCTCACCGCCATTGCATCATGTAAAATTGGGAATAGTTGAAAACAAAAGGATAATTAAGCGTGTGAATTTGAAACCAACAAGACGAGCATTAGCTAATGAACATTTACCAGTGTGGATTTTGACTGGTAAAATAGACGTCAAGTCTGTGAGTAATACAGGTGGTGATGAATTGAAACGTGATTATGAGGTATGTGACGATAATAATTTATTTGAAAATTATAAAAATTGATATACCAACGCAAATAACATTATTAATTTGATCAGGTGATGAAACAACTGGGAGAATTCACAATCTATCAAGATCCCGGAACGTGTTCATCAGCTGTATACTTTCATAAACATCGTGAATTTGTAATAACTCTAGTCATTAACAATTTTGAATTTCACGAAGGGAATGAAGTGTTCGAAGTACAGTGAATAATGCCGAATGCGATGGGACAGATAGTAATATTCACTAGACAGAACGATGAAAAAGTTACAAAGCGTATAGAAATTCTTGACCACTTTTGTTTTCCTAAAAATAGTAGGAAGTCTTCTTATACTGAATGTTAATAATAGCCGAATGTATATCAAAGGTTACAAACCATGTGATCTAATTAGCAATCGATATTACAATTTTACAATATCTTTCTGTTCGTTATATTGTAAATCATCAGAAGAACAATTGAGAGCATGTACCTCGATTCACTGAATGGGATAAAAAGCATTATTGTCACAGTTTTATATTGTATATTGTAGCAATATTTTAGATACAAGTGTATCATGAAAATTACATTCTTCTATATTCAATTTTATTATCCAAAGTATATAAAGATCGTATTTTTGACACAACCATTTTTATTCTTTCCTGGATAATTGTAATTCTCACTGTTCTGTAAATCACCATTTTCTTCGTGTAATCAGTAGAATTGCTAAGCAAGAATTGATTGATGAAAATATATATCCTCTTCTTCTAGGATGGCCTGATTGGTGACGAATATTTAATTCGGAAACTTTCTATTGACGAAATTCATCCTACTGAAGCAACATTGCTCCCGTTAAATAAAGTTGGTGTTTGTCGTCGGACGAAATATCGAGACCACACAAATGAAGTACGAATGGTAGACACAGGTAGGTTTCACTTCCCACCGATTTATTCAAAATAACGTTACTAATAACAAAACGCGTTGATTTATTCCGAAGAATCAGTTATACATTGAATGAAAATTGATTGATATAGATCCTGAAGCAGGCGTGAACAATCAAAAAGGGGCATTCACATATGAAGGTCGTTTATATAATGGTTATCCAGAAGTATTGGTAATAATTTCCTGGGACTTAGCAGAAGAGTGGACCCAAAAGTAAACATGTGATCAAAGAATTAGTCACATAAACTGTTATAATAGTTACACGCGTTTACTTATTTTACAGTGTGCTGGAATCCGATTGGTACACCACAATAGTATCAAATGTGTTGACTTTATTCAACGGGGTTGATATGTTGTATGCAAAATTGGATTATACAAGAGTTCTAATAAACATTGCCGGAGTCATAATAGGGACAGTAAGTGTATATTGGTTCAGTATACAGGCAGTATGAACATATTAAGAAATTTTTTCAATGCTTTCAGGCGAAAGAATCATTTGATTTCTTGAAAGATTGCTATCATATCAGGATGACTGTAGTACTTCAAAATTTTGTGACTTTACTGGACGCGAGTTGTGTCTACGATGGTATTGAAACGTTTCTAGACGCTCGAAAGAATGAAATCCCACGTGAATCTTATGATATTACCGTTTTCCTCACGAGGTACATTTCTATAGTATTTGTCATTTCAATAATTCATCAATTTCTGATGCCACAAAGGAAAGACTGGTTTGCGACACTTGAAATCAATCGAGTTTCACAAATTTTTTTATTTGACGAAAATATATGTTTTTTCTTCTCTACTTCACAGTACATTCATTTCACATTTGAACAATACGGAAATGTTTATACAGTGAACAATGACTGCAAATCTAATTTTCAACTTAAACGAGAAAACGAAAAGGTTCGGAATTCTCATCAAAGTCTGTCGTCCATTAACCAGAAACATAGTTAGAGAATGGAAGAATTATGTGATTCGAAATGTAAAGTTTGAACTTTCATGAAAGAAATTTGATTAAACTCTACAAGAATAAAGTCTTGGAAGCCCTCATTGTTCTAAAGAATACATCAACGTTTCTGCCCATCAATTTGGATAAAGCGACATTGAGAATAAATTGTTCAAAATGTCGTGCGCGCTCGTATACTTATACTATTATCATTTCTTCTCAAAACTGTGACTTCAATTGATATTTCGATTGTGACTTTACGACCTAAAAAGTATGTTCTTTGATAGTACTATTGTTGATAGACATAATTGAAAAATCAGAGTATTTCAATTCGTGAATCGGCCACACTCATTCAATCAAACATTCCAGTTAAATTTTAATACCTTCATGTTGTATTATTCCATTAGAAAACAGTTATGTACATTTGAGGAGGACGTTCCTGGTAGTGGACATCAAACAATTGACTATGTGATAGGTAAGAATATGACAAGTATGAAATTCGCAATGACACTTCACAGTCCATGGATTTTTGTTCAGGGACAAACGAATATCTATCAATATTTTCTCCTTGTGGATAATTTATTATGTTGCAGGTATCGCGTATTTTCCAGATGGCTTTTATCAAAAACGCAAAGATGGCGATCCGTTGATACTGATTACACCTATTACAACTGATAAATATTTGAGCAATTATCCCACGCTTGCACATGAAATAGCTCATTCGTGAGTTTCTCTTTTCAACACAATTTGATTTAAGGCCAATATTATGCGGATAATTATTTGCATTTATTTGGAAAATTGTAGAATGACTGTAGAGCACGATGAATCAGAGTACTTGACCCCTAATGGAAAATGTAGTGGAAATATCATGAAAACTATAACTCGGATCTGGTGCGACGAATGCTTATCATGGAGCGATACTTCCGAAACAACTTTCTACCTTTTTTTCAGGTGAATCATTACATTATTTTGTTCAACATGATTGAAGTAGATACCCAATTCCGCTTCAACGTACTCAATTCCATTCCAAACCAATGTTCGCATAGTATTAGACATATACTTCTTTGAGAAATACTAAGTTCTGAAACAGTTTTCTGGAATTAATTGTTATAGTTTTAAATCTCTTGAAAATAACTTCATCCCGGGAAATAGATACCCGTTGTTATGCATTTTATGGTCAGTGAAATTTGTTGAGAGTCGATCTCATCCTGTATATATTCCAAATCGATTTCAATTCGAGTTTCAATTATGAAAACACTACAATAGAAAAAAATTTGTTGGTTGAAAAAGGAGAATATGAAATGGAAATATTTCGCATGAGAATATCGTGTCTGAAACCATGAAGTGCATTTTGTGGGGGACCACATAATATTTGGTAATTTCTCACGACTTCATGATTTTCATTGATGTTATTTCAGATCACCCAATTGTTGTACATTCATTAATTTTCCACGATCATTGAATCCACCTCAACGACAAGACGTGTTGACAGCTGATGAACAGTGTAATTGTTATGGATATCAGTCCGCGGTGAGTCTAGAATATCGAATATATTTTTTATATTTTACACTTTCTAACAATCACAACTACACAATTTGTCAACACTTGTATTTTAGTTATTACGAAAAAAATTTCAGATCTCTGATGATATGCGAGAGGACTTTTGTGAAACAGCACTACAGTGCGGCGACACGTCAAGAGAATTTGAGTCCACCGTTATCCCTATGGATGGAACACCATGCGACAATGAAAAGGTCAGATGATAACAATATTCTATATAGTGATTAATGACGATTGAACAAAGTCGATTATTGTATAGTTTATAATTATTACAGGTTTGCTGGGGCCAAAAATGCAAACCAGTGGGGATTTTCAAATAATCTCATCACCCAACTAGAGAGTAGTTCTCTCAGTTCTTTTCTTTTGTTTCCGTTATTTTCATTTTAAAATAAAATTGAAGTAAAGATAAATGATTTTATCGAATAATATATATAACATGAAATGGCTGCTTAAATTCCACGTCAAGTCCAGCTGTTCTAGATTGAGATCTCTTCAGGAGTCTTGTTATCTCAATATTGTTAAATTACATATTTGGAATAAATAAAAGTGGAAGAATTAATGCCAAAAAATCCGAATTTATTTTTTCATTCCATAAATTTCATGTAACACTGACGACGAGTTACTGTTCAAATATTGATTAATGTATCTTATACTATCCTAATAAGAACTACTTCACTTGAATTTCTGATATTTTACGGTGATTCAATACAATAATAGAACACTCACATCAATATTAGAAATTTCTACACAACTCTCGGAATAAGCAAAATGGTAGTCTTATTGGAAGTCATCTTTTTATTATATCCATTTTTTTCCTTCTACAATTACCGAACTTATAGCAGAATAAATTCAACAATCGCGTAGTACATGCAACGAATACAACTCTCAAGTATTATTTTCACAAATGACTTGAGTCATACCTACGAAATATAACATAAAATAATTCTTACTTAAAAATATTTTTTCGAAAATGCCTTCAAGCACTGTTATCAACCAAGCTCCTGAAGTCGTACTGATAAATATATGATATCGTTTTATGTATGCGCAGTGTGATTTAATATTTGAATTGCATTGTTGGTAACAACTCAGCATAGTACATACGTGAAAGAACACAAAGTGAAAATAAAATGAGCGACGTTCCAGTGCTCTTCTGCAGAATGATTATCATTTATTCAATTTCATTGTGGCAGTTGGTTTACTGTAAGTTTCAAAATTGTCGGCACATTTTTCTGTGAATCATCATTTTTTTCCTGAAATATATATCCCAAAGTCGAGTGATAGTTCGTAGTCCTTGAATCATTCCGTCTGTAGCCATCTGAAACAAAAGAGAAAAGATTTGATTCCCAGTTTCCGCACCCCAAATGTACTCTAGACAGTTGATTTTGGTCTGAGACGGAAACAGGGCCCTCTCGGGTTTTCCTAGTTTCAATACTGTTACGTGGCCAAACAGGTTCACATCTCGAAAAATTCTACAATGTCACTCAGCTTATTGCTTAGAGATGCGTCATAGTGGGAAAAAAAATTTTCAATGCCAAATTATTTATGTTTTTCAATAAACAATTGGATTTTGGCAATTACATTTTTTTCTTTCATGTGGCGTTTCACATTTTCCCACAATCAGATACATTTCACAAAGTTTCTTGTTTTCACCATCATACTGAATCACCACAAGTTTTAATGAGTTAATATACGTTTTTAGCCGGCCAGACGTTGAGCCATTTCTTCTCACCACCATCATATCATGTAAAATTGGGAATAGTTGAAGACGGAAGGATAATTAAGCGTGTGAATTTGAAACCAACAAAACGAGCATTAGCTAATGAACATTTACCAGTGTGGATTTTGAGTGGAAAGATAGACATTAATTCTATAAGTAATACGGATGGAGATGAATTGAAATGTGATTATGAGGTATGTGACGATAATAATTTATTTGAAAATTATAAAAATTGATACACCAACAAATAACATTATTAATTTGATCAGGTGATGAAACAACTAGGCGAATTCACAGTCTTTCATGATCTCGAAACGTCTTCATCAGCTGTATACTTTCATAAACATCGTGAATTTGTAATAACTCTAGTCATTAACAATTTTGAATATCACGAAGGGAATGAAGTGTTCGAAGTACAGTGAATAATGCCGAATACGATGGGACAGATAGTAATATTCACTAGACAGGACGATGAAAAAGTTACAAAGCGTATAGAAATTCTTGACCACTTTTGTTTTCCTAAAAATAGTAGGAAGTCTTCTTATACTGAATGTTAATAATAGCCGAATGTATATCAAAGGTTACAAACCATGTGATCTAATTAGCAATCGATATTACAATTTTGCAATTTTTGTTTATCATATTGTAAATCGTAGAAAAACAGTTAAGAGCATGTACCTTGATTCACAGAATGAGATAAGAAGCATTATTGTCACAGTTTTATATTGTATATTGTAGCAATATTTTTGATACAAGTGCATCATGAAAATGACATTCTTCTATATTCAATTTTATTATCCAAAGTATATAAAGATCGTATTTTTGACACAACCATTTTTATTCTTTCCTGGATAATTGTAATTTTCACTGTTCTGTAGATCACCATTTTCTCCGTGTAATCAGTAGGATTGCTAAGCAAAAATTGATTGATGAATATATATATATATCCTCTTCTTCTAGAATGGCCTGATTGGCAACGAATATTTAATTTGGGAACTTTCTATTGACAACATTCATCCTACCGAAGAAACATTGCTCCCGTTGAATAAAGTTGGTGTTTATCGTCGGCCGAAATATCGAGACCACACAAATGAAGTACGAATGGTAGACACAGGTAGGTTTCACCTCTCACGGATTTACTCAAAATGACGTTACAAATAACAAAACGCGTTGATTTATTCCGAAGAATCAGTTATACATTGAATTGAAATTGATTGATATAGATCCTAAAGCAGGCGTGAACAATCAAAAAGGGGCATTCACATATGAACGTCGTTTATATAAGGGTTATCCAGAAGTATTAGTAATAATTGCCTGGGATTTAGCAGAAGAGTGGACCCAGAAGTAAATATGAGATCAAAGAATTAGTCACATTGATTGCTATAATAGTTATACACGTTTACTTATTTTACAGTGTGCAAGAATCCGATTGGTATGCCACAATAGTGTTAAATGTGTTGACTTTATTCAACGGAGTTGATATGTTGTATGCAAAATTGGAATATACAAAAGTTATGATAAATATTGCCGGAGTCATCATAGGGACAGTAAGTGTATGTTGGTTCAGTATACAAGCAGTATGAACATATTTAGAACTTTTTTCAATGCTCTTAGGCGAAAGAATCATTTGATTTCTTGAAAGATTGCTATGAGGGCGAGATGGATGAACATTTTGTGCATATTCTGGACGCAGATTGTGTCGATGATGGTATTCAAACGTTTCTAGACGCTCGAAAGAATAAAATCCCACGTGAATCTTATGATATGACCGTTTTCCTCATGAGGTACATTTTTATAGAACTTGTCCTATTTATAATTCTTCAATTTTTGATGCCACAACGGAGAGACTGGTTTGCGACGCTTGAAATCAATCGAATTTCACAAATTTTTTCATTTGACTCGATATATGTGATTTCTTCTCTACTTCACAGTACATTCATTTCATATTTGAACGATACGGGAATGTTTAGACAGTGAAAAATAATAACTGCAAATATAATTTTTAACTAAAACAAGAAAACAAAAAGTTTCGGATTTTTCATCAAAGTCTATCGTCCATTAACCAGAAACATAGTTAAAGAATGGAAGAATTATGTGATTCGAAATGAAAAGTTTGAACTTTCATGAAAGAAATTTGATTAAACTCTACAAGAATAAGGTGCTGGAAGCTCTCATTCTTCTCAAGAATATATCAACATTTTTGCCCATCAATTTGAATGAGGCGACATTGAGAATATCTTGTTCAAAATTTCATGCACACTCCTATTCTTGCACTATTATCATTTCTTCTCGAAGCAATAACTTCAATTAATATTTTGGTTGTGACTTTGCAACTTAAAAACTGTGTTCTTTGATAGACACAATTGAAAAATCAGAGTATTTCAATTCGTGAATCAGTATCTCTCATTCAATAAAACACTCCAAGTAAATATTATTATCTTTATGTTGTATTATTCCATTAGAAAACGGCTATTGAAATTTGAGGAGGACGTTCCTGGTAATGGCCGTAGAAGATTTCAACATATGGTAGGTAAGGAATATGACAAGTACGAAATTCGCAATGACACTTCACAGTCCATGGATTTTTGTTCAGGAACAAACGAATATCTATCAATATTTTCTCGTTGTGGATAATTTATTATGTTGCAGGTATCGCGTATTTTCCAGATGGCTTTTATCAAGAACGCAAAGACGGCTATCCGTTGATACTGATTACACTTATTACAACTGATAAATATTTGAGCAATTATCCCGCGCTTGCACATGAAATGGCTCATTTGTAAGTTTCTCTTCCCAACACGATTTGATTTACGCACAATATTATATGGATAATTGTTTGCATTTTTTGGAAAATCGCAGAATGACTGTAAGGCACGATGAACCACAGTACTTGACTTCTGATGGAAAATGTTGTGGACATATCATGAAAATTGCAGGTCGGATCTGGTGCGACGAATGCTTATCATGGAGCGATACTTCCGAAGCAACTTTCTACCTTTTTTTTAGGTGAATTATTATATTATTTGGTTCAACATAATTGAAGTAGAAACCCAACTCCGCTTCAACGTACTCAATTCCATGTCAGACGAATAAAAAAAATTCAATAAAAAAAATGTTGGTTGAAAAAGGAGAATATGAAATGAAAATATTTCGCATTGGAATATCGTGTTGGAAACCATTAAGTGCATTTTGTGGGGGACCACATAATATCTGGTAATTTCTCACGACTTCATAATTTTCATTGATGTTATTTCAGATCACCCAATTGTTGTACATTCATTAATTTTCCACGATCATTGAATCCATCTCAACGACAAGAAGTGTTGACAGCTGATGAACAGTGTAATTGTTATGGATATCAGTCCGCGGTGAGTCTAGAATATCGAATCTATTTTTCATATTTTACACTTTTTAATAATCACAATTACACGATTTGTCAACACTGGTATTTTAGTCATTACGAAAAAAATTTCAGGTCTCTGATGATATGCAAGAGGGCTTTTGTGAAACAGCACTACAGTGCGGCGACACGTCAAGAGAATTTGAGTCCACGGTTATCCCTATGGATGGAACACCATGCAACAATGAAAAGGTCAGATAATAACAATATACTATATAGTGATTAATGATGATTGAACAAAGTCGTTGATGATATAGTTTATAATTATCACAGGTTTGCTGGGGCCAAAAATGCGAACCAATGGGGATTTTCAAATAATCTCATCACCCAACTAGAGAGTAGTTCTCTCAGTTCTTTTCTTTTGTTTCCGTTATTTTCATTTTGGAATAAAATTAAAGTAAAGATAAATGATTTTATCAAATAATATATATAACATGAAATGGCTGCTTAAATTCCACGTCAAGTCTAGCTGTTCTAGATTGAGATCTCTTCAGGAGTCTTGTTATCTCAATATTGTTAAATTACATATTTGGAATAAATAAAAGTGGAAGAATTAATGCCAAAAAATCCGAATTTATTTTTTCATTCCATAAATTTCATGTAACACTGACGACGAGTTACTGTTGAAATATTGATTAATGTATCTTATACTATCCTAATAAGAACTACTTCACTTGAATTTCTGATATTTTACGGTGATTCAATACAATAACAGAACACTCACACCAATATTAGGGATTTCTACACAACTTTCCGAATAAGTGAAATGTTAGTCTTATTCGAAGTCATCTTTTCATTATATCCATTTTTTTCCTCCTACAATTTCCGAACTTATAGCAGAATTAATTCAACAATCGCGTAGTACATGCAATGAATACAACTCTCAGGTACTATTTTCGCAAACGACTTGAGTCATACCTACGACATATAAAATAAAATAATTCTCACTTGAAAATATTTTTTCGAAAATGCCTCCAAGCAATGCTATCAACCAAGCTCCTGAAGCCTTATTGATAAATATATGATATCGTTTTATGTATGCGCAGTGTAATATAATATTTGAAATGCATTGTTGGTGACAACTCAGCATAGTACATACGTGGCCGAACACAAAGTGAAAATAGAATCAGCAAGGTTCCAGTGCTCTTCTGCAAAATGATTATCATTTATTCAATATTGTTGTGTCAGTTGGTTTGTTGTAAGTTTCAAAATTGTCATCATATTTTTCTGCGGATCATCATTTCTTTCCTGAAATATATATCCCAAACTCAAGTGATAGTTCGTAGTCCTTGAATCATTCCGTCTGAAGCCATCTGAAACAAAAAAAAAGAAAAATTGATTCTGTGGGATATACTTGAGCTCCAATAACGAAAAATTGTCATAAAAAACGAAATATTTCTAACGGAAAAATTCTCTTATTCATTCAATTAATTATTCATCAGCAGAGAAGATTGACAATTGTAAGGGAAATGTTGACACCCAAATTATTTATATTTTCGAATGACCAATTGGAATTTTACGATGAGTTTTTTTTTCTCATAGCATTCTACATTCTCTCACAATCAGATATATTTTATTAAATTTCATGCTTTTTTCATCATACTGAATCACCTCAAGTATTGATGCGTGACAATATATACATTTTTAGCCGGCCAGACGTTAGAGCATTCACCATTATCATTACATCATGTAAAATTGGGAATAGTTGAAAACGAAAAGGTGATTAAACATGTGAATTTAAAACAAACATGGCGAGTATTGGCTAATAAACATTTACCAGTGTGGTCTTTAAGCGGTACAATAGACGATAATTCCATAAGTAATACAGATGGTGATGAATTGAAACGTGATTATGAAGTATGTGATGATAACTCTTTACTTGTAATTTCTAAAAATTGGTACACCAACAAATAACATTATTAATTTGTTCAGGTGATGAAACAACTGGAAGGATTCACGTTCTATCAAGAACCCGAAACGTCTTCATCAGCTGTTTACTTTCATAAACGTCGTGAATTTGTAATAACTTCAGTCATTATGAAGAAAATGAAGAGTCCAAAGTACAATAAATAATGTCCAAATATATATGAGTAAAAAGATTTATTTGGATAGTAATCCAAAATGAAGTATGACTTAGATACAAATATTCAGTAAACAGCACGATAAAAAATTAGACAACGTACAGCTAATTTTTAGTTTTCCCTGAAATTCGTATATTTGACACAACCATTTTTTCCATTTCGTGGATAATTGTAATTTCCATTGTACTTGAGATCGTCATTTTCTTCATGAAATCTGCAGTTATATTGCCAACTGAGAATTGACTGATACATATATATATTCTCTTCTTCTAGGATGGCCTAATTGGTGACGAATTTTTTATTCTCAAACTCCCTATTGACAGCATTAATCCAACAAAAGAAACATTGCTTCCATTAAACGAAGTTGGTGTATATCGCAAGTCAAACTATGAAGACCACACATATGAACCAGAAGTGACAGACACAGGTAGGTTTGATTACATTCAAAATAATGTTATAAATAATAGAATTCATACAGGACAATTGGTTATACACTGAATTTAAATTTATTCATATAGATCCTGAAGCAGGTGTAAACGATCAAGGAGGAAATTTAGTATATAAAGGTCGTTCATATGATGGGTATCCAGAAATATTAGTAATAATTGCCTGGGATTTAGCAGAAGAGTGGACCCAAGAGTAAATATCAGATTAAAAAATAATTTACATAAATTGCTATAAAAGTTATATACGTTTACTCTTTTTTACAGTGTGGAAGAATCCGATTGGCGCACCACAATAGTATCAAATGTGTTGACTTTATTCAACGGAGTTGATATGTTGTATTCAAAATTGAAACATACAAAAATTCAAATAAACATCGCTGGAATAATCATAGAGACAGTAAGTGTATATATGAGTTCATCATACAAGTAGTATGAACTAATAAATATGATATCAAAAAAATTCTTCAATGCTTACAGGTGCAAGAATCACTTTACTTCTTAAAAACGTGCTATTATCACGACGTCACGTCACCAGATCATTACACATATAAACTGGAAGGGAATTGTGTCAACAGAGCTTTTACATATTTCCTAAGTGCTCGAAAGAATAAAATTCCACTCGATTCTTATGATATGGCCATCTTTCTCACTGGGTAAATTTTTATACAACTTTTGTTTTTTAATAATCCATAAACTCCTGTTGTTTCGATAGAAATTTCGTTCACAATGCTTGATTTGAGTGACTTTCATAAATTTTTGTTTGTTTGTAAGCGTAAAATCATTCTAATTTTTCATCAACTTTGCTATACATTTATTTCACATTTAAACAATACGGAATTTATCTTATTTTTGTGTTATTTTATTAGAGAATACTTATTCACGGTGAAGGAGAACGTTGATGGTAGTGAAAATAGAAAATTTAACCATGTAATTGGTAAGAATATGACAGTAGTATAGAATTTGAAATCAAAATTTATAGTGCATGGATATTTGTTCATAAACAAATGAATATCTATCAATATTTTTTCGTTGTAGATAATTAATCATATTGCAGGAATCGCGCTCCGTCCAGAGAATTTATATGAAGCTCGAAGAGTGGATGCTGAGTGGGTGTTGACTGGAACTGTTACAACTGACGAATATTTTCAGAATTATCCCTCGCTTGCACACGAAATAGCACATTTGTAAGTTTTTTTTTTTATTTTACTTCAATATGACTTGATTTGTTGCTATTATTATGTGAATAATTATTTGCATCCTTTTGTCGAATTGCAGAATGACTGTAAGGCACGATGAATCACAGTATATTACTTGTGATCGAAAAAAATGTGGACATATCATGAAAGTTAGTGGTAAGTGGTGTGACACATGCTTATCATGGAGCGAAACTTCTGAAAAGACTTTCGACTTTTTTTTTCGGTGAGTTTATTGAACCATTTGATTAAATATTGTTTAAAGTATGAACCCGTTTGAGCGAAGAATTATACTTAACAGCATTTAATATCATTCCAAACGTTTTGTGAGTCAGCACATGATATCTGGTGATTTTTTACGACATCATTATTTCATTTATGGTATTTCAGTTCACCTAATTGTTGTGCATACATCAATACACCACGTTCATTGAGTCCACCGCGACGAAAATTGATGTTGACAGCTGATGAACAGTGTAATTGTTATGGATATGCATCCGCGGTAAGTTCAGAATAATCATTTTCTATATATTTCTTTTCATAATTATTATAATCATATGATTTTTCAACACTTTCATTTTAGTTATTACGGAAGAAATTTTGGTCTGGGGACATGCAAGAGGACTTTTGTCGAACAGTGTTACAATGCAAGGATGAGTCAAACAAATTTCAGCCTACAGTTATTCCAATGGATGGCACACCGTGCGGCAAAGATAAGGTTAAATGATAATATAGTATATTATGATTAATGATGATTGAACAAATAGGCGTTAATTGAATAGTTTATACTTATTACAGGTTTGTTGGGAACGAAAATGCCAAGTGACACAGACGTTCGCACAATCTCTTCAATCAAATGGTGATAAGAACATTTAGGTACCTTCATAGGTTTCGTTTATTTTCATTCTAAAATTAAATTAAAGTAGAGATAAATAATTTCATTTAATAATATATATAACATGTAATGGCTAGTTGAATTCCACGTCAAGTTCAGCTGTTCTGGATTGAGATCTCTTCAGGAACCTTTTTTTTTTTTTTTCAATAATGTTGATTTGTATGCTTGAAAAAATAAAAATCGTACAATTTACTCCAATCGAATCTAAATTTTTTCTACCATTCCGTTTATTTCATATAACAATTATGGCGAATTACAGTTCAAATGTTGATTAATGTATCATATACTACCAGAATTAAAACTACTTTACTTGAACTTTTTATATTTTCCGCCTGTGTATTCGAATGTCCATTCTGAAGAGAGGTGTTATTTGATGATTAAAAAAGGTGGAAAAAAGGGTGATGAATAATTTCTGTCTGATCACGTTGATTTATCAGCTTATTCCATTAAATCACAAACATTTTATGAAATTGAAAAAATTTACATCTAACCAAATATTCATCGAGACTGTTAGACACTTGTATCAACATTTCGAACGAGCAATCAAGATAGAATTTCGTGAAAGAGAGAACACAATAAATTCAACAATTGTGTAGTACATGCTAGTTATATATTCTTATTATCAGCGATGGGCACAATAAGTCATACTAACTAATGAGCCTGATGAGTTACACACCTAAAAATAAACTAATTCTAACAAAAAAGTATTTTGTGAGGAATAGCTTCAGGCAATTTTATGAATTTAGCTTCTGAAGGTTAATGATAAATATACATTTAATTGTTCTGTGTACTCGTAATGTGATACATTATCCGACATGCATTTTTCGGTAACGACTTGACAATAAAATACATTTGTGATTGAACACCAAGTGAATAAAATACTGCGTGTTGTTCCAGTGGTATTGTTCTGGCAAATATGAATTTTGTTTATTCAATATTGTTGTGCCAGTTGATTTGTTGTAAGTCTCTAAATTGTCAGTATATTTCGTCACAAATTGTGATTTCTGTTAAAAGATGAATATATATATATTCTAAACTCAGTTAATCATTGATAGTTCCTAATTCATTGAACTATGAAATATTTCGCGGATGATCCCTTCCGCACAATACAATGAAGAAAATAGGAAAGAATTTTTGATCCCTAATTAATTGGGATTTTGAGATAAAAAAAAATTGTTTTCTTGGGATTATTTATTCATCTAAATATCCTCTGTCAAACGGAAATTTTCTCACCATAGTCAATCGCCTCAAATGTTAATTGTTTAATAATATTTATAGCCGGCCAGACATTAAACCAATATCATTCAACACTGCCATTACATAATGTAAAATTGGGAATAATTGGAAATGGCAACGTGCTTAAGGATGTGAATTTATCACAAACAAAACGAGTATTGGCTAATGAACATTTACCAGTGTGGACTTTAAGCGGTACAATAGACGTTAATTCCATACATAATACAGATGGTGATGAATTGAAACGTGATTATGAGGTATGTGATGATAACATTTTATTTAAAAATTATAAAAATTGATACACCAACAATTAACACAATTAATTTAATCAGGTAATGGAACAACTGGGAAAATTCACAGTCTATCAACAACCCGAAACTTCTTCATCAGCTATCTACTTTCATGAACGTCGAGAATTTGTAATAATTATAGTCATGAACAATATAATCAATTACTAATATTATAATGCTAAGCTGAAATTGACAGATATATATTCTTCATCCAGGACGGCATGATTGGTTATGAATTTTTAATTCACAATCTTTCCATTGACAAAGTTCATTCTACCGGAGGAACAATACTCACAGTTGATCAATCTGGTGTATATCGTCGACCAGAATACATTACTCATGAAAAAGATCATAAGATTACAATTGAAGGTATGGTCCAATTTCATACAGATATAATCAAAATAATTTGATAAATAATATAACAGGTTCATTCATCCACAACAATTGGATATACACTTGATTAAAATTGATTGATATAGATCCTGAAGCAGGTGTAACCTATCAAGGACCTGTACATACATATGAAGCTCGTTTATATGATGGTTATCCAGAAGTATTAGTAATAATCTCGTGGGATTTAGCAGACGAGTGGACCCAAAAGTAAACACGAGATTAAAGAATAATTTACATAAATGTTTATAATAGTTATATATGTTTAGTTTACTCATTTTTCAGTGTGCAAGAATCTGATGGTTACACCACAATAGTATCAAATGTGTTGACTTTATTCAACGGAGTTGATATGTTGTATTCAAAATTAAAATATACAAATATTCAAATAAACATTGCCGGAATTGTTATAGGGACAGTAAGTATACATTGGTTGAGTATACAAGCAGTATTAATATACAAATATTATATTAAAAACATTTTCTCAATGCTTATAGGCGCGAGAATCATTTGACTTCTTGAAAGATTGCTTTCATCTCGACCCTAAGGAACATAATAATTTTATGTATGAACTGGAAGGAGTTTGTGTCACTAATGTTTTTAGATACTTTTTAGGGGCTCGAAAAAATACAATTCCACTCGATTCTTATGATATGGCTATTTTTCTTACGAGGTAAATTTTTATAGAACTTGTTATTTAAGTAGTTTAAAAGTTCCTGTTATTCTGATGTGGAAAATCATGTTTACAACGTTTAAAATTGTGTGGATTTCACGAATTTCTTATTTGTGTTAGTGAAAGATGATTCCAATACCTTTCAAACTTTATAAAATAATTATTCCACATTTGAGTAATGCTTTGAATAGAAAAACAAAACAAATCAAAATGTCTCTGATAGTAAACCAGGATTCCTCCTCAAGGAACAAATATTGCAGTTAAACATTATGATACAATTGTTATATTATTTCATCAGAGATACTTTATACAACATGATGGGAAACATTGGTGACAGTCAATATAAAAAATTTCAACGTATAATTGGTAAGAATATGACAAGTATTGAAAAGATAATTAAATTTCACAGTGTATGGTGATGTGAAATCATAAACAAATGAATATCTATCAACATTTTCTCACTGTTAGTTTCTTTAAATTGTTTTAGGAATTGTTGGCAGTACATATAAACTATACGAAACTCGAGAACGAAATATAGGGTTCATATTGGTTGGAACTGTTACAACTAACCAATATTTTGAACATTATCCTTCGCTTGCACATGAGATGGCACATTTGTAAGTTTTTTTTTTTTCAACATGATTCAATTCATTGCCAATATCTCATTTGAACATGATTTGAATTATTACCAATATTACTTGGATAATTATTTGTATCTTTTTGGTAAATTGCAGAATGACTGTAAGGCACGACAAACCACAGTATTTCACTTGTAATGGAGAATGTTGTGGAAATATCATGAAAACTCGTGGAAACTGGTGTGACCAATGCTTATCATGGAGCGAAACTTCTGAAAAATCTTTCTTTTTTTTTTTCAGGTAAATTTATGGCATCAATTTATTTAATATTATTTGATCTAGGACTTGAATTTTGTTTGAACGTACCCTCGTATCATTGGAAATACTTTGAAAATATGTAGCTGTACTTGTACAAAAATATTGCGTTTGAATTGAAAATGTTGTTGATTTTTCTACGACGTCATAATTATTGATCATGGTATTTCAGTTCACCTAATTGCTGTGCATTTATTAATTCTCCACGATCATTGAATCCACCAGGACGCCACAAAATGTTGACAGCTGATGAACAATGTCAATGTTATGGATATAAGCATGCGGTGAGTTCAGAATAATTTATCCGTATTCTTTTTCCTCTTATTTCTCTAATTACAATTATTACATTCTCATAATTGTTTAACGCTTGTATCTAATTCCTTACAGCAAAAATTTTGGGATTTCCGAGATATTCTCTGGGGCTTTTGTAGAGTAGAGTTACGATGTAATGGAATGTCAAATCAATTTCGGCGTACGGTTATTCCCATGGATGGGACACCATGTGGCAATGAGAAGGTCAAATGATAATAATATACTATATTGTGATTAATGATGATATTTAATGAGATATGCATTTATTAAATAGTCTATACTTATTACAGGTTTGTTGGCAAAAAAAATGCTCAGCGATAGAGACATTTGAACTATCTGATGAATCGGAAACAGAAGAGTTCTCATGGATATCAGGATTAACGACTTAGATTATTCACATGAGAGAGAATTAACCGAAGATATTGAAAACAATTAAATGAAATACCTGAATGAGTTGGTAAAAAATACTATAAATCTATAATAATAATCGAAGAACAAAATGATTGGAAACAGTAGTATGACCAAATAAAAAAAGAACCCGCTCACAAAAATGCAAAACCATTAGCAACTTAAACATGAGAATCATTAGAAATTATTATTACAAAAGAATACAAATACAAAACTATTGCACATAATTGATCGTAAAAAAAAGAAAAAAGAAAATGAATAGGAACACAAATTTATTACAAATTTATTGATTATTTATCCTTTAGTCGGTGTCTTGCGGCCTTTCGTTGGATGCGTTGTGCCTCTGCAACCATTACACGAGCACGCAATTGGCACAGAAATACGTTTTAAAAATATTTTCCTATTCTCACATGTAAGATTAACCATAATCGATTTCATTTCAGTTGGTTGACAGCATTGACAATCAGTTTCTTGAACCCAAGTAATTGGATTGAAGTGCGTTGATGAACCACATGTACCATGGCACTCAGTTAATCCATCAATCGGTTCAATATTACGACATATACCATGACTACCTCGTTTCTCAGATATAATTCCAATTGTCGTGTCCAATTCAAGTACTTCTGCCATACACGATTTACGTAAATCTAACGTTGTCATGTTACATTTTTCACAACAACCATCACGATAAATATCCGCGCGAGGACAATTAGAAATGTCGGGACACATTTGTGAACTAGTACTAATTATCAATTGATCATCGCCATTTTTACATTCATACGTAGTACAATTGTCATTTGAATACCAAACATTGCCCGGCTTATACGTGATTCCATCAATAATGCAAAATGTTTGTTTACACCGTCCACAACATTGTTCACTGTCAATTGGTTCTTCATATTCCCATCCATATTCACAACTCTTATTGCAAATCTCAACAGTACGTTGTAATTCAATTCGATTCGATTGTGTTGAACAAATTTCAGTGACACAATTGTTTGTATTATTTTTCCATGTAGCACCGGATTGATAAACATTTCCTGCCGAACGACAACCGGTTCGTATATATTTGGGACAACATTGTCCTGGTATTTTTTTCTCATCAATTACATAATTTTCCATCTCATGCGAATCCAATTCATCACATCGTTCAATTGATTCGGTGACACGGAGTGTACCATCGTCAGATAAACATTCGTAATTGATACAATAATCGTCGGAATGCCATTTATTTCCAATTGCTTTGAGTGTCCCATTGATGACACAGGCAACCCCTACACAATCACCACAGCAATTAATTGCTTTATCTTTAGATTCAATGTAATTATAGCCTCTGTCACATGCATTATTACATTCTTGTTTGATTGTTTTCTTTTGAATGCCATTTGTTTCATTCACGCATTTGATTATTTCACAAGTGTCATTGGTATTTGGATGCCATGTTTCATCAAGTTTGTATACAATTCCGTTATCTTTACACGCCACACGTTTAATTGATGGACAACATTGATCAATTATTATTTCTTCTTCCAGTAAAAATTCATTTATGTCCGAATGTGAATTTATTTCCGAACATTGTGTCGTTGTACAAGTGGCTTTTGCAATTCCATCATCTGATTGTTCACAAATACAATTTGTACATACACCGTCATTCCATTTTGCACCAATATTCATCGCGAGAATATCATTTCCATTTTTATTAATATCATTATTGTTGACAAGAGTATAAAGACAAATATCTTTTGGCGGTTGACATTCGTAGGAAGGACAACAACTGTTTGGAATTTCATTGACTTTGAGATTATAATACTTCGTACAAGTTGGCGGCTTTGGGCATGTCTCTGGTTTACAAACATTAACTTCTCTGGGACAACATCCGGTAGTATTTACAATTTTAACATATCCAAATTGTAAATTAGTGATCTCTATTTCTGATTCAACAGGTGTTATTATTATTGGACATTCTTCTGGCGGTAAACATTGACAAATTAATTTTTGACAGCCATCAGAACCAGCTGTTAATTTCATTATTTGTCCGTATCCACATTCAGGTTGTTGTGGTTCAGCGCAAGTTGGTGCCAATGTTGGAATGGGAATACATAAATATTTTAAGCAACATTCATTCTCAGAACCAGGTACCGTTACCGGTGTAAAATTGTCTTGGCAAACGGTGTCTACTATTGGACATTGAATTGTTTGACAATTAACGATTTTTTTGTTGCATGAACATGTGGTGCATTTGTCCAGTTGCCAACTATCACCATCAACATGCCCTTCATCATCGCAGATTAAACATTTTTGCTTATCAACACATGTGCCATTGTGATAAACCTGATTTTCCGGACAGAAACAACCCTCGATCGACTCTTGATTGCATTTCAGTTTATCAATTGTGTTCAGAGTGTCACAATTGTCCGGACAACTCGTTCCACATGGTTGATACACTAAATTTTCGGAACATGTGTATGGACACAAATTATAATTGCGCCAATTTGGACACAAACCAATTTGACGACAATCTCTTGCATACGCCTCAATATCACCACATATATCACCATTCTTACACAATGTGTCGTAACATGATTTCAAAATAGGCATTGGATCAACTAAATTATGACACTGTCCAAACAATTCGTCATTCAATATAATTGCACATGGATCATTTGTCGCCGGTGGTTGTTGACATTTTTTAATCGTTTGAATTGTTGTACACTCATCAGTATTTAAGAATCGTGCTTGCGGCAATCCCGTTGCCAACCAACTCAATCCAAATTCATCAACATTGTCTGTCAATTCACCGTTCCATTTTTTGAAATCATCCTCATCGTTTGTGTTACAATTACCACATAGACCTTCCATCGCGCCGGCAAATATGTGTGACGGTACACGTATATTAAATGCAAAATTGTGATGATAACACGTCACTTGTAATTGTATTGATGGAATTAATAGTGTCAGGTCTTTGTTTGATAAACGTTCGACAGTCATCCATGAATTTTTATATGGTAATTTAGCAATTTCTACACCGTCAAGTGTTAATAAAAATTCTTTAGTACTTTTAATTTGATCAATTTGTAAATAATGTTCTTTATATATCACAGACAATGATTCCGTACATACTCCACTTTCACACGGAACATTATTCATCAATACTTGATAAGTATTCCCATTCTTTACAACTTTATTGTTATTTTTAATTTCACTTATGTCGCGTGATAAAACATACGTACAATTGCCAGTGAATGTAAAATTTTTTTTGTCATAATTCACGAAATTTGTATTTCCATATCCATTACAAACACAATCACGACACTCTGATGCGGAGATACAATCGTCGCCATTACGTATTGTTCCATCTGGGCAGAAACATCCGGAGAAACAAACCCCCATCATTTTTGGACACGGTTCAATTTCTTGTAAATTGTCACAATTCATTTCACATTTATTTCTAAAGCAATCTTTATAAATAAATGGCGCGGGACAATTTATTGGACAATTTAAAATATTTCTCCATGTAGATAGATCAATATTTGAATCAGCTGCTTGACAATCAGTTGCGAATGAATTTAATGCACGACAACGACAATTTTCATTTGTATTGTTTCCATTTAAACACATGCATGTGGTTTCGAGGCAACGGGCTGAATATTTAGTCATATCAATGACATTATTACACACTGCGAAAGAGCGATCGTTCATATTGTCACATATTTCACGTGCTTGTTCAAGAATATGTCTTGGACATGTTTGTTGTTCGCATTCAGGTGTTCCGTCCATTATCCAACTGTTACCAAAATCTTCGGATGTTATTGCTCGACTGCCATCAGGCTTCTGACGATCATTATTGATATTACCGTCATAATAACCACACAAACCGTCAACCCGATGCATCAATTGTGTCGTAATGCCAATTTTTACATTTGAATTTTCATCCCATATAACCCAGAATCCATATTTATTTGAGACAAAATGAATTATATTCCCCACTCTTGATATTCTGAATGTACCGTGTTTATCACCAAGACGATTTACTTGTTTTGGCGTGAATTCATACTCATTTATTTCCACGTGCATGTCAGGATGCAGGACAATCACATCATTGTCAATGGTTATTGCCAATACTTGAGAGCACGGTTGATGACGGATGTTGCAGTGTTTTTCAACTGGAAAGAAAATAAAAAATACAAATTTATTCACGAAATTTAAAAGGGCTATTTTGATTTGAAATTTCATTTTTTAAATGTTCCTTCAAGAAGTTTAATGGGCATGAAGTAGAAAAGTTTTGACATGTGTTTTCGTACATTTTTTGCAACACGAAAATATTTGAACTCTTGGAAAAATATATCATGTTTCTAAGTTGTTATTCTCAACTAAAATACATTTCTGAAATATTATTCAACGTTGGATTAAATTAATTTGTATATTTATACTTACGAGTGATGTACCACTTATTTTGATACATTTCTCTCGCTAAAATATGATTACAAATATCATATTTATATTCCATATTGTCAAATGTATTAAATGTCCTGCCGGTGACATTGCAAATTGCTTCTATTGGTTCTGGTGGCTTGCAGATGTATTTTGGACATGGTACAGGTTTATATATACTCATTGGTTCAAATACCACACGATAATTCGGTGGGCATTCAACTTTTGGACAATCAATTGGTTTTATATTATCATTGAAGATTGGGGGCGGTGGTTTTATCGGTGCACACGAGAATTGTTGACACTTGATTTCATACGGCTTTGATTCGTATTTTTCATGTTCACTGCATGAAATAAAAAAAGCAATTAATTATATGTAAAACTTTGAAATGAAAGATTTTTCTTAGTCAAGTTCTTTTCATACTCCTTTCGAGGCAGTTTAGCGATTCGTTGCCACCGTTGGCCTTTTCCATATCCTCTATGACCACCTTTGACACCGCCTTTTACACCCCCTTTGATTGAGATTGATGATGATGACGATGAGTGATAGGGTGCCTTCATCGATTCAGATTTCTTCAATGGTACAAGTTTGTAACCCGATGGGCAGACTGGCGTTTCACATTGCATTTTGGTCACTAAATTAACAGACCAAAGAACCATTTAATAATTATTTTCGTCTGTTTCAATAATTGTTATTAGTTGGGAAAGCAATCGAATTTCTCAGGGTCGTGAATATTCATATGACGGTGAATTTTACAATCGAATTCAGAATCAATAAAATCGCATTCCAGTAGTATTTTTGTACTGCTACAAATGGGAAGAAATATATGTGAATAAATTTATAAAATACGGCCATTCAATTTAACTAAGAAAAAACCATATAAGTTCCCCTGAAAATAGCCTTTTGAAATGGAATGCCCCATTAATTTAGAGATAGAATAAATTTTGATGTGTTTTCATTACCATTTTTTGTTTCAACTGTTGTGATTTCAATGACTGTATGTGAGGTAACATCAGCTTTTTGTGTTGCGGCAGTCGCCTTAATCTCACAATTTGATTCATCATCAGGACAATCTTTGAACCCGTTGCACCACAATGATTCATTGATACATAAATTACTCGTGCGACATAATTTCATATTGAATGGACACGGTTTACAAATGCATCCGCACAATTCTGTAACGACAGATCGTGTATCTGGTTCAGTACACGCTTCGCACGTTTTCAATTGACAGATCGCACTGCCACCCATTGCGCACATACATTTCTGGCAATCCCCTGTTTCAAATGTCGTACCAACTGCATACACAATTTGATTTACAACACATGGACATTGTGATTTTTCAATGCATTTTTCACCGTTCCACCATAGTGTGTCATTACATTGACATTTTTTATCTTCTGGACGATGAAATATTTCATGGCAAACATTACACGGTGATTTCAATTCTTGGAATTCAATTGGTGATATTCGCTTTTGCGCTAAACAGAAAAAAAAGATAGAATAATTATTGCAACACGACTATTCTTGAATTGTAATATTACACGTGAAAATACCATAAAACATTTGAAAAAAATAACAATATTACATGATGAAATATTATGGTAAATGATGGCAACATAAATTTATGTGTATTCACTTATAAAATTCTCATTTAGCATTTTTTTTTTTTTCAAACATTATATTGTGTATAACGTGTAGAAAAAAAAATATTTACACTAATTTTCAACAACTTACGATACGGTATGAAGCATCCGTGAACTTCTGCCTTAAGTCCAACATGTTCGTGCCACTTGATGGGTTGAATTTTTAAATATCTTGCACTCACAGGTTCATCGAAATAATTAATTTTCGATGTTTTATCGTCAAAATTGGCCAAAAATATTTTTTCTCCACCAATACTATCCACCATTTGATTCCAATTGCGATTATTGCCACCATAATAAACCTTATACGCTTTCGTCCAAATATTATCAGCACCTTTAGTTTCAATTCCCGTAATATTACAATTTTGCAAAAAATCAAATTCGATATATTGATTTGGATTGTCTAATTTTGGACGCCATATACCAGGTGATGATAATTTTAAATTAGGAATAAGATTGTCTAATGTTGACGACGCAACAACTTGTTCTTCCACCATTATTCCACTGTCCAATCCCATTGGATCATCACAAATAGGATTTTTATGAAAAACTTCATGGATTGTAGTTACCAATGGTGTCATTTTGGTAGTAGTTGTCACCTCATCATCAGCATCTGTTATCAAATGATCCTCGCATCCAATCACATCAACTCTGATTGCAATTTCGTGATGCCACGTTTGTGGATTTATCCTGATAACACGTGCTTCAATTGGTTGATTGAAAAATTGTCGTACGGCAACCGATGAATCAATTGGACCGTGGAACAATTTTGGTTCGCGATTTTCCATTAAAAATGAAAATGTTCCGTCGTCTTTTGGTGAAAATAAAACTCGATAACTCGTTACATATTCATCACCAATTGGTGTTCCCTGAATAGTAACACCATAAACAGGTGAAAGTTGTGGCAATTTTATATCAATCCACTGTTCTGTATCCATATATTGTGGTTTCCAATAACTCGCGATTGATTTAATTCCCTTTGACAATGATAAACGTGACATCTCAGGCGCAAATTGATTACCAGCTGATGTGCTTGCATTGAAAATTACATTGTCATTCAATAAACTTGTATATTGTCCACTGTTGCATGGAACTGCAGGTGAAACTGTGCTAGCAACAATAATTGTATGATAATTATGATCAAAAACTGAATTAGTAACACTTTTTTCAGTATCTAATCGCAATTTTTCATCTATTGGTGTCGCTGGTGATGGTGTAGTTGAACATTGCGACTTATCACACGTATAATAATTGCTCAAACATTGACAACGTTCACATTCTGATTCTTCAATAACATCACCAGGTTTAATTGATCTTCCATCATGCGATTTACATGGACAATCCAATATTTCGACGCATGTATGTGGATCCCGCCAATATTTATTTAACGGACAGTTATTTCGATTATCAGAAACACAACCAGCAATGCAATCATTATCAGGTGTGCACACATTTTGCTTAATCAATGTGTGATGATAGTATTCACAAGTTTGACTACATTTAATTGCACATTCGTCCCAATGTTCACCAATTTTACAACGTTCAGATGCAATTGTCGTTGTTTTATCGGTTAATATCTCACATTTAGGTCGAATTTTTAATACACTGTGTGGCCAATCGCAAACTTGCAATGTGGGATTGTACATCATGTCAGAACCACAGGTTTTCTTCACTAGTTCAATTCCATTCATCCCAGGACTACATTGATAAAATTCATGACAATTAATCGGATGAGCTTGATACGGATGATTAATATCACAATTATCTTCAGCAACAGGAATTGCCGTTATTATATTCAATTCAGTTGTCATTGGCGCTGATAATTCATCATGACATTGACACAAAACTCGAATTTCAAAATCATCACAAGCCACGGCATCTATTTCATTATTATTACAATATAATCCACGTTCTAAATTGCAATCAGCATTATTATTAAATGTTTCTTTTGGTGTCTTGTGGCCATTCACAGTCCGACAATTAATATCAATCATTTGATTTTTCGCACAACGTGATGAATTTGAAACTGCTAACATCTCTAACATTGTTGGCAATGGTTCAATATCAATGAATATTTTTGTTTCAATATCATTAGCAGTGAATTTTGGTGATCTACGATTGAACCACGTGCTCCAACCGTCAATACATTTCTCTGATTGTTCCATTGGCACTGTGGTCGGTTCAATAATTTCTATTGTTGTATTAGCACATGGCGCACCATTGCATATTATTTTTGAACGGCTGCAGTAACAAGTTTGACACGCATCACTACTTATTTTATCACCCTCGTAATAAATAATACCATCAATCTCCATACATGTAGGCCTACATGTTGATCGTGGTACGCAATCTTTGAAGCTACTGTTACTGTGAACTTGTCCAATTGGACATGATTTAGTTATACAACCCTCAATACATGCATCTTGATTGCACAAATGCCTACCATCATGGAGTATAGCCATATTGTCACAAGTTTCTTGCGGGCACGTTGACATACATGGTGTATAAGCGCTACAACTCTCATCGCATTGAATTGGACACAATTTTTGTGATCTCCAACGTATTGGAATACCATGGATATTACATTCGTGTGCATATGCTGCCAATGATGTACATAAACATTCACAATCGCCACCACCATCACATCCACACGTATCAAAAATACACCGATGAATAAAAGGCATTATATCAACTTCCGAATGACATGATTCAAATAATTGTGTTTTTAATATACCACATTTCTCCATTGCCCATACTTTACGTTCTGGATGAATAGCGCATGTGTCAATAATATCTTTTGAATCAGGACAATAGCTATTTTTCTTCCATGAATCAGCAAATAATCGCGCTGATGCTTCAGATATACCACCTGATGGTGATTTGAAATCATCCTCGCTATTGTCATTATAATCGCCACAAAGACCTTTGGTATGACCCTTCCATTTGGGCTCTAATTTTACATAAACACGTGTACCCTTATCCCATTGTACAACCAATCCTAAATCAGGTACATCCAAAAATACAAATAATCCTATTTTCCGTATGGCAATCCGTTTGAATGCAATATTTGGCAATGATTTGTCACGTATTAATGTTACAATCTCTTGATCATTGCCTCTTCCAACTGTTAATGTAATTGACTTCGAACATGTTACACCAGTACTACCACACGGTACATTCTGTATTGATACATCGAAACAATCGTCATTACCAAATGTACCTTTAACCAATACATAATCGCATATACCTTGAAAATCAAATGATTTATCATCAAATGTATTGAAATGTGAATCACCCCATGCTGTACATATTCCCGGACAAATTCTATCGGTACAATTCCATTTTCCATTATGACATTGACATGTATTGCAATTTTGTTGTATTGTTGAATTTTCGCGATAACTTTTACCACCGTGATAGCACGGACACGCTTCGTGTTTAACGCATTGGCCACTTGGAGTGTCCAAAACATAACCATCTTGGCATACACAACCAGCACGACATACAGCTGGGGTCTGATCTATTTTTTCATGCATATTGCGACATGTTCTAGGTTGAATTGGTTCACAACTCGTTACTTGAAGATGTTTGGCGTTTGTGCAAATTGTTTTTAAATCAGCAGCCGCCGGATATTGCTTTATTTCAATTGGTGTTGCGGTCCAACAAGACCAGAGACCACCAGCACATGTACACAAATCTTGTGATTTAATTCCAGCACGTATTTCACGATGTCCCGCAATGAATTCCATTCCATTGTACTCACATGGACACTGTCCAATTGGTATACATTCACCGTGGATGTCTAG
Source organism: Zele albiditarsus (assembly GCA_958496275.1). NCBI lineage: Eukaryota > Metazoa > Arthropoda > Insecta > Hymenoptera > Braconidae > Zele > Zele albiditarsus. The sequence continues at coordinate 6,866,246 of OY292410.1, forward strand.
GGTTTGTCCTTCTGGACAATTGCAACCCTCGACACATTCTTGACGGCAATTTTTATTGAATGTTATGTCGTTACACGATCGCGTACAACTGTTGCCACATATTTGATATTGTTGATTGTTAGCACAATGTAATTGACAAACATCAATTTCTAAACGCCAATGAATTTTTATGTCTGACGCTGCACATTCTTTTGCGTATGCTGCAAATGTTGGACATAAACAACGTTCAATATCTGTTTCACACGCGCACATATCGTACATACAATCGTCATAGAATGATTGTGGATCGACATGCCAATGACAATTGGAAAATATTTCACTCCAAATCTTGGAACAGTATTTTTTAGATGTTTCAGAACGTTCAGGATTTAATTCACATGTATGATGAAATTTATTGACTGGTATATCGTCACATTGTTCAGTTGTCTTCCATTTATTAGCGAATGGAATTATTGATTGTTCAATATCGCCCATTGGCGTTAGGAAATCATCTTTTTGATTGGCGTTAAATGTCCCACATAATCCTTTTGTTTTATCACGAAATTCGGGCGGTGCATTAATATAAATTCTTGATATTCCATCCCACCATATTTCCAAACCATTTTTCATATTGACAATTATAAAAATACTACTGGCAATACGTATTTTTGTATTTGATATTTGTAATGGAAGTTTTGTTACTTCTTCACCGTTAATTGTAACTTGATGATTTTGTTTCAATTTAATTGAGGTATTTTCGGTGCGAATTGTTACAGATTTCGTGCACGATGGCGTGTCAGATGATGTAGATTTGAGTCCCATAGCCTGTAAAATTAAGAGAAACAACAATTTGACAATGAGAAAATAAATTTTTGATTGATAGAAGTTGATTGTTATTTTTTAGATAAACTCACGTCTGAAATGGCGCCAGAACATGCAACATTTTCCGTTTCAACGCTATAATTATCTCCTTTGATCATGTAATAATTACATTTGCCCATAAAATCATAACGTTTCCCATCAAATGTAACATAATGAGGATCACCAATGGCTGCACAACGACCGCTACATAATATCTCAGTACAAATCCATTTGCCAGATGAACACGTACATGAATTACATTTTTTCGGAATTGTTTCACCAGGTTTGAATAATTTTCCACGTAATGTGCATGGACATTGTTCAATAGAGATACATTTTCCTTCGTGCAATACTGTTCCCACAGGACAAACACATCCTTCCTCGCATTCAGTATTATCTGGGGAATTAATTGCCATATCGCTGCTGCATGTTGCTTGATTTTTTGGCGCACAAGTTTTATATATTCTTCCGCCAGTACATGTCATTGCTGTGAAAATAATTTGATAATAATTAGACGATCTCACGGATTGGAAAAATACATGTGACAATAAAATTCTTCCCCAATTATCGTCACCAAAAAATACGAATAAATTTCGATTATACTTACGACAAATATCGTTAGCATGTTGCCATGCAATTGAATTGATGATTTTATCATGATGGCACTGTCGTACATAAATATTCATTGTGTTACATGCGCACTTTCGTTTATCACTTGCATTGCAATTGCAATAATCCAATTTACATGTATTCTGCAACATTGCTAAATCAACAACTTTTGAACAAGCATCAAATCTATTATCGGAAAATAATTCGGTGCAAAATAATGTCGCTCTTTGTGCTAGATCCAATTCAGAGTCACATGAATTAATGTTAGTTGGTAATTCATCACAAGTTTCTGTTAAATCATGAACATAAAAGTGTTTATTATAATTTTTTTCTGTTCAATTAATTTACGATGGATTTAATTCAAATCAAACTCCTTGATTTGTGCATGACTTACCACCGAAGTTAACGACTTTCCAATCGGATGCAAATGTCGCAATATTTTTGGGATGACTATTATCACGACCAGTTTTATCGTCATTTATATCTCCATTCATACGACCGCACAAACCAGCAGTTCTATTCCAAAGAGATTCAGACGATTTTATTTGAACGAAAAGACCACCGTCCCATTTAACAGTAGCACCAATGGAATCCAATGATACAATAATAAAATGTGCTGCCATTTGTATTCGTAATCCAGAAAATTGTCCAGGGATAGGTAAAATTTTTTTCCCTATTTTCAATGTCGGATGAGCATTTTCATTTAATTCCAATGTATATTCTTTGCCTTGCAAATACAATTTCAATATTTTATAGCACATTCCATCATTATTATTTTGACAACCAGGACTATTTTTTGATGTTATTGTAAACGTTCCATATTGCGTTTCTTGAATTAATGTGTGTGCACATTTGCTATCAAAACTGTAAATGGCACCGTCGAATGTTTTATAGTGGGTTCCACCCCATGTAAAACAAGTTTTTGGTTTTGGATGTTTCTGCTCAACAATCATTGATTCTTCATTGATTGTTTCGTAGTAACCATTTGGAATATTTTTGGTGTGCTGTTCATCAGTTGTATTGTAAATACGTGTAGTTTTCACTCCCTATTTTAAATAATTTAAATATCAAATATGGCTACAAAAATTCACACAAAGAAGTACTAATCTGAATGACTAATGTGAATGAAAGTCTTGTTTGTGAAGTGAAAATGCAATGAAATTACTGAAATAATTTTTATTTTTACTTACAGATTTCCCAATACGTGATATTTTGTTTTTATAACTCGATATATCACTTTCAATTTCATTCAATGATGACGTTTTTGATATTGATGTACCTTCAATTATCCATGAATGATTGGTAATTTTGATGTAAGAATTTTTGCTACTTTCAATTGGCACAATTTGATAATCAGGTTCAATATTACATTGTGGTATTGGTTGAGGTTGGAAAATGCCTTTATCATAAGTACAAATGTATTCTGACACTGGTGGAAATGTAAAATCGATACCAGGTGGACAATTTAATTTACAGGAAAATGAATTTGCATCACCGTTGCATTTATAACCACCATTGAATCCAAGTTTTTGAACGGTACACTCATCTTCCGCTGTAAAGTTAAATCAGATTAGTATTTTTCTCAGTATTTGACTCTGAGAGACAATTTCATAAGCAAATGACGTTGTTTTAATTTTTATCAAGTAATTGAATAAAATTAAACTTACAATATTGACATTGAGGTCCGCGAAAAGATTGTGGACATTGACAAACATTTAAAGGAAGACAAACTCCACCATTCTGACATGGGGGTGAACACGTCGCTAAATTGTGAAGAAAAAAAATTAGAGGACATTGAACACCAAGAATTATTTCGATTAATTTTGTTCCCCATGAATTATTTATTTCCTTTAATAATTCTCACGTTTGCAATCGGGTATGGTGACCCATTGTGATCTCGATGGCATCCAATTCCCATTGCGACAATGTGAAATTGCGATCGCCGAACCGTCTGGAAATACAAAACCTTTTGCACATGTGACTGTACACATTCTGAAACAATAATATGAATATATAAAATAACAATTAATTTTAGTGTAAAGAGTAGAGAAAAAATAATTATCATCACTTTGGAATATTTATATCAACAATTGATAGTTGATATGAACATTACAATGAGTTCATATATAAATGCAATTCAATTCTATTACAAGATAATATAATAACTTACTTCGTATTGCAGTGTCGACGGGAATTTTGTACTGGCGGTGGAAAATTTAAACACGGTTTTATTTCATATTGACACTGTGGTCCAGAAAAATTTTCGGAACATTGACACTCATTTGGTCTTGTGCATATTCCATTGTTCTGACATTGAGGCAAACAAATTGCTGGAAGAAAATAGTAAAAATAAATAATTGTATATAAATATCGATAAACTTTTATTCTGTAAATATCTAGCACGCTGAATTAACTAAATATTTTTTATTTTTACAGTAAAGAATTATACTGAGATAGTATTTTTTTCTTTAATCGTTTGTAATATTCTATATTATTATATTGTATTTATTAATCAGTATATAATTCTTTGGATTAACATACGTTCACAGTGCGGTAACGATGTCCATTCAGTTCCATCAATATGCCATTCGCTATTGGCACAAATAATCGACAATTGATTATCACCATTTGGAAATTGATAATTTGATCGGCATTGGGCTCGACAACTTCTCCATTCACATAATAAATAAACAAGCAAAAAAAAAAAAAGATTAATTACAGACAAACAGATAGACGGTGAAAATGTAAATTTGTTATGAAATTAAGAAATGATGTATAAATATTATTCTCACCTGTCTTTTGAACATCTAATATTTCCATTGATTGGCGGTGTTGGACGATTTTTACAACCACCAACATATACATTATTGTTATTATTATTATTTATCGGTGATTTGTTTTTCACACCATGATAATTACTCTTTACTGGTCGATAATCATCATTCACCATAAAATCGTCATTACTTTAAAATGAAAAAAAGGAACAAATGAAACAATGAGTTAATACGAAAATTAATTGCGTTTTTTTTTTTTTTTTGTAACTTACGCATTTTGATGGGGTGTTATTTCGTCGGTATAATCTTTGTCATGTGCAATTGCACTAGCAACTTGTGCCAGTAGACACAAAAATGATTTCCATAACATACTGCGTGTATGTTATATGAAAATCGTTTTGTTATATGTTAGAATTAAATATTACTCAATGAAAATTATGAAATTCAACTGAACATTATAATCTAGATACATGTGCTTCGATGAAATATTTTTTTTTCAATGAAATGATGCGATAATTATGCTCTCCTATTTATACATAAACTAAATCGTCTCCTGAAGGAAACGGATAACCGATAATAAACTTGGAACGCACGCGGTAAATTGATAAAATTAATTATTTTTAAAAATGGGTCGACCTACATCACTGAATTTTTTTTTTTTGCTCTATGTATATACTTTTATATATACTGAGTGAAATCGTTGATGCGATAACGCACCAGGGGGGTTTTCAAAACAATAACCACAATATATACCGACATTTCTGATGGTATTTTATAGAGATAAGAAGATTAAATATATTGAAGGTCATGGCTATGGGTTTTTTTTTTTTTAGATGTTTGATTCGTTTCTCATTGTGATGATGAATTGCGGATGTGAATCATTTGTTGTTCATAATAGATATCAAATTGGGAAAATGTCACGAATTTTACTGGGAAAATGTTATTATTCTTTCGCAATTAGTAGGAAGAAATTTAATCACTCATACTCATATAATCAATTTTTAGCAAACGTTAAAGTGCATGCAACTCGCAAACACTGTATGTTAAAATTAGATGAGATGAATCGTAAAACCGCAACGTTTATTAGTGATTAGTTAATTATGTATGTACTTAATTATATATATATATATACATATGTTGTGTAATGAATAATCAGACACGTCAGGAAATATATAATTTATCAAATATATTCGTTTTATTTTTACTCTGCGATTTCTATATATAAATAACAATTAATTTTTAATTTAATATATAATTGCTGTCTAGACACCCAGACATTCTTGAACAATTATCAAAATTGAATCAAGCAATTATTGTAGTATCTTTTTTTTATACAATCGGACGGATGCATTGTTGATAGCTTGTATAAATATATTTTCAATTCCTTCTCTCCATATAACAAATAAAAATATATTACTATTGATATTGATTCACCAATTGTATATGAAATACTTTGATTTATCATTTTGTTGATGATACATGTTATGTATGCATGTATATATATGTATATATGTTATAGCTGCAATGAAGTGCAATATTTTGTTTTTCAATTTCCAAATTGAATTATTCTAGTAATACTTCTGATGAACGGAAAAAAAAAAATTAATATATAAAGTTTGTTGGATTAATTTTGTTGTTTTGCTATTTTTCATATGTTTTCTTCAGTTCATCATACATCCGATGATTTTAGGGATTTATTGTTGCCGTATGAATTTTGTCGATCGAATTCATATGCTGTTAATATTGAACTCAATATACCAGGTATATTTTGATAATCACGATTAATAAATTGCGACGGTTCAGAATAACGTGAACGCCAAATTTCATAGTAACGTTCCTGTGTTATATTGTCATAATATGTGATATTGAATTCATCTTTCAATGCCAGTTTCCAAATCTATAATAAGAAGAATAAATAAATTGCTTTTTTTTTTCTTTTTTTTTTCATCAAAGAAACATTCGACGAGAAATAAAAAACACAATTGTATTGATAATAAAATATTTTACCTCATTTTCGGGTATTGATGTTGGTGCCAATTTATTCCCATACAATCCCTCACTATTATAAACATTTAAATAATACAAAATGTAATTCAATGTGTACAATTTATCGGGTTCAGCAACGATAAATGTAATTGACTTTGGTGAACAACAATTGTTTTCATCTGGTGGATATAATGCACGTGTGAAATAATTCGAAGGCTTAGCAACACCCCATAAAAGTATTTGCAGTGAATACCCATGAAATATTCCTCTCATACGATAATCACGTGTGTCCAATGGATGAATATTAAACATTGATAAATGTTTACCAAGATAAAAATCTTCTTTTTTCCAATAACGTCCACCAGATATACATTTATCGTGATTATCAAATGTTTCAATTATTTTTTTATATGCACCACGGCTCAAAACATAACCGGCTTGTGCAACATTGTACGCTTGACCCCATAAAACAATTGGATGACCCAAATAATATGGGTCATTGTAATCCATACCAGCGACAAAATATCGTAAATTTTCCAATAAAATCATCGTATCATCTTTAATAAAAATTGTCCATTCCAATAATTTATTCTCCAACTTCCATACATAATGCATTATTTCACACAAAAATTGCCACGATGACGTCAATTTAATTGGTAATTTTATCACTGGTAATTCAGTGTCATTTAATTCTTGACCAAAATAATATATTCTATTGCATCGTGAAGCCCAAGTATCATTAATTGACTTCGCCAATTTTAATTTATTCACCAATACAATGCAAATAATGTGAATTTTCTTCTCAAGCCAATTTGATTCCAATAATGCATTATAATTATTATCATTAATATTATTAATTTCATCTGTTTTCTTTATGTTCATAAATCTCTTTCCATATTGTTGATAATCCATATCGATATTGGATATCGTTACATTATTTTTCTCTAGCCATTTTTGATACTCCAACTTTTTGGTATTTTTATTCATAATCAACCATTTTCCATCAATATATTTCGAATACTTTTTGATATTGCACAATATCAATGTTTTATCATTACATTCTTCATAATTGTCAATTGATTTTGAATGAATTTTATTATTATTGTTATTGATAATGAAGTAAAAAACAAATGTCATAAAAAACCCAATGATGAATCCAATGAAAAATATTAATTTACCTTTCATTGAATGAATATACATCTTGTAAATGGTATTTCAATAAATAAATCTTGATATTTGAGCATGTTCTGTTGAAATTTATATATACGACAATTTGTACATATTTTTGTTCATTCAATATTTGATTCCATTGTTTATTGTTCTAGCTGATCAGCTGATTATTGAAGATGAGAAGTAAAAAAAGAGAAAAAAATGAAAGAAAATTTCAAATATTATACCATCGTTTACTTGAAGAATTTATGTACAAAAAATAAAAATTATTTAATTGCTTTGTATATTAATTGTGAGTTCAACGCAATTAAATAATGTGAGAGATTTCACATTGTTCTGAGTCACACTGTTATATCATTTATATATATATACAGTGAAAAAGAAATATATATCGTGTTCGCGTGTTTTTTAACAACAACAACAATAATAATATTTATATTGTGATGGCACTTGTTGATCACGCACGTTTATAAAGGACAGTCACCCAACAAATATTTCAGGTTTCATTCTTTGTATTGTTATCGAGTATTCAGGTGAAGAAGAACACCTGTTACACATAAATAAATATATATATCTATATATTTAGTATAGTATGGTATCTGAATGTATAGTATCTACAAACACAGATGTGAAGTTGTACTTTTGTAGGTTAGGTTAGGATACATGGTTACAAACTCATAGAATAAACATTTTCTTGTAAATTCAGTGCAGCCAATGTTTAAACTAACTAAACTTAGGTACTCATTATATCACTTAGTAATAGATTGCAAATTCAGATTTTTACCTTGTACTCAGTCTAGTGGGTGAGGTATTTTAAAATAATAAAGGTACAATTTCATGCCAAATGTGCAACAACAATATACTCAAACGCTATTGCTTGGCAGAGTGTAACTAGCCGATAATGGTCTACTGCCAACATATGGCATGAAATGGGACCTTGAGACTCTATCTCTCATTGGTCTTCTCTAATGTCTTCTTGTGGCACTTTATGCGGCGAATTCGAATTGAACATGGCTGTATTTAGACAACTCAATAGTTCAATAATAAATACCGTCTGCGAAATAAAACAGAATATATTTTCCGTCATGTGGAAATTATCTCTCTTTAGTAGTTCTTATTCAATATTGCCACAGTCTCTTACTCAAATGCAAGAGCACATTCGACATGGGTGTACACTTGACAGTCACAATCCGTCCAATCAACAAATGCGAAATAATTACCAACGAAATAAAAATTTTGCGAACTGTGTTGAGTCGTTTCGAAGCAAATAAACAAAATAAATCAATCCCATGATGAAATTTAATTAAAAACTGCTGAATAATAATTTACAATGGCAATCACACGTTTTAAACGTGATGGAAACGAAAAATAACCGTACATATTCATTCAGTTAATATCTGGATATCGTTTCAAATGATATAATAAATATTCGAGTGTGTACATAAATTCTGGTGATATGTGATGAAAAGATACAGCAGAATCTGAACAACAATCGAGTCCAACTTTTGCTTTATCATCTAATTGTTTCCAATACCATATATTATGGCTATCATTCAGATCAGGTGTGATATGATGCTGCGGAATAAGGGGGAAAAATCTGCCCCGTCCATAGTTATCTCGTGTATCTACAGTTTTTACACCAACATTTATCAAACATTGTCCTATGGCAACATCTTCAGGACCATCATTACCTGTATGACATTTTTTTTCATCTGGCAATGCTTCTTCGACGAATCGACGCAAAGCCTCTTTACTGAGTACATAACCAGCACCACCATCTAAGTAATGTTTTTGTGCTAGAGTTTTTAACCGACAACCAAAATTAAGTGGCATCGATGTATTATATGACGATAGCATGTATCGTAAATTCTCCACAATCACGTATCTATGAGAAACATTTTCCAAATTAGAATAGCATATCATTTTATATATTCAAATAATTACAGTACTTACGTATCGTCGTCTGCTTTCAAGAACCAATCAGCTTTATCCATGTAATTCTCATGAACATATTTAAATGCCTCTTTGGTTTTTGCCCACAGATTATTGCGGCCTTCATCAACGGGTAGCATCACAGTCGGTAAACTCGTATCTTTAAATTAATGATTTAGGGTTGTTCTATAATAAATGTTTACATTTAATACAATATTTTATATGAATTAAAATTGTTGACGTTGCTGAATATATACCATTAGTCGAGCTCATGAACAATAATATATCGCAACGTTTTCCCCACGTTGCTTTGACAGATTGTGCTTTTGTTTGATGATTGTTTGGGCCCGTCATCACCCAGCAAAGTATGCGAATATCTTTGGCCATCTCTTGTACACTTTTATTCTGGTTATCGTGGCATTTTTCATCCTTCGTATCAGAGTTATTTTTAGAATTCCCGTTGATCTGATTTATCCAATTAAAAAATATAATTATATGAGTTAATATTATCGTTCATTTTTCCTTTTATCTTGAAATTATATTCCGGAAACACTTAATTACCCAACTTGATATTTGCCAATCATTTCCCGGGGCATTGAAGTGCTGTACAATATTGAAATCCCTTATATAAAAAATGCCCCATAGAAGTCCAAAGAATATGAGTATAAGAATAAAACGCCATTGATGTTGGTGATCTTGTAAAAAAAATTAATTCGATACTCAATTTATTATGAACAATTTATTCTTAGGCCTCATAATAATACTCAATCTCTATTATAATTTTCAAAAAGTTCAAAACTATATTTACTGTGAATATTGAATTTGACTCTAACAACCATTTTACGATTTCTCGACAGTTCGATAAACAGAAAATAACTGATAAGAGACACTTGTACGCTAGGTGTCATCGAATAGTTTCCACTTCTTAATTGCCTTACAATGCCTGATGTCAAAACATTATCTTCAGAAAGAACTCCCAAGGGCGTTCTTAATGTCATGCATTTAGTTCGAAATGGTAAGAATTTCAACAGGTGTAAAAATATTTCATATGATTGATGTTCATTTAAGTTTGAACACAGTCACTGTATATTCCCGATACAATATGAGAATCGAAACAGTTCTGTAACATGTGTATAACAGACGTCCTATTGTTTATAAAGTGATGAATGACGCAAACAATATAATTTTGAGGGATAAATGCAGACATTTAACATCAACGTTATTGAGCTAAATAAAATCTGAGATGTTTCGGTCCCGAATCCGGATCTAACTCAATATTCGACAAGATCGCATCAAATTCAATTTAATTTAACGAATAGAAGATCAGTGAACATCTATTCACATCTGCATTCAATCAGATCTCAAAGAATTCTAATACATCTATCTCAATATATGTTCATTACTTCGGTGATGAGGAAAGTATTATGTTGATGTGTTGCGACGATAGTCATAAAAGATGGAAATATATAATACATATATATAAATTGCGAGAATTTTGATGATTTGCTTTTATACCAGTATCTGTATCCTGGACGCGTCTAGGTTTCTCGTGTCTCTAGGCTATTCAATTTAGTGAACGATTGTGATCAAAAATTATTATTTGTGTGAAGTATTCATTGTCATCTTTGACTTGGATATAGATGAGCAATTACCATCTTGAAGACATTATCAGTGATTGGAAGATACTACTTCATATTCATGAACAGTAGTAAGTCATTTTTGATTAACCGAGAGTGGTGAGCGGTTAAACAAACAGATGAAAAACTAAATTGTATAGTTAGTCATAATGCTTATTTAGATTGTTCGTGTATTCGATATAAAATTTTGAACTCTGGTTGATCTGTTTTTTTTTTTTATTGTTCAAAGCTGAAAAAATAGATATTAATATTCTAATTTATCATTACTATAAACAACAAAATGGTGACAATTGATAATGTACCCAACGAAATATCATGCGGAATACTCTAGTAAACATATGAAAAAAATATGATCACAGATTTGTTTTGATATTGTGTCGTTAATTGTCACATTGTTATGTATCGACATTTGATAATATATTTGATGATGAATATAACAATGTCTACTGTACCGACAGAGAGTATTGTCGTATTTTCTTCAATGAAAATGGAAGCGATACGATCAATAAAGGGGTGTACTAAATGATTTATCAACATTTGGAATATGAAAACAGCATTATCAATATATCATTACAGAAATGACTTTTCCTATTGAATTTACAAAATCAATAAGTTAATGGCGGCCTTTTTTTTTTTTTTCATGGGATTTCAGAATAGGAAAATTCGGATTCCTAATGTAAAAACGGTGTGCTGATTGTGTCATTGATGATTGGAAAAATGAAAAGACAATTACAAGAATAATGTTTGATGGCATTCGGAAAAATATATTTATTGAAAAGTATGAAAAATAATTCATAGATCTTTTTGGTCATTATTAATTCCGTACGGTCTCAAATGATATAACAAATATTCTAGGACGTACATTAAACTCGGCCGCACGTAATGAAAAGAGATGGCGACATCGGAACAACAATCAATACCATCCTTCGTTTCGTCATCCATATCCACCCAATACCATGCGTTCTTTTTAATATTTTTGAGGTTAGGTATAATATGATGTTCAGGAATGAGTGGGAAGAATGTGCTACGTCTGTATTTATCACGTGTGTCCACAGCTCTAACATCAACATTTTTTAGACATTGTCCCATCGCAACGTCTTCAGGACCATCATCACCCTGATAACATTTAGCCGCATTTGGTAACGCTTCTACAACGAAACGACGCAAAGCTTCCTTGCTAAGAACATAACCAGCCCCGCCATTTAAATAACGATGGTTCACCGAATTTTTTAGGCGACAACCAAAATTTAACGGCATTGAACTATTATATGATGACAGCATGTATCGTAAATTCTCAAGTATTACGTATCTACGAAATTTCAATTTTAAATTAATCAGTAAATTATTTCGATCATATATTATTTATATATTGAATTAATGATGACACCCACGTATCATCATCAGCCTTCATAAACCAATCAGCTTCATTAATATAATTATCATAAACATATTTGAATGCGTGTTTAGTTTTTGCCCAAAGATTATCACGGCCTTCATCAACCGGCAACACAACAGTTGGTAAACTCGTATCTGTAAAATAAATATTTCAGTATATTATATGATTATCAATTTAAATGGAATATGAATAGTTGATGTGATTAATTATACCATTTCCTGAACTCATGAAGAGTAAAATATTGCAACGCTTTCCCCATGTAGCTTTTACGTGTCGCGCTTTAGTTTCATGATTCTTTGGCCCCGTCATTACCCAACAAAGTACACGAATTTTTTTTGCCATCTCCTGGGCGACTTTATCCTCATCCTTATGAAACTCTTCGTCATTTTCGTGGAATTTTACTTCAATACCTGGATCCACCTTATATAAAGTGAAACATTAAATAAACCGTCCATCATTTATGAATCTACCTCTTCTTCTACGTAAATTAATATTTATCATAACATAAAGATAATTTATATAGAAAAATAACATAACTAATCACCTGATACTTCAGCTCATAATCATCGCTCACTAAATATATATATAGTAGAATACTGATACTGCTTATAATGTACAGGGCCAAAAAGACTCGAAATAGAAATGAGAATTTAGCCGAATGACGCCATCGACCGCAATATGTGTTTTTCACTGCAATCATTCTCGTCCCTCCTGTTATTGTATTCAAAAGTTAAATTGCATCCTATATACATTCATAATTAATTCACCATTATCATTCGAAAATCTATAATTCTTAAATATGTACATCTGTAATAGTTGCATAACTCACCTCCGATGCCACATTTTACGCGCATATCCCATGCACGTCATTTGAATTTATAGAACTGAACTGAGCGTTCCACTTTTTCTAATAGCACACTAGCAAACTCGGTACAAATGTGTCTGTGTATATACAGATGTAACGCTGCACAACAGGTGTGATATCATCAGCGACGTATCAGTACTGATATCACATATGTGAGCGTTTCTCATAATTTTGAGTCATTTGGCATCACCAAGTGTTTGTTGATTTTATTTCGCCATTATTTTATTTACATCAGTCAATATCAATTTATTTTATTCAAAAATCATACTGTGTTAGTTTCCGAGAATTCGGAAATTCAAGGAATAATGATTGTAATATGATGGGGAATGAAAATACAGATAACAATTTTGTCGGCAAGGTAGATAATTACAAAAGTAACCATTGAAAAAGACGTTTGGATTAAGAACTGATCTTAGTTCTGTTTTATCGACATTTTATACATAACTTTGTCTAAACAATTAATATGGAAAAAATGCTCGGAAACTTATAGAATCTTACAGGAATGTTTTGAGCATGGTTATTTATCGAAGTGCGATGTCTCTTTGTTGATTAATAATGAAAAAAAATACAGAAAGCTTCTGCAAATTGATCATAAATATGTATGGTATCCTAACCTACATATTCGTATATCAATTATTGATAATACATTAATTATTAATTAACAAAGCGGCACCGCATTTTAATAAATAATGATGTATTAAACGTTTTTGTAGAATTTCATAAGTTTCTGGGCAGTTTTGCTATGTCAATTTCTTGGACAAAGTTATGTCCGAAAATGTCGATAAAACAGAACTGAGAACCGCTCTTGATATCTATCTGAAATAGTATTGGAAAACTTACTTGATTGAGATCATTAAATTATTTGTAAATATATTCCAGTTTATTTACATGATCAGAATACAATAAATTATTCGTTATATTTGTTATATTGGTATTGTATCACATAGTAAGGGGATATTCGTTTCTTTCAATTTGGATAAATTGATATTAGTTGGTACAGTTTTTCTTTGAGTGATAGCGAATGAAGAAATGCAGTTCAAAAGCTAGAATTTTCACGAGAATATCATCTGTTCTTGAAAATATATTTTTTTATATTTAAAAAAATAATTTATATATTATTCTGTTCATTGTTAATTCCATACGGTCTTAAGTGATACAAAAAATATTCAAGAACATACATCATACCCGGTCGCACGTAATGAAATGATATGGCAATATCTGAACAACAATCAATTCCATCTCTTATTTCAGCATCTACTGCCTCCCAATACCATTTAATTCTGCTATACCATTTTCGGTTGGATATAATATTGTTTTCAGGTGTTAGTGGAAAGAACCTGCCTCGTCCATAACTATCACGTGTGTCTACAGCTTGAACACCAACATTTGTCAAACATTCTGCTATTGCAACGTCTTCAGCACCATTATCACCTTGATAGCAACTGCTTTCATCAGGTAATGATTTTTCAATAAACCGACGCAAAGCTTCTTTGCTAAGTATGTAACCAGCACCACCATCCAAGTAGCGCAATGTGGTCTTGGTTTTCATACGAGAACCAAAACGTAGTGGCATTGAAGTATTATATGATGACAGCATGTATCGTAAATTCTCAAGTATTACGTATCTACGAAATTTCAATTTCAAATTAATCAGCAAATTATTTCGATCATATATTATTTATATATTGAATTAATAATGGCACCCACGTATCATCATCAGCCTTCATAAACCAATCAGCTTCATTAATATAATTATCATAAACATATTTAAATGCGTGTTTAGTTTTTGCCCAAAGATTATCACGGCCTTCACCAACCGGCAACACAACAGTTGGTAAACTCGTATCTGTAAAATAAATATTTCAGTATATCATATAATTAACAATTCAAATGGGATCTAGATAGTTGATGTGATTAATTATACCATTTCCGGAACTCATGAACAGTAAAATATTGCAACGCTTTCCCCATGTAGCTTTTACGTGTCGCGCTTTAGTTTGATGATTCTTTGGTCCCGTCATCACCCAACAAAGTATACGAATTTTTTTCGCCATCTCCCGGGCAACTCCATCTTTATTGTTATGGAATTCTTCATCATTTTTATGGAATTTTACTTCAACATCTGGATCCACCTAACATAAAATTCGCCAATAAATAAACGGATTTATTTATCGTTTATTAATTCAATTATTTCTTATACAATTGCTCACCTGATATATCTGTTCATAATTATCCCTAATAAGATAAATGCATAGCAGCATAACAGCACTCAGTATAACGTAACATGTCAAAAGTATATAAAGGAAAATTCTAAGTTTACCGCAATGACGCCAGCAACGCCATGTACCTTTCATTGTGAACAAAATTTTCGTTTTCCATTATTGCATTTAATGATTGAATCTATAATATAGTTATATTTTATTCTTTATTATTCATTAAAATTTCTAATTTATCATGAATATACATTGAAAATAGTCAAGTAGCGAAACTTACTACTGATAGCATATCTGCAACGCATATTTTATAGAAACACACTGTTTGAATTAATAAATCATGTGAATGCAACAATTCACTAATCATGTGTATGAATAAATGCAAAACTACATATTTCAGGTACGATATCATATCAATCATAATACGTGTATCGTGAACTGATATGAGATATATTTTTAGATATCTCATATTTCTGTTAGCATGACTCATCAGATATTTTTTCTATCGAACCAAAATTTCCGGAATAGTACTCTTCCAATTTGGTTTTTTGTTCAATTCACAATAATTAATATTTACTAATATCATTGGACGATTGTTTACATTGTATTCTGCGAATTTTTAATAGAGAATGCATACGCAAATTTAAAAAGATAATGATAATAAATGCAATAAATTTACATAGCTTCGTCGATAAAGTAGAGAACTATTTGAGTAGTTGTTAACAGAGATGTTTCCGTTTATATCGACATAAATTCTCATACGTTTGTGTGTTTACATAGGTTTTTTTATCTTATATATATATCTATAAACCAGATTTTCCATCCTCCTTTATAACGGACGATGAAATGAAATTGCCAATGTCCGAAACGGAATATATTCTGTTACATAGCATTCAATATGCTAGTTCAAGTTTCCCGCGCTTTTAATTATCAAAATGTTATATTGTTTGCCCACGAAATGAATAAATTGTTCCCTTGAGTACTGACAACTTTACAATTGTTTTTTTTCATTTTGCAAATGAAACGTAGAACGCCTTCAAGACACTCTCATGTGATGTAACAATGCAACTTGTTTTCGCGCGCCATTTTGTGTAGCACTGAGATGCTATCGAATTTGGATGTTGGCAATCCTACCATTATAAACAGACGGAATGGTGGAATACGGTATAGAATCTAAAAACATGACATACACAGATGCAACAGTTTATACCTGTATGTAGACGTTTGTGAACAACGAGTTTTCGTCGTAATTTAATTGTTTTATGTAATTTGTATACATACAACATATAAAAGAACTCCCGATTACAATAAACAATTAACACGTGAACTGTTCTCTATTAGTAAAAACCATTAGTTGATATAATTGTGAGTTATTTATTTGCGACTAACATATATTCAATATATGTATTTGAAGTTTTTTTATTCAAGAGTATATATATGTGATTTATTTTTTTTTTTTGAGGTTAGGTTATCGATGTTGTAAAATTAATTTTCTGTGGTAATTAAATGCAAAGGTTTTATTAAATTTTGTTATTTATATATACATATATAATGCATATGTATATATATACATATGCATATGAAATTTTTATTCTATCAGAAACTTTCATGGATATAATTAATTTATTATCCATTTTTAGGTTATTTTATTTATGGTGAAACATTAAGTTTCTTGGGATGTCTCAAATGGAGAATTTTATATTTGATTCCTTGATTTGGATATATATTTGATAATATTTATTGTAATTTTTCCATTTTTTCTTTTCAGGTTATGTTATTAATGGTGGATAATTAATTTTATGTCATTGCCCAACGGAGGAGTTTGTAATTGGATTTCTAATATATAATAATTCATATATCTTATGGTATAATGACAGAGTAGTAAATGATGGATTGTAATGGTGTTTCATTGAATGGGGATGATAAAAATCCCCATGACAACAGTCAACTATTGAAATGTAATGAAACGACAACAGATAAAAAAACATCACCATTATCAATCCACTCAATAGAGATGACTGATGATAACCATGAAGATAATAATAGTCATAGATGCGCAGGTGACAAAAATAATGTTCACCTTGACAATGATGTTGATTTCAATATGGCGGAAGCCGAAATCAATAGTATAAATGAAACAGAATGCGATGAATCGTCAATAATGGCTGGACCAAAGGCGAAAAAATATAAAAAATCATCTGAAGATACATCAGATGCAGTTGAAATCAGTGATAATACGGAGCCAAGTTGTAGCACGTCGATAGTAGTCTCGAAATATTTTCCTAAATCGACAAATCGTCGTTATAGAAAGCAACCAGACGGTAGCGATGATGATGTAGGAAATGATGAGGATGGTGGAGATAAAATAGGTGAAAAATCAAAAGATTCAGAAACAAATTCAATTGTCCAATTGAATTCTAGTCCCGATCCAGAACCTGAAACCATACGAAATTCATCGATTGATAATGAAGAAAGTGCACAGTCAGATAGAGATGACCAAGACGAGCGGCAATCGACTAGCAGCGAAAAAGGTATGATTGTTTTAGGATTGAAACAGAAGAAATTCTCGTGTAATTGTATTGGCAATTAAATATTTATCTCACTCTCAAGCTGACCATTCAAGCGAATGGACAACTACCAGTGAGGACGAATTGGATGGTGGTGTTCCAGCTGTTTTGAAAAAGAATAAACCCATTCCCAAATGGTTCATTGTACCCGAAGTGATAAATCGCCAAATTGGAAATAATAATTACCTCGATCGTGATTTTTATGGATCATTACATGTTGTACAGCGTATGGAATTGTTACACAAAATGGATGGACATGAGGTAAGTTAAAAATTAAATTTTAACTGTAAAAAAAATCGGAATTTTTTGGCAAAATTATTTATTTATATTACTGTTTTTTCTCATTTTAGGGATGTGTTAATGCATTGTGCTTTAATGACAGTGGAAAATTATTAGCAAGCGCTTCGGACGATTTGAAAGTTATCGTATGGGATTGGGCGAGAAATAAGAACAAAAATATATTCACAAGTGGACATAGATTAAATATAGTTGATGTTAAGTGGTTACCAATTGATTTTGAATCGTTAATTGTAACTTGTGCGCGTGACGGTCATGTTCGTGTAATTGATACTCGAACGTCGACGAATCGTCGATTAACCAGTCATCGTAAAGAAGCACGAGGTCTTGCCGTCCATCCTGAACATGTGTATGGAATTTTATCTGTTGGTGATGACGGTAAAGTTTTGTCAATTGATATCCGAGCCGAAAAGCCAACGAGGTGATTATTTATTCTCATTTCATAATTATTCTCATGTGAAATCGTTAGAACAAAAAAATTCCAGAATTCACGTCAAAATTAGTTTCTAAAAGTGAAATATTCTCTGGGAATTGCAATGTCACACTATTTTCCATCGCCTTTCAGGTTGTTAACGGTGAAGGACAGGAGTTCACATATTCCATTGTATACAATTCATATAAATCCACGAAATAGTAATGAATTTTGTGTTGGGGGTCGATCACGTTCATTGAAGATATATGATAGACGAAGAATTCTTGAACCAGTACACACTTTATGTCCACATAATTTGGTATAAATATATATTTTCATTTAAATTTCCATCGTCTTTTGCGATATCGTGAGAGAACAAATTTTGTCTACTCATAAACTTTTACACGAAAATAATAATGAATTATTTTAATAATAACATAATTTTTCTTTTTGTTTTCCGCAGCGTCAAAATTCATCTGCGTATGTAACATCAGCTGTGTATAATTACAATGGAACGGAATTGCTAGCGTCATATAGTGATGATAATATTTATTTATTTGATACGGCGGTACCACATCCAGGTGGTGATTATGCGCATCATTATGAAGGACACCGTAACAGCGTTTCTGTTAAAGGTGTAATTTTTTTCGGACCAAAGAGTGAATTTATTGTTTCGGGTTCGGACTGTGCTAATATATTCATTTGGGAAAAAAATACTGAAGCTATTGTCCAATGGATGCTTGGAGATGATCAAGGGGTGGTAATGATAATTTATCTATTTATTTAATTATTTATGTATCCAATATTTTGAAGCAGAAATTTTATTTAATATTTCATTTAATACAATATCAAATTTTTATTTATTACAAATCAATTTTTTTTATCAAAGGTTAATCGTTTGGAGTCCCATCCAAACGTGCCAATATTGGCCACGAGTGGCCTAGATTTTGATGTTAAAATATGGGTGCCATCGAACGAAGAGGAGCCGAGAATGGCCAATTTGGAAGCGGTAAGTGAATAGTGAACATAAAATAGTATTCATTCAATGTCGAATGACACTGTGGAAAGTTCGGAAAATCAATGTAGAAATTTGAAAATATTATTAATCATCTTAACTGAATTATTTTTCATTTTCGTTTTCAACAACTGTTCATGAATACATGTCGCCTATCGTTTTTTTACAGCCACTTTCCGATTTTAATTCCAAATCAAATTTCGACTATTTTTATTAAAAACCTCTGCCATTTTGTGGGAAAATTGGAACTTCAAAAATCGGCTACGCTCAATGAGAATTACACTATTATAAGTGAAAAACATTATTTGTTCATTTCTTTACATCCAATTTATAATACATTCAATATTCAATAATTTTCAAATAAAATTCTTCTACTTATTCATGAATCGTTTCATTTTCCATGGTGCCATCGATATTAGTAGTGTACCACCATAATATTTCAACAATAATTTTTATTTGATGTTGAAGAAAAAATTTTTTTTCCCCAGTGTATAAAAACAAATATGAGTAATCGCGTTGCTGAAGGATTGCGCCCGGACGTATTTGATTCACGAATGCTCTCTGTATTTTTTCATCATGTACGTCAATATGGACTTTATCGCGTGAGTAGAAGAAAGAAAGAAAAAAATATGACAAAACAAATCTGCAAGATAGATAATATTCCATTTGTTTAGAATAAAAAATGATTAAGCACGTTCAATTTTCAGAGCAACCCAGAAATGAGAGATAGAATC
The DNA here is from genome assembly GCA_958496275.1 of Zele albiditarsus. Lineage (NCBI taxonomy): Eukaryota > Metazoa > Arthropoda > Insecta > Hymenoptera > Braconidae > Zele > Zele albiditarsus. The sequence goes on from OY292410.1 coordinate 6,886,693, forward strand.
TTGTACAATCATCTTCAAGACGCTATTTTGGAGTCATCGAGCGAATCTGCATCGAGTAATAATAATAATGCTGATGATAGTTCATTGGATGATGAAACTGAAGTTCCCCAATGTTCACCATCGTAAAAAAATATTTCTCGATTTATTATTTATTTCCCTTCATTTTTTTTTTGTTTTTTTCATTGTCATCAATAGTTGCGATCAATTATTATTATTTTTTTCATTCATTTACGTTGTATTTTTAATTTTTGAAATATTGAGTTGTTCTATTCGTTATGCGCGTAGAATTAAGAAAGAAGGCGATAAAATTTTGTTGGCCTTTGTCTTTCGGTCGGTTTATGTTTTGTTCCATTTCTTAATTCATATTTAATTTAAATTAGTCTAAATTTTTGTATGGGGGAGTGGAAAAATATGGGGGGGGGGGGGGGGGGGGGGTGTTAAAAAAAGACAAAGGCACGTTTAAATGAGGATTTGTTCAAGTGTAAAGTGCAGAATTGATATTAACATTGTACAGTATTAGAATATTCAGCAAAAAAATTTTTTTCAATTAATTTATGATCAAACATAGTTGATTACAAATTAGATCGTACGAAGTGAGAATATGAATGAGAAAGAAAAATTAATACATTGAATAGTAGTGTGAAAGCAAAAAAAGAAAACAGATGAAAATAAATTATCAACAACTTATCAACAATTTTGATCAATTTTTAATTGATATTATTGATAAATTGTTGTATTATTTGTTTTCTTTCACAAGCGTCATTACCAAATTTACGATTTCAATTTTGCTACTGCATTGAAACTGCTCTCTATTTTGTGTTGTTGAAAAACAGAAGGATTGAATAATAAATCAATTGAATAAAGATGTGAAATTCTTTGTTTATTCGTAAATAAAAAGAAATGGCAAGTTAGATTTAATATTTTGTTGAAATATATTTAAACGATGAGATAATATGATCCAATATTTCACCATAAAATTTAATTACGTATCAATGAAATTTAATATTGTGTAATTTATAATTCATTTATTAATTTTACTTTTTTTTTCTCTGTTGTTTTGTCTATTCTAAAATATTCCAATTACTTGCGCGAGTCCCGCATAAATATGTAACGTGATTGCACCCATGAACAATGTTGTAACAGCTTTAATAAGCAATGAAGACCATGGACCAGCTAATAACAATGACATCAATAAATCTAATATTAATGGTCGATAAACGGTAAGCAAAAGCATTCCAATAACAACTGGTACTAATCCTCTTTTTAGATCGTGTCGTGACCACAACCAAACTAAAGTTGCAGTCGTTATATGTTGAACCAATGAAATATTTGATTCCAAACTTTTTTGTATATATTTCCAATCGAATTCAGCACCTCTGGCACCAACCCACAATAAAAGAAAACGTGTTAAAACAACTTCAGCACCGGCCCAACCAATTCCTGCTGTCAAAACTTTTGCATGACCTTTTCCAGGAATTCCATTCAGTACAATTAATATTCCAACGAGATCAGCTAGGTCGATTGAGTATTTTAAAAATTCCTGAAATACAATCAATCAGTTTAGTGATTGAAATATGCAGATATTTGGAGAGAAGTATTTCAATTTGATCCTTAAGCTAGTTAGCATAGTTCATGAGTGGGTAAAAAGGCCTTAATTATTCAGACAAATTGTTATGTAAATCATAGTTAATTAAAAATTAATGACTACAATGGGCACAATATCTTTCTGTAGTGTAGTTTTCTTTCAGTAAATATCACCTAGATGAATATGATATAAGAGATTGAAATGTTTCCTCAGAGTCTAATTAGAATTTATCCGATTACAAGGCTGCGAAAGATTATAAAATTTTCTTTCAGTTACTCCAGTATTGTTTCAATTGATTATCATATATCTCAGAATTAGCTTGTGTGAATTTAATTATCCATATCCCCGAATATTATTCACCAATTTTGATTGTTAATGATCAAATTTTTATGGAAAAACGATGACTTAGCAGATAATTACGTAGAGAATGTCAAACTATATTAAAATGCCACAGGAAAATTCAATTAAATGTAAATCTATGCTTCAGAAACCTAGTTTTTCACATAAAAGTTGCCTGCACAAGAATGAGAATGGTAATCTACATGGATTATTTCAATTTTTCAATTATTTTACCCCAAAAAAGTCAAATCCTTCTTGGCCCACATTGTCAGCAGTGGGAAAAAACGTCGCAAGTGCAAGCATTTTTACAAGTTGAGTGAAAATGTAAATTCCACCGGCTTGAATACATTTCCAAAATGCACCATATTCAGAACTGAACAAAAAATACATTCATTAATTATATATGAATAACATTAATTAAATTTATTGAACTGTATTGTTGATTGATTATTCAATTCATAATGTAATTTTTTTATTTACTTACAGCCCGGAATATTTATAGGTTAAGTAGTATGGCACATAAACTAGTGCAACACAATTTCCAAAATGATATAGCGTCATTTTTTCATTGATGATTAACTTAATTATTTGATATTTTTCAAGTCTATCATAAATTCCTAACCTATATTCTATAATACAATTAGGGAGTTCGAACTTCGAAACTCGAATGTAAAATTTTCTGGGAGAGGTTATGGCAGTATATATATATAGGAATAGAATGTATATATGTATTCATATATATATGCATAATAAATTTATATAGTGCCTATATCTATAATCATGTATGCACTTGGAATAGTTGCGCGCGCATATTACACCGGAAAAGAAGACTGCGCGCGCGCTACACTCTGGGACGCCTTCTGGAATCTAGCGCCGAACAAGTTTGGACGTGTTGTGGACTGTATTTCCTTGATCTATTTCATTGAAAAACGATGGAAAATATTGTTTTTCATGCAAAAGTTCATGTTCAATGAGGAAATAAGGGTTTAAAAGCATTGATAAGAGTCAGTTTTTGATTGTATGTGGTGTTTCGTGTGTGAAAAGTGGAAATAGTGGGTCTGTGTGTGCATCCAACAATGTGAATAGCGTTATCACATTGGTTCAATGTTTAAAAATGACTGGTGAGTACTTTTGAATATTATTCAACCGTTTTAGGGTGAAAAAATTAATGCATAGATATTGTGTTTATTTAAAACATGACTATGAGTTAGGTTATGTTTTTTTTGTCCTCCAAATTGTATGTGTATATACAGATTTTTCCTGCAAATATCAACGTATGAGACTCGTTTACGTTTTTATCATTCTAATATTATTCCAAGCAACAATTGGACAATTGTTTCGAGTAAATGTGATGGTCAATTTTGCATATGCATACGGATGATACAATTTTTCTGTTTCTAGATGAATTTCTGAATTTGGCAATGAATATGATGGAAGAGGAGTAAAGGGAGCACGAATGTGGAGCAACAAAAGCAGCTCGTAGTCCATAAAGTCATCATCCAACGTTGGAAATTCGGTATCGTTGTATTTTTCATGTCCCTCTGGTCCTTATCATGTCAAGGACAAAAGGTCCGAATTGGCACAAGGATATGCGGTTGTATTGTAGTTATTTAATGATTTCGTTCACTGAAAAAATGCACAGCGACCATCAATCAATTGCAATATCGTTGAGACCTTTTTAATTGGTTGATGAGTGCCCTTTTATCTTGATATATTTTTGTTTCTCTTTCCCATAGACTCTTCTTGCTGTTTTGCTCCAACGAAATGTTATTGCGATCATTGAAGTCATAGAGTTTCTTAAAATATATAAATATATTAGTAAACTTTTGTTCGAGTGCAGGAAGAGTATCGCGATGGTAAGAACAATCTGTCCAAATAGTATATGATATATCTACATCATTTTATTATTTTTCGTGTTGTTATTTGGACAGAGGATTTGATGCCAAGGGTTTTCAGCATTGTTTAGGAAATGTTGTAGTGAGCTCTTTTGTTTTGGCTAGAGTATCAAGCTCTTCTAGCTGGTGACTTTATTTTGATGTCACTTCAAAATAAAGAACAATTTTTCGAATCATTGCCCAAATTGAATTAAGTATTCAATGTTTCTTCGTGTACTTTCAAGATCACAACACGTACTTGGGGTTCATCTCGTGTTAACTCCTTTGTCATATTGGCATTCATTGAAATGCTAATACAATCCCCATCCTTTTTTTTCTTTTTTTTTTCATATATAAGAGTTATTTCCACAGTAAAATAATGAATGATATAATATTTAAATTAAAATGATAGACAATTGTTTCTTTTCTTCTTGCCAATGTCGAGTCTTTAGAGTCGAGTCATTAGAACGTTTATTTCCTCCACCCTTTTCAGATGAATTATTTTTATCATCGTGGGATATTAACGGTGAGTTTGACGCTGGTATGATTGTGTTTTAGTGAAGCAGATTCTTTTGGTGTGTATGAGAAATATTTTTGAGTGGGTGATGAATGCTTCAGTTATTGAATAAATGTGGAAGTGAATAACGATACAGAACATATATTCAAGACTATTCCTTGAAAATTAATTGACATTTGAGTGTTTCAATTTTATTTTCTATTGTTACTTATTATTATTATTATTATTATTATTATTATTATTATTCACGTGTCGCTGTGCAATTTTTCTCCATAATCGTTCCACAACGTAATTATCAATTTGGAAATTTCACCTTTGTTTCTATCACACATTGATTCTACTTTTAGTCGACGCTAAATTTGAATTCAAATTGTTACCACTTAAACAAGATATTGTTGCGTGATGTGATCGATAAAGAAAATACCAAATTTTTTCGGTAGATAAAAATAATTCTCATGCACTGCATGATCGACAATTTTCTACATTATCGTCGCTATCTCAATATATTTCAGTCGGTAATTATGCTTTGGAATTACCGACGTGTTTGCACTTGAACACGGAATATCTGGTTCGAAATTTCAACCGACTGAGTATAGATAGCGCCATATTTTTATTTTTTACGCGCATCACTTTCACGCGCGAATATTCCGGTGATATATATTTTTGTGATAGTGAAAAAAATGAATTTATAGTGAATAATATTAGTGTTTGTGATGTTGTAGTGTAAGTACAATTTATTTTCATTGTAATATCATTGTTACATGTAGAATTACGTAAAATTTCATCAAAGTATTTTATTTTTCAGAGCACGATGTGTCATTTTGTATTTTTTTTCATTTATTTATTTTTTGTTTGGTGCAACATACAATGTGAGTCGTAAATTTATTTTTTACTTCTACTTTATCGATTATATTGAACGTTGTGTATGTTTCTCATATTTTATTATTATTATTTTTTTTTCTTTTTTCTCTAAACCCATTTAGCGTTCCCCTCGATATTTTTTTTATCTTTTCACCCCTTGCAAAAGGGGTACGATGTCGGGCACCCCTTTTCTCCCATAAAAAAAAAGAAAGGGATGACTATCGAGTTGAATTTTTTCGGCTGCTGTAGAAAATTCTCGAACAATTTCTCGGTGCAGAGTTTCAAAACTTTTAGACAAAAATCGAATTTTTTTTTTTTTTTTTTTTTTTTTTCAATTTTTAGTTTTGTTTCTTTGTATTCTTTTGTCATCATTTTTGTTACAGGGTAATTAATTATTTAGGGACAAGAGGTGTAGGATAATGATTTGGGTCTATGTGGAATTAATTTATTTGAGGAAATTGAGAACATTTTTTTTTTTTTTGTTTAGATTGGTTTATTTTAAATTATTGAAATCAGGAATTATGTTTTTCTTATCTTCACCATTGCGTTTCATTGTGTCTGTGATAATTTTGATAGTAGTGGTGAAATTCTTCAGGGATATTTTTTTGAAGGTAGTATACGATTGGTCGGATGTAACCGAGCCATCTTCTATTCACGCAAGTCTAAATAAAAAAAAAGGGTACAGTGATTCAGTTCAACACAGACCATTGATGCTGTTACATCACGTTTTTAAACTCTCTCGTGGAATATTCATGTCATTTATATCATTTTTCATTCAAATGTTGATGTGTGTAAAATGGAATAGGAGAAAGGAGAATTTTTTTTTTCTTTTTGGTTCGTTGCGAAAAATAATCGGAAAATTGGACAATATGTTTATTTAATTTTTTGTAATTTAAAAATCAAGTGTTGACGTTGATATTGGAAATAAAAAAAGTTATTATTTTTTTTTGTTTTTTCGTTATTCTTTTTATTGATATGTTGTGGTTCGAATTTTTTTTTTTGCACATGTTCGAATGTGTTTTTTCGGTGATTAGATGAAAAGTGATTGTGAAAAATTAATTTTCGTGGTGAAAATGCATAAATTGTGGAATAAAAAAAAAAAAAAATTAGTTTTTTTTTAATTTTAATTGGACGGTTTTATCAAAAGTCTGTGGAAATTGTTATAAATTTTTTTGTTTTTTTCTAATTGTGTAGTATTGTTTGAATTTAGTTTTCAATATTCTTGTATTTGTGTTGAACAAAAAAATAATTGCCATGAAAAAATATAAATTTCATTGTGATTATTTAAGTCGACTCATTTCTATATAATTCATGATTGTGTGAAAGGAATTGCAGTGATAAACATTTAAAAAATATTAAAAAAAACGATTTGTTACTTGGTTCTAATCACGAAAATTGAATAAAAGTTACTGATAATTGTGTTCAATTTTAACTCTCATCCAATAACAGTGTTTAATTTATTTCAATTGATTATTTAGTCGTGGAAAATAGTTGAAAATTGAAACACTGTAATTTCATCTTCAGGATAAATCGTAAATTATTATAAGATATTCAGATAAATATTTAATATTTATATTCGTCTGTGAAAAAAAAAAGAAAAAAGAAATAGGTGTGGCTTTTGTCGGGATATGTATTCCAATTTTTCACTTTATTCACACATTCATCCCCACTTTCGTTTTTGAGCATTTGCAATCGTGCAAACGGCGTCGGTGGGTGGAGCTTATTTACCCTTGTGCTTTGCATCTTTCTCGTATTTTTTTTTTTTCCTTTCTTTTTCATCTTCTTCCCTGTCGCGAAAAAGGGGTTTGTGTTTAGTATCAGTTGAACTTTTTATCAGTGAAGAATTGAAGGTGGCTTGTATTTTTTTGTTTTCATTTTGTGTGTGTCGATTAATGAATTTGGATTTTAAACAGTGTTTTTCTTTAAGTATCTCTTCACATCTTGAAATTTGAGTTTATTTATTTCCATTGTTTTGCATTATTAAATTTGATTATTTCAATTTTTTTATTTTGTACAATTGCATTTGGAATTTTAAATAACTTTCTTCATTGTTGTATAAATTTTGGAATATTGTGCAATATTTCTTTTTCGATTTTATATACAGAAAAATGGCTGCTGTGAAATTTCAATTGAATATTGAGATTATACATTTTGTTGATTAATTTTTATTTATATTTTTGTATTGAAACGTGGAGATAGGTTGTTTTTTTTTGTTTTTCTTGTTTTCTTTTTTTCTTTTTCTTTTTTCATTGAATTTCTTATGATCAATACGTTTTTATTTAGTGAAAAAATGGCGTCTTGGTGAAAGTTAGATTGCCATTGTTGAAAGAACAAGGGAAATATATATTTTACTATGGATACAATGGATAATGTGGATGAAATAATTTATTTTTATATCTAGGTGAGTAATTTGTGTATTTTTTCAATTTTCGTGTGATATTTGTCAATGATATTTAAATGATAACATCAGTGTAATGGAAAATTTGTAAAGACGTATGTGTTGTTGGTTTTTGTTTTGTTGAAATCAACGTTTCAGTATTTGTGAATTAATATGTGTAGATATATTGTTGAAACTTTGGTTTTTATATTGAAATTTGTGTGATTCAGTGTGTTGAAGGAAGAGAAAAAAAAGAAAAAGAAAATGGAGTCTAGAGACAGCCTAAACATTTGATCAACAGTTTCACAATTCATTTCAATTTCAATAACACCTTTGCTTTTTATGATGAACTAGACTTTTTTTTAGTTATTAGAAATTTCAATATTTCATGAAAATGATGAAATTTTTTTTTTAAGCAACATCGCAAATAATCTTTAGATGAAGACAAAAAAATATAAAAACATATACTAAAATAATGTGATGAAGAATGGAGTGTTGTAAAAAGAATGTTATTAATTCAATTCCATGAACAATTATTGTATTTGTATTATATATTATAAATAGTACAGAGAAACAGATTAATGAACAGTAAATATTTATACAGATACATATACATCTGGATAGTAGTTTTGTTTGGTAGACACCGTCGGACAAATTATCCGACGGTTCACAAATTATATTTTCAATTATTTTGAATTTTCAATGAATATAATATGTATAATTAAATTGAGGAAAAAAGTGAGGGAATATTTAATTGTTAATGAAACTTGATGAATTCAATCATTATGAATGTCTTCTGAATTATTTGTGAATTATCTGCTGTCAAAGTAGAGTTGAATTTGATTGAATTAGTTTAAATATGGTTGAAATATTCTTCTTTAATGTATAATGGTTGATAGTTCTTCAATTAAAATTCCAAATATATAATCATTTAGTGTTATATTGTTGGCTAGGATTTGATTTTAAAATTTAGCTTGGATGAATATTTTCATGTCAACTGTGACAAAATGCGAATCCAAAGTGAAAGAGGAATTAATAAGATACGAATTCTATGATTAACAATGTTATGAAGCTAAATTACAACAGGATCTATGAGAATTATAACATTGTTTGATAAATTTATCATACGCTTTGTTAACTTTCATTTATGTTTGGTTCAGAGTGTTAAAAAAATACTGGAAAAATTCTATTTTAGTTAGAAATCTATCTTATTCACGGACAATTAAGTAGAATTGTGATTATAATTATCTGCACGATTCCTATGTTACCATCAAATATTTTTTCTCGTGTTGGTTATCTACCATGTACTGCTCTTGAATTGTTACCGATTGAGTTTAATATACTATTGTTGAACGAAAATAATCTTCATCCACATTTGATACAAGTGGTAAAAATTATTCTTCAATTCTTCTTTTATTTCTTGTAGATGGTGCTAGTAGTTGGCTGAAGTGTTTGAATGATAAGTTAGTTTTGTCTTCATATAGTAGATCACTTTCACTAATTGTCATTGTGTAATAATAATTGACATAATTTTGAGAGCTGGTAATGTCGTTCGTATACTCTGGTACATGTATATTCTTTTGTCACTCTTTTAAATCCATTTTCTGTTGATCTCCACTCATTTCAATTACAATAAAAAAATTATTGTATAAAAAGAGTTTTAATATTCTGCCTCACGTCAATATTATATAAATTAAATCGGATAATTTTCTCATCTTCAAAAACGCTTATGTGCAATAATAATCTATTGATAAAAAAATACTACCCATGTTTTCTCGAAAATTACTCTCGGGGTTGAGTTTAAGTGTTCCCTGTCTTCATTCCACCCCTTAAATCAATTCGTTTATCAGCAAATTTTTAATACTCACGAAAAAGAAAAATGTTATTTTATTTTAATGCAACAGTTATATATATACATATAATCGTCTGTCGAATTTCGGCTAAAAAATGTTTGCTCCGCCATCAAAGCCATCATATCAGAATTGTGTGTACGGATTTATGTTTGCTTTAGTTGAAAGAATTGAGGGGGGTTGAAATCCTCAAAGTAACGATATTCTGTATATACTCATGCTTATATTCCCAAAGCGTGTTTGTAATGGGGTGGTATACATATATATATAGTGAACGCTTGAATTTTCTTCTTTTTTTTTTTACTCCATTCGTTCTCCATCGTCTTATTTTTGCTTCAGAATTTTTTTCTTCTCTTTTTCCTTTTCGATTTCTATAAGTTATCTTGACACACTCACTATATATTCCACCATCGCTTTCCATCGAATTTCTTTGCCGCCCTATACTATGTTTCTATATATATATAGCAATGCGCAACACACGGGAGCAGCAAAAGCGTGGGGGGGGGCAGTTGTGTGTTTGCATTTCTCTTTCCCAAGGGATGGCAGACGTGCAATTTCGAAAAGCCGATTTCAATTCCGTTTCCTTTTCACAGAGAAGAAGAAGAAATCTCGAGAGCCACCACCACCACCACCACCATTGCCGCCAGTGACGTGGGATCCCGATGAGACTCGCTTTGGGCGAACGACGCAATAGGCAAGAGGGTGGCGACGAGGGACGAATGGAGAGGTGGGTTTGAAGGGGGTGAACGCGGCCACTCGGGATTACGCGAATCGTATATACGACGTTGGAAATACGTGCGAAAATCCTGGATTCCAACCTCTTGCGATTGCCAATCGTTCTGGAATTGCCGCGCCTTTCAAATATTTTATATGTATTTATATATATATATATATATATTGATGTGGATGGAGATGAATTTGGAATACGTTTTGATATATGAGAGAATATATGAATTGGGTGAGTTTATTTTCAGAATTGTTATTTATATTTTGTTATTATTTGGTGGAAATAATTTGTTATATGTATTGTTTGTGATTTTATTAATTTGATTTGACAATTAACAACTATTTTCTTTGGTGAAAAATTATTTTTATTAATGTTAATAATTAATATTTGATTTTGAATTCAATTTGGACGTTGTTGATGGTGGTGAATTGAAATTATTCATAACTTGTTTATGTCATTGAAGTATAATATAAAATTGCATTCGCCGAATTTTTGTTTTCGTCAAAATAATGTAGGAAATATTATTGGTTAACGAACGAGAATCGAACGAAATATATAGAAATTTGAATTCCACAAGTTCAGACTTGTTGAATTCCAAATTTTTATCACTACGTCAGATTGCATTTGAACTATTTGTTCAAATTAAATGTTCGTTATGCCAATTGTGGAATTGCTTTTGAAATTTCCGGTTGATTGAATACCCACATCGACATATTCGAATGAAGTTGTGTTACCTTGCGGTATTGTTCTCATTCGTGAGCATATACAAACGGGGGAATCCCCAATTAGATGCGCGCGCAAACTATACAGGGTGTTTGCAAATCTCTTCACGTGAAATTTATTTTCATATCCAGGAGACGATTGTTGAGAGAAAGTTCGGGTGAGAGAATAGGAAATTTATTGTCCATTCACGTTCAGACGACGTGGAAGTGTTTTTTTGTTGTTTTTTTTTTTCATGTTCTTATTTTTTCGTTTTCATTTATTTTGTTACGTCAACGAATGGGACACTAGGTACATTGGGTAAAAAATATATAGTGGAAGAATGGAGTTGACGGGGCGAAAATCATGATGAAGGCAGGAAACAGGAAACGAAGCTCATCGTTATATTCTCATGTTCAATTCTACCGTTACAAAAAAATTGTGACAATACATATTGCGAATTTTTTATTTTATTTTTTTTTTCTCCCCTCCATTCATTCACTTTTCGTCAACTATATAATTCATTCATTATAAACAATGGCACGTATTCAATACATTATTAATTCTTCAAATTAATTTTAGTTTTGGAATATAAAAAATAATCCATCAACAAAGAGATGGTGAATAAAGACAATTGACAGTGTCTTTGGTATTTATCATCTACACTACACACAATTTCAAACTTTTTTTTTTGACATCTGATTCATTATGAAAAATTCAACAGCAGTCAAACACTCTTGTTTTGTATACTGTTGTGTCATTTATTTCACCAGTGACATAAAATGAAGAATATAATAATATAAAGAATAAAAATAAGAAATAGTAAAAGATGACGATGATGGAATGGGCGAAGTTGTAAGAGAATGTGGTGACGCGTGGTGTGCAGGAGTATAACGTTGACGTCGACGTCGCGACGACAAGGATGTTTCCGCTTTTGCCCGGGCGGTATACACATCGAGTCACATAAACACATTTTTATATGACATAAGAGTGAATATATATATATATATATATTTCTCTATTTTATTTTTTTTTTTCTGTTCGTTTTCCCATTTTATTTCACCCTTAGACACAAAACGGAACACGCGCATTTTCACCACTGCCTCAAAAAATAAATAAAAAAGGAGGAAAGGAAGGCAAAAAAAAAAAAAGGGGGGGAAAAGAAATTTGTCTTTGTTCTCTTCCATGTTGGTTACTATTGGTTACGTCTTTGCATCCGTTTCAATCTACATATATATGTATATAAAGGGAAGTTTGATTAGTTGGACAACCCAAGAAAGTCATGCGTTTATGAGTTATATTTCATATTATATTTGCTTTGTTATTGGATATGAAATAAAAATTTCTGTAACGTAAATGCAACGTTGAAGATTTAATTAAACATTCAGGAGTATTTTTCAGGGATATTCTTTTCTATTTATTCAATTGATGGATTACACAAGTGTGTATATATTAGTCAATCATGAAATAAAGTATTTTTTTAATTGGACATTATTATTGTTGGTAGAAAATATTTCATCCATTAAATTAATAGCGTGTGATTCTGCTTTTGTTTAACAATTATTCAACACCTTAATTATTTGTCATTTGTTTGTACTTAAACTCGATGAAAAACCCATGATGATAATTTATATATATTTGTCCTTTATTAATGGTGGAGGAATATGAAAACCTGAATTATCGATAGAAGTGTTGATAATTAAAATGGTATATTTGTAAAATTAATTTTATCTTATCAGAGATAATTATTAATTATTGGAGGGTGGATGATAATCATGGTTGGGTTTATTATTTAACAGATAGAATAATAAGATGAATTGAAAAAGAAAAAAAAAAGAAAATGAATAATAATATGTATATAGATATTTATAAGTATAGTATAACTCCGTAACTTTGTAAGCGTATTAAGCGTGCGTGAGCGTTATTCCTTCCCCCACACTAACCAATAAAAACTTTACAGCCCTGGTATATATATATTGTTAAGAACATATAATGAATGCAAGAAATAATTATCTCATGAATACATTAGGGTTTTAGTATCTTAAAGCAATGCGGGCCGCATTCGCCACATACATGTACAAACGTGTCGAAGATTTTCAATATGGCAACTCATTCTCTTACACTTGCTCTCGCTCTTTTCCACTTTCTCTCACGGTCTGAGCAATTATAATCAACACATTTTACCATTCAATTTTTCTTCATGCATATATATATATATATATATATATATTTATATTGAGTGTGTATTATTGGGTATTATTATTTGAAGAAAGATCAATTGTTCATTGCATCAATTTTTAATTATTTAATTTTTTTTTTTCTCGTTGATTGAAACATATTGAAATGTTTTTGAGTTTTGGGGGTTATTTTATGAATTGTCACGTGTAGTGGTATAATCTTTGGTTTTTTTGAAAATATTTTGGAAGCAATAATTTGTATTTTATTGTAGTTGAAAAATTGTTGTTGTTTCACAAATATTCATAATTTTCAGTTAATCCACATTGTTACCAAAACTACAAAGAATATTTGTTTATTTCACCGAGCGACAAATTTTTCTTCTGTTAATTAATAAGAAAGAAATAAATCCGGAATATTTGATACACCCTGTAGACAAAAGTATACTACGATAAAGAAAGAAGTTTTCTCTGTTCTTTCACTTTATCTCGTTAGATACTTTCTTATTTTTGGAATATCTTTTTTTTTTGTTTTGTTTTTTTTTTTTCCCCCACCCTTCTATTGTTTCACATCCATATCAGTGAAAAGCATTTGGCAGCGGAGAAGAATGACAGTGAATGGCGGAAAAATTGTCAAGTTGAAAAAAGCATTGGTTGAAAGTTAGAAAGTGAAGGCGAGGATGTTGTTGCAAAAGGGGTTGTAAGATGAAAGATCAGTGACGTGTCACCAGGGAGAGTGATTGATGATACTTTTCACGACACTGTATACAATACAACACATTTATATACACTTCGCATATTCCCTTTGGGAGTGGTGTAGAAAAAGGGGTAAATACATTTTGGGTGATGTTACTGCCATGATTTCAACATCAACTTTGATTACTTTCGAATAATTATAGCTGTTCAAGTTATAATTCAAATAATATTAATGACATTGATGATAATAATAATGATAATAATAATAATAATAATATCATTATTAACAATTGTAATAATAATCCAGAGTGATGATAATTACAATTGAAAAAATATTTCAATTCATATGGAAATATTGTTCTGATGGAAAATTATTTGAATTTGAATTGGGACAATGTGAATATAAATTTTACCATTTCTGAACTAATAGCAATATTCAAGTTATTGGATTTGTTATTATTAAACATTTATGGAGGGGGGTGGGGGGTAATGGAATGGATAAGGGTGGATAACTGGACAAATTTGAATTGTTCTGTTGGGAAATATTGTGTTGGAAAAACAAAAAAAAATTGCAGTCATTTTAAAAAATTTTTTTTTGCTATCTGAATTTTTTTGTTTCATCGATAAAGAATTAAGAGTTATGAGTGCAGGCATTGGAGTTCTATTCTCCTTACACCCTTCGGAGTATGCACAATATATTATATGTATATGTATATATATATATATGTATATATATATATATGTATATATATATATTGGTTCGACTCGGAATATATCTGCGTGGTTCCACGATAATATTGATCTGCAACTTTGACCCAACCCCCTTCAATATATGGCTTGAAGTCTATTTCCCACCCACTCACCCCCTCCCGTTTTCCCTCAAACTCACTCGCTCTTTCTCTGTTGTGCCCTTATATATGGCATTCTGTGCGCCATCCCTTATCCCGCATCTATATTAATTATATCACGCTCGACCAACTCGATTCTACTGTCACTCGCATACTATACCATCTACTTCTTATATTCTTCTTCCTCTTTCTTCTCTTCTTCATCATCTTCTTCATAATTTTTTTTTCTTTTTTTTTTTTTCTTTCCCCTCTTTTCTCTTGTCCCTCACTTGCCCCACGTGCAACATGATAATAATTGATAAGAATAACTGCAGACATATTCAATGTAATTGTTGAAAGTATTTATTGTTGTTGATCGTAATTTTCTTTCAATGAATTTTTATTTTCTTTACTTGTAACTATTTCCTTCGTGAATTCGATTTCACGTATCTAGATATGTATATACATATAATATATATATATATATATGTGTGTGTATAGGTATATAGACTTATTTATTATTCGCAAGCGTGTGTGCCCTCTTTCCAATACTTCTATTCGCTTTTTCCTCTCTCATACCCATGAACTCTATAAGTGTATATATATATATATATATATATATGGGGGTGGTATTTTAAAATTGCCAAGACGTCTCTCGTCTTGCCCATGTGGCTTGAGTTCCATCTCAACTCTCTCTCTTTCTCTATATATATATATTGATAGAATGTGTTTTTTCCACGCTCTCGAACACGTCACATGAATAAAAAAATATCCTTCAAAGTTGCTGAAGCCGAAACGCGCGTGCGGTCACACCCTCTCTACCATAAATATATATCGCATTTGAAGTTTCCTGCATAAGGGCAAAATAAAATAGTCAATCAATATTATATATATATATATATATATATATAGGGTGTGAGAGAGAGGGAGAGAGTGGGAGAATGGAGAAGAGGGATAGGAAAATTGTGGTGAAAATAAATTTGCATATTTTTATGTATTTTAATTGTAATTTTATTATTTTTTTCTCCTTCTTTTTTTTTTTTTTTTGTCTCTACGTAAAATTTGGTAATTTTTGAGGTGACTTGACAATTGAGCACCACTGACCATGTGTAATATGAAGATAAGATGTCCCCATGGTGTTCCCATGTGCCATGACCCTCGATCAGGGATTATGTTGCCATCCACATATATATATATATATATATATTTATCTGTGAACGCACACACATTTATGTGAATAAATATATATATATATATAGGTGGTTTTTTTTCGATCTCTCTCAGCGCGAAAATACCGCATCTGAATGAGCCACTGCTATCAGAGTGTGGGGCGTATAACCACCCCTCAAGTGTCTTACACTGACTCACTCACCCCACTTTAACATATATGGAAAAGAACTATGAACGAAAAATGTTATCTGTATGTGTGTGTGTGTTTGTGTCGCCATTTTTCGTGCGTGCATCAACCTGATTTTTTGCGTTTTTTTTTATTTCGTTTTCTCTCTTCTCAAAATCGTGTATTTAATTGAGAACATAGTTTGACAGTGATTTTAATTAATTAATGATTGGACTGAATTTGTGAGGTGGGTGGAAGTTGTGGTATTGTTGATGGAGGGATGAAAGAAGGGGAAGTGATTGAAAAAAAAAAAAAAAAAAAAAAAAAGAAAGGTAAAATGACTTTTGGATTTGTTTTATTTATTCATTTTTTTCTTCACTTATATTTTGTTGATTGGGTGAATTCACCAAAACGATTTTACTGTCACGCATTGTCTCCAATGTATCGGTATATTTGTGAACACAATTCTATATATATATATATATATATATATATATATGCAACACAAAATATAGAGATATAATATGATAAATGTGTAATAAGGTGTTGGGTTTGTGTGTTGTCTGATATTTTCCACAAAAGCTATAAATTTCAACCACAGAAATCCTGTCGTGTGACACATATACATAGGCGCCACATCCATCCAGTGAGAATATATATATAAATATATATTCGCCCTTACTAAAAATGAAAGAGGAAAAAAAAAAAAAATTATACAACTCAAATGATAAATGTATTTATGACACATTCAACGTGGTAGAATAAACAAATTTTTTTTTTCTCTCACACTTGAATGCGATAATAAAATAATTTTCTCTCAGCTTTTATCATTTTATATTCCCATCTTTATTATTATTATTATTAATATTTATATTATTATTTATTTATTTAGTTATTTGGTTATTCTTATTTATGGAATTCGTTTGGCAATAGAAAATGCGTGGCGATGCTATAGTGTCACGGTAATGTATGTTTCGCATTACGAGGGTGGAACGCTTGATTCATTTCAACCCTCCATCTGTATACCCCTAGCCTCACCACCATCACTGTTACTATATACATATATGTATATGTATAATATATATTTATATATATATATAGTGATAGATACACCCCCACGCGGTTTTACTAACGGTCGTTGTACCCTATTCAACATGCATTTTACCCGTAGAAATTTTTGCGTCTATGGAGCGAGGAAAAAAAAAGAAAGAGAATAAATAAATTGTTGAGGGGTGGGGGGGATGATGTTGAGACGGTGAGGAATGTTATGGATTTGAAGAAAAAAATAAAATGGAATAAATAAAATCCGTTGTTGGGATGATTTTACATGGGTGTCATAAGCCAACGCACTCAATTTGAAAATTGTATGGGGTGGAAAAAAAAAAATTATGATGATGATAATAATAATGGAGGAGAAATTTAGTTCTTTTTTTTTTTTTTTTTTGCGTCTTTTTTTTATTTTATCGTATAAAATTGGGGTTGGTTTATATAGCACGCGCCTTTTACACCCTCTGGATATGTAGTTATATATATATATTTATATTGAGGGCGGTTGGGGCTTTATAATCTTTCTGTTATGGTGTTTTGGACTTTGTTTGAATGAAGAAGATAAGTGATGTGAAAATGATTTTTAATCGTTGTTTTTTTTTTTTTTATTTTTTGGGTGGGTGCTATGGATAGGGGTGAATGTGGGGCTGAGCGATATGAGCATATCACGAAAGTGTAATCTGTGATTCAAAGCGAAGTGAGATGGGATGAGAGTGGTGAATGAGGAGAAAAAAAATAACGATCCATCTTGCGACTTGGCCAGAATTCAATTGTCGCCATTTGTTTTCGTGAAAATCACTCCCGAAGGAGTCATTTTCTTTTCTCTATTTCGGACTCGTGTTCTTGTGTGGTGGTTGATTGTGTTTTTTTTTTTTTTTTTTTTGAATAATTCAATTTTCATGTTTTTGAAATAGTTGAATAGTATTCGCGAATTTTTATAATTAATTTTCAATGATGTGGTTATATAAAAAATGGTATTTTAGAAGTTTATTGTATTTTTTTTTTCAAATTACATTCACTGATATATTATTAACCCCCTTTTTTTCGCCAGTCTCAATTGGTTTTTCAAATAATTATAAAGAATATTAGAACGAACTCAGTATGTTTAACACCATTACTTTACTTATAAGTATTTCCATCAATAGGGAAAAAAAAATAAAAATATGCAGATAAATTATGTATAAATTTATATATTTCAGAAAAGAAATAATATTACCTTCAATTAAATGCAATGCCATTGAATATTCATCATTATTTCTGTGTATTATTTTGTTTAGCAATGAGTGCAGATGAAATGAAAGGAAGAAGTGAGGAGGAAAAAAAAAAAGAAAAAAGAAAAAAAAATAAGTTAAGAAAAGATATGATGATTATGGTGGCAAAGGGCAGCACATGAATTTGGGTGAGGGTTGGTTGGTGAGGAGATGTAATAAGGTCATATATATTTATTCAACGGGCAGGGTGAATTTTATAGATGCAGCAAGAGGGCGACTGAGAAAAATAGTGAAGTGGCTTAGCATTTTCGGTGAAAAAAAAGAAAAAAGCAAAATGCGAGAGCTAAAAATGTTTCACTTGTATTAAATTGTGTCGGTGTATATATATATATATATATATGAATGCAGAAAATTTTTCTGTGTGGTAGATTCGTGAGAGATCCCATAAAGTGACCCCAGCCGGTCGAGCGTTTCTTCCCCATCACCCTGTATTTTATATATACATAGATATATGTGTGTGTGTGTGTGTGTGTGTGTGTGCGTTTTTCCGTTCCCTTTCATATGTATGGATAATATAGAATTGAGAAGTTTTCGTGTCTCTTTCATGGTGCAGATAAAATTATTGCTCTCTTTATATATTCGTAAAGCGGATTTTTTTTTTTTTTTTTCTCTTTTGTGGATTGGGGGATGATGAGTCGAGGTATTTTACCTTGAAGATTCGCATCTTTGCTGTGTACAGATGATTAAATGTAAATGTAGAATTAAAAATTGCGAGGTGAATGAATAGAGTGTTGTTTCGTTTTTTGACATTTTTATCGCGACAAATTTCGTATTCATTTTTGTTGTATAAATATATGTTATTTTTGTTCAGAGGGTGGATTGATGTAGAGTCGAATTATTTTATCTTTAGAATTCTCGTGATGGTATTGGATGAATGTATAAATAATGAAATAGAATGGAAATTGTGTTGCAAGAAAAGTGGAGAGCAAGTTTGTTTGTATTTCTTTTTATTAATATTAATGAATTTACATTGTAAATATATATTTGGGGGGGTTTTTTTTTTTTTTATTTAGAGGGCTGGAAGGGTGGGGAATTGTGTAATTTTATTATACAAAATTTTCAAATGAATGTAAATATTATTTGACAATTAATTGGAGGGGACAAATATCGATAGACTGTTTTTTTATTTTTTTTTTACTCTGAACTAGTTTGAATAAAATATTGTTGTAGATACATTTATTATTGTTATTTAACGGGGTTGGAAGGGTTAGGAAGTGGAGTTATTTTATCGAATAGATAAATAAAGTCGAATTGAAAATGATCGAACCAAAGAATAATGGATATATTGTTATTTGTCATTATTTAATATTTCTTTTTTAATTATTGAGATAAATTTTTGTTCTCTTGCACAGATAAATTTTATTATTATTAGTTTCATAAAATCCATATCTATTATCAAATGTGAGGGGTCATGAGACGTTATTCAATCTCGTGGCGTTCAATATAATGATAATTTATAAATCGTGTTCCTTGAGTTAATTGTGCCACTGTATTTGTAACATGACAGGAAAACAATAGCATATTTCTCGGTTGAACTTTGAATGCAAAACGCATGAACACGAGTGAGTACAGCGTCAATGCTACAGAGAGAAAAAATAAAAGAAACAACAACGATAGAACAAAATAAATGAATATATGAATGAGAGAATAAGTAAAAAAAAAAAAATTATATCTCACACTGACCTATTGTCATTTTTCCACTGATTATATTTGGATTTCTTTGAGTGTCAGCTATCGCCGCTAATGGTATCATCCAATTCAGTACAGGTCCCCAAAAGTGTGTGCTATAAATAACATTATTACATTAAAAAATGAATTATTCAATATCGATTTGATTTTTTATTTCTCGGATTTTTTTTTTTCCCATAAATTCAATTTAAAAATATTTTTATACCTCATCAGCCACTCTCGGGTCTCTTTATTATTTAATACTCGCTTTATTCCACTCATTTTTTACAGATAAATAATTAAATTTAAAAAACACACACACACATACACACGTGATTTTCTTTATCATTAACAACTGTACAATATTGTAATTTGCCGATTTATTTCTCTCTAGTTGTCGAGAAAAATCACCAACAATTATTCTCCATACACAAAAATATTTCGTTCAATTATTTTTTCATAATAAATTGTATTATTAATATAAATTATATTCACACATCGCAACACGATAAATTAATATATGCGCTGATAGATATCATCACTCGCTGACGATTCGGCTACGAATAATGAAATATCTAGAGCAGAAATTTTACAGCATAGAAATCTCTGTTGATTAGAAAATATATATATATATATAAATATATTTATTATCATTATACACAGTAAATTCTACGTTATCAGGAAACAACAAAATGTCATTCATTGCGTAATGATAAGTATGATAAGTATTCCACACACAAAGAATTGTGTGTGTATGATTAAAGTAGTCAAAAAAACCAACATTTATTTTTTTTTGTCTCTATACTCCAACAACAATTATAAGAGGAGAATGTAACAGTAATCGTGCGATGAATCGCATAATAATTATATGTATCGAATTGATTTCTAATTTCATTCAATCAGGATAGTTTTATCGATAACTACAGTTGAGTTTGTATAGTTAACTGTAGTATATTATGGATAAGGATGATCATGGCAATGCTAAAGTATGTTGATGCATATCACATGATTGATTGACACAATGATCTCATGATTGTTGTCGAAAAAGGTGGGATTATCAGTCATTCAAAAGTCTCTCAGAACTTAACTTTGTCAATAATTGTTGTAGTGCCTTCAAACACCTATTTTGTAGTTATCATTATATACCCACCCAAATGTATAATCATCAACTGTGAGTAATTACCTCTCAAATAGGAGATAATCCAAGTGGTCTAATTTACCGTACTGCTTCAATTCAACCCAATTCAAGCTTGATAATTCATTTATTGAATTTATTCTCTGTGATGAACACTTGGAATGAAGAAGTAGTATGTTATTTGTCCTAATTTACTTTAATATAAACACGAATAAATGATTTGATAAATTGTATGAAGTTTATGTAGTGATGACAAATTGACGAGACAATCCATCATCATATGTATATATAGATGTGTATATATTGTTACATAATTTGCATGAGCATTTTCTCGCATCATTGATCACACAATCCCCCAACGAACAATTTTACTATTTTTTTTTTTTTTGCTTCTTGTTCCTTTTATTCACCTACTTCACTTTGCCACCCTCTGGAAAAATCATCCCCCCCCCCATGCCATTCTGTGTCATCCCCATCCCTCATTACATCTTTCTCCCCCATTGCATTCTCACTCTTTATCGTTCTTTTGATCCATCTCTCTCTCTCGCTCAATTTTCTTATAATAAATGCACAGGTTATTATTTTTTCGCGTATAATATTGATGGCGCTATGAATGTTGCATGCGCGTGGGGAGGGGGTTGACTGTACTATAGGCGGTGGGTTGGTCGGTTGATAAGGACACGCAGTATCTCAAGTCTAGTGGCACTTGTGAAGGTGGGGGATGAAAAAGTAAGGGGTATAAAGTAGAGGAAATATAGTTCGGAAAGGAAAATTGTCGAAGTAGAGGAAGTGTAAGAAGAGGCAGAGAATGAGAATGTGAAAGAGGTTGGAGAAGGAGGTGGTGGATTTTTATAGTGAGCATGCGCGATAAACGGGGTGGATATTATTGATTTCACTTGGTATATGTTGACTTGGTATGTATGTATTGGGGTGGATTGTCAAGGGATAGGATGGCTGTCGTTGGTGTTTCAAACATACCGTACGCACTGGATACAACCTCGTGCCCAGCTCAACATGCGCCCTTGACACACGTTACAAATTTGACACGCGCTATTTCGTGGATGAATATATGATAATGATAGATAATATATTGTTTATATGATTGTGATATATGTTATATTATTGGAGGAATAATTTTTGTAGAGTTTTATAGGTGAATTTAATTTTTTGAAACAGCTATGTGAATTCTGATAAAATCAGACTTATTTCATTATTTAAGGGAGGATGTGATGATCAATTGGAGTTTTGGAATAATAATTATGATTGGCTTTTTTTTTTTTCAATTAGTATTATTTGATATGTTAATGAGAACAATGAATATTTATTGCTTGGCCAATAATATTACTGGAATGTTATCGAATTTTTTGATTTATATTGTCGTCACTTTTACGTGATTCTGATTTCTCGTATTTATTAGTGGTAAATTAATTCACTGTGTCTGTGATATTGCAATTTTATAATTTCTCTCGCAATATATCAACAAATAACGTAATCATATCTAAATAGTTAACTATAACAATAATTATTATCAAGCTTTTATTTTGTTGCAATACTGCCCTGATTGCATACTACCATAGACAATTCTATCTCATGGAAATTTCAATGTTTATAAATGTATATATTATACATAAAATTACAATTTATATATGTGAGAGTTCATGTGTATTTGAGAGCGTTTGTCAAAGAGCAAAAGCAGATTGGCTCACCCTTTTATTACATGCTTGTGAGTGTCAGTAGGTGTTTCAGGAACATCAAGAAAAATACTTTTTTCTCTTCATCTCCTTTTTCTCTCTCTCCACTTCTTTTGCCCTTTGACGCATCCAATGAATAGAACCATTTGCATCCAGGGTCGTTGAATATTGTGAAAGCTTTGTATGAGTATCATTATTATTATTATTATTATTATTATTATCATTTCTTTCTTTCTTTTTTATATATATATCATTTATTTAAGTATACATTGAAGGATGAGTGATGATAGTTTTGCTTTATTTATATTTACTAAAAATGACAAATGTATGAATGAATAGTTACAATATATCAATAATTCATTGATTTATTTAATATTATAAAATTTTTTTTTCTCACTCCACGAATTAAATAAAATGCTAATGAGCAAAATAGCCACGTAATTGTTCAGAGACAGGTTGAAACACGCTGCCTTGACGTCACACACACACACTAATACACACACACACACCGCTGGGATATATACATTTCGAGGGTTGTGAATGTGTGAGAGGGTGAGACGTGTATGAGAGGGACAGATGGGTAGATGGGGAATGAAGTGAGGAAGAAGGGGAAGATAAATTCTTGGCGCATCAAACAGTCACGAATCGCGCGCGCCGTCACTCGTTCCTGATGGAGTTTGCTTTCTCCTTATCTCTTTTGTGTCTTCTCTTTGGATAAAAGGAGAAGAGGAAGAAAAAGAAGAAGAAGGGGGAGGAAGAAGATGGGTGAAAGAAGCGAAAATTCTTCGGTGATGGAATGAGGAGGGTGGAAGAGGGTGGAAAAGAGAAAGAGGGAGATTAGTATAAGGTAGAAGACAGTGAAGAGGGCATTGGCATCGGGGTCTTTTAATTGCCGTTTCTTTAGACTCGCCATTGACGCTTGTGTCCATCTTATAATTCTTTGTTTATTTATTTTAGTTCAATTCTGATGTCGAGGATGGGGGTTTTTTTTTAATTTTTTTATTTTATTCCTCTCTTTCTTTCTTTCGATGTTATTGATGAAAAAATTCTTTTGTTATCATCTGCATTTTTTACTGAAAGGATAATATTGCTATGATTATTCGTGATATTGAAGCAAGAATTTGAATGATAGAGTTGATTTTAATTCATTATCATTACATAAAATATTTTATTGGATTATTCTATTCTGTCATAATTGGATAATATCTAATTCGTAATTTTAACAATAGTTATTTCTCTTGTCCAACATTTCTCCCCGAGTAATAATTGCTCTCTCGTGTTTATAATAATATCGCAAAGATATTTGTGAGAGAAAATTGTCCACTGTTAATTCATTCACATCTATATCTCTCATTGTTTCACCTGAATTATTTGTTTATAATCTATTTATTATTTTGTATTTATATTGTCACTTATGTGATGGTGATGATGATAAGTGGAAGGAGGAAAAAAAAAATAATAATATTATTATGAACATTGTGCAAGAGTTAGAGCGATGTAAATTGCGTTTTCTTTTTTTTTTCTTCTTTTTTTTTTTACCACTTCCACTTGTGCAAGTCTCTCTTCATGGTCCGCTCTTATATGTATATAACGTGGTGGTATACTAGCGCCATCAGTCTCCCGTTGTGCGAACCACTAGACGCACACTCAATTTTGTAGCACTTTACGTGTCTACGAGTGCGCCCTTTCAAAAATATAGAAAGTAAAATGGCGAACGGCCACTTTTTACTTTGTTTTATTCACTCACACACTTTTTTCATACTCTCTTGTCACTTGCTTGCTCCTATCTTTCGCACTATCTAACTCTCTCACACTTATGTTCTTTTACGGATGAGTGCACCTTCTTACAGTAGAAAAAGGACAATGTCCAATAATCGCACTCAAAAAGAGATAAGTGAATAAAATGAATGAAATGATAATAAAAAGAAGGAAAAAGAAAAAAATGACAAAGAAGAAAGAAATGATTATTACGTTAGTTGAAACGTTTTATCATGACTGGATGGATAATTCGAAAGTATGGAGAATGTACAATTGTTGTTTTGTTATGGATATTCTAGATTTGTTAATCACTGATATCTACAAAAGCAAGGAAAAATGTTGAAATAATATAAACATTCAGCAGTCAATTAGATACAATTTTTAATAGTAACTTTTCAATTTTTTAAATTCTCCAGTCATACTTTCAATCACCAATATCAAAAAATCTAAATTCTACCGTATACTCCCATAAACAATAATAAACAACTATAAAGGAGGAAAATTTGTGATAAGAAAATGAAGAAAAAGAAATAAGAAAAAGAAAAAAAAGAAATGTTTCATCAACAAATTCTTTATTCAAAAAAATTCTCAAACAATTTTTTAGAATTGTTTAAATGTCCGGAAACTGTTGTGAACTTATTGAATCACAGATGAATACAAAAATTCCAAATGGAAATCGAATTTTGAAAAATATCCATTCAACATGTTATCGCACTAAACAATCAATACATATATTTATTTATTTTACTCAACTGGATATTCCTAACTTCCGGTTACTTTTGCACAAAATTGCATTGAAGTGAATGAGGATATGGCGGGTGAGAGGATGATAAAAAAGAAATAGTTGTATGAGAAGTCGTGTGTTGAATATGGATCCATTATTCCACACGATAAAGCAATTTCTTTGCATTTTCGTAAAATTATGTTTCGACTATTTAGCATTGGCTACTGTTTTGTTACGGGTGGATGACAGGGGGGAAAAAACGGTAGTATTTGGTGCTTGTGAAGAAAGACAAGGGTGTAGAATCAATGTTGAATGCTGAGTGATATAAACTCGGTCTCGATCCAAATAATGTAAGCGAGTGTAATGTGTCTCTGTGCGTGTTTGTGCACGCAGCAACAGCCAACGTATAGAAATAAAGAGAAAAGGAAACGGGGACGCGCGAGTAGCAGACATTACGGAAGTGAAAACTGCCTCAATCTTTTCACATTTCAACATATACATTATTGTGCATGGATGTGTGTGTGTGTGTGTGTGTGTGTAAGTTCGCTTTTGTGTGTGGCAAACGATCCGTAACCGTCAACCAATCGATCACATTTATTTTATATATTTTTTTTATTACTCTTGAGGTAAATTAAATTTATATATTATAATTTTTCTCTCA
The DNA here is from genome assembly GCA_958496275.1 of Zele albiditarsus. Classification (NCBI taxonomy): domain Eukaryota; kingdom Metazoa; phylum Arthropoda; class Insecta; order Hymenoptera; family Braconidae; genus Zele; species Zele albiditarsus. The sequence continues at coordinate 6,912,510 of OY292410.1, forward strand.
CCATTTTTATTTATCTGTTTTTCTTTTCATTTTTTTTTTTTTTTCCTTCTTTCACGTCTGGTTTATCATCACATTGCTGAGGATTTTGGCTTATGGTTGATGTTAATGGTTGAACAGTGGCGCTGGAAAAAGAAGAGATGATAGGGTGGTTATAGGGAGGTATATTATGAGAATACGAGAACTGAGCGGTGAATTTAAAAAAAAACGGCGCCATGACCATAAATATGGAGTCGATTCACGAAGCGCGCGGCAAGAACGCGCTATACTATATAGAGATGGAACGAATAATATCCAACAGTATTTTCCTTTACTTTACTGAATTATTATACGATTCATGTTTCGAATTGACTCACAAAATACAAAGCGGAAAAGAAGAAATGTTATTGTATGAGGGGAGGGGTTAGAGGGGGGGGGGGGGGGGGGATGTAATGGGGTTGGCCATAGTTGGAAGTTGCCTGTGTGAATATATATATATATCTATTGTAATGTATAAAAAAATGTTGGGGCAAAATAGGGTTCTGGAGTATATACAATAGTGTATTTTTTTGTTTATTCTGCCTGTTTTTTCATGTCATAAAATTTGCTCTTCTACAATGATGAATAACTCGGTGTAAAATCATTTAAATATATTCAAATAGGTACTTATTTTGTGCGCCATAATCTGCTCCATAATTTTATTAATAAATAATTATTGATTATATATGACGAATCATGAGTTACAATGAAAATTACAATTCCGAATACAAAATCCAAATTAAATATTTGTAAATAATTTTTTTTTTCACCATTTTATTTCAATTATATTTAATAGAGCCACCATGACTAATTGACATGGCTACAAAATGTTGAAAAATTATACAGCATTTACATAAATCTGTGTAAAGAAGATCAATATCATTTTTATTTTATTGAATTCCCAAAGTATAAAAATAATAAGAGAGTGAAATGAAATGAGCCATTGGTGCATCACAGTATTGGATTTAAGTTCGTATGTCCGAGTGTGTGTGTGTGTGTATGTAACTTCTCTACATACACGTGCATATATATATATATATGGTCAATGCAGAAGAAAGAGAGATCCAATAAAAATGCTCGACATTCCCGAACTCTAACGGCTCATCCGTTTGTAAGCGTGACGGTCGATTCGGTCATCGGAGCCCAACTTCGTCTTCACCATCCGACTTTTCGTTGACCCTTTTTTTTTTCTTTTTCTTTTTATTTTTCCCTACTATTTCACTCAAACCCTCCAATCTCGTTCACTCTCATTCTTTTACAGTTGCGCACTCATTCTCTCTTCACCACCACATCTTTTTTTTTTTTTATCCTCGTATTCCTCTACTATGGTTCTTTCTTTTTTTTTCTTTTTTTTTTCCGCTTTGCCAAAGCCCATCACAGACTAAACCAAATATTTGCCAATGTCCTCTCGCTTGTGATCTTTGTCCCAAATATAAGAAGAATCGAGAGTGAGAGAAAGAGCGAGTTTGACCACTATAAAATGTTTTAAACACAGTTGTGAAGCTTCGTAACCGTTCACAATTATCTGGGGAGCAAGCGGGCTTTCAAACTCTTTTACAGTATCAATAATACTATATGAGTGGTGTGTATAAATATATACATATATATATATATTAGGAGGGAGTATATGTATAAATACAAATCGGATGTAGACAAATGTCCAAACTTTTTGTTGTTTATTCGAGTATTTGCTTTTCTTTTTTTTTTTTATTCTCTTGGATTTAGTATTTTATTTCTCTCGATTATTTGATTGGAATTTTATGAGTTGGATGAGTATGTTTTATGAATTTATGAATTTGCCTCTTCTTTTCTTTTTTTCTCTTTATTAACCAATGAAGAATTGTTGACGTTACCGATACCTACAAATTGGTGAATAAAATAACAATGAATTTTATCCGTTCAATTTTTCAAATATATCTCAACAAATATCACAATAAATAATAAATTATAAATTAAAAAAATACATTGTTGACCCACATGTTTCAATTACACTGGTAATTAATCTAAATATAATAGTGATGATGATAATAATAAATATTAATAATTAATATGAAGAAGAGAAGCCAAAAAAAAAAAACAATATAATAATAAATAACTTGAAGATGTTATTATACATGTATGTAGTTGATTGCTTTTGATGGATAATGAAGAAGACATTTTTCAAGAGGGAAAGATAACAGGGGGAGGAAAATGTGACAAGGAGACAGTATAACGCGAGTGTGTCCCATCCAACACAGCACTATCGCGTGTATTATGAGTAATTTCGTTGAGAAGAGTTGCAACAATGAAAATATATATATATATATGTATATAATAATAATAATAATAATAATAATAATAATAATAATAATGATATATAAAATGAAATAAAAAGAATCAAGTATAAACGTGTGAGAAGTGGAAGATGTTGGGATGCCAGTTGACATTACGAGCGTCCAGTGTGACACCAACCTCGTATAACTTCCACCATTTTATATATAAATGTATCTACTTATATATATATGTGTGTGTGTGTGTGTGTGTGTGTGTATGCTCGCAGAAATGATGTATATATAAAACAATTCAATGTTCGTTTGGCCTATGAGAAAACAGCTGGAGAAAAACAATATCTCTTGTTTGAAATAGTGCTTTTGGAATATATATATATATATATATATATTAATTTTTATTGAGGGGGTTGTTGTTGGGGATTTTTGGACAATGGATTATATGGATTTTTTTAGTTCATGAATGGAAAAATGATTTGAATAGTAATTGAAGTTGATTCTTTTCTTTTTCTTTATTTTTTTCTTTTTCCTCATTTCTTTGGCTCGAAAGAAAATTTATCTCTCATCTGTATCATGATAATGTTATATAATCAGAGTGATGATGGCAAATGGGTGAGAAGGGGTGGATGAATGGAAAAAAAAAAAAAAATAGAAATAAAAAATAAAAACGTGGAAGAGTTCTGGTGAGTTCTGATAACGTTCAATGTGTTGGTTGTGTTATTTCACGATTTTTTGGTGTTGAGGGGTCGAGAGGAGAGAAAAAAAGAAGGGGAGATATAGTTTTGGGGTAGAATGATTGGGATAGAGTGGGAGAGAGAGAGAGAGAGAGGGAGAGACGACAGTTTAATTGAAAGAAACCTCGTTTAGCGACGAGGAAGACGACGCAATGTCCAAAAGTCAAGTCCAATGTTGAGATTTTATATGACTGAGTCGTTCTTTGTCTTTCGTTCTTTCGCATTTCTTCTTCCCCCCTTTTTTTTTTTTTTTTCTTTTTATCATTCTGTTCTTTTTCTTCGACCTTTTTTTCCTTGTATTTATCTTGTTCTTTCTCATATCATCCATTACTCGAATACCCTTGCTTATATCGTTCTTAGAGTTGACTGTACATATCTGCAGTGTTGCGATAGGCTTTGTGAAAAATGGTCAAAATAAAATTTGATAAATAAAAAAAAAAAAAAAACGAATGAAATTTTTGACAAATTTTTCTGTCGATTATTTTGCCAGTTTTTATTCAATTTAATACACTTACATTGACAATTATTTAAATTCTTAATGAATTATTTTGCATGGGAAATTAGACTTTTTATTTGTTAATGTGAAACAATATTTTTATTTCAATTGAAATAAATATGAATTAGTTATTGTTTTATTATTTTTATTTCAATTATCTGTGTGCAATTGATTAAATGCAGAGAACAAAAATAATTGTCATATATATATATTTATTTAAATATTGATAAATATAAACAAAAGACAAACTCTAAGAGTGAATGTTGTAGCATTTATTTTCATTCACCTTTCATTAAAAATATTTATTCAATTTATAATGAATAATATTTGGATATAAATTGGTATGTTTGACTTCTTTGAGTTTAATTCACTTCGCCAAGATCGGGAATATCGTGGTTAGCTTCAATTCCAAATGAATATGGAGGTGCATCAGGTGCTACTTGACTACTACCACTGCTACTCGACATTCCTGGATCACTTGATTCTGATTCCATTGATATTCCTACACATTTACCGCCTATATCATCCTCTTTAAATTCTGTACCCTCGTCACATATAACACTTTTGCCACCATTACATTGTCCTGCATCAGGACAAGGATAACATATTGTACCAGTTGGTGCCAATACTTCGTAATGTTTGCAGGGATTTTTAGAATTACGTGACAAAATTTGTGTGATAAAACACGCAAATATCCATACAAATAATAATTTATAATTGGACATAATTTTAATTTTGGTTTATTTGTCCTTGGTTTTTTTTTTTTTTTTTTTCCTAAAATTTATCACTGGAAAACCAAAAACGTTGAGTCATTTTATTTATATGTTTAATAATGAATAGAGTCAATATTAAATACAAGTGAGGTTATTTAATTAATTATGAAATTGATACTTGAATGTTTGTTTGTTTGTTTTTTTTTAGAATATGTAATATACTCACGTGGATTGAAAATTGGTTTGGTAGACACTGTGGTGTAAAAATAAATTTTCTTGATGTTATACTGACGAAAAATTTATTTATTTATTTTTTTTTTTCGTTCGTAAATATAGTTGGAGACTTATCGAATAATGATAAATTATTTATGACATTTTGTCGAATTGAAAATGTAGTTTATTTTTATCTTGAACATTTGTTTGTTGGTTTTTTCTTTTTTTTTTTAATATCGATGATAGTATTAACGTTGAATGTATTACAGAGGAAGTGTACGTATCTTTATACTTGCAATAATTGTAGAATTTTTATATTTTTTATTTTTTTATTTTATCAGCTATTCGTTTGTCACATGTCAATATTATTGTATGAGTATTATGAAATAACATTATTTTTTGCTATAATTTATTTGTTCATTTAAACATATTTATATTCAATTTGAAAAGTATCACTACGAATTTTGTTAAGTTGAGGTAGTTTAGGGTGATAAAATGCACACTTGATACCATTTAAATTCATCATCATCTACACACCATAAATATTAGAAAAAGAGAATTTAAATTCACTCACTATAGTCAATCGAGTAAGAAGAGTGAGAAGAAGACGACCAAAAAAAAAAAAAAAGATAATAATAATAAACTAGAATAAAACAAAAAAAAATATCTTCACTAAAAATCGCTACTGCTATATAATTCGTTCCGAAGCAGAGCCCTTTAGTCTTTTCTTACGATTCCCTGGCGTTCGTGTTCGCGCTACCAAGCTCAGATAGCGCCAAGCTTTATTATAGATTGACCATCCGAACCCACCTCCACCCCATACACACACACACACACACAAATATATATATATTCGACCTACCCTTTCGTTTCTCTCACTCGTCAATAGCTTTTCTATCTCCTCTCTTCTTCAGTCCCCTCAAGATCTTCACACTCATCTCTTCCCTTATATATATATTTTTTTCATACACACACACACATATATATATATATATATATATGACTATCCGACCAAACCCCTCACCCAGCTTTTCTCCAACCATTTATCTCGATCGTTTGCATCGAACGATAACACAACCTCGACTGTCATTCTCATAAAAATCTTCACGTAATCACCATTCTCATTTTATTCTACTTATTTTCCGTTAACATAATTTTTCTGTATTTATTTTATCTTATTAAATATATGAAACTGAAAATGGAAATAATTTAATTAAGAAACAAGAGTTCAGTATTAAAAAGTGTGTGTGCATGTGTGTGTGTGTGTCTTTGTGTCGTTATATTGGAATGGAAGAAAGGGGACTGGTGAATGTGAACAGGGCAGAGGTGGATGAAAAGAGAGTATATAGTGGAATAAAAAAAAAGGAAAGGAGGTTACAATCAATGCCCGTTGAATTAACGCCTGGGTTGCCCTGCCGTTTGCCAAGGAAAAGCAAGATTAAAAGAAAGAAGAAATGGACGTCAACCAATGCCCTTTACCAACTCATTCTTTTAGCAGCAGCAACCCCCTTAATACAGTTAACGGGGTGAGTGGGGGTAGGGGAAAAGGGGTGGGGGTGAAGGTGACTAACATTTCCTTCGTTGTTTTTTTATACTTTGCTTTGTGTTATTTATTGATTTTCATTTTACAAATTTTATTTATTCACAGTATTTATTTTTAATTCTTCGACATTTTACACCGTTTCACTGTGTTTAATATTATTTTTCTTTGTTTATTGTTGATGAATTATTGTGCAATGATTATGAACGTTTTCAATTGTACGAATTGATAAAATATCAATTTCTTTTTTATTGTGGTTTTTGATTTGATATATTGGATTGAATGTGTTTTGAGTGAGACAAGTTTGAGAGATGGAGAATTTTCTTGAAGGATGTCAAAGGCAGTAGAACACCCCTCGCACATTACAACTGTACCATTTATTCTCTCATCAACTAATTGATATTGTCGAATAAACGACAACAATGACAATAGTGACATTAATTTAAAGGAAACTGAATTTGAAGGGTGGATAAAAAGAGTGGAAGTAGAAAAAGAAATTTCAATGATTATATATATTCTATCGTGTCCCTTTTTTTTTTATCTTCATCCCTCATTTTTTTTTTTTAACCCTCGTGGTACGTGATTGGTTATCTTAATGTCACGTTTCTCCCTTTCTCACCCTGTTCTGTCTTCTTTTTGTTCATGTGTGGGTAGTACGCGCATGATTGGCTGCGGTGGATTGGAGGAAATGAGTTTGTGGTGGTTGACGTACAATCGTTCAGTATTTTAAATTACAAGTCTATTTTACGATTGGTGGATTTAAATTTTAAACCAACCCCCTGTACTTCGCCCTTTTCAGTGGGTATATATACACACTTTGCATACACGCCCTTATTTTGATTCGCGCACGCGTTATACATATATTACGACGTCCCCTGAATGACGATTCGTGAATGTATAACGGTGAACGAACAGGTTTGAACTTGTATACAGTTATAGAAGGAGGATGAAGAATGAAAATAAACTGTAAAGTTATATATAATACCACTTTGAATATTGTGATTGGCTGCGATTGAGGTGGTGGATTGCATGAGAGAGGGTGAGAGTGCGCAGGACATGAAGGGTTCGTTTATTCACCCTATCATCATTCAACTCCTTGAGTTTCAGTACGTTTTTTTTTTTTTTTTTCTGTTTGGTTGACATGGTGAACAGTATAGAGGGGATGTTGTGGGGAAATTGTGTAGAATGAAAGGGGAATGATTGTTTGGAGGTTGTCTTTACTTCGTATTGTTTTGCTTTTGTAAAAAAAAAAAAACAAATTCAAATTCACTTTCCATAATCAACAGAATGCTGAAAGTAAGGAGAAAAAGATTTTAATATTGAGCTTTTGCTTGATCATTATTAATTTCTTTACGTTTTTTTTTTTTTTTTTTTTCTCCTCTCTTATTTCATCATTTTCTTCCATTGTGTTGGTGAATTAAGTTGGGAAAATATTCCAGCTGGTGGACAAACTTGAGAGAGGGAGCGTTTCTATATGTATTTGCGACGGTTGTGTGATTGTACAGTTGTTTAGGGTTGAGAGAGCATGGGGGGTGTGTGACTAGGGGGTAGGTTGAGAAAAGAAAAGAGGGTGGGTTAATGAAGCCAAATCCGTTTACATGTGGATATATATACCAGGAGACGATAAATGGCAATGTGGGAGAGTTGTGTTAGTGATAGATAGAGAAAATTTGTAAGGTTGGTTCGTTACAGTTACAGACTGGTCCATGCATGATAACAATGTTAAAATGTCAAACGTAAAATAAATACATATAGTACAAATTTACAAGAGGGAAACTTGGAATAAAAAGAAAAAAGAAAAAACGAAAGAGAAAATACAGAAAGTAAATGAAAGATAAATAGTGTTGTGATTACAATTTTGATTGAGAATTATTTTCTTTTGTATAAATATTTAATATTGTATATATTTGTTTGTTTGTTTTTTTTTTTTTTCATAGACTTCCTTTTAACTTGCAATTAATCGACACAGTTATTACTCTGTTTAAATCATAATATCGTAATATGTTACATCAATAGTGTGAAATAGTTGGGAATTAATTTTGTAATGTTATTAGAAGTCATCTAGGAGTCTTAATTAATTTCTATTGTCTCTATATACACTTTGTATATTTCCTATTGTATACACTTTTGAATAAAATAATGAAATAAAATAAAAAGAATAATTGGAATAACAATGGTCATTATTGCTTTGTAATATTAATGTTAAAGAGTTGAGTTACTCATTGTCAATTTACAACTGACACTGACAAATGTTTTCGAACACTCCAATTGAATATTTAGTTCACTACCATACTGTGTGAGTGTAAAATAAAAAAAAAAAAACATCCACTTGGTAAAACGTATTCTAATTTGCACAATGTAATTGATGATTATATATTTTTTTTTTTTTTTTTCTTTGAATAATATCATTATTCATTTATGTCTGTACAATATAAAATTGTGTATGTGCGCACTCTTAGGAATCAGATGTTGTTTTGTGAAGAAAGAAATTGCATGGTAAATGCTCCTTGCGTGTTCACATATTGCACACCAACGATATATATATATATATATATATATATGGTGATGTGCATCAATTTAGTTGGACGCCTGGGGTGCAAGTGAGAGAAAGGAGGGATCGAGTGCCAGATCAACAGAAATAAGAAAGAGGAAAAAAAAAGAAAAATTGTTGGAGATAGAGAGTGATTGCGTGACATAGTGCAATGAGGGTTGTTTAGACAATATATATATATATATATATATATGTACATTTATATATACATGTGGTGGATGTGCTCATGCATAAGCAAACTCACACTTGAAATTTATTCTTCAACAACGCTTGATAATTAACATATGAGAAAAAATTTATCTTTCTTTTTTTTTTTACTCGTATTTCATTTTATATTATTTATTTATTCATGTTTCTTTTGTTCTATATTTTTTATAGCGAGACAATTTATGTTTAACGTCTGGTAAATTAATTGTTAAGATGGAATCTTTGGTGTTTTGGTTTTTTGATCTTGTTGGTCGGAGTTGGGGAAAAATAATGATGGTGAGTTTGTATAGGATACAATTTTGATGGATATTTTTGGTCGATTATTATGAGAAAGTATTTGAAGACAATGGGGGGTGTTTATTTAAATTATATGGGGGTTGATTATTTGTAGAATTGTTGGTCATGTGTGGATGAAGTGTGTTTGTATTGGATGATTTGGAGGATAAAAGGGACAAACATTTTTTTTTATTTTTGTTCTGGACCAATTGAGTTTTTAATGAATTTATTTCCAACTGGCGAATACGATATCTTCATAACTAATCAATCGATTTTATTTTTGAAATATCGGTTGAATGCGTATTTGGATGTTCTATAGTCGATACTAAGATTGGACTTATATATAGAAGATGTGTATTTTTTTCAAATCAATTTATCATGCATTTAACATAGACACAATACACATTGATGTCTATTCAATTCTACACAGATATTAAACAGCCACTAAAACATTCCCCTCTTTTACCCAAATATCAAATAAATTTCAAATTCCATTCTCACATAATCCACATGACAAATTACCGAAAAATTTACTCAACACACGCTGTTAAATATTATTCCACACTATATATAACATTCTCAATATCATTAATTTCATATTTATATTCCAAACGAATTAAAAAATAAATAAATAAACGTCATAACTCCCATTTTAATTCACAATAACCCTTTAATAATCATCAATATGTGTTCTGAAGTACTTTTTTCTTATACAATAAAAAAAGTTTACATGTCACCTACAGAAAAGTTGACAATAGTTACATCAATATATATATATATATATATATTTATACATATCTACAGACATTAGATAGTTTCAGTAGTAAGTTTTGTCATGGTCAGACTTTTACGCAGTGGTATAGAAAGCGGAAAATGTATCTATCTGAAAAGTTGCTTTACAGGGTGTTGGTACGGCAATGAGACCGGGTGGGGGTGGATAAGGGTTGCATATATATATATATATATATATATATATATATGTAGTGAAGTGGTGGTTAGTGCATGTGGTCACATGCTGCGATTGAGAAAGACACAGAGAAACGTGGGTAACCTCTTTTTCTCTATTCTTTATTTTTTTCTTTCTTTTGGTTATATCTTGTAATTTTTTTTCTTTACTTTTTTTCATCCCCTTTCTCTCTCAGTCTTCCTGTATATCTCTATCTCTATTTATATATATATATAATATATACAACCGAGCGCAGCAATTCAAAGTTTCCTTAACAATTCTTGGCACTCCTTTCCACCGTAAATGTTATCCTTCCACGAGTTATTGGAAGTAATTGCGCGGCATGCCGCACACCCGCTCCACACTCTGTATATACAGATGTGTGTGTGTGTGTGTGTGTGTGTGTGTGTGTTAGTGTGTTAGTGCGTTGTCATCTTCTTACATACTTTGTCTCACTCATTGTCTTCTATTTTTTTCTATTTATTGTTATTTTTTCGTGTGTCTTTTTTCTTTTTTCCACGAGCGCTTGTTTTTTTTTTTTTTTTTTGGATCAATTGAATTTTCACAGCAAGTTGTCGCTCGTTTACAGTGTTATTATCAGTTAATGGTGAATAAAAAAGAATGAAGAAAGTCGATTGAGTTTTATTTTTTGTTTGTTATTTTTTGGGATTTGTTGATTTTTCATTTGGAATATTGGAAATCGAACGATGGGGAAAAAATAAAAATGAAAACCTGGTGTTCAAATTTGTTCTTGTATTTGACAAAATGATCCATACACCATTATGATCCACTGAGAATTATTTAATTAATTAATTATTAAAAATTGTAACGAATTAAAAGTGGATGATGATGAAACAGGTTTCAACAAGTTTTGAAGTTGCATTGACTGACGAGAAAGTATAGTAATACCAATGGAGTTGGGGGGAAAAAAAAAAGCAAAAGAAAAAAACGTTTCTCGGTTAATTTAAATTTTAATTAAATATTTTATTACGGGAAAATTTTCAATTTAATCGCATTGATTTATTTATTCATGCATTTATTCTATTTGAATAATGAGAAAAATGTTTTTACGTTGTGTAGTACAGAGGAGGGCATGTCTGGGATGTTGGCGCATCGATCCGATACATCACAGGGGCATTTACATCCCTCGCTCTCTTTCACTCTCTCTCTTTCTCTCTTTTATTCTGCATCCTTCACGTTCTTTCTTATATACTCTCGCTCTCTATCTCCCACTCTCTTCCTCTCTTTCTCACTCCCTTTCTCGCAATATAACGTTCCACCCCAAGGGCTCTTCCACTCTCTAGTTGATGCTTATGCCGCCACTTTTATTTTGTACGCGCGTGCGCTCTCATTCACAACTTTCTCTCTTTATTTTTCTACCTTTTTTTTTTCCTCGCTCTCATCCCCCCCATTCTCAATCCCTTTTTCTCGTTATTCGCCACCTCGTCTTTCATCCCCCTTTGCGCGACTTCAACCCCCTCGCTGAATGAAACAGGAAAAAAAAAATATAGCAAAAGAAATTAATGGTGCATAGTTACAAAAGCAAAGAAAGAAAAATTTTGTATCGAAATAAATTATATAAATATATGTGTATCGGTATTAGTTGTTTATTTTTTTTTATGTTAACATATATGTATATGAATATATATATTTATGTGAAGACATATATATATGTATATATATATGCAATGGTAATAAAAGAATCAGTTTGTCACGCAACGTAAAACTCACGCAAAAGCATTGGAACTTGATGTTATTTATTCATATATTTTATTAAATACAATAGTGTATGGTGGTAATGTAAAACCATTAAAATTTCTACATTGTTTTTCTCAATGAATTAATATACATATATATGTATATGTGTATTTGATACAGTTAAATATATAGAATTGGTATATAATATAACTGTTACAATGTTGCAGCAATGTATATCTTGACATCAAACAGACCGAGATATTTTTTCATTCTAATTAACTTCACACTGAAGTTCTCCCGCTTTTCTCTCTTTCGCGTGTTTATATAAATATATTATAAACGTAGATGGATATATATATATATATGTATGGAGTATATGAAGGAAGTTGGTAGATAATAATCTTGACGTTTTCCGAAGAATTATCCATATATGATATTTGCAAGTTCATGCCTGTTTATACTGGAGGAAATTGACGGTGTGAAGTATTTTTATTGAGAATTATTTTTGAGGGAAGAGGATTGTGCAAATTTTAAATAGAGAGAAATTTTTGAATTTGTTTGTGAGAATTTTTATATTTGTTGGAGGAGGAGAAATGAAAACGTAGGGAATATGAAATGTATATATTGGCAATTAATTTTTGGTTGCCATTTTGTGATCTTACAAACGCCAATGATTAAGAAATAATAAAAAACGATAAAAAATTCCTCTCTCAATACATCTACTACTACTACCACATTTACTTTCATCATTTTATCACATCCATTTCTCATATTTCACCGTAAATAAAACGTTAATTAGCTTTTGTTTCGAAAATGGCCATGTGTTCAGTTGGCTTAACAGAAAGACTTGACGTAGATGACGAAGGAGGCGCATCAGTACCATCAGGGTTAGAAAACGTCGACGTGAATTCGTGCACCAAGAAGATCAGTGTATATAAATATCTGTGTGTATGTGTGTGTGTGTTTATATATATTTGTGTTTGTGTGAGTAAATAGGGTGAGAAAGATTTTGGAAAAGTGAGTACGAGACATTCGCCTTTGTCTCGAGGGTTCGTGGAAGCTCTTGTGGAGATAGAGGCTAATTCCCAGTTTTCTACCCCCAAGGAATGCTTCTTCATACCCCTTCTTCCCCCGTCTTGCTTTTCTTTTTCTTTTTTACCCCACTCCTCGTACTCCTTTCTTTCTCTCTTATTTATTTTCTTTTTTTTTCTTCTTTTTTCTCTTACTTTTCCTACCCAAGCTTTCTTCATTGCTGATGCTCTATCCCTTCGACATTCGTACGTCGCTTTGATGTTCCCAATTTGATTGAAGGAATCCGACGAACGGGGCTCGTAACTTCGTCTTTATTGATTGCTGTTTCGTCTTCGACACCACGTGCTACGATTTTTCTTTTATTCTTTCGTTATTTTTTTGTTTATTTTCAAAGGATATGTGTGTTGGGACTGTGGAGAGGGTGAAAATAGCGTTTTTTTTTTGTTTTTTTCTCTATTTTTATTTCCCCATTGTATTATTTTGTAGATATTTTATTTATTAATTTGATGTGACATTCATTTTTTTTTTTTTTTTCATAATTTATTGTGTGGGGAAAAAAAGGATTGAGATTTAATTTGAATAATTTATAATTGATTTATATTAATTGTATGTATTGTCAATTGATTTCGGTAGGGGTTTTGGGAAGATTACAGTGAAGTGTTGCACTATTTTTTTTTTTTTTTTTTTTCAAGTTCTTTGTGAAAGGGAGGGGGTTGAGTGTGGGATGAAATGAGAATTTCAATATTCACTCAAGAAATTGAATAAAAAATATAATGGATATAGTATTGAACTAGAAGTAATAAACACAAGATTCAACAAGTTTTTTTTTTTTTTTTTTTTCACTTCATGTTTCTAACGTTTCCTTTCATTTATTTTATCATTTGTTTGTTTGTTTTATTTTTTTTTTTTTAGTTTTTTCATTTGTATCAGAGTAAAATTGAAATGTAATATATATATATAAAATATCTATTGATCTTTCAACTTGATGCAGGCCAATGTTATCACATGAAAGATGTCCAAAGCAGAAAAATCTGCGATAGGAAAAATTTCTCATATACAATACATACATATATATATATATATATATATATATATATTATACCTTCTATATACACTGACTCAATATACGTTCTTCACGTATCTATGTAATATCCAACAAAATATCAACCACATATATATTTTGATTCACCCTATCTCGATATATATAAATATATTGGTAAGTTTTATTTTATTTTGTATTGTTCAGTTTTATTAAATTTCTTCAGAATTTTATTTCACTTCGATACTCTATTTCCTCTTTTTTCTTTTCTCCGTTTATTTATTTATTTATTTATCCATTTACTTATTATTTTGTCGATTTAAATGTCACTGGGGATGTCATAGAGTATTGATATATAGATGGTGAAAATAAAAAATAAATTGGTGATAGTGTTGGTTGTTGGATAAGACTTAAATCATTGCTCTAGCTTTTTTTTTTTTTTTTTTATTTCTCTCTGTCCCTTCATCGACTCCAAGTTGTGGCGCACACGATGGGGTCATAGGTTACGTCTACTTGATCGAACCTTCGATTATCCGATGATTTCGTTTGGCACAAACGGATAACTATATATGTGGAAAATTGTATAGGTTGTGTATATTATACGATATAAAAGAATAAAGAAAGAAAAATATATAAATAAAATATATATGTTTAATGTGTAGATGTATATAAGACAATGTAGATATTTAATAATCTGATAACTAATATATATTTTTATCTCTTTCATATATTTTATTTTATTCGGGACATTTAGTTGAAAGAAGTGTGAAAAAGTTTTTCGTTTGTTTATGAATGAGTTGGTGAATTGAAAAATTGTTGGAATATTTAGAAAATTTATTTTTTATTTTAAGAATACTTTCTTTATTTTTTTGTCTTCTTCAGTATAATACTTATATATATATATATATATATATATATATATATATATATATTGTATTCCTAAATGTCATTCATCTCATTTCGATTGTTCTTCTTGCCCTTCAAGATTTACTTCTTACCCTCGATCTCTTGTCGCTATCCCCAGTCGACCCTTTCTGCTTTATAGTGAAAGAAAAAAAAAAAAAAAAGAAAAAAGGAAGAGATGAAGCGAGTGAAGAATTTTTGGTCGCTACACCACAGACATGTATAAACTTGTCTCTTTCTTTAACGACGCGAGAGAAAATCCCTCGCGGCGCTCACTCAATCATACGCTATTTTTGTCGCCCTCCCGCACCATTATATATATATATATATTTACTTATAGACACTCGGTATATTTATATAAAAATGATACAAGAAACACGTCGAGGTGGTATACACATTTTTGAAACAAGACAAACGTAACATCCACCCGCTCACTTTTCTCCTTCAAATCTCATGACCACACTCGTGTTCGTTCTCACTTACTCAACATCTCTTCTTCTTATTCTCTGACCACCCATCACTGTCGCTATTTTCACCCTCTCATTCCACCCTCACAACTATCCCACCTTTTATTCATTTATTTTTTGGTCCACGTCGATATTTTCTCCTTTTGTTTTTTATAATTCCCTTGACAACACGTACACTATGTTGAATCATGTCAATGTCAAATTTTCTGATACACAACATATGTCTGCCAATTTTTTATTTTTTTTTTTTCTTACTATACAAGATTTTTTATTTTTGTTTATATATTTATTTATTTACCCCCCCCCCCCCCCCCCCCCACCCACCCCACCCTTAAATAGTTAAATATTGAATAAGAATATTCTTTAAACCAAAAATTCAACAACAAGGATACATTTATACATAAAAAATATATTAAAACACAAATTTCATAGTCACGAATTTATACAAACATAAAATAGTACAATCATCACTCTAAAAATTATTTCACTATATTCTACTCAATTAAACAAACATTAATCTTACTACAAAAACACCCATTTTATCATTTATAAAAAAATATATGTTTATACATATTTTTTTGTTGTGTTTATTTTATTTTTTTTTTTTTTTTCTATCTTTATATAACATATAAAATCCTCTTTCTTCACACTCGCATTCTTCGTCTTTGAATGCGGTTGTGTGGGTGAAGGAAAAAATATTCTTTCTTCATATTCACTGGGGAGTAATACAGTTTCGATATAAATGTAACAAATTTTTTTTTTTTTTCTTTTTTTACTACACCAACCCCAAAAAACTAAGCCCCAAATGTAATATAAGTTTGCTCGAATACGCGCACATTTAAATCCTCCAATTCAGTATTATATATATATATATATATATATATATATATATGTGTATGTAAGTGTTGATATTTTTTTTTTTCTATATATATTTATATAGATGTATATAGATATATATATATATTATATGGAAGACCAGTGTACGATCGTTCAGGGAGCAATTCTTCCCACGCACAATTTACAGTTTCACATTTTATTCCCATATCGCGCGAAATGTGAACGCAATACATTTATATATTTCAAAGAAACATATATATATATATATATAGTTGAGGGCGATATAAACTCGTTTTGTCTCCCGCAATACAATCATAAATAAAAGTATCTATCACAACTTTTCAGAATTCGTTTTCGTTTTCGTTTTTTTTTTTTTTTCATTTTTATTTTTTTCATTTTTAATGTCATACTAATATCAATTATATTTCATTAATTTCTAATGAAAAATGAATAAGTAAAGAATGAAAATTAATAAATAAATAAATAAATAAAATTATAGTTATAATAATGATGATGATAATGAACCAAAAGTTGCAGGACTCAACGTGTATCTTTCAGCAAGTTAATTAGTTTGACCGCCCTCTCTTTGTGTTGTGTATATGTGAGCTGCTGCTGCCGCGCTCACTGCGGCTATATAATTCACCGGTTGGTTAGTATTATAGAAGGACCACACGTTGTGTGCCACATTCACCCGCATGTACATAGTGTGTCATGTATATATATATATATATATGTGTATACTTAATATCCCCCAGATGAGAACTAAAATATAACGATGAGGGATAATGTCCACGTGCGCACAAAATTAACAAACCAATATGCATTTTTGTCTATTGTATATAGATGAATTTTTTATATTTAAAAAATTATTATGTTATATTTATTACTGATGGATAATGTTGACATTGTGATATTTATTGATGCAATGATTTAGAGAGAATGAATTTGGTATTAAGTCAATTTTGTTTGATAATATTTGAATCAATTTATTAATAATTTGAATTTATATTTTGTTGTTTATTCAATTTTTATACTTTTTTATATTGAGACACAGCTGCATTTTATTTATATTTATTTTCACTTTGGTTCCCATGAACCAATTAATAATTACAATAATACTGGTAATAATATAGTAATAATATGTTTCTAGGGGACAATTATTTATTCATTCATTTCACTGTATTCTATTTATTTGTTTCATTCATAATTTATTTTTTCTTGTATTGTTGCAGGCAAAAATTCTGTGATACGACTGATGATACGTTGATGAAAACGAGGGAATTTATCAATTTTAATTCCAAATCAATATGTGATGCCAACAATATATATAAATAATATATTATATGAGATTGGTGGATGGATAAATATAAAAATAAAATGAATTTTACATCGTGGAAATATTTTTATACTTTAAAGGTAATATTAATATTTATTCAATCTATGTATGAATATAAAAATATTGATTATTATTTATTATTCATATATATTATTCAATTTAAAAAACTAAAATTCACTTTTATATTTTTCTTGTTCACAGGTGAATTTTTTATTCATTGAATTTATGGAGACAGTGATTAAAATTGACGATGTTTACAATTGTAAATTGTCGTAATAATTTTTCGGATATCACAAATTTATTTATTTATCATTTATTTGTGATCGAACGCTGATAAATTAGCGAGAACTCACAATAACCGGATTAACGACGTTTGTCATGGAGCATGGGGGGTAAAAGTTGGAACTGTAGCAAGAAGAGTGATAGAAGAGAAGGGAAATGGAAGAGAGTGAGCGAGAAATAGTGCAGTAAAGATGGTGATGTGGAAACTAATAATAATAATAAAAAAAAAAAAGGGGAAAAATAAAACAATGAAAAAAAAAAAAAGATAAATAAATAAATAATAAAAATACATGGCAAGAGCAGTTTATACTGTGGTCACGCAACTGTTGCGGGCATTGACTTGCCATCGATCTGAAGAGAGAAGGTATCATCCACAATGCAATGCGAGGGGCCTCTCTCCTCATCTTCAACCAATGACGAAGAAATGTGCGACCAGTCAACCGACAGGATTCATTCACGCCCCGAGACAATAAAATGCAACAACAACATCAACAATTATAAAGAAGAAAAGAAGTGGAGTTGAAAAATTGAAATATGAATAAAAAGAAGAGAAGAGAATTGTCGATGGATGGGTGAAAAAATTTATTATATCTGTTACAAGTATTATTAAATAAATTGGAAGAAAGAGAAATTTAAATAGGAATATGTGCGATATTGAGAATGAGAATTGGTTTATATACAGGGTGAAATAATAGAGGCATACGGTGAAAGTTTAGATGAGGAATGAAAAGACATGATATTTTTATTTGTTAATATCAATTCAGTAATAAGGATTTTTTTTTATCTATTTATTGTATTTAACGTTGAATTTGTTGCCTGCAGCTCTGATTATTCATAGAAAGTCTATTGAATGTTTGTCACTGATTGTTCTATTATGTAGATGTAGTAAAAAATGTTCACTTTATTTGTTGCTTTATTTTCTCTTTTTTATTTTAATACTCATTGGCATTTGTTTCTGTACCATTGGATTCTTAGTTTGTTGAATGAATGATGATAAATGCAGTTGTAAAGGGATTAATAATTCGTTTATCTTCTCGTTCCTTTGTTGAAAATTAAATTGAACAATCGAAAGCTTTTCGGAGTCATGGTTTCTGAATCTAAACTCCCATTTCCAAAATACTCAATAATACATTCATAATTGTGGATTGAAGCAGGGAATAATAATAATAATAATAACAATAACAATTCATTCCCAACAAAATCAGTTACATAATTACATGCAATGCCTTTTTTATTAATTATCCCAAATATTCTAAATCAAATTTATTTTTACTTCATTCAATATTACATTTTTCCACAATGTTCCATTTTATTTCAAAAGATATATATATATATGGTATTCACATTCATACACCCACGCACACATGAAATATAACAGAGTGATTGACTTCTATAACTCGATCCAAGATCGTTTAGCTATATTCTTCTCATGTTTCACCAGTGACTATAGAACACACGATACTGCACATATATATATACATACAGATATAAATGAACGTAAACAGCATTACATTAGCAAAAGCGAACTGATCAAACACCTCCTGGGGGCGTCGATGACCTAACGACATCGTATATATGATATTATTGGTGACGCATATACACACACAGACACACATATATTCTTGTTATTTTATCTCTTTTTCCACTGCACACAAAAATCGTATTTCCGTTTCCCTATTTTTGGTAACGATATACCTTTTTTTTTTTTCCTTTTATATTTTTTTTCCCCCTTATTTCTCCACCCATATTTTACCCAACCCATTATTTATTTCCACTTGAATAAATATGTATATGAATTTATATATGTGTGCAAATATGTGTGTCTGTGTGTGTGTGTGTATGGAAGAAAAATGACATTGAATCAATTGCACATTTTTGAATTATTGATTTATTGACATTTGCTATTTTTTTTTTTTTTTTTTTTTCGCTGATGTCAGTATTACGTGACAGGATAATAATCAAATAATATTTTTCTCATTATTAAAGGGTTAGATGTGTGTTTTGTATGGGAATTGTATTTGTGCGTCTGTTTGTGGCAGGGAGAAAGGGGTTGAAATAAGAAATATGTGGTTAACATTTGATCGGTGTGTTTTTATTGAAAAAAAAAAATAATATTCTTGAATTAAAAACAATTATTTACATTGTCGAATATAATATTTTTCAATAAAAAATAACTTCATCTTTCTATTATTGATACGAGAATGGAATTTAAAATAATTGTACAATGTAATTCAGTTGTCGTAATAGAAATGACTAAAAAACACAAAATATCATTGTGACATAGTATTTCTTATTCTTGTTCAATTCTGTTTCATATATGTGGAAAATAAAATTGATAAAAATAAATTCTTCCTTGGATTTATATACATTATTAATAAATTCATTTGCAAACTAATTTTATACACTTGATGAATTACTTCATGCATTAAACATTTCTTTATTTCTATTCTACCAGTTTTGTTTTGTTTTTTCTTTGTCTGGTAGCACGGGCTACGATCATTCTTTTTTCTTTTTTTTTTTTCCTATTTCTTCATATTCTTCTCGACAACATTTTTTTTTTTTGTTTTTTTCTGTTTCATTTTCTGAATTAAATTGGTTCACTTTGTTATGGCCACGCCCGAGCGCACGAGTACTATAAGTTGGACACAATAGCAAACTTAAATCGAGGATGAATGTGAAATTGCAATGATCTGGAACATTAAAATTAGAAGAAGAAAAAAAAAAAAAAAGGGAAATAAAAGATGCATTTACACATATGAACTTGGATATAGTTTAATATATACAGTGTTTCACTCACTATGTACCATTTTCTTAACGTGTATTTATTATTGTAATTAATGATTTGCGCTTGTGGTGAAACTTGGTGAATATGAGTTAATCTTATTATAATTATATATATATATTGCGGAAAAGAAGAAAAAAAAAAATATATAAAATATAGTGGAGATGAAAAAAAATAATATTTATATGTATCTATGCTTATATACGCATAAAAGGCACCTGATTTCCATGGGTGGAATGAAAAAGAAATTTTTTTTTTGCATTTTATTGTGAAAGCAATAAAGTGTGTTCGGTTACCATTTGGGTTAATTACAATCAGTATTATAATTTTATATATGAGATTCATACACTCGTGCATTTGTACATATAACCATGAATATTTTCGTTTTAAATACAGTTTATAATTTTATTTATTCTTGTATATAATTGTATTTTTTTTTTTCTCGTTGTTAAATTGTTTGGAATTATTTTTTCAACCATTTTAACTCTTGTAGCATAAATTAAGAAATTATATAACATTCATCATTTCAAGATATGTCGATTGAAATTAACAAAATTAAATTGTTGATGGCAATGCAATGTGATGAGAATTGTAAATATTGATAGAATGGAAAAATTCTTTGACTGAATGATCAAATTTGCAATGTCCAAGACTAGAAAATTTGTTTATATTGATAATAGAACCACCTTTCTTTTTTTATTATTCTCGTACAAACATTGATTGAAAATCAAACGAGATGAGAGTGTTGAAAAAAAAATTCGTAAGCTTCTTTATGATTGTTATTCCACAATAGAGTAACTATGTAAATATTGGCAGTTTTATTTTCTATCTTTAACATTGTAGTCACTTTTTAAAACGTTCATTAGTGTTTTAAAAGTGACTAAAATGTCTGCAATGGTAAAGATAGAGAATGATAAAGATAATATAACTAGCAACAGAATATATTTATGATAAAATATTTATGTATAAATATTAGAGTGCGTTGAAGAAAAAAAAGCAGAAACAATATTTCAGCATGACAATCTATTACTATTCTAAAACACCCAAAGAATTATTGTGCTCAAACGTCTATGTATTATCCATATGTATAAGAATCAATTTAAAAAATTGAAAACGTTAAAAAACGTGTAGACAAATAATAGCAAATTTAGCATGCAGCAGTATTTAATATTAATGTAATCATCTTGGAGTAATAGCACCAGTAGTTAACAGTAGTAAACAGAAATTATTACTAAATAATCAACACCAAAAATTACACACTATTGTTTCCACCACTCACAATTAAAAGTTGATCAACAAACCATCACTAAATAAATAAATTATACCCCCCAAAAAAATAACTGTCTATCCAACAATAGACACGACTAGATCAACATGAGTTGTTGCAACAAAACTTTCATAGTCTCCATTTGCTGCCATAAACTATCATAAATCTCCACTTCAAACTTGTCCGAACCTTGATCAAAATAACAAAATTAAATTCACATCTCTCACAAATCCAAAAACATTCTTTAATAATCATTAATAATAATAATAATAATATAATCATTATTTTTCCCAATGTACATTTAGAACAAAAGAGAAATATAAATAATAGTGAATATATATATTTAAAATTCATTCATACATACGTCGGTTTCTCTTTTACCATTTGCTCTTTAATTTCACGCTTGTGAATGCTTGCGCATGCATCAAAGCGGATTTACGCTTTTCCCCTTCCCATTTTCCGAATTATTTATTTATTCTTTCGGTTTCCTTCTATATTTTTCTTCCCCTCCATTCTTTATCTTCCATTATGGTTTTTACATATGCGTAAGTCGGTATACACATTTATCATATATATATATATACATACATATCTGCACATATTTAATTAACATATAGCATTAACAACAGAATAAGAATAAAAAAAAAAAAAAATTATATATCATTATTTTTCATTATTCCACTTTTTCTATATCTTTTAAATTCTCTCATGTGACAATTTCACAATGAATTATATATATTTTTCGCTTTATTACATGTATTTACTAATAATAATAATAATAATAATAATAATAATAATAAATAGCAATACATATATGGATAATATATATATGAGGCAGTTATTGCTGGATAGTATATACCAAGTCTCATAATTTTTCCCGTCAACTCTCTCTCTCTCTCTCTCTCTCTCTCACGCTGCGTTTTGTTTTCTATGGCAAAAGAAAAATAGTGGAGAGAGAAAAAAAATTGTTGAGAGAAAAAAAAAAGGAAATAAATAAATAAATAGGAGAAGGAACAAAAAAGCGAAATTGTAGAAGTGGGGTGGATATTTGGTGGCGGAAACAACGGCATGATAGCGCATTTAACTTCCAACTTTTATCATGTACTATATATCTATTATGACGACTACTACTACTACTAGTACTAGTACTAGTACTTCTCGTTCTCTTCCTTTTTCTTATTCTTTCTTTCTTTCTGTTTTTTTTTTGACATGATATTACGAATGGGATTGTCGGTTCGGTGCTCGCGAGCTTCGCTTAAGAAATGATGTGTTTGTTTGCTATTATCTATAGTAGGGGGTTGAAAAAGGAGTACTGGTGGAGAAGGGGATGACATTGGTGGTGAATGGCAAAAGAGAACTAGAACCCGTTCACGGGGAAAAGTGAAAGATTTAGTTTTGTCGTCGACGTCGAGGACGAAAAATGATATAATAAACAAAAGAAAAGAAAAAAAAAAAAATGTTCTATTTATAATTGTACATGGGGAATTTTTACAGTTTTTTTTTTTTTTGTTGTTTTCAATTTATGTTACTGATTTATTGTAATGAATTATTTATAATGTTTTATTTATTTATTATTCGACGATTAATGGTTGACACAATAGTTGTGTATTGATAGATGTAATTAATGTTATTCTAGTGGTATTAATTGTTGAATTAAAAATGGAATTGGAGAAGTGAAGAGAGAAAGAATGAAATAGATGAAACGACTTTGAGGTCGGTATGTACATTATTATTTTATTTATTTATTTTTTTTTTTTTTCTCATTCTCTACCTTTATCAATGTCGGAAACATAAATATTTAATAATTGTTGAGATGGTAGTGAGAATTATTGCAAGGTTAAATAATTATAGAAACTATTTTATTTTTTTTTTTTAAAACATTCAATTTCTTTTTTTTTTTTATCTTTTTCACCAAATATTTAGCCACAAATTGATAGTTATAAAAAATGAATAGTGTGAAGGAATATTTTTTTTTCTTATTTTTCTCACATTCTCCCTATTTCCCTTTTTTTTTTTTTTTTTTTCTTATTCCTCTTCACTTTCTACCACCTGTCTCTCAAGAAACTAATTACCATTGAAAGAACATGGCAATTCACCTATTTAATATAAATGTATTCATAATAATGATAATAATAATAATAATTTAAATAATAATAATATTTATATATATTTATATGTTTATTTTTCTCTGGTTTTTTTTTTTTTTTTTCACATTTCCATGTGCACAACACATGCATATCTTTTGGCTTTAATTAATCGGAGATTTATTGCACTTTGTCATGCACACGCACTAGCCTCGCGGCAATTAGTGAAATTATGTTGCATTATGATAAAACGAGTGAGAGAGAGAGAGAAAAGGAAAAATGTGATGGAAAAAAAAAAAATTACAATAATAATGAATAAAAAAATGAGATCATTTGTAATACCATATTTGAACATATTTAAATACGTCTGACATTAAATTTGAATAATAAAAATTGCGAATTAGAATAATACTGGTGATCATAAAATACAAATAGCTATTAACAAATGGGATGATAATATTTTATGGATAATAATTATTTGTTCTTTTATTTTACAGCAAACAATAGAGAAAGAATAATATTTAATGGCTAGTAAAGTAATTTTTCAAATAATTGTTGCAATAGATAATAGTAATAATAATTAATTTATCCTTCCTACCATTTATTTATTTATTCTTCCATTTCTCAATCATTTGTTGGATTTGTTTTTTTTCTTGAACAATTATTGAAAAAAAAAAGGAATAATAACAAATTGTTCATTTATCTATTGATTTAATGTTCATTATATAATAATTATTATTATAAAACAAAAGTGAAGAATAGGAATAATAATATTAATTCATTATTTTATTTAATTATTCCATTTTTTTTCTTTTTTTCTTTTTCGTTACAGATATGTCATTTCTACATCAAGCCATTGGAATTAATTGTTATTCATCATACATAACTGATCCACAAGTGAGATGAGAAAATGGGATTTCAATCGTTTGTGCACGAGGTCGCACACACACACACACACATACAATTCTCAATATCTACACATAAACACATCTATATTCAATCTCGTTAAATAATCGTAGCACGTCGTCAATTGAAAATGGCAATGTCGTTTTCCAACGGTTGAAACATCAGTGAGTGTGCGCGATTAAATACTATCATAGACATAAAGGTGAACGATAATAAAATGGCATTCGAATGAAACAGGTATATCAAATACATACCTTTAAAAATATTTATATTTATATACATATAAATAAATATTTACATGTGTTGTAAATAAATCAAGACTCATTTTTTATATCGAAAAATAGTAATGTTGTAATTGTAATTGTAATAGTAGTTTGTATTGGTAGTAGTATAAGATACAAGAGGTGAAAAGGGGGAGTGATAGGGATAAGTTGGGAGAGAGGTAGATGAAGGGAAAGAAAGACACAAAGTCATTACAGTGGCAAAGTAATTCCCAACTAAGTAAAGCAATAAATACATAATGCATCTGTTGAGTTTTCCCACACTCATATATGTTTATGTTCATGTATGCGTTATTGTGTAAGTGTATATATGCTATGTTTGTATTTATTTGTTTATTTGTTTGTGTGTATATATGTATGGATAGGTAGCTTCTGCCAGTTCCATGAAATCATGCATCACAAAACGAAAGGATGGAGCGAGAGAAAGGCTATGTTACGAGTCATGGATTTATTTGTCTCAAGTCAGATCAATTTTCTTGTTCACTATTTTATTTTTTATCTTTCTACTCTTTTATTTTATTTATTTATTTTTTTTTTTTATTGTTTTTCCAATGCAAGAGTCATCGAAACTTTTTGTCACTGGCCTTGCCAATATATATATATATATATATATATATGTGTGTGTGTTTGTGAAAGTTACGAGAGTTGTGATGCTTGAAAAATTATGCGAAGAAATAAAGAAATGGGAGGAAATGAATAAGAAAAGGAATAGAATTGTTGAAAAGTCTATTTTTATTGGTATTTTTAAGAAGTTTTTATATTTTCAAGAAGTTGGACATATTAATGGGATAATTTTTCTATTAGTTTTGTTTGGAATATTAAAGAATTCTGGTTTATATTTTAAAAATAAAAATGTGGGTACAAAATTATATAACGATTAATTCACTGATGAAATATGTTTTGTTGTTGAAATATTATTGTTCACATTTGTAATTTAATTCAGTTGCAAATTTTCGGATTTTAAATAAATTACTTATTTAATTTATTATTCATTAATGATTTGTAAATTAAATATAAAGTATTGTCGTCTCTAGTTATAAAAAAAAAATTATACTACTTCAATATATGAATATAATTAATTTATTATCAGACATTAATATATACATGTTATTATTATGATTGACTCAGTCACTATTCATTCTGCTTTGTAATGTCAACAATATTAGTCTATTAACAATTTAAATTTAATTTTTTTTTCCCAGGTCCTTGCTGCTAATTGATAATGAAAGATGAAGATGTTTGCAGACCAATGGTATGAATAAACAAAAAAATAAAAGGAATGATAAAAATGGTAAATATTAAAATCAAGACACAGAAATATATATTCTACAAATGAATAATTTTTTTTTTCTTCTTCTATTTACAGATCAATTTATATATATATATATATATATATATATATTTAATGAGATATCGTCGGAGAGAATATCAAGTTTGCATGACTGGATCGCAGTGTTCAGTTCCTTAATAAGCGGTTCGCCTGCAGAACAATCCGATTAATTCGAGCGAGAGAATAGGAGGGAGGAAAAAAAAAATTAGAGAAAGAACAGGGGAGAGGGAGAGAGAGAGAGAGAGAGAGAGTGAGAGTGAGAGCGAAATAGTTGCTCAAGGCTTAGGGATCACATCGACGTATCCGTATATATATAATCATAGTATTTTCTTCCATTGCTCGAACGTGACTGAGAATTCATTGCATTCCCTCGCCCTCTATACATACATATGTATATACGTATATATTTTTATAAAAAGAAAAAAATAGTGGAAAAAAAAGAACTGTTGGAGCTGCATGAGAAAATTTCTTCATAAATTTGCGTATCGTTATATTATTCATTTTTTTATATACGCTAAATAAATTAATGTGTGGAGTTTGTAATCGCTGAACTCATGCAAGAGATGTTTTTTTTTTTTCATTGGTTTCAATTTAGCATGATGAATTGCATTGATTTTTCATGATAATGTGTCTTCGATATTTGTTTTTGATGTGTTAATTTATTAATATTTATAATAT
Organism: Zele albiditarsus; assembly: GCA_958496275.1. Classification (NCBI taxonomy): domain Eukaryota; kingdom Metazoa; phylum Arthropoda; class Insecta; order Hymenoptera; family Braconidae; genus Zele; species Zele albiditarsus. The sequence goes on from OY292410.1 coordinate 6,939,390, forward strand.
TTATATTTTTCTTTTCACCCCCCCATTTTACGATAGAACATTATTTCTTTCTTTTACAAATGTTAATAAGAATTATTTAGAATAATTGTATACATGTACTTGGATTGGATATTTATTCAATGATAAAATGATTAGGATGTTGTATGAATTTATATTTGGAGCAAAGATATTAATTTTTTTGAATTGTCTACTCCAACTTGTTTATCATTTTTTCACAATAGTCTTAACAAAGTATATAAAATAGCTGATTAGGCTATTTATTATTTATGAGGAGGCACTAAGAATCCAACAAGAAAAATGAGCAATTAGTTTTTTTTTTTTTTTTTTCACTGAAACAAAAATGTGTAGAAAAAATTTTCTCAACTTCGTGCAAATGTATTTTTAAAATGTGTGTCGACACGTTCGCTTGTTTTATTAAAACACACACACACACACACATACATATGTGTACATACAAACCTATGTACACATGGATTTATATAAATACATATGTAAAGTAATCCGAGGAGGCTGAGGTATATCACATTGCAAATCTGTGGTGTTTGTGGGCTTTGTGACAGTGCCGCCAACAGTTTAAAGTATCAGGCGTAAAAAAAAAAGAAAAATTAATATAAATAGAAGAGAAATAAAATGTAAATTAAAAGAAATATGAAGAAAAAAATGAAATATGGATGTGTGTATAATTAAATTATGATTAATGGTTGGTGTTTAAGTCACTTTTGACGTGGTTACTTCCTCGCTCTGTTTTTTTTCTTTTTTTTTTTTTGATGCACAATTAAATGCACTATTTCTCTTTCCCCCTTCAGTGCATTAACTTTGTTGAGTATATGTGTATATCATGGCATTGCGATTTATTTGCTGGCGCATCAACGTTTGCATTAATATTTCTCACCTAATTATATGCCCGTGCTCTGCTATGGGGAAAGAATCTACAATCTGACAGTCACTTGTGAGCATTTATTTATATTTATGTATAATATAATATAATATACATATATATATATATATATATATAAAATATATATAAGAATGTAGAGTCACGCATAACGTTCTTTTATTCTTACATATTTAGATAGAAATCATTTTGATTTAATTCATGTAATATTTTTCTTTTTCTTCCTTTTTTTTTTTTTCTCTTTTATATTATGTATATAAAAATAATGCTGAGGTATTTTTTTCTTCCTTTAATGTATCATGAATATTTCAATGGTAGAGTAACTTGATATTAGGGAAAATAGGCGGAACGAATTAATCCATTAGTTTATGGAATTTAATTTTTATTTTTTGGCCAAAGAATATATTTTTTTATTATTGTAAAATTGGCTTTCTAAATAATCATTCATATAATTTTATTAATTTTTTTTTTTTTGGCTCTTCACATCATACCGAACACAATAAATTAAACGCGAATTAAACTCTCAGTACATATATATTAAATCAATTACAATAATCATATGTCATAAACTTCGATACTTAATTTCACATTCTCTTTTCTATATAAAAGTGAATAAATAAAAAAAGAAAAAACGAAAAGAATCCAAATTATTATAAATATCAAAGCCACTATGTGATAACAATCACTTCACATTATCCACTCTGCTAAAAATATTTTTCTCTCTATAAAATTAAGCCCAAATAAATAATTACACTTGATGAGAAATATTATTTTTTGTTTCTCTTATTATTCCATATTCTTCAGCATTATACCGGACACGATAAATCAAACGCGATTAAATGCTGTGTAAATATAAATTAAATCGATGATAATGATGATACGTCGATTAGTGATTTGCCATGAAAAAAAAAAAAAATAAAAAAATGTGAGAGAAAAAGAAAACTACGAATAAAAAAATAAAAACAAGAAATGAGAATAAAAAAAATGTTTAAAGGGCTATTTCTTATATGAAGTAATGATCGCTACAAACAACGATGAGCAATATTATTAAACAGGCCTATATACACATATACACACGCACACACATATCAGTACTGTGTAATTTCATTGATAATATTTAAATACAGGCTTTTTAATAGCAATCTTCGTTTGTATTGGAGCAATGGTATTAGTGCAAAATACCTGGCGGGCTTCACTCTCTCCCTCACTTTTCATCACATACAAACATGTATGTATATATTCATATGTGTATTATCAACATGGGAATGAGAGGCGTACTGTTTATCGACTGTGCGCCCCATCATTATTTCATCGAACTCTTTCATCGACCCCTTGCTAATCGAGGCTCCAATGTTCCAGCGATAACTCTCTCGTGAGCGATCGATGCGTTGCAGCTGCATGCTCTCAATCTTTTATTTATTTATTATTACTATTTTTGTTCTTGTTCTAAATATTCATCATTATAATAATGAGTAAAAATTATGATGGAAAGAAAAATGAATATATATATATATATATATTGGAACAAAAATGTATTTGTGGATATAGAATAATTTTATTCTTCATTGTCATGTTTTATACTTTAATTTGTAATAGATATTTTTATTTTTGTCATGAGTTGTCATTGTTGATCCAACAGCAAAATATTTGTCGAATAATAATATTATATTGTAGTATTTATTTAACATGGATTGCTATGAATTTTTGTTTCTTAATTATTATTGTGAATTTGTTCTGTTACTTCATGAAAAAATTAATTGTGCAATAAAATATTTAATGTATTGTGATTGTTTTACAATAATTGACCATTGAAAAATTATCACTGGAGTAATAATGTATAATTATGGTTTTGAAAATTATTTATTGGACTTGGAAGTGAAATGAATTTTTTTTCTTATTTAAATTCAGATTAACGTTTTGTTTGAGATATGATAAAGCAAAATGCATGAAGGTAAAAATAATCCAGAAAAGAGAATTGATAATGATAGTGCAAAGGAATATATATCTGAAACAATAATTGTTGAAATCAAAGTGATCATGATTGAGAATAAAATTGGGGAGAATCAACTTGCTATAGAAATAGTAAAAAAATGTGACACTTTCACGAAAATTTATTTCAAGAGCATTTTAATCACTTCATTATTGCACTTATTAAATTCAATTATCATTATATGATAAGTTGGAATTATTATTGTCAATATTCTTCAGGAAAAATAATTGTTTGTTATAAGAAATGTAAAAAAAATTTTTAAAAAGTGGATCTTTAATCGCAATCGACATTTTAATATTTATGAATCAATGAAGAGAAATAAATTATTGAAATCTTTCTCATTAGAAATTGATATAATTCAGTATGCTAAGTTAAAACAAATAATAAAAAAAAAAAACAAACGGTAAAAAGTCGACTTGTCAAGTTTCGATTGGCATCTCCTCAATTATTCTCGATTCAAGAATAATACTTTTTTGTTGCAGTACGAATTGAAGATAAAAATTAATTATTTTTTCCACTACAAAAATAGTCTTTGTTTTCAATTAAAAAAAAAAAAAATACTTCTCATGTATATGTGAAAAAAAATTCTCACGCAATTAAAATGTATGATAGAAATGAAAAATACTTCATTATTTCGCTTTTATTTCGTGACATTTTTTTTCACTTCATTTTTTTTCTTCCATAAGAATTTATGAAATTTAATGCGCAATGTAATTGGATATATAAAATGAAGTCAACGAAATTCCGATAAAAATACAGCGCCCGCGCGTCATTGGACAATTTAAAATTTATATTTTTCCACATCGATTCCAATATATATATATACAATATGTCTGTCCGCTTGAACAAGTATATGTGCATTTGTGTGCGTTTGTATTTGTGCTCCCTTCATCTCCTTTCATTCTATCATCGTATATATAGAAACATCCGTCATCTTTTTCTTACGAGTGAGATTCACATTCGCATAATTACACTCCGACTGCATAAACAATCAACATTTAACTTTTGCATTATCATCAGAAAAAAAAAAAAAAAAAGAGAGAGAGAACGAAAAAGAATACCAGATGAATAAATAAATATTACATACAGAACTTGATAGGAAATTACCAATTTTCTTATCCCCTTTTTCATTTGTTACAATTTTAATTCGACAATTTATCCATCAATATTTATTTATTTATTTATTTATTTATCTTATTTTACTTGCTAGAGATAATCTGTAATCGTATCGTCAATTCAATGTCGAGAATACGTCTGTAAAGTAGAAAATCCAATGTTCGTAATTGCTCATTGGTCTCGCTCTCTCACTTATTCTTTTTCTTCTCATCCTTCGATTAAATGAAGAAAAAAAAAATTGTACACTATACATCTAGCATTTATATACACATGTATATATATATATATATATTTTTACAGGATCAGGTCAAGAGGAGCGACCAATAACGAGTGAGTTTTTTTTAATGGTGATCGCAGCAACAGCAGCAGTAGTATTAATAGTAGTAGTAGTAGTAGTAGGACTAGTATATAGAGCCATCTCTATCGATCATCTTGTGGCATCAGAAAAACGCACACAGACAATCGTTCTTTTATATATAACGGTTAAATGTATTTTTTTGTACACTGGTATTTGTGAGTGTGTGTATAATGCAGTTGAATATTAATTGAACAAATATGGTAAACATATAAATGTACGTGAAAAAAAAATGTAAAAAAAAAAAAGCCAAGTGATGAACTCTGTTAATATTAATAACGATTATTTATTAGAATTGTATAAATTATTGGAAATAATTGTAAACATGATTTTGGATAATATGAAGAGATGAATTTGGATGAAACGTTGTCGAAATTTATTTTTTATTTGACGTTAAATTATTATATGTTAATGTGAAAATTTTTATATTCAGATTATTTTAAATATAGACACAATGATAGACAGATAGATTGTTGGAGGAATTTATTGTTTCTTTGATTTTAATTTTTTTCATATATTTTATTTGAATTTAATATTTTTCTATTTAATTAGTTTGGAATGTAGACAGAGCAGGAAGTGAGATTGACAGACGGACTGAGAGACAGTCAGACAGATTAGCAATTTATTGCTTCATTGATGTCGATTTTTTATATATTTAAATTGTAATTGTTATTTTTGTAATTTTGCTGAACTTGAATGTTGATGATGGAATGATAATTGGGTAGACAGACATGAAGACTAATTGGGACAAATTATTTGTGTTGTGATGTTGACTTTCTATTTACTGTATTTCAAATTTTTCAATAGACAGAACAGACAGATATATTGTAGCAGTTTGTTGCATTCTGTCTTTTTGCATTGCGGAAAAATTGAACAAAGTGGTAATAAATTAAATACATTAACTATTATAATTGGAGGAACTATATGAATTTTCTTTTAATGATTTGTCACTGTGTCTGTATTACAATATGACAATTAAACAATTTATATTTATATAATTCATAAAGTTATTCATACGTCTTTATGGTCATGAAAATAATTATAAATAACCCAATAGACAGAAAGAAAAATTGAATCAAAAAATTATCATGTATTTTAATTAATTTTTCATTTAATTGTTTCAACGAATATTTTTATCACTTGAATTTTTCAATGGATTGTTCTTCCTCGCATTGTTTTATACTGATGCATGAGTCGTCCATTCTCATTCTCATTCACTCTTCCTCTTTATCTCTCTGTTTAACCTTTTCTCTTCCAGTTGCCTTCTTACTCTTTATTCTTTGGCTTTGAATTGGACTTTTTGGGGATCGAGTCAAGCAAACGACGCAAAAACTGGTGAGCATTGTCCTGGGGGAATTGAAGAGAGGACGAGTGAGGTAGAAACTAAGAAGAAAGAAAAGGACACGAATCCATAGCAACCGTGTGCATACCAAGCTCTTCTCTCGCAAGAACAGACGATAGAGGGTTTGGGAAGCCTTTAAACACCATCTCAAAACCTTTTGGACTGTACTGGAGAAATAAAAAAAATCGAGAGAGAGTGAGAGAAGGCGAAGAAAAGAGAATGAGGTTGGAGGTGGGATCGTTGGATTTGATTTTTAAATGCAAACAAATCTACATCGTGACAAAAGCGCCGCCGCCGACAGTCACTCAGTCGTCAGTGAGTTGCCTACCCTCAATTCACCAAGCGCCGAATTGTTTCTCTCGTTGGCAAAATGGCCATATATTCATTTTTTTTTGTTTTTTTTTTTTCCCCTACAAATCCATTTTATTATTTCTTTTATTTATTTATCTATTTATTTACTGTATCGATAGAATCGCCACGCAGAGACTCTCTACTTTACGTATAATAATACTTTATTATTGTTGAGAATTATTTAATATTTTTATCTATATTAAAAAAGAACGATTTAAATGTTTTTGCGAAAAAAAAAAAATATCGGTTTATATTAATGTTTGTGAATTTATTTTGGACAGTCGAAATCATTTCGTATATAGAGTTTTTTTGTGCGCCAGAATCTGCTCTACAATTTAGATTCATGTTACGATTTAAATTTTCCATGTAACTCGTTGAAATTTCATAAAAAAGAAAATTAATTCTTTCTCTATCTGCTCGTAATAATAAATTATGATGATACATTAAATTATAAAGATATTTATTACTGGTTTATGATTTTGAATATGGATGTCAGACGACATTCGACATAATCAAATCATTATAAGACTGGAATCTATTTTTTTCATTATACATACCACATAGTTATGTCATCTATGTCATGAAATATTTATTCTACTTATAATGAAATGAATTCTTTATGCTGTGTTGTAACTGTGTGATTCACTCATCAGTTGATGTGAAAACGACGACGACGACAAAGATGACGATGCTGGACCAATGACGTTGCATTCCACGAGTTCAGGGTGATGGTATGCGCTTGACCAACTCATTTAATCACATCATAGAGACAAAGCTGATACATAAACTATCTGATTGAACTATCAATTTATTATCAAAAGTACAAACCTAAAAAAGAGAACAAATTATTAAGAGTAAATATATATAATAAATACTTACATGGAATTCGAATGTTACAATAATTTATTTATAACTCACAAACATTTAATTATTTTTTCAATAATTTAAATATTCTGTTGTATCACAAAAGTTCTTTATTTTCAAATGAAGAATATCATGTTGACAATTATATAATTATTCTTGATTTAATGATACTGTTTTTTTTTTTTTTTTCTTTTTATATCTCTCTTGTAGAGCAACATTGTTCCGCCCTCAATATATATTTATTTATTGTTGTTTTTCTTTGTTCATAATTTCTATCTGTTTCATCTGTATACTCTCATCATTTTCTTATTCACTATTTCAAATATATATATATATACATATGAAATAAAACGATCGTTGATTATCCGTGCAATTATGCCGTCTCATTAATCCACCACAGCAATTATACATGTCGCGCGCTTCTGAACCCTCTCTTTGCAAAGCATGTCGACGGAGATTCAACTCTTCCATTCCTTTACTCTGCTTCATCTTTTCTTTTTTTTTCTTCATTTTTATTTCCTTCACATTTTGCTTTTTTTTTTTTTTTTTCTCTTACATATCATTCATCACTGCATGCAGCAATGTGTTCGCATATCATCTCTGATGATACCAACCTCATTATAATTATGCCAGTGAAATAAAAGAGAATAAAATTAATTTTTTTTTTTTCGATAGAAAAAATTGGATTTTTTTTTTTTTTTTCATTATAACAATTTTTTTTTTCACTTCAAATGTTGAGGGAGTTTAGTTTATTGAGTTTCAGGGATCGTTTGTAAATTTTTATATGTCATTTGTATTGTTAAAAGTATTATTTATAAATGACAAATAAATCTCAGATATTTTGTGTTAATTTTTTAATAAACAGTGAATTTATTTCTCACTTAAATAGTTCAAGTAAATAACACTTATCAATATCACAAGATGTAAAAATAAATTAGTACTTTCTATAACGATTAAATATTGTGCAATAATTTATAATTCGTTTCATATAGTGTAAAATATTCAATTATGCAATGGAAAAAAAAAACAAACACAATAACCTCAATATAATTAACAGTTTCTATTCGAGATAATTATTATCAATATTCAAATAATCGCCACCACCATCACTATTATTTTTTCTATATACTACAAACATTTACCTCACATTCCCAATCACCACATTCAATTCAACATCTAAATAAAACATTAATTACAATATGAAAAAAACAACTAACTACAAATACAAATAAATTCTACATTCATAATTTCAAAAGATGATTAAAAATTCTACTCAGCAATAATTATTTCACTATTCAATTTCCATTCTCCTCACCAATCTCACATACTAATTAACCATAAAAAAATAATAATATCTCCAACAAACATTAACTTAAAACATGTTGATAAAAATATATTTATATACAACATTATAAAATGTTGAGATGCTGTTATCCAGTCGCATACCAAAGCCAATCTTTTCTCTAGTCTCTCTCACGCGTACTACACATACAAATAGATAAATAAACATATACATAAAGAGTACACACACACACACACACACACAGAGTGGAACGTGGATGAGCCGTTGGCTTCTTGGAGATGAGAAGGCGACTAAAAACCAAACAACGACTCACATCAACCAACCAAGAGACATTTAAATGATGTCGCCGTGCGACTGTCGCACACACATCAACACATAGAAATACTACCATCACCACTACACTACAATACCAATCTTAAGCCATCACCCAACCAAACCATCAACCATGCAGAAGCATCAACGCAACAAAAGTATACACATAAGACCAGTGAGAATAACTCACACAAGTCTTGTGCGACCAACGACGAAGGACTAGACGGGGGACTGATGGAAAGACGACGCGACGCGCGGCTCAACTTGAGTCGGTGACATCGCGCGGTGCCGTCTCTTTTATTTTATTTTTTATTTTATTTCATTTTTGTTCTATTCCTTTTTTTTTTTTCGTTTTTTTTTTTATGTTTCCATGGGCTGCATCAACTGTACGGGGCTTTTAAATAGGTGGAGTAGCATATGAAGAGCAATGTGGTGGTTGTGTTGCTGGCACTGGGTGATGGTGGTGAGCAAAAATAGGTGCACACGAGAGATGAGGTGAAGGAGGGTGGATGCTAATCAGATGCCGACAACGTGCGGCAAAGATGAAAAGAAAAGTAGCGTCGCGCGTTCTCTCTCGTCACTGTGCGCGCGCCATGCCTTTATTTGAATGCGCTATCTTCGGGAGCAACGCGCCAGGACACGCCGACTTTAATAATAATAATAATAATAATAATAATAATAATAATAATAATAATAATAATAATAATAATAATAATAATAATAATAATAATAATAATAATGATAATGATAATAATGGTTATAATAAAAATTGTTGGAGTGTTTATTAATTTATGTTTGTTGGATGAGAATATAAATTTTTTCTCAATTTTTTGTTCAGTTGTTAAATGGAATGAATTGACTTTTGTATAAAGTTCTTGAACAAGAGTGAAAAAAATTAATTGACACCTTTTTTTGCTATAACAATAAAAATGTTTCTTACACTCATTTTTTTTTTTTTTTTTTTTTTTTTTATGAAAATGAAAAAAGGACGATCTACTTTTTCTATTTGTTCTGTGTGATGTCAATTTCGGAAATTGTTTCATTGACTGAGCTTAATATATATCGCATACTTTTTAATATACATTTGTGAGAGATGAAAACAAAAATTGATAAATATGAGGAAAAAGTGGAATGAATAAATGAAAAAAATAAAACATTCCACATTTGTGTGATATCTAATCTCATATTGAATTCAAGTTTGATAACAATCTATTATATATACAAATAATAATTTTTTAATACACATCTATTTATACACATATTCACACAAACACAAATGTGTCTCAACCAGTATAGAACTAATAAATTTTTATCTGTCAAACTTCACATACATCTCAGACGAAAAAAAAAGAAAAAAAAAAGGGAATTAATTACAAATATTTATGTCAATATTAATATTTAATAAATCTAATATCTTATTCATATCTTACATATAAATTAATTTAAAAAATCCTCTTCATTATTATTATTATCATTATTATTATTATTATTATTATTATTATTATTATTAGGATTAGAATTAGAATTATTATTTGTTGCTGGTTTTTTTGTTTGTAGTCATACATATGTGTACTTACCTTTAAGAACAATTTAAAAATGAAATGTGGTTAAGTCATGGGATGTTTGATGGTGAGTTGGACATAAAGATGTTGTTTGAGAGGCGTCGGACACCTGTGCCCAAGTTTTCTCTGTTGAATACACTATCTCAAGTACGCAGGTCTCGACCTACAGAATATATACTCATATTCACCCTTTCATAACAACATTTATATATATATATATATATATATATATATATATACAGTGTGTATAGTCATACTTATGTAGATATACGTAGGAACGTACCCTACATTAAGATGCAGTGGATGATAACGTTGGGCTTTACGATCTCGCGCACTTCGACGATTCATAGCTTGGCAATACCAGCGCCCGTCCTCTTACAACTTCTTCTTCTTCTTCTTCTTCTTTCTGTTTCATAAACATATATTGTTCCTTTTTTTTTTTTTTTTATATTTTTCCTTTTTTTTTTTTAATAATTTTTTTACTTTTATATTTATATGTAGGAAACTAACATGGGGATTTTTTTTTTTTTTTTTTTTTTCTGAAGAGTCTTATCGAGAAGATTTTGGAATGATTTAGGGTGGAAATAGAATATCAATGTGGCGATGAGAATTTTAATAATAATCAAATTTATTATTGATATGTGGAGACGTTGGAAATTAAAAATTGGGGGGAAAATTTTGAGGATACAGTGTGGAAACTGTGGTGAAAATTTTTTAAATATTACTGTAACATGTGAATTAATTTTAATGAAAATTAATTTTTATTTTTATCTAACACGTTTAGTAAATTGAAGTATTTGATTTTATGGTTTTATGAAGAACTTTCGGTTAATTAATAAAATTATCCTTTATTCAATAATATTAATTTTCCAACCGGCAAAATCCACAGTCGACTGTTCTAATTTTAATATATTTTTTTTTTTTTCCATTCCAACCAATATTTAAATATAAAAGAAAAAAAAACTAAATTTTCTCTCACTATTTTTTTTTCCTCGACAACATCTCAATATTACCAATGAATCATTTATCCTGAATATATGTATATACATACGAACATAAGTTTGCATGATACGTTGAAGAGATAAAATAAAAAATAAAACGAAAGAAAAAAAGACGAATTATTTGTGGAATATTGTGAAGTCAATCAATGTTGTATAACTGTAATCGTAACTCATAGGTTTATAGCATTGTTAGCGCATTGTTGATGTGAATATTGGTCCTATATATATATATATATATATATAAATATATGTATGTATATATTCGTTATACATTGAGTGTGAGAAACAGTAGAAAATGATATGTATATATATGTTTATGTGTTTGTGTATGTGTTTGGTAGAGTAACATCGTCGTATGGTGTGATGCATCCTGTTGCATATTTCAAAAAGCCTCTGGCCGTGGTCCAACAGTGAGTGCACAGCTCGCAAGATAGTGAGAAAGACATTGAGATTGGGTAGTAAGGTTGGAGTAAAGGAGAGAAAGAATGAGAGCCACGAGTGTGTAAATCAAAAGCTATACCCCTGGTCAAACTGTAAATCTCTTCAGTAAGTACACACCGCTTGGGATAATTTACGCAGACGCGAAGCTCTGTGGCTATATGACGCGACTGGACCTTTAGTAGTTTGGTTATTTGGCCTTCGCATAAAATATATATATATGAATTGAAATGAAAAAAAGAAAAGAAAAACGAGGGCTAATTATAAAAGTAGTTTATTTTTATGAATATGAATATTTTGGTCGTTATTGTTATCAAGATGAAAATTAATGTTATTGATAATTGATAATATTTTTTTAATTATATTTGAATGGAAAACATCGAGTTTGTTGTTTAATTAATTTTAGACATGATAGGGTAATTTTTTTGAAGAGTAAATAATTAATTAGCATAATTTATAATAGATGATATTGAAAATTATTTATCTATGATATTTTGAATTTTATTGTGAAATGTATTTTTGGATATTGAGTGGTTGGGATGAGATAGATTATTTTATTTTCTATTGTTTCAGGGGTTGATACAATTTATGAAGAAGAAAAAAATTAAAATTGATTGCTGATGGTATTTAGCAATAATAATTTATAAATTATATTATGATGTGAAATATATTTTTTACTGTTCAATTGTTGAAGTTAAATATACATTGTATTTAATTTTTTTTATTCTGTTATGGTGAAGAACAAATTAACAATATTAATACTTATTAATATTTAATATTATTCGAAAATAATTATATAAGTTTAGTAATTAAATGTATTTTGGTATATTTTATAGTGATGAAATAAAGTAATAACTGCTTTGTTTTTGTTCAGTTGTTCTGATATGAAAAATTTGTAAGATTGCTATTGGAGAAAATGGTGTAATGTATGATGAAGAAGAAGAAGCAGATGAAAAAGGAACGTGAGACAGGTGAGCTATATATATATATGGTATATGTTGTGATACATATACCATATATGTATTTGTTGATAAATGAAGTGAGAAACTCACTAGCTACTTATCCACCAATGCATCAAATCTGTCGAGACGTTCACTGTATTGTATATTGAGAAAGAGTAGCTTGGGCCCCTGTCTATATCATAAAATGGCGTCGGTAGATGGCGTTTGGTAGATAAAACTTTCAATTCTGTCAATCTTTTATATTTTATAACTTGAGAAATTTATTAAATTTATTTTCATCATCCTTCCAATCGAACACGACGATTATTAATCGTTATTTTTTATTATTAATTATTTGAAGTATTCAGTTCGATTGTTAACTCTGGATGCATTGAAATTATTTACAACGGATAATAGGAGAATGAGTAGTTCAATATTTCGGAGTATGGTTGAATGCAATTAACAATCCAATTTTTCTTTTCTCAATGATGAAAATTCAATTGTCCAACCAACATATTTTTTTTTTTAATATATATTAATCATTAAAGGAAATGAATTAATATGAAAATGGTTGTGTAAAGATGTTAATGAATTCGTGATCAATAATAGGATTGATTTGGAACCGAATCACCAGTGTATCGATGAGTTGCTGAAAATTAATAATTGCACTGCATTCTGTTAACGAGTTAAAATATTTCTGATAGAATAGAACGTGTCATGAGATGATAATTTTATCTTATATACGTTCTGTAACAATAATATAATGTGCAACAATTTAATATAAATGCTTTTGTGTATGAACCTGGATGAACAGTAACAAATAATTCTCTACATGTTAAAGTTATTGCAGTCTACTTTGCATAATGTCGTATTCGATTGCAGCGCCACGCATCGGTGGCGTGGGATAGGCTTCCCGCTGAGAGTAGCGCGTGCGGTGCGCATAAGAACCGATGAATATTATTTCACATTGCATACTGGTGTGATGCCGATCGGTATGGATATACCATACGTATTATTCACTTCGTCGTTTGACCTCAGTTTATATTGAATATAGAGATTGAGAGGAGAACTTTGGTTACATGTATATTTCAAAGCATATATAAAGAAGGGTTGCACCGTCACGCATACATTTCACTCACTTTATATCTTTATCTCTCACTCTTACTACGTTTTCTTTCGTGGTTTTATTTATTACCACAGTTATTTTCGATATGTCCGTTGAGTGTTTGGTTGGTAGGCGAGAATACGCGCTCGTGCATATACCCAAGTTATATATACGTTGTTCTCTTTCTCGCTTGCACTCTTGAGAAAGGGATCAAGAGAGGTTAAACCTTGTGGAATAACGCGCCCCCTGCATACCGACCTATCAGCCGGCAATATTTTATACAGTACTCGCGCGTGTATCGACCGAGTTGGATTTTTCCAATCGTAATTTTTTTTTATCATCATTTTTTTTTATTCATTTTCTTCGACGGCGAACGAAAAGAAAAGAGGAAAATTTATGAAAAGTTTTTTTTTTTTTCCTGTTTCCGTTTTCTTATTTTTATTTTATTATTTTTTTCCTTCTTCTTTCTCATACGCGTCTTTGGGGGCGAGAAAAGAAATTGCGCCAGGGAGCTGATTGCAACGAGTTACGATTCTTATTCGCACACGCCACTGAATTATCGCGAACACTCGGAAATTGGCCGTGGGCCATAGTTTTATTCTCGATGTATTAACCGTTATATACCATGTGTAACTACACTGGAGGGATATAGGAAAGAAATAGAGAAAGATAGAATATTGCGAGTGAGAGTGGAAATGAGATGGCGCACATTAATGACTTTTAGATCATTAGTTACTGGAAACTACCAATACAATTATTGGACGACTTGAAATTTATTCCCTTAATTCCAGTCTAGCTGTGGGGCCTCCAACTAGATTGCCTATACCGCAAGGGCCATTCCGGGAAAATTTAGCAGTTGGGAAAGAGATGTGGGAAAAAAAAAATTTTGAATTTTTTTTCTTTTATCTTCAACTTAGCTTGTGACCCTGTTTTTCGGACTAGAATATATTGTTGTGGGTACTCTTTTTACGGGAAATCGCACGAATTATGAGAGGATCCAATCTATTTCTTGGGATTTCCATATTGTCGTTATGTCTGTCATCATAAATCACAATTGCAATATTTGTGAAAAAGTACAGTAGTGGGAAATCAGCTACCACAAATTCTCCGACAAGCCCCCATATTTTGCAACTCACCCCAACACTTTATCAGAAGAAAAAAGAACAGGAATTTTCCCACCACTTTGCACCAAAAATTATAATGAAATAGCTTCACCCGAATATCATAAAAATGAGTAATTCCCGTCTTCTCCTCAATGCGCAGTCGCAATGACAAGGGCGCATTTATATACTCCGAGGTGGCAAGAAGGTGTGGGTGGTAAAGGAACGGGCGGAATAAAGGGGGGTAATATCTCGGTTGGAGTATAACGTTGAGGGTTCGAGAATTCGTTCTCGGTGTTCTGTGAAGAGACAGGGTGGGGAAGTTGGAGCAGCGTTTGCAGAGCGAAAGTCATTATATTTTCTTAGGGCGTCGCGCAGAGCTTAATCAAGGCGGCAGCCGAGCGGAATCAGCAACGACCCCATTAGTATTACCCCTTATAGTCACACAGCCCAGGGTATATGTGAGGAAAAGCACCAGAGAAAACCAAGACGAAGACAGAACGAATGGTAGAGACACAAAAAAATAAAAGAGAAAGATGTCTCATAGTCTTTTACCTTTGCCAAAACTCTCCTGGGTCTCATTGTCCAACTTAATAACCGGCAACTTTCAATTGAATTTTCCGAGCAGCGCAAATTTACTCTCGCTCCGGTACCTACATCTCGCGTGTATGCTACGCCATCAAACAATACAATAAGCGATTGGATACTTTCTCAATCGTGCGTTATATTTATTATATTTATATCCGGAAGTTTTTATCAAACAAAAGAGCGCACGGTACACAAGTACTATCTTAGCACAAGTGTGTTGGGGAATGAAGTTCAATCGTGAAAAAAAAATAAATGAAGTTGCACCAATATGCTATTGATGCGCTTAAGGTCAATGACCTTAGCAACGAAATCTAAGCATATAGTTACCTACCCTCACTGCTGACCCAATCGATTTTCGTTGCGTACAGCGCGCTCATGTCTTCAATAGACGTCGTCAGATGGCAGTACTTGCGCTATGGAAAGTTTCAGTTTCTTCTGCATGCACTTGATACATCTCAACGCTTTTCTGATGGAACTGAAGTGGTGATGCGGGCTTGAGCCGCATTGATGTTATTTGAATTGACCCTTGAATAGTGGGTTTTCAGTTGTAACAGTATGATTATATAGAGTTGAATTTTGCGAATTTGATTGTGGATATTTTCAGTTTTAATTGGACAATTTTTATCAATAGATAATTTATATTGGTGGAACAATTGATGATTGATTGAATTGTCAATGTGGACAGTTGTATCGTGGTAATGTATTGGAGGAGAATTATATTGCATCATTTTATGGTTTATGGAAAGGAATGATTAATTAATAATCGAAAGAATAGTTATGGAAATCTTGAGTATTTTAAATTTCTCCAGTATTTTATAAATAATAATAAACATAGCAACTAAATAAATAATCCTTAAATAATGGTGTCTTACGAATATTTCAATTCTCCCTTTCTCATCTCTCATTCTTTTTTTTTTTATTTTTTACAGATTAAATTCCATCGTTAACGTGTGCCTGCGCGCTCACGGTATTGGTGACACCATGACGTCATATCCTGGATGACACGTGACACACATGATCCAACGTAGGTGGTCATAAACCACCGAGTGTGTATATACACTCACTTGCAAGTCACGCTTTCACCTCATATTCCTATACATCTATTCGCCCTGACTTGTCTCATATATAACAAACGTCAATATTCCTTCACTACAATATAAATAATTGTATTTTATATATTAATAATGTATTCACAGTTGAAAATAAATATAATAAATAAATGAATGAAATTAATGTATGAATAAATAAATAAATAAATGAAGACAAAACTAATAGATAAACGAGTGAAATAAAATGAATTGTAAGTGAGGTCACCAAACAAATAAATTGCAATTAAATGGCGTGCAAAAATAATGTCAACTAAGATGCCACAAATGGTAATGGGCGGCCATGTTTCGATAGAATATATGTGTTAAAAGAGCCGGCGCGTACATCCATGATGACACGAAGAATGTCACTCGATAATGAGCTTTATACTAAATAACAATTTTTTTTTTTTGTCTTTTTTACAATTTTTTCCCTTCCTCACCTTTATTCTCATTTTATTCATTCATTTAATTCTATTTATTTTTCATTCTCTCTACTTACATTTTATTTATATCTATATACATATATATATATATATCTTTATCTTTATATTTCTTTTCATAATATAAAATTGTGCGCGGTTGACGATTTCTAAATGGTTTATTCCTCTGCGTGCGTGAATGATGATGATGCAACATATGCCACATTGCATGGACACATTTATGTTTGTATACATACGTATGTATAAGTGGTGATCGTTTTTTTCTTTTTTTTTTTCTTTATTTCTCTCCCTTGCGCTATTTAAGTTGTCCGAGAATCGAAGCCACAGAGAAGAATTAAAGAGAAATGAAGAAAAATAAAATAAATAAATAAATAAGAATGAAATAAAATAAAATAAATTGGGAAATAAAAAAAAAAAAATGGGTGATAACTCTTTGAAACGACTCGCAGGTGGAGCAAGTGAAATACTACAGATACATACACTCTTACAATCACCAAATCTGGTACAGACTCATACATAGATTGTCTTCATATACAATCATATAAATTTTATTGTAGAGAAAAAAAAAAAAATGAATGAATTAAAATAAATAATAATATATTGGATAAATAGTTTTGCGGAAGAGTTTGAAATATTTTTAGTTCGGATTAATTTGTATTGGTGAATCTATTTATCTATCTATCTATCTATCTATCTAATTTTATTTATTTCATTCTTTCTTCGCTCGCTCAATCTTTTTCTGTCGCTGCTTGTATACTGTTGCGATGTTGGCACGCATCGCTTGTCCAACCACCGCGGGGGCCTTCCACTTATAAGCGTAAGCGCGCCAGTCTCACTCGAGTATGTTATACGTGCGCGAGCGTTGCGTCCATTTACGGCGATTTTAACCATTATTACGGATGCCGTTTGGCATAATGAAGGTGAGTTTTTTTTTTTTTTTTCTTTCATTTATTTATTTTTTTTCTTTTACTCTTTTTTTTTTTTTTTTTTCTTTATTCACATCGTTTGCTTGGGATATATTGCTGAGGCTAGTTGTACATTGCAACGCGCGTAGTTGTCGCACTTGAACATAAATAAATATATATACATACACGTACATAAATAAATAAATAAATAAATGAAAAGAAATATAAAATGTATACACTAAGTTCTAATTCTCACGGTTGCCCATATGGATTGCATACATATTAACTATTTACACTGTTGGAGTATGGTGAAAATATATTTTATAACTGTATGTGTGATTGAAGGAGAATGAAATAGGAGGACAAAACATTTTATAGTTTTATTATTTTTAATTATGAATATTTATTTGTTATTTATTGAGGATTAATTTTTTGTTTATTGTTTGTGTTTCTGGGGAGATAGAAGAATACATTTGGCACCGTGGACAATCAAAAATTTTAGTAGAAAAATAGTCTGCATGCTCACTGACATTTAAAAAAATTTCAATAAATTCATTCTTCATATCTACACGCATACAAATAAATAAATATGAATAAATAAAATTACAAACAAAGTTCTAATTCTCACGGTGTTCAATATCGATTGCATAAATATATCAATAATACATATCACCACACTCTCATCAAAATAAATCCTCGAACCGTATTCCAATCAAAGCAAAAGCAAAAGTTTCTCCACTCTCTCATACCACATTCTCTCATATCATTTTTAATTATCAAATATATTATTTATTGATAATTATTTCTTAATAGTGTATAAAATTGTCAAGCTAATAAAATGACAAATATAAAAACTCACAAACACACTTATCCATAAATAAATAAATAAATAATAACAACAGCAACAACAACAACGACAATAATAAAAATAATTCTTCGTGCAGTAGCAACTAGTAGAAAAGGAATTTCTCGTTGTGGCGTGAGCGTGCACGGACTTGTTCGCGTCCGCCATCGTTATCCTTATTATTTCTCGTGATGCCTCGGAAAAATCCGGAGACAGTACCGAGAGTCCCATGGAGGACATTACATTCTTTGTACTTAGCCCACCCCCTTATGCCACCATCTTGACCACCCACCCCATTTTACCCATTCTCCATCTCGCATTTTCTTTCCTTTTCACCCTGCATGCTATCCCTACCCTATATACCTCATCTCTCTCCTTATACTCTCTTGCCGCTTATACGTTCAACCATTCCTTCCTCTATTTTCGCGTTGAGTGAAAAGTTCTTCTCCGGGATATTACGTCTCGCCCTCTATGGTGCTTCTACTTTTTTCTTCTCTTGTTCTCTCTCTCTCTCTCCCTCTTACTCTACATTTTTTTATTTATTTTTTCGCTTTCTCATTCTCTGTCTCATCGTCTCTTTTGCTTTTGCCTTCACGTTGGACTTGGAGGATTCTACCCTCGTACCTACCACCCACTAGCTACTGTCCTTCTCCATCGTTTTTATTTTATTTATTTTTTTTTTTTTCCTATTTTAGTTTTTCTTCTTCTCACTCTTCCTTATTCTCAATCTTCTCCACTATCTTTCTCCGTATCTTTTATATATGGATTCCATGTGTGTGTGTGTGAATGTGTGTGGGGGTGGTTTGGGTGGATATATGGGTAATACTTGAATGTGTATAGATATATAAGTATCGGCGCAAACATAATATCATTACTATTTCCAAGTTTCGTTTTCTTATGAGTTTGCAAGGAGATATAATATACCTGAAAGTGTACTATCTTTCTTATTTTGGTGTGTTTTATTTTATTCTTCTTCTCTGTTTGACATTGTCATTGTTTTATCTTGAAGAAAATTGATATGGACGTATGGGTAGTTATTTTATTTGGAATTTGTGTGGAGTTGAATATGAAAAGGAGAAATAATGGAGATAGTAATTTATATAGACTTTGGGATACAGGTTTCATTACGTTGAATGAATAAAGTGTTTGTAGGATTAAATAAATAAAATTAGTGGTATTTTAAATAAGTATTTAGAATAGTAGTTTATATTTCGAATAGAATTTGTTCAATATTAAAATTATTTATCGTTTTGTAATGCTCTGTAATGATTGGACCAACTGTATATGAAAACATCTAATTCAATTTATTGTTACTAAAAATTTTTTACTAAAAATCTAAAGTATGTTATAATTAGTTATCGAATAATATTAAAAACACTGCTAGAATTACTTTAATGGATGATATTGAAAATGATCCTAAGTAAAAAATCTAATTTACAACAAAAATTGTACTAACTTCACCCTCCTAACAACTAATGTCATCATCCCACCTATACAAAATCCCAAAAATCATTTATCACTGAATATAATTTCATTTGCAACACCTACCCTCAAATATTGCAGCGAAAAAAAAATAAATAATTCCATTTTCTTCTTTTTATTCCAACATATCCGCCATATTTTAAAGCCAATGGAAATGCTATAAAGTGGAGAAAGATGATCCCACCCATCCTGTGTGCTTGCGCAAGCATGAAGAAGTGTGACGTGATAGGCTCATACATATCCGGAAGGGGTTGGTGAAGGAGAAAGGAAGAAAAAAAAACCACCCTGGCGGTGGAAGTTGGAGAGAAAGTGGGAGGGAAAAATAGTAGGAGAAAATATAGATCTGCATACGGAACTCATACATGTATAAGCTTGCTTTAGGGGTTGGTGGCAGACGGGGTGGAAAGTGAGGGGGTGACAGATAACGTCATAATATATATGTATATATGTATATAAAAAGCACCTCGCGGTGTGCTATCGACCAATCGTTCGCGCAGACCTGCGTACATGAGTGGGGCCGCCTATAGCATATCCAACCCCCCTATATAACCTGCCACCAACTACCCTCTCGGCCATATTGTAAAATATGGATCGCGGAGGTGTACCAACGCGCGAAGGCTCCTCTACATTCTCCCACTATTCCACAATTTTTCATTTCCCTCTCCATTTCATTTTCGTTCTTCTGTTTCACGCCTCACTCACCCCACCATTTTTATTCACCCTACCCCGATTTTACCTCTGTGCAGAACTTTTCGCCATACATCTTAGAACACTTTAATCGATATTT
Organism: Zele albiditarsus; assembly: GCA_958496275.1. NCBI lineage: Eukaryota > Metazoa > Arthropoda > Insecta > Hymenoptera > Braconidae > Zele > Zele albiditarsus. The sequence goes on from OY292410.1 coordinate 6,960,199, forward strand.
TTTTTCATATATATATATATATAAAAATTGTTCAGAGGATGGAAAACAATTCTTTCAATCATAGAGATGAATTTTTTCGAGGGATGAATTATATAAGGGATAATTTTCTCTCTATTTTTCAGTAGATATTTATGAAAAAAGTATTTATGTAAATAAGAGAAACATTTTCATAATTGTATGGATGATTTTTTCAATGGTTCACTGTTTAGGGGTGGGAATTTATTTTTTTTTTTATTCATTGTTTCTTTTTTATCTCACGGTGAAAGGTATTTTATATATGTGTTTGCTGATGGCGAGGAAGAATGAAAGAGTGGGAAATGTAGGAAGGGGATGTGAAGGGGTGGAAAAATAGCACACTTGTAAGAATATTCAACGGCGTGGCGCCATCTTGATAAGACGTACGAGGCGTGGCTCGCGATATATTATATGTATATATATATAAATATGTATACATAGATATTATATATTATATATATGTATGGCTATATAAATATATATGTGTATGTATTTCATATCGGGGAAAAGTGCTACGTTCCTCTCTACCCTTCTGCTTTCGCCCACTTTCTCTCTATTTTACCTCACACTACCAACCCCCTTTTGTCATATACGTTGTACGCGCGATAAATTTGCCAATTCCATGAGATAACGACACAACAGACTTTTGGCATGAGTGAGAAAATATATATACTACAAATGTTCTTTTTTTTTTTTAATTTATTTTCACACTTTTATACATTTATTAATCCTATTTGTCTTCGCATTATTCAATTATTTCAAATCATTTCACTCTCCTGAAATTATTTATCTATCTAACTACTCTACTATCTATATTCTTGCGATAAAACGAAAACTACTATTACAATAAATAATTGGAGAGAAAACTAATTATACATTCACATTTGATTAACTTTTCAATTTATTTTTTCAGTTGAAAAAAAAAAACACACACACTTCAAACTTATGTTTTTATTTCTCCTTTGTTTATTCACATTATCCATTATCCGTGTATTATTATTTAAAATACTATTTGTTATAAGATATAAAAAGATTTATATCAAATCAAAAATAATATTTCAACTCATATTTTACTATTATTATTGAATTTATATTGTCATTTTGATCAAATGAATTCATCTGTTTCTACTTATTGCCCGTTGTCTCAGTGTCTTTTTCCACTTATTCTTTCAGTATACCCCATAATTTTAAACACTAAATAATATATAATAGTAGATGAGTGGAAGAGAGTTGAGGGGGGGGGGGGGGGGGGGTAAAGTGGACAGAGGAGGATGAATTTATAGGAGAGAAAGTATGAAGAACAGTGTAGTGTGGAATAAAGGAATTGTCGAAGTGAAATTCGTGCCATTTCTCTTTCTCTATGGTTTTTTTTTATTATTTTACTTTTTTCTTTCTTTATTATTTATTATTATTATTATTTTTTTTTTTCGTGGATTTACGACGCTTGGCGTCTCTCCAATGCGTCGTTATTTCGCTTTTGAAATAAACATCCGACACGTTAGAGAAGCGTCTTATCGGATCGACAGAGGTTATCAGCCTCACGTTATCAATAATAATTCCACGAACTCATAATAATTCATAGGATATATCGAATAAGAAGGTGAATAGAGTTAATAAATAAATGTATAACTCATTGAATAATATTTATATATAAGAAAATCAATGGAATATGAACAATTGAATTAGAATTGAAATGAAAAAAAAAAAATTAATGACTAAATAAATAATTAATCAAACACTTGAATGAAATTAATAAAATATATTTGAATGGTGTTACAATAAAACATAAATATATATATATATCAATAAGTATGTGAAGAATTTAATGAATAAATGCAGTTTAAAAAATATAAATAAATAGTACAAACAATTTTTGTATGATAATATAAAAGAAACTAATCATATAAAAAATAAATAAATTACTGGATACAATAAACGAAATTCATTTGAAATATTTATAAATATTTACCTAAACTCATACAATAAACTCAGGAGTAAAAAAAATTCAATTAATAAACAAATAATATCAGCCAAACATAAATAACTACCAAAAACCACTAACAATGAAACAAAATAAATAATGCAAATAACTGTGAAAAAAAAAAATCACTATCAACAAAATAATGAAAATATTAATCAACAGTATCAAATATTAAACAAATGTATGCATAACATTATTCAAACTCAAGATAAAAACCAACGAAAATAAACAAATGAAGAGAAAAAATAAAAATTGAATAAAATAAATAAATACAACATTTAACAAGATGTAAATTTCTCGTGAAAATTTTTTTCTGTTACTTTCTTTCGTTCTCTCTACTCAAATCTTTCTTCCATCTTCCACCATCGTCTTCTTATCCATCAGTTATTTATTCTTTTTTTTTTTTTATTTTTTTTTGCGTTCTTTACTAACGGAACTGGTCAGTCATGTCCCATGGGTTCGTGCGGAGACACTTTTTGCGGCGATTCGTGCGAACCCTTTCATATATATATATATATACACATCTTTTTCTTTTTCATTTTCTCATCATTCACACAAACATTATAAATATATATATATACGTGTAGAAACGTGCGTGTTAGATACATATAGATGTAGATGGATAGCTATATACTGAGGTTATATATCATGTGCAAACAGATACCACAAACGCACACATGTATATAAATAAATAAATAAATAAATAAATAAATATATATATATATATATAAATATAAATATAAATGTTTATATCTTAGATGAATACGTGCGTGTATATTTTACTTGTTCGTACAGGAACACTCGTATATGCTTTTCTCAACACTCACTTGTATCAAAGCGTGTGTATGTAAGTTTATATAAATGTAGATAGAGGTATATATATATATATAGTTGAGAGAGTCGGCGAGATCAAACGACGCCCCCACACATGGAATTCTCACAAAAATTTCACCAACATCTCGTTTTATATACCGCCCACTGTACAACACACATATGAATAATATTACACATATATTTATTTATTTATTTATTTATTTATTTATTTATTTATTTTATATATTTATTTATGTGTTATAGTAGAGGATAGGAATTTTTGTATTTGTGAAAATGACTAATTATATTAATATTTATTACAAGTTCAAATGTTTTATTTTTCGTGGTTATTTAAAAAATGCTATTTTTTTTTTTTTTTATATATTTTGGTATATTGAAGTTGTGAAAATAAAGTAGAATGTTTAAGTGTTCGTAATGAGAGTTTTATTGAATGATGAGGAGGAGAAAGAAATCAAAATCATCCCTTAAAACAAAATTTGCACTTTTGTGGAACAAAATTTTTTCAATTAAATTACTAATCAATATTTAAATATTTTAGTTTGTTAATCATATTATATATCAACAATTTTTCCTGTTCTTCAGTATTGCAATGTCTCTTGACAATTCTGTTGAATTTTAAATATAATATATATTCATTTATAATTATAATATTCAATATAATTTATTTGAAGAAATAAAAAATTGTAATAAATGTTGGGTGGTTGAGGGGATACTTACATGTATATATATATATATATATATATATATATAAATATATATATATTGTTAACAAGGGAGATGTGAGTGTAGAAACGTAAGAGAAAGACAAGTATAGAGAATAAAAAAAGAGTGTGAGAGATTATGGTCCCGCAGTTGCCCGTATAACTCTGATAACGACCGGTCGAACACCATAAACCCTCAGTTCTTTCACTCTGAAAATACTTTTTACACACAAATATAAAAACACACACAGGTACATGCACACATATCTATCTATGTCTGTATGTGAGACCATACCATTTTTATAAACACTGTTTTTCAAAAATATTCACCATAACCACAATTTCCATATTTCTTTTTTTTTTTTTTTTTTTCGTTTCATTTAGTAAACTTTGCGATAAAATTATTTTCACAAAATAAATTCGTATACAGTACATGTATTTTAAAATTTTTTTATAAATAAAATCCAATTTTATTATTTAATACCAGAATTTTTCTTCCTCAGTACAAAAATCCCATGAGAATTAAATTAATGTCCAGAGAAATTTTTTCTATCCGTCCCATTTTTTTTTCTTTCATGTATTAATTTTATTTTTTTTTTCCTCCCGCCCTCCCCCAAACGCACAAACAAATACATATATATATTTTTTCTATTTTGCAATAAAACCATTTTCAATCTGTCCTCACATCCATTTATGAAACTCACTCTCTTGTCTCTCATGGTCGATATACATTTATATGTATTTTCTTATGTTCACATGTATGGAGGACTCATGGGGGTTTCTCCACCCTGACAACTACAACGTTTCAACAAATATATATATATATAAATATGTGTGTGTTTATATGTGTGGGCAGCTGTGACCCTGGACATTCTGCAACAGAATCACGATTGAAAATTATGCTGCTTTTTGCCATTATAGTTTTCCCTAAATATGCAGTTAACGTCGCCTTATATCTTCCCATAGCTTGCAAGACAAGATTTATGTACTTGCCATTGCGTCTTTGTCGTTTGCGATTACATTAATTTATGTATACACAAACACATACAATATATGTCAACACAAACATTTATATATATATATATATATATGTATGAGTCGTGTATAATAACAAACAACCTCGACTCGCATTTCTGTATATGTAACTTGCAAATTTTTCATTATACATGTACCCATACCTTTCAACTCGCGATTCATATCTCGCATCCCATGATCGTTCAATACATGTTTATGTATATGCCAGTTAGTATATATATACATTATTTTTTTATAAATTTATTACAAGTCACAACGATCGATGATCAATTTAATTTATTTATTCATTAATTTTTTTTGTGTGTCTCTTGTAAAATATTAATATCAATTTTTATTTTCTTTTTCAGTGTGTAATCAATAAAAAAGGAAAAAAAAAAGTACTCAGTGTTTGAGTATTAATTTTGAATTTATTTTTCAGTGAAATAATTGTAGTGAGACACGAGATTGGATAAATTGGATCAGTTGAAATTTTGTTATTGATACTCAAATTTATTCAAGCATAAAATCGTGATTGTATTTTTTTTGAGATGGGAATGAAGAGTATTAAATAAAAGTACCCACTGGACAATTTACCTTTGTGTAATTTCTGTAAATTATTATTGATAAATACACTAAAGTTCATGATACAAAATGTGTGTGTGTGTGTGTGTGTGGTCAAAATTTCTATTTTAACGTTTTAAAAAATAATTTAATAAACAATTGCTTACAATTACACATTCAATACAAGTACCAACTGCATTTTTTCAATTTATCACTCTTGTTTATTATTAATAAAAATAAATCATCAACAAATAAGAAAAAAAATAAAAACGATATCACCACTTAAATTAAAATTTTCAACTTGATGTAACAATCTCATCAAGAATATAATGATTTACAATTCATAAATACAATTTATCTTTAAGTTTGTACAGTGTGTGTGTGTGTGTATGTGGAAAGTGTATGAGGAAACAATTGTCTTTGATGTGGTACAACAATTGTGATGATTATTTTGTGATTGTGATTGTGGTAGTGATGGTATAGTGAGAGAGAAAATAAGATTGATGTCGATATGGGCGTGGCTATGTCGTCGTAAAGGACTTTGCATAGTCGATGAAGTAGTCGCGGTGGTGACGGTGGCGGGTTGGAAGGCAGTACCCATGAGGCGGTGATGCAGTTTGCATACGGTTAAGCCGCGCAGCCACTCCATTGGTCCACAATAATCTTGAATGCCTCTCCTACTTCTTTAGATATATGCTGTATGTATGTATGTAAGTATTGATGTTGCATGTATGGTTTCGTTTGCTCTTTTGCGCTCCCTTTTTTACTTCATCTCTTTCTCACTGTTGTATATATAAATTTTCTTCTTTCACATTATATTATACCACACGATGTTTTTTTTTTTTTTTTTTATTCACTGAACGTTTAATATTGCCCGCTGCGTTTACGATCAATTGCAGAAAGTCCTTTTTTTTTTTGTTTTTGATAATGAAATTTTTCTTATTTTTTTTTTTTTACAAATTTCTTTATCTTTTTCTTCGCAATGTCAATCTTTGGATAATATAGATAATTATGGATAATATATGGTCAATTTGTGCGCCAGAATCTGATCTACAATTTTTCTCACACATATTTATAAGTGCGAGTTGATGTTAAGATGTGAGAGCGCATGTAACGATGAAGTGTACGAAAAACACGTAAATTCGTATGATCCATTTAGTTCATTTTTTCCAATTGATATATTCTTTATATATGTCAATGGCTTCAACTGAACTTTTTGTTTCCCACGCTTTCAAGAATGCTCGGCCACACTGTCTGTCTATATAGTGTGACTTGTTCAAGCAAGTTTCTCAAGCCCCTTATGTATACATATATATATATATATATATCAATGTTGTCAATTTATTCATTTATTATAGTCTGCGCTCTCTAACTCGCCAACTGATCAATTCAAAATTAATGCAGTATATTATTTATACACCACATTGTATAACTATTTATAAGCAAAACCTGATTTTTCACATGCATCAACATATATATATACTTATTATTGTCTTGCATAATTATTTATTCACAAATAAATAAATACTTATGTTATTTTTATTCTATCATGCAATTTGTAATAGAAATTGTGTTGTTAATATAACGATAAAGTAGAATTAAAATTCACAAATAAAAACGACAGCGTTGATATTTTCAAATTAAATGGACATAAAAAAGGAGAAAATTAAAATTAAGGCACGCGGTGGCATTGCCCAAGGGGGTAGGCGGTAAACAGGGGGCGAAACGTTGAAGAAAAAAAAAATAAATCAATAATAATGAAAAGAAATAAGAATGTGAAAAAATAAAAATAAGGAACTGGCTCTAGGATCCTTTGCTTTACAATTAGGGAGGTTCATGGATGTGCCCTCCGGGAGCAAGGGAGAAGACATTATGAATAAATACAGTTTCTCATAGAGGCTTTTTTTTTTTTTATTAGTATATATATCATTCAGTTGTTTCATTCTTTCAGTGTAATATTAAATATACAATACTTTTGTCGTTGTTACCAATTTTTACAGGTAAATAGAAGTGTTAAAAATTTACTATACTTTCTGAAATTATCATCTTTTTGAAACTTCTGATTTTATTCATGTTTATATACCGACAGATAACTGCTTCAAATAAAATATAAACGTATTTGTGTATATGTATATTCATATATGCATTCGTGTGTCACTGAGGCGTGAGGATGGTATGCAAGTGTCCACATAACAAAACTCTTCTTTCATTCGCATCACAAAACAATCTATTTGTTTAAATGCCACACACACATATATATATATATATACTTTCTACATCCATACTTGTATATAGGAAACCTGAATAAAGAGAGAACAAAGTAGAGAGGGTGAGAGTTGGAGAAAGAAAAGGGTTAGTAGATGTATCCAACTAAAATTCTGTTGGCGTGTCAGTCCATACATATCGATGAGTCCTCTCGTCAATGTATTTATATATATATATATATATATATTGACTTGGTCGTCAAACAAGAACGAATTCTCACTTGGCAAGAAAAATATATAATATTTTCTATCTTTCTTGCACTCCACTGGTTGTATATATATTTTATTTTATTTCTTTTACTATGACGAGATCAGAGTACAGAATTGCGACCACCACCTGGTGTCCTGCATCTTTTGCTATTGATATTATTTTATTTTTATTCATTTTGTATTGTGGGGGGGGGAAAAAAAAAAACAATTATTTATACCATTTTGTGAAAGAGTTTTTTCGTTTTTTTTTTTCCTACTTGTTTCTTTAATTTTGTTGTGGTGTTGAAATTTTTGTGTCGAATTTTTGAAAGAACATATTCATTTTTGTCTTTTGTATTTTTATCGAATTATAAAATAGTTGGTTTGTTAATGAATGGAAAGATTGTTGAATGATTATATAAAAGAATATTGAATAATTATTTTTGTAAATGAAACAACTGGTGCAGAAATATAATAGTTGTGTTATTTTTTATATTATTATTAAAGTGCTTTTAATGAAATGATTAAATGAATTAAAATTTTTATACTATAATATATATACATATATATAGAAAGATGAGGTTTTTGGTGAAGATGGGACAATATAGGTACGCAGACGAGGGGAAATAAACGGTAGGCTCGTGCTTGGCGTGCCGCTGCAGTCAAGTCCGACGTCACAGTGAACACGTTTAATCGTGTCTTCTACCTTTCGTATCTTTTCTCTCTCTCTTGATTCTACTCCATTTTACTCCCTCACTCTCTCTCTCTCTCTCTCTTTCTTTGTATATAATTTATGAAGTATCTGCATTCCGCGCAATGATAAATCAACCCGCCACCCTTGAGATCTGCTCATGGGATTTCAATGTGCCCGTTTTTCTCTTTCAATTCAAGATAAAAATATAATTTGCATTTATGAGAAAATTTCAAATATTAAAAATAAAGCAAAAATATAGAATTTTTGTCATTGTTTATATCATACATCTGTTTCAATTTTCATGTTATGGATTATTTGGAAATTAATTTCGCTGTAATGTAACGAATTTTTAATTGAATTGTTTTTCGCGTATAATCAGTGAAATAATTTTTACTCAATTGAAAAGTCGCTTTTTAGTATGGCGGCGATAGTATCTCGTTAAGTTATCAATATTTTTACTCACAACTTGGCATATATATTCAGTGAATATCATATTCTAGTACATTCTAACAGTTTTTCGTTTACTAAAATTGCTAATTTTTCTCGTTCATTTTAACAAACGATAAAATTTTCCTTCTTCAATTCGTTGTCATTTTCAATGTTATTTTTTCCAATTTTTGTTTGTTCCTCATTTCGTAGTACTGTGGTACTAATGCTCAATTATAATTGCCATATGTTTCTTATATTTCTGACAATTTTCACCAACGGATTGACATTCCCAGAATGTTGCGATGATTCTCGTTTAAAATATATCCAAGTGGATAAAGACTAATATTGTTTTATTAACTATCACGAGGGCGATGATAATAAATTTTTTTCTCGAGTTCATCAAAATCAACTGTATATGCGTCATAATATTCAACTTGTTTATTTCAATCTTACAAGAACTCATAAAACATTAATAATCGCATTCATCAAACTCCAATGAAAAAATTATCCATCCATCTTAAATAAATCTACAACATAAAAATACATTTCAATATTAACAAGAAAATACAAATTATTTTCACTCCAATAATAAATCTCAAAATTCCCCTCACTCTCAATTCCAAAAATCACGAACCCCCTCTTAAACATCCCCCAATTCATCCCTCTAAATTATTTCCAATCACATAAAAAAAAATATAAAAGAATAAAAAATAGAACAAAATAAATTTTTCAAACAGAAATAACTAAACAATTTTCCCATTACATCAACAAATACAGCATACAATCACACAAAACACTAACTAAAACCTCCCTGCCACCTTCCTTCATTTCTTCATTTACGTTTTGCTACAATTATATATATATATATATATATATATATATATATACACAACGCATACCACAAATATACATGCAGTATGCTCACACACAAATTGTCGCACTTAATACTCGTGAAAACATGGATGTCATAAAGCGTTCAAAAGTAGATTGTGCATTAAATGTGCGTGAGTGCGTGCGCATAAACGTATGAGTATAAGATAGAAAGAGAGAGAGAGAGAGAGAGAGAGAGAGAGAGTGAATGCGCACGAGCGAAAAGAGTTAATTGAGCTACAAATTCCGGAGTGATCAAGCGGCTTGCCGCGACTCATACGAAATCAGTTTGTGAGAGAAGACTGAAAGAATAAGAAATAAGAAGAGAATAAGTATTAAAGTTAAAGTGAGAACTGGGTAAAAGAGCATGAGTATCAGTAAACAAAAGGATGAGGATGTGAGAACGATAAAGAAAAATAAAAAAAAGATAAAGAATGAGAAAGATGAGAATTGTGGAGAAAGGAAAATAAAAGGGAGAAGGTAACAATTGTGCGTTTGTGGGTTCTCTTCTGCGCGCGCGCAATCATCCAGCGCCCTCAATTCAAACGACCCGCCGTTTCAACATTCTTGTTAAGCAAAAAGCACGCGCATGCGCGGTCACGTAACCGTATCTGCGCTTGGAGCAAAGCAAGACGCAGATAAATATATAGATGTATATAAATGTTTTGTATATAACCAAGCAGCCATTCTTGTATATAGCGTGAGCGCATGCGCACACATTTTTATACGTATTCATAAAAATTCACGTATTCGTCTTCGTCTTGAGAAACAGAGTGGAATAGTTTACGTTTGTATTTTATAAATAAAAATTCTTCATTTGTCACGTATTTATTTATTTATTTATTTATTTTTTTTATCCTCTCTCTCACACGCATTTATATCAATGTTTTATTTTATCATTTTATTTTATAATTTTACATACAATTTATACAAATAAATATTGTTATTTGTATATTTTATTTTTAAATTGAGCAATTTGAATTTTTAGGGTTTTTATTGGAAAGATGGTACTATTTTGTTGTTGGGGGTTTTATTTTTGGTGGAATTGTAGTTGTGGATCGAGGACTGTTGATGAATATATTTGAATCACGTTAATGATTTTGGTTTCAACAAATTATTGTTCGTTATAATTTTAGATATTAACTTTGTTAATTAGATTAAATTAGATTAGATGATTATAGATAAAAAAATAATTGACAGGGGTTGATTTACAGTTGGATATTTCATTCCAGTACTAACCTTATACATTCTAGATTTTATTATTTAAAATAGTTTATTTAGAAATTTTTTTTTCATTCAACTGATTCCGAACTTGTCTTTCAATTCACCCTCTTTATCAGGGTGGTTTTCAAATTGTTCATACCTCAATCAATCACATACAATGTAACATTACTTTTCATATAATTTATTATTTATTTCCATTTCTCAAACTTATAATCTTTTCCAACAGTTACACATCCATAAAATTCCTCCCTTAGATTATTTCACCAGGGGGGAGGGTAAACTTAAATCATCCAATTCAATATGCACTCATACACTGTTATACAATCCAAGAATTAATCACACATTAATTCCATCTTAACTCTATAATAGGTTATTAAAATTGACCCCAAACAAAAACACAACTATTAATTTTTCCCATCAATAATTACCTCGCTAACCAATAATAATAATAATAATAAATAATTCAGCATTAACCACTTCCTTATTCTCAAAACAATCATATCCATTAAATATTCCAATCAATTTCAGCGTGATATCACACGATGGAAAATTTATAAAAATAAAATGAAACAAAAATTAAAATAAATTTTTTGTTATTTTCTTACATTATTATTATTTCATATATATATATATATTCCTTCTTTCTTTTACATATATAAAGTTTTATTTCCATTGTCGCTACTGAATCAAAGAGATACTATTCTCGTGAAAATACCTGACATAGCGATGAAATCCTTGGTTGAATATAATGTGTGCGTGCACGAACACGCACGAATACGACGACGCGTTTTGCGAGCTTGCGCCGCCATATGTGCCTTCATCCTTTACACACATATGTATTTATTGTTGGATGCTTGACTGGTATAGCGACTGATTTTATATATATATATATATATATCAGAGGGGAGGTGAGGGAGAAAGAATGATCGTGTGCAACAGCAGTGGACTCTCTCTCTCTTCTCTGCAGTCAGCCATGAGTGAGTTGATACGATTGTTTTTACTGGCGCACCCAATGCACAAGAAACTGTCCTTCGACAGTGATGCTCAGTGCGTCTCGATTTTATTTCAATGTATTTATTTTTATTTGTAATAAAATTATTTATTTTTATATAAATAAACATACAGGAAATATTTTTAAATATTATTTATATAAATTCAATGAATTTGCACGATAAATTGACGAATAAGAAATGAAGTATTTTTTTTAAATTAACAATTATTATGTATATATATTATTTTTTTTTTGATTTTTTAATATAATTTTACTTTTATATTGTTAATGGTGAATTTTGTTTGTCGATCGAGATATTTTTGTATTTGTTTGAATTAACAATTAGTTAACAATTATGAGACAACGTCTCATATTCAATTTTATTTATATTAATCTAATATTTTGTATTTTGATATTGAACTATTGTTCAATAACATTTGAGCTCTCAATCTTCAACGTTTTACACATTTATGTGAACCACTGGGGGCGGTTGGCGATGTATATAGTGGTTGTTGCGACGGGGAATGATTGCAAATGCAGCTGCCGCCGGTTACGCTCGATGTCTTTTGATGCATTCACCTTCCAAACCACCTTGAATATTGCATTCACATATATTTAATGTCGTTCCATACAAGTACTATTACTACTAATATTGCTACTACTAAACATTAAAATATACACACATCATTATCCTATTGATTTTTATCACTCATAATTCTTTCCTTAATTTTTACCTTTTGTTTTTATTTTATTGAGGGCTGTATTTTTGACGTGATAAAATTCGCATATGTATATATACATATATTTATTTATTTATTTATTTATTTATTTATACTTCTGTGGTATATATTCTGGGCATTATTCGTTGAGCTTTTTCCACATCGACGATTGGATTTACGGAGGGAAGATCGGATTCCGCGAATGGATTGGACCGCATTCCATTCGCACCTGGTTATTCGCTTTGCGCTTCTTCTTCTGAATGTTGCGCGCCAATGCCTGTATATATTTCGACGACGACTGGATGACGATGACGACAACTACGACGACTACGAGACGATGGACAACGACGACAATTCCCCAACGCATCACCGACACACTGCCACCCCATCATTGCCATTTACTTTTCAACTCCTGTCTTATTCTTTTTTTTTTTTTATAGCTTTTGTTCTTTTTTTGTTTGCTTATTTTTCTTCTTGACAAAATCGACTTATGTGACTGGTGTACAATTTCATTTTTATATTACAAAAATATAATGGGGAAATATTTCACTTATGTGTTAATTTTTTATATTTTATTTATTTGTTTAGTTATAAATATATTTACATTTTTATTTACATATTTTACATACAAATTATTTGATAATTTATTACAAATACCAAACTATACAAAACCAACATTCGCATATCAACAATAAAAACAATTTGTAATGTTGTATAAACAAAATGTGCAATTGTGCAAAAATGAATGTGAATACGTTGACACAATGAACTAAGACACGATGAAAGTATAAGCATTAATGTGTTTGTATATATCTGAACATTATTAACACAGTAAAAAAAAAAAAAAATATATATATAAAAGTGAGAGGGTTGTGGATGTGAAAACACAAGAGGTGGTTTCACACAACCGCCCTAACGTCTCTCTATCTCTTTTAAAATTGTATTTATTTCTTTTTTTTTTTTTTTTTTTTCATCAAATATATAACCACAGTTAAAGAGCAAAAGAGAGACAGGATTTTAACGAGCCAGGGCGTTTAGTCTCGAATTATTCTGTCACGGTATATTAACGTCCAGAACTCTTGTCTCCCCCTTGTCCACCTCTTCACCCACCACTTTTACACTCAGACCTATTTCTTTTCTATATACATTAATATATATATATATGGTGTAATAATAGAGTTGAGTTATACGAACTGCTAATGAGAGAGAAAAACCATGAACATTTTTGCAGTTGAGAACAAAATCTTGTTTTTATTCATTTATTTATTTATTTATTTTTTTTTTTCCCTCTTCATTTTTAATTTTTATGGAATATAATAAAAATTCTCGTGTACATTTATATAAATATTGTTATGTGTGTGTGTGTGTGTATGTGTGGTGTAGCTAATCGGAGAGAAGAAGAAGAAAAAAAAACACAAAGCTTTCCACACTTTCCCTCGGTTGAATTTACGACGAATAAAAATATATCTAGACATTTAAATGAAAAAAATAATCCAATGGATTTATTATATTTTATTTTATACAAGTAAAAATTGAATGTAAAATATGTTTTCTCATTTTCTCTTATTATCACAGTAATTCTATATTATTTATATATTTATTAATTCATTTTTTAGTTCTCCTGTTTATTTATTTACTGTGTGTTTGTGTGTGTATATATTTATTTTCACCAATTATATTTAATCTACTTGTGATAAATAAAAATAAATAATTCACAATTAATATTGCAATTTAATATATATTCAATAACTATTTTTTTTTTTTTCTCTCTTTTCTCACTTCATTATAATTATTTTTTATTTCATTTATATTTAACATCAATTATTATTATTATCACAAAAGTAAATTATAAAACATATGAAGGATCTTTGATCTCGAGATTATTTATCACATGCAGTATCAAACACACACATATATATATATATATGTTTCTTCGCGAAAAAAAAAAATTCATTTATTTTTATCATTTTTTCACAATTTAACGCAGTCGAATTCGCACATTTGCATGGTGCAATATCGTGCGTTGTTATAAGCGCCCAATTACGCGAGTCGATTCACAAAAGATAGGAACGTGAAAGAAAAAAGAGAAGATGCAATAGAGAGAGAGAGAGAGAGAAAAGAAAAAAAAAAAGAAGAAGAAGTGATATTTATTTTTTCTTTCTTTATTATTTCCTTTTTTTTTCTTTTCTTTTTTATTCTTTCCTCCTTTTTATCTTGTATATACCTAACCTTGCACGAGCATCCGACGCGTCGTGAGCCCACAGCTCGCAAGCGCACCATACACACATGATACATTGCGGGCGTGCACGCTAACCATCGTCCTGTTTGTACTCTTATGTATATATATATATATATGTGTGTGTGCATTTATGCCCCATATGTGCGAACGTGGAAAAATATTAAATTCCCCGAGGTAAACTCTGATGGAAAAGCTACATGATCCACACTCCACTGTCATTATTAGCATACGACAGGAAACAATGGTATGCATGTATTTTATATATATATATATATATATGTATGTAGATATATTTATGTTATATATATATATATATAATATTTGTAGGATAGTGAAGAAAAAAAAAATATATTAAAGCAATTTTTCTTTCCTAACACGCAATGCACTTTGAATATTTTCCATCACATTATTTGCACGATTTTTTTTTTCTTTCATTTGCATATATATATGCATATGTTTAGTATTTGAATATAAAAAATGTGATAATTCCTCGATAATATATTGTTGATAATGATGAATGATATTAAGAGTGAAGAGAGTGTGAGTGATAACATTGGTGGGGAAATTGTGGATTTTTTTTATTAAAAATTGTGATTATGGTTTTTATTTATTTGGTGCTGTTTGTGATATTTTTTTTTTTTTTTACGTAAATCTGCGATATCTTCAAAGCCATTGTAATCAAACTATTGACACGATTCACTCGACTGCAAAATGAGAATAAATTTTAATCACATACTAATCATCACTATTACTAATTCAATTTCAACCTCAACATATCCCATCAAAACCGCTAATATTAACAAAATTGTTTCCAAAACCGTCTCATAAATAAATTATCCCCAACTAAACATCACATATACAATAATAATTAAATAAATTAAATAAAATAGTGAAAAATGAAAAATTAGTAAAGCATATAATTCAAATAACTATTTATCACATACAACAGTTACTCTTATACCAAAGTTGTTCTCTTGATAATATAAAATGTTCCCTATTTTCAAAAATAAAACTGAATCATAATTTTTATTTCTCCATTTTTATTATTGAAACAAACTTGATACAATATTAATCGTGAATATTATTCTGCACCAATTTCTATAATACTCATAAACATATACCTGTATATTTAATATTGAGTTAAATATACATATATATATATATTGTGGAGAGACGCAGTGAAATGGTGGACGCATAGTAGTTGCAATTTTGCGCGAGTGCGGGTGCGAGGATCTCGATTCAGGATACCGATATGATCTCTTGGAAAAAGGGCCCGGCCAATTACACCCAAGCTCTTCGCAGCACGGGCGCACAACGGGAGGGTACCGCACTCGCGGGTTAACATTCAACGTTGCATATACACTCAAACACATATATATATATATAATACATTTGCGTTATTCTTTGCCCCTTTACTCTCTCAAGTGAACTTCGTAGCCCGGTGGGGATCTTATCTGCGTACGTTACGCTTGTCTTTATATATATTTATATAAACGTGGCTTACTGCGCGCGTTCACTTGGTGTCTTTACAATATAAATGTGTATGTATAATATCTATATATATGTATATATGTTTGTGGCCTGTGAAATGCCTTATTGTTTACGTAAATTCGATTTCAGATCTCACCTCTCACGTTATTTCTTTCACTTTTTTTTTTTATATAGTATACACATGAAAACTCCTAAACATTTAATAATATTAAATTGTTTATTGTGCTATGAATTGATGGAGAATGTTTTGACGTTATTTATTGGATTATTAAAATTATTGATATTATTTATTTATTGGTTTTTAATATACAGTTTTTAAATTTCTTTTTTTTTATGTGTAATGGATGTTTTATAATATTTGATGAATTTTTATTGAAGTTAATATTGATTTAAGTATTGTAGCGGCACTATTGCACTTCTGGGATAAAACTACAAGTGACGAGGAATTTTTTTTATTGAGTTGGTAATTGTTATAGAACAAATTTGAGTGGTGAAGAGTCGTGAAAATGATTATGGGAATGATAATGTGTTTCAAAATTTAGTTATGAAAGTACTTTTCTCACTGCAATAAATATAATACGGTTTTGTTTATTATTTTTCATTTGCATTTGTTATTTTTTCTTTACACAAAAGAAATGTTACACACGATTAGATTTAAATTCTTGTCAATACTCAATTGAATAAATACCACCCACACGGAAACTAAACTGGTTTCATTGTGGTTACACGAACAAGTTAAGTGTATATATATATATACGATAAAGTGTTGGAAGACAATAATAATGCTTACCCACCGTAGCCGACCGCGTGTGCAATGGGTCAATGAGGTGCTTGTTATGGCGAACACGAAATACTTTGCATAGCCCATAGATATTCATCGCGTCTGTGTGTAATGCGCAGTACGACGCGCTATAGGTTACATTCAAGTGTAAAGACTTACAGAAATGTAAATACTCACAAATGCACACACACACACACATACAAAAATAAATAAATTGATAGACATGAAAAAAAAAATGTTTAGGAAATAATTTCGTGAAAATTCTCAGGTATTTATTATTTTATATGTCAATTCTTGTTCATGTATGTAATTCAATTTCAAACCTCGCATTTATTATTCAATATAATTTGTTCCTCCATCACACGTTTGTTGATTGTAAATTGGTCGTAATTGCTGCGTGCAATTATTTATGTATATATATTTATTATATATCCATATATATATATATATATTTCAAGACTTTCTCAAAGGTGGCGTGTAAGGAATAAGAATTTTTTAGTTCTTTCTATTTTTCAATGTTTCGAATGTATGTCTGTTATATATTCACATTATTGATCGATTGATGTTTAAGAATATTTATATGCACTGTTGATATGTTTATGGTTATGTAAAATAGTATGGAGTATTATATATATATATATATATATATATATATATATATCGACAGATGTACGTGATACAAATAAAATTGTATTGAGAAATATTGTAACGAGAAAGGAAAATTTGACATTTTTGTTTCACTACGTATTTTTAATTTGTAAAGTTAATTAACTTCATGATTGATCGAGAATTATTTTTTTTTTTGTATATTATACATATAAACAATTTATTTGAGCGGTGAAAAGGATGTGATGAAAGAACATACGGATACTACCTGAATTTACTTGTGTTTTATCTTAAATTGGGAGAGCAAAATGAAAAAAAAAAAAAAAAACTAATCACTGACCTTGAATATGAATGAGAATTCAAAGAATGTGTTCATAAATATTTTATTCAATCCTCTCTGCACGATATGTGTTCCAAATTTTATGTTAATTTTTTTTCACTACACCTTTTTCTTTATTTAATTCTTGCGTGTGTGACCCTTGGGACGTGCACACAAGTTTCAACTGGTAGTTGTTCTACATCCACATATGTACAATAAAACACACACAAATGTGTATATAGATATGTGTCTCTCGACAATCGACATTTGGGTCCAATACTGTTGTGTTGTGTGTAACCTCCGCAGTGTGTGCGCAGCTAAACTTTTACAACCTTCATAAATGCGCGTACTGTGATTTAGTACGAGAGCCGCTACACCATCTGATGTGCGTGTTATTTGCTGCCGCCTTTTCTCAATACATATATACATATATATACACGTATGTATGTATACCTATGTCTGTCTTATACTCGTACCTCCTTCTGCTTTATAGCTCACATCTATAGATAAACTTCACTGGCGATTCAATTCAAAGTTCAATGTCATATAATATAAACAGTCTTTTATTCGTGGAACATAAATAAATGAATGAATAAATGAATAAATAAATGTAGGAATAAAGAATTATTTAAATTTAATTCAGTTTAACAAGTTGTTTGGCCATTTTTAATTCCCAAATTTAATCCTATCCATTTTCACTCAATTCCATAGAGCTGTTCTCTCTATAACTATCACTTCCGGTGGAGCCGGAAGTCGGATCCAAAGTATACGTAAAGATTTTGGAGCATTAATTTTACGAATGAAAACATCATGTTATTTTCTTCATCCTTCATGAGCGAACTTCCGGAAAAACAGTCACATCCGGTGGAACCGGAAGTCAACTCTAACCGTCATATTGTGAAATATTCAAACCGTATACTTTGATTTGTAATCCTGCCAACTTTCAGTCATCTCCATAGTGTCGTTCTCTAAATAACTATCACTTCCGGTTCAACCGGAAGTAAAACTCATATAGTGCAAGGAGACATTTAAAATTGTGGTTCTACAATAAAAATTGTGATCTAGATCTTCCGATTGAAATCACAAAAGTGCATATTGAGACAATTTTCAGCCGGAAGTTGAATCCACAGACTATTTCAATTGTCAATAACAAATTTTAATATTTAGAATAGTTTCGAATATTTTTTTTCCTTCTATTTCATTTTGTATATTCGTCGGTTATAACGGGAGAGAACTCATCAATATTCATTGGCAGAGACATAATGCTACTACTATGCTAAAAATCGTTCGCATACATCGCTTGTTCTCTTTGTTGTTTCTATATAGTTACTGAAATTATCTGGCTACCAGAATTGAACTCCATCACGCAGAAGATCATATATACACACGAGAGACAACGTACTCGTGGTCTCGCGGTTGGGGTTAATAGAGATCGCGTCAATCCATTCCCTTCTACCATTCTTCTCGGTCCTTGCAAACACAGGATGAAGAAAAAACAACAAATAAACAAAAATAAAAAGAGAAAAAGGAAAATAATCATGAGACCACCATGGTTGCACCTCGACGTTGATGAACATTTTGTTAATACTTTCCAGACATTTATTATTGTCATCTTTGTCTATTTTATTTTTCCTTTCGATATAAATAGTGGTAATTTGACATCAAGTTTCATACGAGGGAGAAGTCACTGAGAAGAGAAAGGAAACAAAAATTGAAGGGGAAGAGTTATAACGGTATAATAAATTGATCTTGATCAGGATAATTATTTAACGAAAGTTTCTTAATTTCATCCAGATACCAAGCCCTATCGATATGTTTCAGTTCACTACAAAATTAGTCTCATAATAACAGGTAATTACTTTATCAACTTAATCAACAATATAACAATACAAAAATAAATTAGATTAATTGGAATCTATTATTACTTTTATAAAATATTTAATGTCGTTGGTTTAAATGAGAATTCACGTATAGTCATCGCACTCAACCCTCATAATTA
This sequence comes from Zele albiditarsus, assembly GCA_958496275.1. NCBI lineage: Eukaryota > Metazoa > Arthropoda > Insecta > Hymenoptera > Braconidae > Zele > Zele albiditarsus. Next base: position 6,980,120 of record OY292410.1, read on the forward strand.
AAATTAATTTCTTAATTGTGAAATTCTCCATCATTCTCTCTTCTCTATGAGAATTAAATTTATTTTAACATCAAATACTTCCTCTATATATGAATTTAAAAGAATTGTCTATTGTATATATATATATATATATATTTTTCTTCATAGATTGCACTTTTTCACCTCCACGATCAAACTAAACACGCGTTACATGGCTTGTCATTATCTTTAGCTGATAATGAACGTAGAAAATGACCGTGTAATGTGTAGTGTGTGAACATTGTGCACTTATCGATCGACCGCGAAAAATGAAAACTAGTTAACTTGGAAATAGATTAGTGGATAACCTATTATCGATTTTGAAGATATATAATCAAAAATATATTGCAAACTAACTGGCTGTTACGGTTTCATGAACACTAAATATATATATATTAAACTATATATTTTTTAATTATTATTGAAAGAATTTATTGTCCCAAAAATATTCAAGAATTCAATGATTACTTGGTATCAATCATCTATTGTTAACAGTATTTCAACAATTATCGGTTGCTATCTATCGAGAATTCATGTTTTTCAATTGTACATTAGCACTATATAGTTGACACAGTTTTTTTTTTCGTTTCCAATTGTGATTCCATGGATAATTGCAATGACTTCATGAACGTTTACGAAATGGATCAACTGATGTGGCTCTGAGGTTAAAATCTTCTGAGATAACTGGCAATTTCATATACTGATCCCGTACTTCTAAACAAACAAAAAAAACTATCAGACTTGCACCTAGCAATTGGGATACAGATCAATCATCCATAACTAATTATCAATATAAATCATGATGTAAGACATTTTCATCACACAATTAGAATCAGAATATTATAATACAATATTTACTTCTTACAATAAAAATGATTTGACAAAAACATATCAAAAGTCCAATTATATTCTTTTGATATTAAATTTATTTTCTACTCATATAAAAGACGAATGAAAGAATTTTTCCAATCGTACATACAACGCCATTTTATCTTTTCAATCTTCCATCTAATATTCTCCAGTACATACCAACTTTTTTTTTTTTCCACCATCCGGACAACCAGGGTTTTTGCGTATGGCACAACTCGATGGAGAAATTGTGGCATTGCTTGGCGTTATTTACTATGCTGCTTCTTCTGAAAAAGGTAAACGAGTACATATATATATATATATATATCTGAGTGTACAATATAGGCATGAGAGCGGGTGGATAAATGGTGAATGCATCGTTATGCGTCTGTGTCAGATATATATGTTGTTGACTATATAGTTGAGCTTTCCAGTTTATCGTGCGACGCGTAAGGCGTTTCCATGTATTTGAAATGGCAATTCAAAGGTATTTGCAACGATCGACAGTCTGGTCGCAAACATTATTGAACAGCCAGAAAAAATAGTAGTAATAGTAGTAGTAGTAGTAGTAGTAGTAATAGTTATAGTATAGGATTGTAGCAGTATAAAAAGAAGAACAAATGACAATAAAAAATAAAAAGAATATAAATAAATAAATGAAACGTGATCGATAATATATCTCGTGAACGTTGAAACTCCAGTTGTCTCAGGAGTTGTCTGTTATATGCTTGGTTGGTTTATATAGAGGGCGAATGTAGTGGTCGCGCGCGCTTTAGACATCTGACTTGCGCCACAACAACATTTCCACAATCTCCATCGCGCACAAGTAAACACTGTATAGTGTCCGACCTATTATAAAAGACTAATTACTGAACGACTCTGTCTATTCAATAAATTATACTGACTTGGTAAAGAATTTGTTGTCACTATTCTGAGATGTCAGTTTATCTTTTTTTTCTTTTTCTTTTATTTTCTTATTTCATCAATAAAATATTATAACCAAACGTATAATATAAACTTGTTTGTAAAATACGAAATATTGTGTCATTGAGAATTAATTGTATACGTTGAAAACAATTTTGTAAATTTATTTTTATGTTTATGTAACTTTTTATATATTGATGAAATGTAGATATTGATAATGCTTTAATTATCACAGTCTAAAAATTATACTCGATGTTAAATATTATATTATATTACAGTTGGAAGAATTAATTAATTAACTTGAGACAATAAAAAAATAAATAATAATTCAAAAGAGAAGAATGAAAGTGGTGATTGTATTCAGGATGCAATAATTTTGTAATCATTTCATTTGTCATTGATGATGTCACTAAAGTACCTTTGTATTACATATAAAATACTAAATAAAATTTGTCTCTCTCACTTACGACGATATAATAATTGATAAATACTAACTATAAAAACATCTGTCACTATTATTTATAATCCAATTGCCATTTCTTCTTCTGTCAAACCACTAGACTAACTAACAATCCCTTAATATTTCTACGAATATTATTTGTATTCTCGCTAATATTTCTATACAATAGTCACGTTGTGTGTAATTTTATGTTGTCGTATATAAACAAGTTTTATTTTTGCAACGATTGTCAACAATTCGTGCGCAACAGTAGTGATGAAAGGGGGGAAGTATGACGCACACGAAGAAATAATATTGTAGTCATTAATCAATGCCAGATCTCAGTTGAGGTGACGAGTAAGCGACATCTATACAGGGAGAACACTCATGCAATTTTTATACTTGGTTATGTGCGGTTACGTTGCCGACTCGAAGGAAATACCTCGCGCGATATAGAGGGCGCGTGAGAAGAACAAGAAAATAAAAAAAAAAATGAAGAAGTTTGCGATGGTGGATGTTTGTTGTTGGTGCTGTTGTCGTCGTCGTCGTAATGCTTCAAAAAGTGCCGTGACGCCGCCATTATTATCCAAGCATAGTCTTTATAAATGCGATGCACGAACGCGACGCGTCTGTTACAAACGTTGACGGGTGAATATCCACGCGGGTGCGAAGGAAACCACTGGCGTTGTAATCGACCTCATACTTATATATACGATGGTGTGAAGATAGACAGAAAACAAAACAAAAACAAAAATGAAAAAAAGGAGAGCAACTCTGAGTATTTTTCTAACGTTGAATTATGAGATTTTCTCGCGTGTTGGTATAACTCGTGAAGTGAATTTTTTTTTTTTTTCCAACGACAACAAATAACAATTGAATAAATAAATATAACGAACAAATGAAAGAGTAAATGTAATAAGTGCGATTCATTGAAGTGCTGGAGTAATATAAAAGAGATATATGTGAAAAAAAAAAAAAGAAAGTAGAATTATTCTGTCAAACAAAATGTTATTGAGGGAAGAAGATAAAGAAAAAAAAGTTGTTAGAGAGTACAGCGAAATTGGACCGGAAGAACTGCAGCCACCGTTCACCCGGAAGAACAAAGAATTTGCGAGAGAACATGGATGAAGAGAAAAAAAAAAAAACGATTGAATGAAGAAGACGAAAAGCATCGACCAAGATACATCGTTTGATTTGTATTAGCAACGGTCGGACAATTGAAATATTTTTAATTGTAATAGTACATTGTTATTGTCTTTTCATACAATTATTTAAAAAATTATATCATGATTGGATTCGTTTAGTCAATTAATTGAAAGATATTTTATATTTTTAATTAACAAATATATCAATAATTGACAATTTATTTTGATGAAACCATTACGTTTCTTTTTTTTTCGATGATTGGTATAGTTTGATGTATGCAAAGTCTTGTCATGTTATCAAACTGAATAATTTGAATTTATTCACGTACAATTGACAGTCTTGGAAGCGAACACCATCAATCATATATCAAGAGTGGTATCAGTAATGGTAGTTCAAGGGAATGAGGTGTTATTAGTAAAGACATTAATCAAAAAGATAGGTCTTTTGGGTTTAGGAAGTTTGGAAGAATGTGAAAGATAATGAAGGGGATGAGCTAGATGAAAACAATAGAAAACTCACGTGTATAAAGGAGAGTTAAGGGAATGATCATTGCTTACAATTCCCCTTCACAAAGCACTCATTCGTTACGTACTAGTTGTATCTAAAAAAAAAAAAAACAATACGACATATTCTCCACCCTAACACAAATCAAATTACATTTCAAGTTTGTCGTATTTAGATAAACCAAACTTAATATATATATTTTAAAATATATAAACATAATATTTTTGATGTTAAGTGAAATTGATCTCCACTGATTGCTTCCTAAAATTCAACATTCAGAATCGAAATCAATTCATAGATCCTGTAAAAAGTGATCCATTAAATTCTGGTCAGTTAAATTGGACCAACTATCTAAAAGTCTAACTATTAGTCAATTTAAATATTCCTATTCCATCAGATATAATCATACACATTCTTAAATACCCTTTTCAAATGTTGATAAAGATCATTGTCTTTATATAGTAATAAAACTACTCAATGATAAACAAATATTGAAAAGAAAAAAACCCACCATTGAAAAATAACATTACAATTCATAATAATTCTTTCTTCACATAACTTCACAGATAATTATCAACATCTTTCACTCGTATACTTATCAGTAGCAATCCTTTGTATATCCAATCATCAACCGAATCATTAAATTATCCACTAATTACAAAAACTCCATGTGTTCTAATTCACCAATTGGTCCAATCTCTCTTACAACACTCTACATAAAAAAATCAATTATAAATATTCTTTTTCCATACCTTCTTCTTCTTCTTCTTCTTCTTCTGCATCTTCAACATCTCATAACAGTATTTAAAAATTTAGCACGTGTATATGCCAACAGTTACCACCCTCACACCATCCCATCATTTCACGTCACACCTCTTTCCAACTCTTGGACACATTCATTTTCCTTTCATACTACGTTATATAAACATATATATATATATGTGTGCGCGAACGCGGAAAGAAAAATCACCGGTTCTCATTACGCTCCACACGTAGGCAGCTTTATGAGTCCACCCTGCTGATATATATGTATATATACATAATACATATATATCCCAACCTTTTCTGTTCATCCTCTACAATATTACACGTATCTATGTATATGTTTTATATATATTTATTTCTATACATATATATATATATATATGTATATATGAAGATATTCGTGGCTTCTTTGCCATTACTACTACTATATGCTCATATACACTCGCGGACACCCACTCGCCCAATGGTGCTATATGTGCAAGAAGATATTATTTATTTCGTAAATTAACTCCAGCCCGATGTGAACGTGACTAGAAAATATTTTGGATTTTCTTCGCTTTCGCGCGCGCGCGCGCTCCAACGTGGCATCAAGAGAATGACCATATATATATATATATATTCTGTTCTTTTTCATATTTTTTTTTCTTTGCACAACGTACGAGCGCTGTATATACATGTATGTATAGTTATTAATCGATTCCATTCGCGCATGGTCGTGCGAGAAATATCTTGATTATTTTTTTTCCTGTGTGGGTGTCACATTGATGATAAAATTCAGTAATTGTTATTATTATTATTATTATTATTATTATTATTATTATTATGGGATATTTTCTTAGTGCTGGTTTTTGAGAATATAGTGAGAGATGGAAAATTTATTTTTGTTTCTAATTGTAATTTTTTTTTTTTTGTCGTGACTAGACCGTTGAATAAAAGAAAATATTTATTATTGAAAAGAAAAACATAAAGAATTCATTTTTTTTTATATCGTTATATATATAACAATAATTAAATCTCATTTTTCACCTTTCCTTGGCGAGAGGTTCGTATGGATCGTGAAATAAAGGGGGCAGGGTGTGGAAGGGGGGGGGGGAGAGTATGAGGAAATGAAGAAGCTTGTATACAGAGAAGATGAAGCTACGGAAAAGAGTATAGAGAGGGTGGGTGGTGCGCGCGTGACGTGCAAACTAGATTCAACTCGCCCCCATTTCTCATTTATATTTCGCTGATTGCCGTTATTTCTTCGGCTTCATTATCTTTTCCGGGGCGGGGAGGGGAGTTACGTCACCTCTCTCATTCCTCTCTTGTATCATTGTACAAGAGCGAGTCAAGGCGACAATTGAATAGAAAAAAGGCAGGAAAAAAAAAAAAAAAAAAGGAATAGACAATAAAATAATTTAAGGTGGGGTATAATTGTCATTGATGGAACAAGGAAAAATTAATGAAGGCTAAACGAGATAACTGTACAAACATACAGAGCGTTATTATATTTTTAAAGATAAAGAAAAATATAATTTATATATAAATATAGAGGGATAGACACTTATATTAATCAATTGAAGGTGAAATTATAAATAGTCAAAAGTTGAAGTGATGTAATTTAATTGATATTTATTTTAGCTAGCTCGTTGGAGAATTAGATTACGACGTTTATTTATAAAATAAAATTTGTTCTATTCAATGCAATGTTGTAAAATGTCGAATTACTCAACATTCAATATTTATATTTTTGTTTGAATTTTTCAATTGAATTTGCATTTGTGCAATATATCAATAGTCATTTTTAATTTTGCTATTAACCAGAAAAATTTATGTACAAATTTTGATAATTGTTCAAGTTTAATAATAAATTTCGGTGAAGAGTTTAATTACTCTGAAAAAATGACAATAACACATATAAAAATTATAATATTGATTGTTAAATTTATCACACGTTTTGTAAAGCAACTATATACATTCAACTATATCATTTCTATCCAATATATAGTCTGTAGATTTTCTCAAAATAAAAGTGTTAAAAAATTACTATACACTTTTGTTAATTTTTCCATTGTGCTTTCCAGTAAATATTCCCATGCCACTTTACTATCCAAATTAATATTTGTCAATTGAATATTCAAACACTATACATGAATCCATGAATTCATATATAATATAATTGACGAGGAAAAAAAAAAAAAAAAAAAAACACCATACATTTACCCATATATTTATTTACTTTATTTTAACATTTAGTTTAACGATGAATCTCGGAAACCACTTTACAATTTATATTTCGTTTTTTTTTTTTTTATTTTTTGTGCTCCTGTTGCCTCGCACCTTTCTCTTCCTTCCTCTCTCTCTCTCTCTCTCTCTCACCCTCTCTTGCACCTTTTTGCGGAGGTGGACTATATCGCACAAGGAGTTTTTAGTTGGGTGAGACTGTGGGGAGGCGAAACACTTTATATATGCGATGCTTATCTCACAGCACCGGTCCATAGCGCGTACCATGTCAACGGCAATATCGTTTCCCTTTTATTTCACTTATTTATCGTGATATAAATGCGCTAGCACACGGTTAGTTGCATTTATACACATACCACCCAACCCATACGTGAAGAAAATATATACAATATAAATATGTTGATCCAATAATTCTAAAATACTAAAATAAATAATAAATAAATTTAACGAGTTTAATTTCCAACATTAATTTTGATTAATAATTTTTTGTGAGTTGGGTTTTTGATATATGATAATAATACTAAAGGGGGTTGGCACAAACATGAAGAATTGCCACTATTACTGTTGGAGTTAATTGTGAAAAATGAATTTAGCCAACGGAATTTCTTAACAAAGGGTTATGAAAAGAAAAAAAAAGAAAACAAAATGAAATGATGCAAGCAAAATAAAAATATATAAATAATAATAAAAAATGTGGATCAATTAGAAAAATGTATTATGACGAGTCGTGCGGAATAATTATTGTGTTACGCATCATCCAATAATAATTATAATAATCGTGTTTAAAAAGTGAGGGGCAGAAAAGGGAATTGTGGGATAGGTTAGAATTATGTTGATCTACCATTTAGCCGCACCATGCACCCAAAGGGTTTAAATATCTACGTATATATATATATATATATATACAACAAAATTGTAACTATTTCACTTTATGCACACTCACAATCGATGTTTAATAAAACAAAATAAAACAAAGAAGCAAATTTTTCTAGTAGTTCATATGAGTGTGTATACAAATCATTGTTAACCTATACTTAAATCCATGAATTTTACGAAAGCCAAGTCATAAAAACATCTTTGGGATATATATATACATATATATGTATATATACATATATTTATGAAGGTGTAAGATATAGAATTCTTTCGAAATAATAATTACTCACTGTGGTAGAATTCATGTTTTTATGTTTAGAAAATTATGGTGTTTTGTAGCTTCACAGGGCACGCGCGCTTCTCTACCAAAAATTACCATGAGTTATGCCTAATATATTTCGTCTCAATTTCTTTTTTAAAAATTATTCTTCCTCTATTTAGCGATGCCCAAATAATTAGTATTATATAAAAAAATAAACAGAGAATGAATAAAAATTAATTTCAAATAATTTTTCATCAAATAAAGTATCTATGTTTGTCACATGTACAATCTGGATTATATAAATGGGGAAAAGTATTGAAGAGTATTGAATAATATTATTAGAACGATGGTGAACTCAAGTCATACATACTTATATATATATATATATATATATAAGAATTGCTGCTGTTGGTGATTCACAAGAGATCCAGCGATGATTCTGCTTATTAAGTGGAGGCGAGTGCTATATCTACATGTATAGAGGCGCAATATATAGTGGATACAAAAGTATATACATAAAGTCAGAAGGGGCCTTACTATAAGCTTGGGCCCCGGTGTGCAGTTCGACGTGGTATATTATATGGGTCCACACGTATATCGAACGCGCGCACAAGAGAGAAGATGGAGATAGGCAGGTATAGCGTATATACTATACCAACGCTCCACAAACCGCTATTATTTATATTAAGTTTAATGCAACTACGTGACTGAATCCAGTGGGCCTAACCCGCGCAACTGGGGCCCCATCCCGTATCATTAGTATACACCTATTATTGCATTACTTTCATATTGGAGATGGGAACATACAACCATGTGTATATCAGAATATTTTTTTCATGTTTCATATTTAATAATGAACAAAAGAAAGTTACGCGAACAATTTTCTGGGCCTTAAAAAAAAAATTGCGGGTGATAAAATTGTACTGTATATAATAATGGTAACAAAAGTTTTTTTGAATTATAATGATAAAAAGTCATTAGTATTTTGGGCCTTATGGCAATGTGTATCAACATTTTTGACTTTGTATTGACAGACATAATTGTTTTTTTTTGGGCCTCATAATAATAAAGCAAATTCTCTTCTGCACATACAATCACTGGAATAATTATTCTGGGCCTGATTTCACATATAAAAAAATTATTTTGGGCCTTATAATGCGAAAATAAAATATTTTGGAGTGTTGTATCATTGGAAATTCATATGTTGGGCATCAATATGTGATGAATAATATAATTAGTGGCATTTGGGGCTTTATAGTATGACTTTTGGGCCCTAGAAATACATGTTTATTCAATTGTACACAAATAAAAATACATGCTTGACAACTAAAAAATAATAGAATATAAAACAAGTGCTCAGTTATAACACAATATTGAAACATTATTTTGTACGATTTTATAAATGTTAATTTTATTATTTTACTATTTTTTCATTTTTTATTATTTATTTATTTTTTTTTTTTTTCAAGACATAGTACAAAACGCATAACCGCAACCGAGTGATTATAGGGATGGCGCTAGAAGTTTCAGATGATTTACATCCTGCTGTCGAGATGGTGGTGGTGGTGGTAGTACTATATGAGAAAAAAGAGATAAAGATGAAATTTTGAGTGGAGCAAGATGGAGAATATATTAAATAATGCGAGAACCGTCTAGTTCTAAATCTCTTTCAGACTTAAATATTAGTGCGGCAGTAGTGGCACAGGGAAGATACAGAGAGAGAGAGAGAGAGGAAGGAAAAGGGGGGATAAAGGGCCTGGGACCTAGACTCGCGGCACGTCCCTCTTGGGCAACATTCAAATATTATTTCTCTCGTGCATTCATAAATTCATCAGTACGGTTATATATATATATATATATATCCATGCCCAAATATAATTGCGGTCTATTGGGGTCAGCCCACCGATTTTTTCGTCTCTCTAGCAACAAATAATTTTACTATACTACGAAAACAAAAAATATTACAACTTTAATTTCTAAATATGCGGTGTTTTAAATTCGTCGTCAATCTTTTCAATCACGATACTGAGTTGGTAGAATAGTTTCTAATTCTATTTTATTGTTATTTTATTAAATATTATTTTTTCACTACACGATGGAAGATGATAACGGTTCTGTGTTGTTATTGGATATAATTATAGTTCTATTATTGTTATTATTATTGTTATTGTACACAGAGAAAAATATATTGTATAATTTACAAATATATTGTTACAGAATTTTTTGATTGATCTCACTGAAATTTTTGTTTAAATTACGAAAAAAATTCTTTACACGAGTTGAAATGTTGAAAATACAAAAGAATATTATTACTCCTCGTGTACACTTGTTATTTTTGTTATGTAATTATCGGTCAAGTGCGAAGTCAAGATAGTGTAATCGACAATTACGTTTTTAGAAAGGTCGATCGATATACGATGAACCATGATGATGAAGATCGATATGTGTGATCGGTTTGCACATTAACTTTAACTGATGTATTGATTGTATGTGTGAGTGTGTATATATATATATTTATATAATATACACTTGCGCGATCTCTCGATCTCTCTCCTTGACTGCACAATCTTAAATCTGTCCGTGAACGCCATAGAAGTTAGCTATACATGTATATATACAGTAACTATATATGTTGTGGCACTTGATATCGCCATTATCGATCTTTTGCTCGAGTCATCGACTATATCCGTATATAAACAGATAATATCGTCTATTTCTATCGAGATTATCTGTAGCATCGCCACCTTTTTAAATAACATCTAACTACATTCCAAAAATTTCATTATAAATTCGATAAGTTCAAAGTAATATTTTCTTTTATTTTTTACCTTCAAACCATAACGATTATGCAGGTTTTAGGATAACGGACATTGTAAACGATTCGAAAATCTTGCTCTCATGGTGCTGTTAGGATAAGAAGAGACAAAGGGGTGGTGAGATAAACGAGTGAAAGATGAAGTAAGAGAGAGAGAGTGAGTAAGTGAGTGAGATAGTTTGGTATATATATACCATATATAAAAATCAGGCAAAAGGAGAATGGCGCAAAAGAAGTGGGCGCCCTATGCCGCAGAACGTTGCGGTTCAGGTTAGCCAAATTACAGCTTCCATGTCAGCCACGGATGATTGATGTGCGCAAGGTAGAAACCATATAGCTTGGTGTTTTCCAGGAAATTGAAAAAAAATAAAAAAAACAGTCAAGGACGTATATATCTGTATAACATACCATATAAGCGTTAGCGGAATTTTTTGTTATTTCGTCAAATTATATTTGGATATTTTATCATAAAATGAAATACATGTGGATGGATTTAATAAATAATAATATAAATATTATTCGATTTGGTGATATATATCCTATCACTTTTTCTATATATATCATTAATGATATATATATATATTCTTGTATTATTTTTCTCTTATTGCTACGATTTTTCTCGAATATTAAAAATAAAACCATCTAGAAAATCATCAACCGTTCCATAATTATAGAATTTTGTTTATAAAATAATAATGCACTAAAATTTTCAATTCACTAAAACATATGTCAATAATTATTGTATAAGGTTTATTGTATGATTTTAATTTTTTTTTTCTTCATTTATACATTATATATTAAATAATATTAATTATTTAATATTAAAAAATTTATTAAATATAATTCGTACGAAATTTCAAATCAAACTCTATAAATCACATGTCGTTCTATATACTGAGTCGTTATAAGTTACGATGGCGTGTCTTACGTATATAAGACTCAAAAACTTCCAAAAGTTAAACGTAATCGAGTGTTCATGTGTGTCTATATGTGTTTTGAAATCGAAGTAGATAGAAAATGGTAAGAGAGAAACTGTGCAAAGTAAAAATCGTGAAAGAACGTAAAGAAGAGAATAAGAAATTGAAGAGGAGTGAGAAAGAGGGTGATCAAGAGCTCTCCATTCCGGAAGGGATGGGCTAAGAATGAGAAGAGTAAAAGAGTAAGAAAGAAGAAAAGATAGTCGTGATGCAATAAAATAGCGCCACCCACTGGGCCCATCGTTATCTCTTTGGCATCTACAGCAATGCCTCACTTTACTTCTCTTAATGCTGCGCAACTTCATGCGCCGCTGTGAACAACCACGAGTCAGTGAGAATAAGGGAGAAGGAAAATAAAAAACAAAAAAGCAAATAAACCAACAGGGTGCATAATGAACTCGTTAATTAACTATCAGGAAGTTGCATCGAATCTGATAACAATGTTTTCAAGCCACACGATGAACCTTAAATGTATACTTCTCGATCAATTCCAACACACACACACACACACAGTTTATGAGATCATATATTTTCGTGAGATTAAATTGTGATTTGAGATGTTCAATTGACGAAAATATATTTCTTTTATTCACTCCTTGTCAGTTGATTGAGATAAAATTATTTAATAGTTCCTTTCATCTTGGTTTTTGTTTTTCAAATTTTTATAAAGTTGACAACGAATTTTTATACACTGAGTAGTGTTATACAAAAAATTTAACTTAATATAACAAATAAATAATAATACAAATTATATTTAAAATTTTCAATTTAAAATACAAATCTTGAATTTACAATTATTAATTATTAATCAATTCAATTAATTTTTATTACTGATCAATCACAATAAAACAATTTTAACATAACAACAATTAATCGAATAGAATAAATGAACTGCTGTAAAATTTATTTACAAATAACAATATATATATATATACATAAATAATATACGTAATTTAATATAAAAAATATGCGAATTACGTGACGTATTGTATAATTGTTGGGTTACACAGTTTATAAATGTACATATAAAAAAATGGTTCTAAATTCAACGTGGCCATTTGGCTGATGGTAGCCCGTGCTGAAGATATGAATTAGCAACGTTGTTTCGCGCCCCTGCGGCGAATCGATTTTAGATAAAGAAGAATGAGCAAGGTGAATAGAAGACAAAAGGATGAAAGAAATAGAGAAATAAAAAATAAATAAATAACGAAATAAATAAAAACGTGAAGAATAAGTTGAAGAAGAATAAGAAGAAGGTTTTTTTATTTACGTCACACAAGGCCTCACAAAAATGAAGCCTGAGGTTATCGTTTAACCAAAAAAGATCGAAAGACGATCGCTGTATAGCGCCTAATAAATCAGTGAAGAGCGGCGCATTTAAAAGCGCATCAGTGGCGAATATATTCTGATTGATACGCGTTTAATAATATACATTCAGTTGGTTCGCATTTTAAGGATCGAGCCATCTTGTTGTCTAGGCGAATTTTTACGATCTAAAATATATATATTCATACATATATGTAAGCGAAGGTTTTTTATATATATATATATGTGTATTCATGACGAATAGAAATTGGAATTTCATCGCTATATATGGGTTTTCCATTAATCGTAACCCAAACATGAATAAACCTTGTATAGTATACACTTGTGGGTGTTCTATAACACAGTAGACGTTTAATAATATGGTTTTATTCGAGTAGGCTACCCGACATCGTTGACCACAACGCCTCAGGCCATCGCACCCTACTTTCCCTTCCTTATATTTTTTATTTTATTTTTTAGTCGCACTGCGTGTGTTTCGATTTTGTCTATTCTTACCGGTAGTCCCAATTTTTTTATTTTTTTTCTTGTTCATTCTAGTTCGTAGTAAAAATTATACCGGTAAGATATATTTTTTTTAATCGTTAATAATTATTATTGTATGGGTTATGTGGATTTTTGATAAATGATGTTTTTTTTTTTTTTCGTTATATAGTGTGTGCGATTTCCTTTTGTTTGAGTACCAACAACGATATATTTGATTCATGAGAACCCTATCTTCAGTTTGTTGGAAGAAATTTTGGGAGGAATATGAAATAACTTGTTGGAAAAATGATGGAAAAAATATGGATATATGACTATTGCTTTTAGCTGATTTTTCTCTGCTCGTTGAGACACGTTATACTTTATAATTTATTATTCAATTAATTCTATATTTGAAAATATAAATTAATGGCATTTGTAGTTATATAAACAGCAGTAATTTACTAGTGCATGAATATTTCTAAGAATATAAATATACTTAGTTATCATGAGTTTGATCATGAGCGATGCAAGGCGCAATGGATGAAGAAGGGGGGGGGGGGGGGGGCGTCTTCATAGGACCTGCGGTTACACATGTAAAGCATACACATATAGAAGTTAACAAAGAACTTATCTTGCCTTGCGACCCATCGCGTGTTACCATTTTTATCCATTACAATATAATAATAATTCACTCATTTGCCTGGGTAACGAACGTTCATGTCACGGCATAAGTTTATTTAAATAATTAAAACACAAATTGCGCATACTCTATCCACATTATTTATGTTTTTTTTTTCTTTTTTAATACATGTATATATCTTTCACTCTCGTCAACGTATAACTATACAATTTATTCTACTGACAATAACCTCAAGTTTGCATGCAAGTTGCATTCCAGAGATTTTCCATTTTTTATATCGTACTTATAAATCTTTTTGTATATGTTTATCAACGGAAGAAATATACGTAACAAAAAGTCATATTAATAATGAAAATATTTATTTGTATTTATTTGCAAATAATAACAGATTAATAATTAATATGGATAAATTTTTTTAGAACAAATGTATTTTGCTTATTGTATTATTATTCATTGTTTGGTATTGTTATTGGTCGATAGTGCAATAAATTAAATTTATTATGAATAAATAATTATAGATGTAATTTTAAAAATCCCAAACACAATTAAATAACTGTAAACCACACCACACAGATTAACCAAAATCTCTGACTAAATTATTTCACACCACTTCATCCAAATGCAATAAATATTTACAAATTAAATATCTCAAAAACTATGGGAAAATCCATTGAGGGTGTAGAGGAGACAATTAAAGCCCGAACTATAAGGAAAAAAAACATTTTTTATTCATCTCCATACGACCAATAGTTCATGAGATATGAATTTTTGAAAACCACAAAACAAAAAATTTATTAAAAATAATATCCTTTGTCTTCCCACAAATTCTCGTTACAAAAATCTCCAATCAATAATCATTTACCTAAAAATAATTAAACATACATAAACGGCAGAATCAACAAAAAAAAAAAAAGGAATAAATTTTAACAGTGAATCAATTAAACAAAAAATGACTATCACTTTTTTTTCTTTGTCCCAGTTTCTTTTTATTATTCAACAGTGTAGGTCAATTGGTACGGGTTAGCACCGATTGCGTTAATAATCCCTCTCTTGACAATGCATTCATACAATTACATATGTAAATTGGTTACAATTCCGCATACATACCAAATATATATATATATATATTTATGTGTTGCATATATATAAATTCCAACGCCCACACACATATGAGTGTTGAAGCGCGAACTCTGGTGCGTCGGCGGGTAGCGGCGTGCACACAAAACGTGCTCAAGCGCATTTTTATTGTCGTAGCAATCGTGTGCAATAGTGTAGAAAAAAAAAAAAAAAAAGGGAGGGAAACGGTGGCGTGTGACGTGAGGAGGGAAATGAGATAGGTGGATGAAATATACGCGCAGCAACCGGTGCATAAGCGATTAGCCGCGTACCTATACTCACTGACCTCGTGCACCTGCTATATAATGCTTCCTGATGACGCCGCGAGCGACGTATTTTTACTCCACACAACGACACACACAGGAAATCGCGATTGCTCATCCCCCATACTTTGTGTTTATATATGTGCATAGTCTTTCCTCTCTAACTTTTCTCTCACTTGATGCGAGCCGGACGTGGACGTTCATTCAACCAATATCTCAAAGGCTCACCGTATCATACCGAATGTGTCATATATATAAATAATGTAGTATGTGTATATGAATATAAATGATAGAAAAATATAGAACGTTCTGAAAAAAGAAAAAAAAAAAAAGGGAAAAAGGTTTGGTAATAACTCTTTTTTTTTTTCTTCTTACTTTTTAAATATTGATTGGAAATTTTTGTATTAATAATTATTGTATAATGGTTGAGGATCATTGTTTTTTACGGTGATTCGAAATTATAAATAATTACATTGATGTATATGAATAATGATTGGTATTGGTGATGAAAGAAAAATGTTGAAAAAAAATAAATAAATAAACAACACAAACACTTATAATTTTAATTTTTATATTTTCCCTCAAAATTCTCAACTGCACAACATTAACAATTGTCAATGCTTTAAAAATTCCCTTTTTTTTTTTTCTTTTTTTTTTCAACTCTTCTACAACAATCACAATTTTCACAAATAAATTCACCGACAATAAAAATGAAATAAAAATACGATATCAAACTACAATTCTTTCTCATTTCTAAAAACACAGTTAAAAAATAACAATTATCAATTTTACCACACAATTCTACACATCAAATAAAATTCCTAACATATTTCATCTACATTTTGCAATGTGTTATCAATTTAGTTTTTGTTTTTGTTTTTTTTTTTTTCTTTTCTACCACAATTCAACAATATAAATTATATTTTTTTGCGGCACTGCTTTTGAAGATAAAATCACGATTGAATTTAAAATCCGTATATCAGATTAACAAACAAGATTATTCAAATACACATATATATATATATATATATATATACATTTAAACATACGTACAAATAAGCACAAACATATATATAAATATATATGCATATGCATAGTTATTAAATACACACAGTTATATATTGTTGCATTATGGTACGTTGATAAAACCGGAAGTCACTCAACAAATGTGCACGCACGCGCGCACATTGAACCTGCAGCATTTTGTCGTTAATATATAATAACCCATAAGTAAGAGAAAGAAAGAGAATTAGTAGAAAAAAAAAAAAAAAATAGAAAAAAGAAAATAAAATAAAATAATAAACAACAAAGATAAAAAATTAGTGTCATATCACGATACAAACACGTTCAACTACCATCTCTCTTCCTGTCACAATTCATTACCATAGTGTATATATATATATATATATATGTTATATGTAGTTATATGACAATTAGCATGGTAATTAAGGAAATTAACGTTTCCACAACGACGACAATTTTGGTGTAAACTCGAGAATTGTAGCGGCATTTCGGATAATAGAGAGGAATTATTCTTTTTTTTTTTATTTTTAGCTAGACATATACACACACGCACACATACACAATCAAATTTGTTTTCATATACGTATACAATTGTATAGTCGTTGGCTTGTATTCAATTAAGACTAATTAGGCAAAGAGCTTCTTTCTTCACAGAAAGTAATTAATTCTCGCACCTCTTTTGTTGATTTATACAGGAACATCTGGATATATATATATATATGTATTGTGTTTGAGTGTGTATATAGATAGAGATATGGATAGTATATATGTATATATGTTGAGTGAAGTTGGGTAAGTTGGACCAATTGGGTGATGTAAAGTAACTTTGTTGATTGAATTGATAAAGTTTTTTAAAAAGAATTTGTGGTGAATTTACAATGTATTAAATTATGTATGGAGATATGAGTGGACAATCTTAAACAGGAATTTTCACGGTGCTCAGTTATATATATATATATATGTGAGTGAGAAAAAATTGGGGAAAAAGAAGGGGAGACCATGTGGAAGGATTTTATAATAAAAATTGTATCATTTCCAGATAAGATGTTATTTTATAAAAATTTATTTTATTTTTCTGCGGAACATATATATATTTATTTCAACCTCTTTCATTACACCTTCTATTTCTGTTATAAATTATTTTTAACAATAGAATTATATTTCAACGAACAATAAATTCTCATCATTTTTCAAATAACCACAAACAAATAATAATTACTATTACAAAATTATTCTACATCGATGATAATGTATAGAATATTATTATTAACCAGAACTGCAAACCAAAAAAAAAAAAAAATAAATAAAGAACAAACTCTCACCAACCCCAATCTGTATCATACTTTAAAAATATTCATCATTAATTCTCATATTAAAAAGAAAAAAAACCATTTTCAAAACATCTCCACAAATTCTCCAAGTACTCCCGCTCAATCCACACCCTTCGCAACAACCTCCCCAACTATCCGATCAAACCTACCCTCTAATAAAAAAAACCTACCCCAACTCATGTAACCAAAAAAAAACAAAGTACCAAAAAAAATCACTACACAAATTCTTCAATAAAAATTCTTCAATCATCTTTCTCCTCTTCACAATTTTATCCTATAACATTTTATTTTATCTTTACATAAATTAATACATATACCTAACCCAACGTAACACTATTGGAATCCGTGTGTATTTCGTCACGGATTTCATATAAATATATATATATATATATATAAATGTTCTACGTTTCATTTGTGGTGTTATAAAGAGTGTAACATTAATAACTGTGGCCGGGTACATAACTTGCAAATTTGCTTGGAGATGAAACGAATACGCAACCAACAGTGGCTCACGCATCACACACACACATATATATATATATATATATATATTTATATACATACATATAATAGGGTGGTATATGGACCTCGTAACCATATCTCATTTCATACCTGAACAGCTAAGAAGTCGCTTCGCAAAGGTATGTAACATTGCAAGCAAGAGTGAGTGAGAATAAAATAAAAAATCAAATAAAAAAAATATAAATAAAAAAAAAAAAAAATATGTGAAGCAAATGATGTCGAACTGAATGCGTGGCAGATTCGGTTCTCGCTTCAATCTTCAAGGGCCCCGCACTATTGCGTCTGACGCGCCGCCGCGCATCGAACTGTCCGTGCAAATTTCAATTTTAACTGCTAATCTGCCAGCTAATAGTCCCCTCAGTTGCCTCGCTTTTACCTACCCTCTCTCATACAATTACTTTAGCTTCTTCGTTTATAATATACACTTGGTTATACTCATCCTTTTATGCATTTATTTAATTTTTATTGTTTTTATTTAGTTAGTGAGAGAGGTAGGAGTGAGAAAGAGAGTGAGAGTGATATTGTTCATGTGAATTGTTGGATAGATGATTTATTTTTTTTAAATTGAATTAATTGTTTGTTAATTTAATGTTTGTGCGTGGTATAGAGAGAATTAATAATTGTTAAATAAAAATGTATATATATTATGAGGAAATAATAATACAGTACGTGTGACAATCAAGAATAAAATGTTATTGAATGTGAAGAGACGAGAAAGAAAAATTGATAAATAAATAGCATTTTGCACTAAATAAAAGAAAAAAATATATTGTAGATATATATGAATATAGATACATATTAAATATATAATGGATCTGCATTGATATATACTTTTTGGTAGAAGGAATAAAAAAAAAAAAAAATGTGATAAAAAACAGAAATTGAAACCTATTTATTTTTTATTGATTTTAATTTCATCACTTTATTAAATGTGATATGAACAAGTGACACATTTTATTGACAGTATAAATAGCTAAATATATTTTGTTGGAAGTTAATATAATAATGATTAATATTTCTTTTTTATGAAAGACACACGTCAACACAGAAGCCATATCATCAGTCTTTTAACTCGTAAAAAAAAATGAGTAAAAAAAAAGTAGACATAGTGTCTCACCTATACACACAAATCCTTTTTTTTATGTATGTATATTCTTCACTTTGATATATATATATGAATGTATTTTCGCTTTCTCACTGATTTACTGATACACTGCCTTCTCGCTCATTCCTCAAACCATACTCCGATGATTTATTGCAATATTTTGACACGAAATGTATGGAAAAGATGAATTGACCGACGTGACTCTCTATGTTTGCAAGTTTTGGACCACCCTCTTTTATATAGAGATGAGTGTATATTTATACGTGTACGTATGAAACAATGCAAACATTTTAGGTTATTAGTTTTATTTAATAATGGAAAAATTGTAATGACTGGTTTGATAAATATTTTTGGAGTGAATATTCAATTGTAAAGTGCGTTTTATGTATTATTGGATGTTGTTGTTTGAATTATTACCCCGAATTGGGAGTTGCTATTAATATTTTGTTTATTGGTGGTATTGTTATATAATTGTTAAACTATCTATTTTGGCATGGATAAATTGTGAGGTTTTATCATACACTTATGAAGATTTGTTTAACACGATTGAAGAGATGTGCCAATTATTTCAGGAAAAAATTGAAAAAATTAAATTACTAATGCTAAGATTTTTAACCCCATTTCACTCTCGATACGGCGTAACTGATTTATCAAGAACAAATCATTCAATCTCTATATTCTTTTCACAAAACTTTTCAGGATACATGTGGCTATCGTCCAAGCTAGTTTAATTATTTTATCATCAAAATTCTCATGTTTACAATTATTTTCATTGCTAAAATTTGAGTAAATCTTCAATTCATTATTTATATAAAAATAATTATTCTGAATGGTAATTATTTATTTTCTCTGTCATGTTCTCCCACAAAAATGAACAGTGAATTTTTTCTTGAACTATTAATCTATCTAAATTTCATAAATTAATTAAATATTAATCTATGACAAAGTCCATTGCAGTATTATAAATAATATAAAAATAATAATAATCCCACGCAAAACGTGTTGAGAAAATTCAACAGTAAATAGTATGCATGGTTTAACTTCCTCGTTGAATTATTATTTATTTTTATCCTTACATTGCAAAGACGCGCCGCTAAAGTCATGCAGAGTTATTAAAGAAAAGGTGGTATTGTGACTGGCAACATGAGTAGCATTGTATTCCAAATCCAGATGGTGTATTGCATGCATACATATTTATATTCTCTCTCACACCTATTCTTTTACGTTCACAGTGGCAATATATGTGCAATTTGTAATTTTAAATTTTAATTTCTATTTTCTATTCATAGATTAAATAATACATAGATATATTTGTATATATAATTATATCGTTTATTATTCCACCCACGATAAATTTACATTTAGTGGATAATAGTGACACTTCAATTTTAAATATAATTTATTATTTAGAGAGTTTAGAAATTGTGGAAGTGAAAAAGGCGAAAGTGAAATTAAATAGTTCAACATAAATATTATTTATTTAATTTTTACTCAGTCTTATTCAATTCGCTTTATAATTATTTAAATATCAAACAATATTCCATGCAATATTTTTTACTATCAAACAAAACTCATATATTTAACAACAAAAGAAACAGAAAAAAAATTCACCACCATTGATTTCAGTCAAAATCAAATTCTCATCCCATTCTGTCTATATAAAAATACAAATATATATATATACATAACGAGGGTTATCGTATGAGATTATTTTATCCGTCATTTCAGAAATTACCGGAGCAAGGGCGTGTACCGGCCAAATGGTCGTCCCTCTGCGATAAAAAGAAGTGGCGGGAACGAAACGAGGAGTAAAAAAAAAAAAATTTCTACCCCACGTTGAGTTATTGTGCATTGCATATACACTGTCGCATTCTGCTTTACTTATATGCAGATGTTGTCGATAAAAGGACAATACATAATCTATCCACGTAGTATATACATTCATATATTTTTTTTCACCAGTTCTATGGTACATTTTTTTATTTATTTATTTTTTTTCTCATATATACATATAGGCAAGTATTCTAATATTTGCATAGACCCAATCGACGAGATCAAGAGCCCGTAACGAAACGTTGGCAATATATATTATACAGCTCTTGTCCATTTACGGTCAATAATTTTTATGATCCGGAGGCATGACTAAAAAGATGCGACGTTTTTTTTTTTTTTCTCTTTTATTTTTTTATTTCATTATTACTGTTAGTATTATTATTATTATTATTATTTATATTTCTACTTCTCTTTTGGCTTGTGTCGTTGATTTATTGTGAACGATGGATTATGAGGGGTGTGAATATTTATTGTTGGATGCCAGTGGGAAAAGTGAGACAAAATGGACCCGTGGGGCAAAATAGTTTTCGCCGTTTTGCGTATTTTCTATTCATATTTTCACTGCGTGTCATTTCAGCTTTCAAGCGGTTTTGCGGTTAATGAGTGTGTTGTAGATGCTGATATATATAAATGATATTGTTGTGCAGATATTGGCACACAAAATGAGTATATAGTTATTGGGTTTATTATACTTTTTCGATGAATTATGTTTAATCGCGTGATTTTAAATGTTAAATGATTTTATTTCAATGTCAATTTTATTATTGGATTATTATTATCTCTTGTAAATAAAATATTCATTGTTGTGTTATACTATTTGTTGTTATTATTTTACTGAGAACATTGGCAATTCTCTGTCTATATATATATATACGTGTATACAGAGTGCATTTCACTTTATATCTCTGCTCCAAATGCGTGTGCATCACGCAAAGTTAAAGGGTCGAATGGCTACGCTTTTTTTTTCTCTTACATTTTTTTTTTTCCCCATTTTATTCTTTTAAATTTTATTGTCGGCATATAATTACTTACTCTCATTGGCTTACATATTTATTTTTTGTTTCCATTCTCACTCCCCACTATTCAGTCGTGTTTTTTTTTTTTTCTTAAATTTTTTTTTTTTTTTTTTTCATTATCATTCAACTGTGATATCTTTTTTCCCCATGACACGTCAATGTTCAACAATTCACGGAAACACTTCAGCCGCCTGTCAATAATATTTGCTCTCGAGTGAAATTTTATTATTCGTAGTTGCTTAAAATTGTTTTATTTTATTTTATTTTTTTTTTTTTCTTCTCGCCATTTTTCACCAACTCACGCGCAATTGTATTGTGTTTCATTTTTATATTCTTTGAAAACATTATACCAAACTAATTGATCAGTGGAAGAAAATAAAAACCGCAAGGTCTGTAAATAATTTTACGTCTTTGGAAGAAGAAAGAAAAAATAAATAAATAAATTCATACAGTTATATGTATACTGTGAAGTATTGTAATAAATTTTCCTGTAAAATAAATTCTGTTGAAGTAATTCAAGCATGACTAAAATATCATTGAACAAAACTAATTATCCGCAGAGAAATAATTCTGATATCTATATATGAAAATATAAAAATTTATTGCAATAAAGTATATTGAAATAATTTTCAAATCATTTTTTCGTAGAAAAAATAAATTTATTCATTTTAATTCGAGAAATTATGTTTATATATATATATATATATATATATTGACATCCGGCGTGTTCCTGTGCAGATATATATGCATGTACAGGGTGTACCAGTATACCACTTGATTATTTTATTCTACTTACATATACGAAAATATTCTGACGGTCAACAATATATTTTTTTTGAAGATGAAAAAAAAATATAAACATTAAGATTGTAAAAATTATATTTATTAAGTGACAAAAAAAAACAAAAACAAAATGTTACAATTCTTATTTCAAATTATCCTCCTCCCAATTCTCCCACAAATTTTTGACAACATGAACAACCACCTTCATCCAAAAATAAAATATACAATTTAAATAATCTCTATCATATGAATAATAAAATGAGATAATAATTGTCTTAATCCTAAACAACCTCCACCCAATCTACAATTAACCAAAATAAAACCAGTAATTCTCGTACACACTGTATATAAATTGTAGAATAAATAAAACCGTTGAAAGAGACAGTGTAAAAGAAATTGAAGTGGGAGAATGAAAGATAGAGAATGCAGGGAAGATATAGGGAGAATTAAAGGGGGGAAGCTGACTTTTGCTTGGCAAATGTGAAAACTTGCAGTGCGTTAAGTGGGCTCAACTAGCCCAACGCTTTGATCTAAGCCGCGCCTCATATTACACATATATAAATATATCTATACATACATATAGATACTTGAACGCATCGTTTTCGTCATGATAGTGTGGACATATAAATAGGTATGAAACTCGTTGGTATATTTTCTCGTGCAAAGGGGAATCATCATACATTACATATACACGATTGTATTTTATACACATGTGTGTGTGTTTGAAGAGGGCTTGAATACACTAATATATATATATATATATATATGTGTGTGTATATGTTTAGTGCAAGAGTGGATGCCTCGAAGCAGCATCAGTTCCATTTACCATTTCTTTCCACGAATGTAGTTACCATGACGAGCAAAAAGTGCAGGCTATAACATGTCGATTACGTCGACAACGCCCCACCTCGTTTAATTGCTACGCTTATAATGAGCATCACATATAATTTACTATTATATAGATATATCTATGTATGTATGTATGGATTAATGGGGGTTTATGTATTTGTTTAACTGTGTGTGTGTGTGTTTGTATGAACCGGTAGTAAAATTTTTTAATTGTTACATTGAAAATAATAAATTGGAATATTGGTTGATGTATTTATTCAAAGGGATTTTGTTGCTTAGATATACCGAGAATGAATGTTTTTTATGGGGTGATTTATTTATTTGTTTGTTTGTTTGTTTGTTTGTTTGTTTGTTTGCTTTATGGGAAGAGAGTAATTTACGGTATGGATTTTTTTGTCTATGGTTTGTTATTTCTTGGATGTATTAATTGGATGATATTAGATAAAAATAATGGTGTAGTTGGTATATTAACTGAATCTGAGATGAGAAAATATTTTTATATACAGAAATGTGGTTTTTATGGTGAATATAAGGATTATTTAGATAGAAAAATTTTTAAATAGAAAGAAAAAGATTTGGAGAATTTGGAGTGAATTGATAGATGACTTTCTTCATTAATTTGATGTGTATTAGTGTAGTAAAAAAAAATAGAAATTATTATTGGATCATTGTTATTCTAGTAAGGACTATAGATAATTTATCAGCAATACAAATGAGCTTTATTCGAATCTGATAAATATATTAGTCCCATAGATATCACGATCGCCAGTTAGATAAATCTGATTTTCGAAAAAAAAAAAAAAAACGAACACATTCGAAACTTTTATTTAAACAAAATTAATCACATACTTTAATTAAATAATTTTCAATGCAAATTTATTTTGTTTCAATATTCATTCAACCATCTAGTTATATAATTTATCAATTTTAATGACGAATGTGTAATTGTTTAAAATTTTGTAGTAGGTAAAGTAGTCGACCTTCATCAACACTTTGAGCGGGAAATCCTCGCTATAATACATTCAACTTAAACATACATATAACAGAGTGTATATGACAATGACAAAAGTACGTGTAGTCGTCACGCTCTGCATAGTTGACTCGTGCCAGCAATGAGTGTATTTTCGCACCCACGTAAAAAATATATATGGATATATATATGTGTGATGTATGTATATATACATATCCATGAATTTTTGTTTTTTTTTTTTTTTTTGGTTAATTCTATCTTTGTTATAGCGTCACACGCAATGTTCTCTTCATGTAACCCCGGCAATAATCGGTCCAATTATCCTAATACCGTGAATAATATTCCATCAACGTTTGAAGTACAAAAGAGCACAATCATGTTCAAGTAACGCATTTATAAATTTGCACATTATACACGTGATAAAATGTTGGATGGTAAAATATTTGTATTTCTGTAAATAAAAAATTTCTATTTAAATAAAATATTAATTTTGCAGTTTTGTCCATAATATTTTCACTATCAACTATCGCATATATAAATTTCCACACCATAAACGTAAATGTAATATTAAATCCCATAAAATTATTCACAATATCATTTGACAAACAAAAAAGAAAGGAAAAAAAACGACACAAAAAATTTACTCCACCATAATCCAAAGTAGACCTTTCACATAATATAAACAATAATTTTTTTTTTCTTTCACAATATTTATAGCACACAATAAACCAATAAATCATGAAAGGGAAAATGTTAAGAGAGTGAAAAAAAAAAAAAAAAAAAGTAACAAAATATTAAAATTTTTGTAAGCTTAAAAAAAAAACTCATTTTTCCTCTCATTGTTATCTCTATTCATATTGTAAAGTAGCAATGAGTGAACATCGTATTGTAATTTTACCTTTCAGATTGGTTGCACATACCTGACGAAAATAAACTGAAAATGAGTAAAACAAAAACTAAAAATGGTGCAATATATCATACAAAATTTTTTATTATTGACAATAATGTAAATGAGTGAAATTAAACGGTACAATGTGTGAAAATATTTTCCCAACAATTTTCAAATTACTTTTGCAGTCTGACAAAACACACTGTACAACCAGAAAAAAAAATAAAATAAAAATCTTGCACAAAAAAATTTAACGGTTGAAATTTTCAAATGACCATCAAACCCTATATACAGTTCGGTGCAATTGAATATATTTTCGTTAATTACGGTGTTCTTACCTTCAATAGCACCTGATCATAAACATTTTGAAGTTGTCAAGGGAGCCCACAATGGCAATTGTTGAGATCCTTTTCTTATTCATATACAATTCTTTTTTTTTTTGCCCCTTGTAGAATATTATTTTCTTCCACTTCTCTCGCAAAACGTAAGAAAAAAAAAAAAATAAAGGAAATCACAGTAATAACAATAATACAGTATACTTGAACTGGTAGTAGTAGTAGTAGTAGTAGTAGTAGTAGCGTTAAGAATATTCGACCCACATTTAGTCCAAAATTGTGAATCTCACAATTGTCAAAAGAGAAATTTCTCGCAGCTGTTTCCAAGAAATAACCACAAAAAAAACAAGTAGAAAAAAAAACCCCTAGAAAGTAGAATAATTTTTTTTTTTTCACCTACTTCTCATTCGCATATAAGAGGTTACATGGGGGGTGGAAACCCGTAATTTTATGTATTATAACAAGGTAGGAAAAAAAATGGGAATGAAAAAAAAAATGAATAAAAAACGTAAAGAATTTTTTTTTATTTTTGTTGTTGACTATGATTGGCACCCTTTTTCATATTTTATTTATACATTTCACATTTTTTATTCTTTTTATTACAATAGTCCAAACAGGGGTGAGGGTATGAAAAAGAGAAGGAAAAAAAAAATAAAATAATAATGATATGAAGAGAAAATAAAGAAGAAAAAAAAAACAAAACAAAATTCGTGAAATATATTTTAGTATTGTGCGTTGTGTAAGGTCGTCTTTGATGGGACCGAAAATAAAAGCGACAAGCGAAAGAGAAGGAAAGAATGAAAGAACGAGGGAGAAAATAAAGAACAAGTAGAGAGAGAGAGAGAGAGAAAAAAAAATGTTCCTTCCTATCCCCAAGTGCACCAACTACAGTTATACGGTACTTTCTTCAAAATGTAGGTCGTCATCGTGCAGTGGTATGTCTCTATCAATAGAAAAATTGCTCTTCAATTTACCAACACAAATAATACACCACACACACAATCACATCTATACACAAACTTATATTCACATAGATTCGAACACCATAGAAATTCAATCTAACACGTTTTGATTTATTTCAATTGAGATATCAATTGATGAACTGTTTGCAATGAATATTTTTTTCTGTGGATTAAATTATTTTGAACTAAACTGTATATTCATCTGTTTTTTTTTTTTATCTTCATTTTGGATCGTTCATCTCAAATTTGAACACAAAATCATAGAATTAAAAATAGCCGATCCAATGTCTTTCACATCCTAAAGATTAATTGAAAATTTTATTTTAATGTTAATTTATTTTTGTTATCTTGCAAATGAAAAATACTATCATTATCGAATTTTCCTTATCTTCATTGACTATATTAGAAGTCAAACATGTGAAACAATTAAAATACCCATTGTAACTGTTCAATAATAAATAAATAACCATGAACAAAAAAAAAGAAAAAAAAATAAATTCCAACGTCTACAACACTGCATGACAAACTGTTGAATTATTTTCACCTGTATTAAAATCTCTATTGAATAAATATCAACCCCTAAAATAAATTTACAAACTCAACGTCCCATAAAATTATTCAAATACCATCATCAATTACCATACACCATACATGTATTACAATAAAAAAGTAACCCTTCACTCACTTTAGAACCCTCAACAGAAATCATGAATGCATATTTAAAAAAAAAAAGGGTTGTGAGTGCGTGTGTCTAAGCACCTGTGACCCAATATATAGGGCGGCACCTAGGTGATGCAAATACCTGTGCACCTTCCATCCATACACCATGATGAATGAATATATACATTAAAAAAAAAAAAAAATGAGCCCAACCAGAAACTGTGGCTGGAAAAAAAAAAATAAAACGAAGGGGAATAACGCGTGTAAACGTATATGTAAAAAGCCACGTGCCGGAAGGGGTTAAACTTTATTCAGATTAGGGTACCCTCTCGTGTTTTTTTATTTGAATAGACCTACATGAGCAACTATATATAGTCCCTGAAAGATTGTGAAAAGGGACAAGTGTCTTGTACTTGCCCCTTTTCTTTTTTATTTAATAGGGATTTTAACACCATCACTAAAAAGTCAAGTTGCCCTACGGAATTGATGACTCGTAAATATATTTTTCAGCACCACTCAAGAGAACACAATAAAAAAGGAAAAGTAATAAAAAAAAAATGGACAAACAAAAGTTTGGGTAGAGTGAAGAAAAAAAAATTTCTTTCTTCAACCTTTGGAAGTATAATAACAAAAATAAATTATGAAAATAATAAACAAAAATCATTTTAGTTATTGAATGCATTTATTGAACTATTAACATGTTATTTTTATGTATGATGACAATATTTATTCTGGAAAATAGATATATTATTTAATATAACTAAATTTTGTTGGTGAAAAAACATATTTATTTCATCGTGTTCAGTTCGTCATATTCATTATCCAATCCATTCTCAAAATGTATTACTTTCCTACGATCAATTGACGTGACGACAATCGGGTACATATTATTCGCGCCTTTCCCATCGCGTCTACAAAACTAATAAATATATATATACACAAAAATACATACGTCAACTTCACATATAAATACATTCGTACAAACATATTTATATATACATATACAATTCCAAGAGTTGGGAAAAGCGAGTGGTGCAACTAGGGGGTGGGGTGCGTCATTAAAATCAATACGCGACGTTGGCTTGCTCGGTCTCATTTCCCCAAACGTGACTAAACCATTTTCCATCCTCGTTTTCACCAACGTCCGCAAGGGGGCGCATACCACCATCACCACGACGAAATCAACACACACAGATACAACTTTACCAAACAACGTGGATGAAAGAGTGAGACAAAGACGTCTACGTTTTGTATGATAGTAGTAGGAGAGTAAGTAGTACTAGTAGTAGTAATGGTAAAAATGTATACCACCTTAGTCGTTTCCATTCTCAAAGTGGGGATGGAAAAGCGTCTTGGGGAAGTTTCCAAGGATGATAGGGAGGGTATACACTATATGTAGTAGATGGTGAAGAGAGCGAAGTGAGTGAGCGGGAGTGGGATATATTCAACGTTACACGTATATATATTTAGAGAGAGGCAATGTGAGGAAGAGAAAAAAAAAGAAAGAAAATGCGAGGAAAAAGGCAAATGGTATGGTAGTAGGGATATGCGCGCAGTTCCCATGGCCAATAAGAGCTACTTTAAAGGGTGCTTCTTATATTTTTCATGTTGAATGTGCGCATGTCAGATTCAAATGTGAGGGGAAGTTATGTATGGTATACATACGAAATATGATAGCACGATAAGACGCGATGGCTATATAGGAAGGGTGGTGGGTTGATGGTGGTAGGTTTGCGATGGTGGCGACGGTATATGTAGAGGAAAGGGGATGACGCGGTAGATGGAAGAATGAGGGGAGACGATTTATCGTCTGGGTCAGAGGGTGTATACATAACGGTGGGTTGATGTAAAACTTCACGCGACCAATGAGAGTTGCTTTAAAGCAATGTTTTTTTTCTTCTTCTTTTTTCCTTTTTTTTTTTTCTACTTTCGGTTTTTATATATGTACGGTCTGTATTGCGCATGACACATTCAAATGTGGTGGCGGTTGGTGTTTCAGATGAGGTAGAATGGGATATGGTAATGTTGGTGATTTACCTGGGACAGCGAGGGGAAAATCACTATGGCGGATGTTGTGCGGGAGTTTTTGAGGTTTTTGTTTTGATGGAGAGGTTTTTTTGGGGTGAGTTGGAATCCGGAAGGGGAAGATATGTTTTTTTGGGGGTTTTTGTTGGAGATATATTGATGGGTATAGGGATGTAGAGGTTTTTGTATTTATTGATGTGTTTATTGAGGTTGGAACTTGGGGAGTCGATAGTTTTGGAATTTTTCTATTTATTTATAATATAATTAAATTTTTAGGGAAATAATTTGATGTCAACTACAATTATTTATTCATTTGAGAATCTTCCGGACTAAAGTATTCACATTATTTCTCAATCAAAATTATATTTCAAAATTCGCTCATCAATTAATATGTGTATTATATTTATTCCCCAGTTTTTTTCCTGCAATAATCGGGCTGATAAAAGCTCTAATAAAATTATCTGCAATATGTTTTTGCATATTGTATACATTCAAGAAGCTGAAAAGATACAATTCCCCATATAATAAACAATATTCTTCAATATACGTTATTTATTATCCCATCAAATTTTTCCCTCATCAATGTATCGTCATGTGACATTGTCAATATCATTCAAATGATCACGAAACATTATATCAAAATTTTCAGATCAATTCCCAATGAAATATCTAACATCATTCCATTCTCTCCATTCAAAATAATTCAACAATTGCATTGATAAAAACCACGATATATACAAAAGGGGTTTTCGAATTGAGAGATGATCCCAACCTGCAGTAGCAGCTGCTGATGACCCGATATAATACCCTACAGCCCCACAAACTACCAAGTCAGGTGCATCAAAAATTCTTTCCAACCGAACAAGAAAAAAACAACAACACTAAAAAAGCAGCGGTAAAAATCCAAATCATATAGATTACAAAAATGTAAATGAATTTCAACCATTAAATATTCCTCAAAAAATAAAAAAAAAAAAAAATCCACTTCTACTATCTCTCTCAAATATAATCCTAATCATCACGACCATATCAACGCTTCATCAACCACGACCACACACACACACACACACACCTAACACAGCCAATGCTCCACCTACTCTCAACTTTCCCAAAGCTCCACCTGTATAGCACAGATTAATATGTCAACAAAATTAAATCTGCAAGAAGGCGATTCGCAGTCGCACAAACACGATCAATGGCTATTGGTTCCTCATAACCATATCATTGATATGCAAATTCACAAAATAAAACAAAACCTAAATCAGCAAAGAAATAAAAGAGCGAAAAAAAAAAAAAATGATAATAATAAACCAAACCCATACTCTCAGACACAGACACACACACACATACATATACATCTCCACTTCCAACATTGTCTCTCCTATCTCGCGTTTTTACCATAGCTTTCTCCTACTCTGGCGGTGGTCCAAGTACCATCTCCCTTGGATTCCGCGCGATATGTCCACGAGGAAAAAAGAAGCGCGCGCTACTACACAAACTAAGCGCCTTCTCTATGGGCGGAGTCCACCATCGTCCGCGAATCACAGCGATTGGCCCATTCTATTCCCCACCGACGCATCACAATGTGAATGTATATTTTGTCCTCCTCTTCCTCCTTTACTCCCCCTCTTTCACCCGCGCGTGATGTCTCCCCACCCCCTCATTGCCACCCCCGCCCTCTTATACGTCTGCCGTTTCACCCCCGAACCTCATCACTTCTGGCGTTCGCCGGCAACGGGGGCCACCAGACGGACACGGCCGTGGCACACCAGCCGGGAACTACCTACTCTCGATTCACGTACTCACTATGTGTGTGTTCGTATTTTTATATATATATTATTTTTTTTTCACTTCTTTTCCTTCAACGGGCAGCCTAACGACTCGCCCCCACCTTACGGACCACTAGCCGGACGGCCCGAACGAGCGTCCGTGTGCCGGCGGCGGCCTGGACCCTAGTGTAGCTGCACACATGCACGCGACAGCATCTATCCATCCGTTGTCATCGTTTGTCCTCGTTGTCGCGACGTCATTGGTCATTTTTTAATTATTCTTTTTTTTTTATTTATATCCAATTTAATATTTAAATAATATTGAACGGTAATTTGACGATTTATTTTATTAATTAATTGTGATATTGAATAGTGAGTTTTATATAGAATTATTCGGGCCTGATTTGAGTGAAATTTTCATGATTAATTGAAGAATTTTGGGCCTGATGATTAAACAAAAAATATTTACAACAGTGACAAACTTTTTGGTATTATTTTAATTTTGATTTTTGATGTGGAAATCATTTTGTGAAACACTGACGAAGGTGTTGACACGTTTTGTATACATACACACGTACACACACACACACACACACACACACACACTTGGAAAAAACAATAACAAAATATAAGGCCCAATGATTGGTTTGTGGAGAGGGAGTATCCAATCGTGTGGAAAGCAATAATAATATATTATATGTATATATAGAAAGAAAAAGATAAAAAAAAAAAAAAAGGTGGTGTGTGGATTTTTGTGCGGTGAAGTGTCTGTGTGTATATATATGTGTGTTTATGTGTTGGTTGAATAACCACGCGTGCAATCCGACGAATGTTGTGTCGGTTCTATTGGCTGACAGCCAACCGGGGCCCCGATTGATTGACGGTGATTTTTTTTTTTTTTTCATTTCTTGTTGTTGATTCTTTATTTCATTCTTTTTTTTCTTTCGCTTTCAAGATTGACGAGAGACTGCCACAATCGGGTAAAATTATTAACGCACAGTGATATCGTGATGACAGAACGTTTGACAACACAGTTGTCCAGTGTGTAACAGTGTTGATGACAGGTGGCAGATCATCAGCCACATTTAATACCTGTTGTATATATATATATATATTTTTTTTTTTACACGTTTCTCTCATATCCACATACAAAGATCATGTTCGTCTGTCAACATTCAATTGTTCGTGTTTATTCAACGTGTTTGTGTAATATTAATACCTGGATGACTTGAAAATTGTTGGTGTGAATTTATAATTGCCATCAAAAGAACCCGGATATAATTAATTGTGACGCGACAGGTGACAATATTAAAATATTTATAAAGAAACGGAAGCGAAGAGAAAAAGAAAAATAACTAAAAGCAATCTTTGACTATTCAAAATTATTTTCTTACAGTGCATTATTATCGTGAATAATATTGATGTTCGTGGATTTTTCTCGGTGAAATAAACGTGAATGACACACAGGAATTGTGCAGTGTCAATTATAAATATTTATAATCAATTAAATAAAGTCTGAGACAATATATATATATATATATACATATAAATTTATTAATTATAATAGATAATTTAAATTTAAAGGTAAAAAGAGATTGAGAAATAAGTATTTAAAAGTGCGGTAGGATAATTAAGTTCATTTAGTGACAAATTGGATTTCGCTGCGGTGACGGGTTACGGGGGCGTAACAGGGCCCAAGTTCGCGGTGGCGGGCACCGGGGTCCTTGCACTTCCCGGTATTATAACCGAGAAGGGTTTATCACCTGGTGGACAGTCCAAGATTAAGTCCGCAGGGCTGGCGGGCCTTGATAGTGAGGCAGTGCGCCGGTGGGTCGCTGAGGCGGCGCGAACCGTCCGCCAAATACCACCGCCTGTAATAATACCATCAAGTTCACAACTTAATCTTTATCATCAACAACAACAACAACAACAGCAACAGCAGCAGCAGCAGCAAAATTCAACGCGTCGACAATTAAACGACGTTAGTCAAACGGTTGGTGTTACGTTTGCTTTGCCAACGTCGATGACGCAAACACCCAGCATGCACTTGTTGGAGAACAACAACCTGATTGAAGTAGCGATGGCTCAACAGCATCACGCGCAACAGCAACAGCAGCAGCAACACCAGCATCAAGTTAATCAACATAAACAGAAACAAACAAGTAGTCCGACAAATAATAATACCATTGAAACTTGGAGATCGATTGCAAGTGGTCAACAATGGTGGAGTCCACCAAGTAGTATTCATCAGGATCAAGAAATGTCACCAATTCCACAGGTCAGTCAAGTTCAGAGCATTGTTGCGGGCACTTTGAATCAAGTTCAAAGGCTTCAAGCTCAACAACAACAACAACAACAACAACAACAGCAGCAGCAGCAGCAACAACAGCAGCAGCAACAACCTGCTCAATCAGAAATTGATCAACCGCTAGATTTCTCAGTTGGTTCATTACAGCAACAAAGGCTGCACGCCCGCGTTCGAACAATGCACGAACGATTGCAGAATAGAATTCATGATAATAATAATGGCAGTGGTATTAGCCAGAAAATAGTGAGAAGCAACAATGGAAGAAGGAGCTACAGTCCTAGTGAGGCGAGCACAAGCGCTAGTGAAGATGAAGGTGTGTCTACGGGTGGTAGTCCTTCAGGACCATTACGTGGCACGGAGAACGGTAAGTTTATTTGTTTTATCTTTCAAGGGATTTATTAATGGAGAATTTGTGGAGTGTACTTTGCATCGGATACATTTTATTGTTGATATTGGACGAATAGGATTAGAGTTAAGTGGAATGTTGATGTGACAATCTTTGAAGATAGTGAACTAGATTTTGGAAATTAAACAAGAGATTTGGGAATGAGATGGATTTTATTAAGTGTCGGGAGTGGTTTGTAGTGTTGGTCACACGTGTTGTTAGATTGTAGTCAGATTTTAGGTGGATGTATCTTTGGATAATTAAACGGAACGAAATTGGTTATTAAAACGACCCGAAAACGTCGTCTAAGTTACAGGTGATGATGAATTTATTCTTGAATTAATGTTTTATAAATATTACACATTGGTTTTTTTCTTTTTTTTGTTCGATAATGGACAGAGGTAATTAATTGAGTCATGTTATTCAATAATCAATTTTAATTAGAAGAAATTGAATGATGTGATGGGAAAAAGATGTGAAAGTTTTGCGGCGCACATCAGATCAAATTGGTTTCATTTTTAATATATATATATTGTGAAAAATATGCGTCTTTTTATTTCAAATAAAATACAGAGTCATTTTTGGATTTGAGGTCATTAAATATTTCCATTTAAAAATTATATTAAAAAAAATAATAATTACTAGAATAAAGAAAAACACATTCAAACTTGTGAATAGACATGAGGTCAAATCAAATACATTATCAAACAAATGTATTATCATAACGATGATTTATTTTTCCAATAAAACATGAAAACATTTTTTAAATCTAGTGAATTAAATATAATCGCTGTACAGATTGATTAGAAAAAAATAATGATAATCACATCGACAAATAGACAAATAAAAATATTTCCTACTCCAATAATCAAAGATCGATATAAAATATTACAGAACATAATTCAACAAAAAAAAAAAAAGAAATAAAATACTCCACATTTCAAAACATCAAAGAACAATTAAAAATTCTTTAATAAAAAATAACATCACACACTTTTTAAGGGGTTAATCTACAATTCTGATAAGATTAGTTTGAATATCTAACAAAAATCTTTTTATCCAATGGAACATCAGTTCATAAATAAATTAACTCAAATTCACTTCACGTGTCAATGTGATAATAATTATCCAAACGTGTTTGTGAACTACAAATCAATGGTGAAAAAAAAAAAAAAATAAAATAAAATACAATCAAATATTTTTTACAGATTATCTATAAAAATTATTCAAATAATATATATATAAATATATATATATATATATGACACTTTGTCATTGATTGTATATCATACATTGTTTATATGTGTACATGTGTTAATTATGCGTCTGTATAACTGTGTAATAAATTTAATCATTAACCTACAATTTGTTTCATGGATAAATATCCAACAAAACTCTGTTGTCAGAGAACCTCTCTCACACATAAGGTGTCATTACCCAAGCGCCAAGCGTTACACATGATTGAGAAGTATATTATAAGCCAAGCCTGCCACTTAACGATTATTAATTAGGTGTGACACGACGCTCACTATGGTGTGTTATTTATTTAATATTAATCATAATTCATGAGTCATATTGGTGTCTTGCTAATATACCTACGTCGATAAAGATTTTCACGCATGACGTGAGACACGCGCGCTATCAGTCGTGTTGGATATTTTATATTATACCAATAGTACACAGGATAAAATGTGAGAGCGACAAAAAAAAAAAAGATGGAAAAAAAATTGATAAAAATAATAGAAGAGAAATAAAAATATTATTATTATTATTATTATAAAGAAATGAGAAAAATTAAAATCTCACTTGTAGGCAAATAATAATTGAGTAAACAGTGTTGATAGTCGTACTAGTGATAATAAATTAATAAATAATACGTGTCACATATAAACATTGTAAGTGAACGTTTCCATAAGACGTATAGAATTTAATCAACTTATAAACTATTTACTTTTATATATGTATGCTTGTATGTATGATAAATTATGTGGAATTTCCTTCTTCTATTGAAATATATAATCTTTGAATAGATGTATATGTAAGTTGTTCATGAGTTTGTCAATGTGTATATCTACATATAATATATAATCGATATGTGACATTAGGATGGGATAAAAATTAGTGCAAATATCGATATGATATCGGTATTTGATAAGACGTGAATTGCGATTGAAAAATTATTGAGATAATTACAACGTTGGAGGATTAATTTTCATTATTATTATTGATTATTTATGTATGTGTATATATATATATATATATATATGTTTATGTATATATAGTACGTTTGAATTAAGGTGAATTGAGTTGTAGATGTAGGGCAATAAATAATTTTTATTTAAATTTAGAAATATTGTTCACTTTATATTTAGTTCATGTCTCTTTAAACAAAACAAAAGACAAGAAAATGAAAGTGTGATTGATGTATAGATGTTTGATAAAATTGTAGGAGAATATTTATTCATTCGTTGGTAATTTATATTTATAAAATATAGTATTCGAATCATCTGAATGACAATAATATTTATAAATCTATCTAGTCACATTAATGAACATAGTCTACGTGGAACTATATTTAATTATCTTCGCATGTATATAATCACAAAGTAATGTAGAAATAATGAAGTGTCATCTTAATACTTCCTTGAATTATCTCAATGCAAAATAATTTATAATTTGTTTCATGTGAAAATACAATTTCAAGTCTCATAATAATTTTTTTTTTTTTCTGTTTCTCTCATCAGAATTATAAAAATATAAACTATTGTCATTCAATTATAAAATGTCTCTTTGATAGAAATGATTTATAAACAATTGACAAATTATTTCAGTTAATTATTTACTTTCATTATTAAATCAAAATTACTTTTTCAACTTGAATTCAAATCATTTTTATTTTCTCATATCTGTGAATATTTATTTCTTTTTTTTCTCTCAACACACTCTTTCTCTCTTTAGTTCCCTCTCTCGTTTAATGTTAGGATGATTTTCGAGCAGTCACCAGTCAACAAAATCTACCTCGACAACTTCCGGTTATTGTGTTAAGGCGCCACGAGTCATGTCACGTATATGTATATTGAGTGAAGGCACATTTCACTTACAACGGACTTAACCAATTACATTTTTTGTTTTGTTTTTTTTTTTTTTTTACATTCTAGTCTCGTTATGTTTGATATTTATCCTAGAAAAAAAAAATTATTTGTAACTGTGTTTCAGTATGTATGTATATTTTCACGCGCTATTATTATACCTTGGCAATATGATATGCTCATGATTTCGTGTTTATATTCCATTGTCATATGTGTTATTTGATCTGAGATTAATTTTTAAGTGCTGTTTGATTATGTGAAATAATGTGAAATCTGTTGTTTTTTCTTTTTTTTTTGGTTTATCAAATGAAAGAAACTATTTTAATCCGTCAATTATATATTCATTTCAAAAATGGAAAAATTATGAAAGTAATATTTCTTTTTTTTCCTCTCTGTCAAGAGTGATAGTTTTATGTGAATTGTGTATGAACAAAAATTATAGTGACATGATACTATTATTCATTCGCATATACACAGTTACTCAATGTATTTAAAAAAAAAAAAAATATGAGGATATAAAAATTGAGGAGATAAAATATTAAATGGAATTATTTATTCATACACTCATCGATGCTGTTATTTGATTGTGATTGGATTTATCTCATGTAATAGCATATATAATATCCGATAGTAAATGTATATGATAATGAATGATTCCTAATCATTGATACGAATACAGATTTATACGTATAAATATTTAAGATACAATATCGTACATTATTTTATCTTGGTTATATTTATTTATGAATATATATATCATGTCAACTAACTGTTCACTTAATATTCTAGATTTAATTTCTTCTCATTTAATACAAAATTGAATGGATTGGAAAAATAAAGAAGAGAAAATGAGTTTGCAATAAAATATTTGGTTGATGATGGAACAAAAGTTGATTTTAAGAATTTTAATAATGAAATAAAAATCGATATGGGGAAAATTGAAGAGAATAGATGAAAAAAAAAATAACATTTTGAAATGCAACCATGAAATCGCGTCTAGTGATTTATGTATGTTTGTGTAGTTCGCTTAGTCATTCAGCACCTTTTTTTTAATTTCACAGATTTTTAAATGTAATTAAATTTCTTTGTATATTTTATTTTCAATACTTTTTTTTTACTTTGGTATTAATTCAATATAATGGTAGGAAAATTTAATTAATACGAATGAGAGGATCGAAATCTCACGTAGATACACGAATTATTTTGAAAATTATTTAGATCAGTTAATTGTACAATTATTTAATTTTTACATCTATCAATATTCATATATTTGTTTCTCTACGATTGTATGATTTCTCGTTGAAACAACTAACGAAATGTTAAACTTCGTTTTGTTATTCAGAATAGAAAATCAACATTAAATAACAAAATTTTACAATATTGTAACTTTTTCACTAAAAAAATTCAATCGAAAAGCACTAAAACAATTTTATTATCAAACTAATTCAATACAATCATATAAATATTATCTTATGATATAGGTATGTTTTTCTTTTACTTATCAAACTCGACATTATAACATTCATAAATCGATAAAAGAGAATAAATATTCGAAACCCCCACATTACAATCGACAATAATTCCATAAACTAAATTAAAAAGGAAGAAAAATATAAAAAGTTGATGTATCAATAAACTCCCAATGAAAAAATAATCCTCAAATCTCATCAACAACCCAACAACTCAAACAAATCATAAAACAAAAAAATACAATTAAAATAATTAATAAACAATTACCAAAAAGTATCCAATAAAATTAAATTCTACCATCACATGAAAAAAACCAACAAAAACCCCCCACATACTTTTATTTATTCCACTCTCTCTTCTTCTCCTCCCTACCAATTTACCCCATGTCTTTGATCTTTTTTGAAGTCTTATTGACCCGCGACACTACGACCACGTCACTCGTATAACCAAGGCTTGGCTCTTGGTATGGAGATAACGTTTATATTACACACACTTCACAGATCCGGCCGGAAGCGTCAAACACAATGTTCAGGTATACGCAAAGCAAGAACGACACACAAACATACTTACACACACACACACACAAACCCTATCGTACCAACCGACGAAGAACAAGAGAGAGCACAAAAGTGCGAGAGAGAATGAGTGAGTGAGAAGAGGAAAAAAAAAAAGAAGACCAAAATAAAAACCCAAGAAGAAACAGAAAGAGAGAAATAAATATATATATAAAGTGAAGGCCCATAAGATTCGTGCCACGACTCGATGAATAATCTTTTTTATTTGACTATACATACACGCATATATCTATCTATATACATATAAATATATATATATATATATATATATTCCTTTATGATAAAGAGAACCGACACTTTGATTATTTTTGTGTGGCACGAAAAATGAAACACACACGAGAATGAAACAAAAAAAAAAGAAAAGAATAAAATCTGTGTAGCAATGATGACTCGTCATCATCATCATCATCATCATCATCAGCAGTTGATTATGTGCCTGTATTATAAGAGAATGAGCATTGCCACCGTCAATGTATATGTATATAGTTATAGAATTTATATATAGTTATAGAACTAGACGAAAGATACACAGAATGGATTATACGGTTTTTGGGGATGCCACGCATAGATCCATAGATCATCTCTCTAGCGCGACCCAAAATGTACCGGATGATTAAGCTAACCTGTAATCAGACTGCGCCGACCTACTTGTATATTCGCCTAACCGTGTAAATGTTGCTGGGTTGGTTTGTGTGTGTGTAAGTTGATGATGACTAAAACACTGGGTTCCAAGTCTATTTCGATTCCGGAAGCTCTTTACCACACGCATACGTACAGAAGGATATTTTTTTTTTCATATTTAGTATTAAATTTTTGGTATGATTCTATGAATTTTAATTTTTTTAATTTTTTTGGTAATAATTTGAACTTGAGAATAATTATTTGAGTTTGGGTATATTGGGATTTTTTAAGTTGAATTTATATTGAGGGGAATTATTTTTCCGGTATAGTTGACAACATTAGAATGGTTGAATTTGGAATTGGAAGATTGAGACAGTGAAGGATAAGATAGAAATAAATCATGATGTTTATTGTCGTTATATATTATAATACAATAATATATTTTAAATTCTGGTATCATAAAAATGACATTCTTTAGATATTTTTTACAATTATTGTCAACAATTATATCCGGATTGTATTTTTTACTCAACTGTTTGTATTATTTTCTAGATAATTGCAATTTGTATTATATTCTATCCTGCTTTTTTTTTCTTTTTTTTTTTCTATTCATCTATGAATTTATAATTATTGTTCTGTTTTATTTAAACTTATCGTATGAATTCCTAGAAAAGTATAACGTTAGAATGATGATAATTATGACAAAATGAGAAATATAGGAAAATTCGTATTTAATTAGGTCTCGTAATTCTCATGTTTAATATTCTCTTTTTTTCTTTTTCTTTTTCTTCTAATATTATATGTGTCGTGTATTTTATTTCGGTTGTTTCATGGTAGTTGTAATTGGTCCTTGATGTTAGTTAGATATTAATTGACAATGATTACTTTGTAATAAGATATTTCAGGAGATGTTAATTATGGTCAGAAAATTTTATTTTTCAAACTGCTGTAGGCACAGAAACTTCTCTCTCTCTCTCTCACCCTTGTTTCTAACATTGAAAAATAAATGTTGAATATGAAATTAATATCTATCATTAATTACAGTTAAAAAAAATTATTACTATTTCATTATCATTTTGAATTAGTTAATTTTACCATATACACATTCAATCAATAATATTCATAACTGAATTAAAAATAAAAAATTTGATCAATCCAAAAATATTATCTTCACGATAATAATTAATTATTCCTGATCAAATTTATTTTCTTTTCACACCCAATCAATTCTCCTCCAACACCTAATCACTTCAATTATCACTCCTATATCAAAAATCAAACACAGTTATTATCACTAATCCCTCCACCAACAGCATCACAACAATTGTCCATCCAAAAGTCCACTCTTCCAAAATCCACTAAAAACATTTTTGTTTACTACTTCCTCTTTAATATCATCATCAAATTCTCCAAATCAAATTCATAAAATTAATCCAGCACTGTACAACCCACAATATTAAAAACACACTTTCACCCCAACACCCCAGAATCGTCAATAATTAAATCACCCAACCCCCCTAAAGAAAAAAATAAAACGTGGAATAGAAAATGAATTTCAACCAAAAATCTCAACGATAAATATTTATCTCAAATTAAAAATATCTTCCTCAAAGATTTCTTCACCGATATCATATATATATAAAGATACTAAGACTGAGATTGGTGGGCAGGTAAAAGCCTCTGGATAAATCTCACCTTGGATAGGTCAGGTTGGGCTGAGGGATTCCGATATAAAGAAATGACGGCCTCCGGCTGCGCATCCGAACCGGGGGTCACGTGGCAATTTTTCTCTCTCTATCCTTAGGTAACTCATCGCACCTCTTTCATAAATTTCTACCGAATATATATATATATATATTTATATAGAAGCTACATGTATATTGAGAGAAAGAGTGCTGTGGAGACTACTACTCTTTGTGTCTCATTTATTCTCTCTCACCAGGTATATAGAGAGAAACTAAAACCCTTCTTCTTTCATGCCCTTCTTGTATCCCTATTACATTTATATATATATATATGGTTTGTGTATATACATAATAAACACACTCGTGGTGTATAGTGTCGGGTAGCAAGCAGGCACTCTCCTTTACTCTCAGTCGTTGCTCTTTCTATCTATATATCTTATATATTTATATATATATATATATATATTTTTGTGTCCTCGTGTGGGACCACACAATGCCGACAAATCACCGCGACACGCGACCAACACATTTCCTCCTGTGTTTCTTTAAACATTCAAGAGAGGTGAAGGGTTGGTGACATTGGATTATGCCACGCGACCTGCGATTCCTTCTTCTTCTTCTTCTTCTTTTTTTTTTCATTTTCCTCACTCGACGTTTTGTTTTTGTGAAGATTTTTTTTTTTCTTTTATTGTTATTTTGTGCGTGGTTCTGAAGTTGGTTTAATGGAA
This sequence comes from Zele albiditarsus, assembly GCA_958496275.1. NCBI lineage: Eukaryota > Metazoa > Arthropoda > Insecta > Hymenoptera > Braconidae > Zele > Zele albiditarsus. The sequence continues at coordinate 7,022,658 of OY292410.1, forward strand.
AGTAGAAGTGGAAATGGTTGTAGTTGGGGGTTTGTTGTTCATAAGAAAATATTTCTCAGAAGATTCATTAGATATAATCAGTGGATTTTTGTGTAATTTTTTTGTAGGGGTTTGAAACATTAATTATCAATGATATTGAAGATGTGAAAAATAAAATTCATGGTCATAGTCAGGTGTATGTAGTTATAAATGGTACCATTTATTTTGGAAATAAATGTGTTTTTTTTTTATAATAAAAATAGATTGGGCAATTAATATTTGACACGTGGCTAGATTTTATCAAATTTCTTCAGACACTTTCTGAATGCTTTGGAAATAGTTTTAATTTTCTAAATAAAAATTCATGGTTATGGTCAGTTGATTGTATTCAACCATCGTCTGATTCACTGTGGAAATAACAAAATAAAAATTAAAACAACCGAGAAAATAAAATGAAACTTTGTTACACTTAATTATTCTAACGAGAGTTGAATCATTGTTTAAAAACACCATACAAATCCACTACGAATTTGACTCTGTCAATTCTTTCGTAATTCATTTAATGAATTAAATTTTTTTTTTCCCCTCATTATTCACACAACTCAGCACTGAAAAAATATCACATCATAAAACCCTTTTATTCCACCACCTCCCCACTGACATTAAATCAATTCATTCAATCATAAACAAACAAAAAAAACAATTTTTCTCAACTGTGAGAATAAAAATAAAAAAATCCAACTTTTTCACATTTCTCATATCAATATCATCATACTCGTCATTGTGACTATATAAAGTTGGATGAATGTATTGCACTTTAAGGATCATGAAAGAAAATGCACGTGTATAACTCTCTACATATATATATATATGTGCCATGCGAACCGGATAAATGATGGAAAAATTACCATATTCATTGCATTGTCGGTTAGCTCTATCGTTTTAACTCCAGGTGAGCCAACATTGCTCACCGTATTTGGATATAGCATGCTAATTCTATATAAAGGGGGAATGGATTGGCTTTGAACATACACAAACTCACACAACACTTCTATCTCACATTTATAAATAAAAATAAATAAATATGTATGAATAAATGACAACTGCCAAGTATACCTTTAAATGGAAAATAAAAATGCAAAGTTAATTGTTAATGTAAGAAAATGAGGGAAAAATTGCTTATATACATTTTTTAAATATTCTCAAACACACATACAAACACACACACAAAATATACATTACACATTAAATTTTTCCATTAAATTAAAGATAAATGTAGATAAATATACATTGTGAAACATTTATAACGAGCGCGTGAATGATGCAAGGACTTAAATATTTTCAAAGCAATATAAATGTGTGTATAAATATAAGAAAAAAAAAATAACAAACAAACCGACACAAATGTTTCATCCCTCGCTCATTAAACTGGCTAATTCGTAACGTATTTAACTTCCCCGCAAATGGCGCGAGTGAATACACACATCAAACACACACACACACACACACAAATACTTCTTCATATTTATTTAAATATAAATATATATATATATATATATATATATATATATAATCCAGAAGTCATTTTCTATCACTCTATGAAATAAATATTCAGTTCAATCAAGTATTTTATAAACGATAAAAATTCGTGTTGTTGCGTGCGAACCGGAATTACATATACATACTATTGCAATACGTTTTATAATAAACATTTATACATAAATAAATGTATAAAAAAAAAAATAAATAAATAAATAAAATACATTGATATATCAGAGTCGATGCAAGAAATTGTATATTTCATATCATCAATGTGGAATGTAAGGACACATGTGTGACTATGACTCGATAGGGAAACTCCAGGGATTCTAAAACGATTGCAAAAAAATATTATTCATGTATATACACTGATGTATTGAAAAATCCTTGTGAATATATATATATATATATATATTTTTTTCTACTCTTTCACATTTATTTCTTGGGATTTATATTCATGTGGATTCACATATTATATAGCTTTTGATCATTTGCTCATTGCCATTCGCATTCTGGGATAAACAATTGCTAGTTTTGTGTAAAGATATTTTTGTATGTGTTGCTTTTGATGGTTAGGATATATATATATATATGTATGGGGCCTAATGAGACTTGGGAACAAAGAAGTGTCGAGGCCAAGAGTCACGGTAACACCTTCGTTGATGTTTTACACTTTGGCAATTGTCAGTGTAGTAGTTATTCGCCATATGGTGAATATAACACTGCTATTATTAAGTGTTGGTATAGTTGTATAGTTTTTGTGTATGAGAAGATTTTAAATATAGAGAGATGGTGTAAGAGAATGGAAAGTAAATTTTATATTCATATATACGTACGTACGTATACGTGTGTGAACTTCAAGTATTTAGAGTGAATCATTGTATTCGCCTTGATGATAATATTTATTTGTATGAAGTAATATTTGTGAGAGAGAATTATAATGAATATGATGAAAGTCTTTGATAACATTATTTTTTATTGATTCATTATTTTATTTTATGTTTTGTTGTGTTGAGACTTGTATTTTGTGAGCCATCAAACCGATTTAGTATTGTGAGTAATGGTAAGATGAAAAGAAAAATAAAGGTACTGAAGCAGAAAAGATGAATAGAAATGTATATACATATATTTCATTGTATAGTAGAAAGAAAGTGAATTTGGCGTGACAGCGCGGAAGCGTGCGCTTGTAAGCTGACTCTCTTTCTGCGGGAGCATATGACCGCGCGATCATCGTTTATTATTTCGCATGGTCATTGTGGTTTTGCCATGGCGTTGCGCATCCTGAGTAAATTACCATTTATTTATTTATTATTTTATTTTACTACATTTTTTTTCTCGTTTATTCTATTTTTTTTATTTTTTCTCTCTACATTCACCGCATAAATAACCATTACTATAGGGCACTTATGCTTTGCGCACGCCACATGCTCGATGTATGCAAATTTCACGCAACCGCAAAGCTAACTATATATATCCAATAGAAAATTATGTACGTGAATTTATATATATATATATATGTATATATGAATGTATATATTCATATATCTTATTATTTATTTACTTGTTTGTGTTCTTTCATTTAATTGGCTGCACTCTCCGTCCCGCGTAATTTTTATTTATTTCACACACTACACAACGGTTACACGTGCGTGCGAATATGAATTATTATATGAACAAACAGGAGGAGTAAAGAGTATTATGATTCTTATATTTATATCCTCAAACATATCGATATAAAGATATTTTTACCACGAATTTTTGAATTATTTTTAATTTAATATTTTTTATTGTTTGACATTGCAACGGTGGATTATCGATGTGAGATTGATGTAATCGGGAAAAAATATTGTCGAGAAAATAATACATGAAGAAAGTGGGATTAGAAAAAATAGTACAATAATATTTTTGTTTTTTGTGATTTTTCTATGATTTATTTTGTTCTCATAACTATTTTTTTAACTGCCTCTATTTTACCCAAATTCGATAATGACCTTCATTACAGTATCAAAACACTGATATGAAAAAATGAAATATATTTCATCATATTCCCAAATGAAATATTAGACGAAAAAAAAAAAAATATATTTCAATTAACGTGAAGCAAAAGTTGAGGAAAACATTTTATTTATATCTACAAAGAAATGTGTTGAGTTAATTAACCTTAGTTAGTCTTCAAAATGTTACACAATTTCTTCAATATATGTATTTAAAATCGCCCTAAAAATTTTTGTAGCTACTAACATATACATCACATAAATAGCGCCAGCTTCCATTCGCTACCCAACATTTATAAACACATGTATTATCACGAAACGCAATAATAAGCGTTGCAAATGAATGTTATATACTTTCATATGGTTCCATATATATATATATATACGTATATGCTCAAATTAAATTTACATAAATGTATGCTTGTATACAATGTATACATATATCTAAATACAGTGTGAATAATACACAATATAAGTACACATAAGGGATACATATATACATACAAGAGTAAATATAAATAAATTCCACGAAGTCTTTGTGCGTGTATACATGTATAAAGTGACTCTGCATGTTGTCTTTATTTGCGCGTAGTCGTCGAGCCGTGCAAAATTGACGGTCGAAAAACAAATTGGTTGATTATGAGTAATATGAAGAACGAACAAAAAAATAAAAATATATACATAATAATAATGATAACAAATGAAAATGAATATAAAGATGAAGAAATAAATGAAGAAAAAAATAGTTGATTCACCATTCGCAATAATGTAATTTAAAAATGTGCATTATAAATAGAACTACCACATGAATAATGACAACAATCATTTGTACTAACTACATACATTACCACTACTCATATTGATTTAGAAAAAAAATATCATAATACCATCAGCAGTTGAATAAAATTAAAACCAAAAAAAAAAAATAAAAAATCCCCATTTGCGTGAGCTCTCAATTAATTTCTCATTTTGATTGTCTCATTTTACTGAGCCGTTTATTCGTTAGTTTTCGGCCATGACTACCACTATTACTACTACTACTCACTCTCTTTCTGCTTGTGATATATATTTTACATTATATGTGTGTATATTTAATACGAATGAACGTAATACAGTCGTTCCATAAGACGAGAGTGAATGAAAGACATATATCACCGGTGTTGTTTATAGTAATGTCTCTTCTTCCACTTCACCTTCTTCTTTTTCTTCGTTTTGTTTGTGTTGTTTTCTTTGGCCGACTGTTGCTATAGTCATAAAGGCCCCGGCGGCTGTGCTACTATTATATATACACTTGTTGACTACATCTGCCGCTATAACATATCGAGGCGCTACAAGCGTACACACTGTGGGCCTTGTGTACAACAATATGCGTATGTATATTTTTTCACTACCACTTTATGTATCTGTGTATTCTTTATACACAGTTTATATGAATATAGTCATATGCGTGTTCCACATCCCCGCATAATTAAGGTCTGGCCTTAATGTAGTTTTAATAACTGGATAAATAAACATAAGCGCAAGCACGAAAGCGTAATTTGAATCCGGATGCTCGCCACCACGATGAGTAGTTTTGATAAAGCACATGATGTGTAATGCTTAGTTAACGTGTGTCTATATGTGTATATAATATGCATGCATGTATAACAATATGTAAACTGCATCACAAAATGTCTCACTTGCATCCTTCATATTTTTTTTTTTTTTTTTTTTTTTTCACTGTTCTTTATTGTTATTATTAATTTTTTTTTCTCAAGATTTTTTACGTGTGGTTTTCATTTTTTATTCTTGGTTGCTGTTGAGATGTTTCAATGTGTCGATTTTTTTTCCAGAGGTATGAAAATTTAAAAAAATTGATGGATTTAAGGAGATTGTGGTTTTTGGAATGGATGATGATAAGAATTGTAGTGGGAAAAAAAATTCTTTTGTGTGAATAAACATTTATTGCAGGGAATAGTATTTTTGGGATGGTAATAATTGTATTCTTGGATGTATATTGTTTTATCGAGAAATAAATTAATATTCATTTTAGATTTGTCTTCTCTCAATAAAAGAAATTAATAGTGTTGTTAGATATTTCATGAATGATAATTATTTTAGGGAATAACTAAAATGGAAAATATATTTTGTAGAAAATCGGAATTCCGAACAGTAGGTTACATCATTGTATTTCGGGCAGAAGGTACTTTTTTTTCTTTTTTAGTTGAGACATTCTTTTGTCATGATTGTCATTAGCCATGCAAAATTTTTCTGAAACCCATCCTATTTCTCAGATGAATGTTTCACATAAACTGGAAAATTTTGAGGTCATTCAACTTGGTATCCCCCACAGTATTAATTACGTTATTATTTATTTATCAATTTAATTTCAACGAGTAATCTCAAATAGTCAAGTCCAATTAATTATTTCATGCGTGTATATAACAATACATCAAGTGTCGCACAAAATATTCCACTTGGATCTTTTACAATACTCATAATTAATAAACATTGTTCCTCTTATCTATAATATTTATTGAAAAATTCTAATTTTCATTTTTCACATCTTCAAAATGTTCCAACATATTTCATCTGAAAAACGAATAAGATAAATTAATAATATTGGTGATTATAATTATCAAAAATATAAATGATAAAAAATAAAAGAACAATTTATTTGTACATGTATATGTGAATTAATTGCTTTTCTCTCATACTTACAATAATTCGTCTATATAACCATCGATCAAAGTCGAAGAGAGTATTGTTTCACCATTCCGGTTTAAATTGTCTGCGGCTTCTCAGACGATCCTAAAGACTGAGAGAGTGGGAGGGCAAGAGAGGAAGGGAGAGAGAGAGAGAGAGAGAGTGAGACAGAAAGAATGTATTGTCGTTTTTTTTATATATATAATATAATTGCGTCATAGACTAGAAGCCACGAATTATAGTAAAATATAATATTATTTCACAATGACTGACAGGCCAATGGTCTGAGATAATTATTCATCTTTTAGAAGTAAATAAAACCAGAATATATACTATTTATATATGTGTATTGACTGCGACTGTCAATGTTGGTGTTATAAATTTCATTTCAGCGAGTTTTATGAATTAAATCACGTCACGTTATAGCTCACATTCTCAACTGTTTATTTCTCAGTCACACTCGCACTAATTTCATTTATTATTTTTTTTTTTTTCCCTTTTTATTCTCGCTTCCGAAACATCGAGTGTCATTAAGCGAGAGTGGCCAAGCATTGTTATAACGCGCGTCATGGCGAGTCGGCACATATAATTCGCATCGCTTATCACGCGATACAAAAATATTTTACTGCCAACTATTAAAAAAAAATAATGATAATGATAATAATAATAAGACATGTGTGGAAAAAAAAAAAATTTCATAAACATAGAAATAATATTTTTTATTTTTATCTGATTTGTAATTTCCGACAGGAATGCAAATAGCAATGCAATTGCAATTTTATGTATGTGTGTGTATTTATAAATTGAATTATCCTTCCGCCTTTGAGATCATCAGGAAGTGATATAAGAATATAATGCATGTATATAAATTATAGAGATTTCAAGTTCATACACGTTCAATAACATTGAATAATTTTATAGTTTTGTATTAAATATACTTTCATTATGTGCATTGTTAGATTTGGAAAAGAAATGCATAATTTAATCGTTCGAAATGTAATTTTTCATCATTGTTTTCCCTTTTAGTGAATTGAATCAGTTTCCATATCTATATTGAATTTTTATATGGAATATTATAATTACTATTATACATTAAATTACATTTTTAATAGGCATAAAACTAGTTGAGTTTACTTATATAATTAAATTTCGTACGCTTCATCTATATTCTAAATGTACGTGAATTTATGTTTAATATGCGTTTCAATAATCTCAGATATTATGCAATGTATTTATTCCAATGTATATTTCGTATTTATAATTAGAAAGTGTAGAAGAATGCCGTGGGAAAAATACAATCAGAATATAGATATCAATGTATTCCTAATAGAGTATACATTTCTGATTCATAATTGGAAAATACAACTGCAATATGCATCAGCATGTAAGAAATTAGATTATTGATATAATTCTGAACAAAAAATCGTTCATGTTTATAAAATTTACATTCCCTCATAAATCATATTTCACGAAACGATATATTTTCCTACACTTTAGAATATATTTTTTCACATCAGAGCACATGCGCACTTTCGCAGAATTTTTAATGCTTATCATATAATTATTCCGCTTCACCCATATTCTCATTAGATGGCCCATGCGATTCCGCATCGATTGAGTATATATATTAATATCCTTGAGACAAGAGAAAGTCTTCACAGAATTGGTTGAATTGAATAACAAAAAAAATATTTTCCCAGTCTTTTGCGAATACAATTACACCAGTTTGTTTCTCTCCCGTGTTCTATTCTTGAGTAAATTACGAGCCATTAACATCGTGATTCTCATTTATGAAGTGAACTAGCATATTCGCAGTCTCGAAGATTAATCATATTGTTTACAATATAAAAACGTGCAAGTTCACTCATGAGGATACAACATAACGTATTTAGTCCTACGTATATCTTATGTATATGCATGTACGAATAAATGACACTGGAAATGATTATGCAAGGGTGATCAGTCATAACCCGAACATATATTCGCATTCAGAATGTGGGAATGACAAAAAGAAAATTATATATACACATATGTATATTCAAGAGATGGGGAAATATCCCCCGGAAAAGGGTAAATGAACCCTTTCACATTCACATATTATATTCATTTGTAATTCGTGGAAATGACAACAGATGAAAAGAGAATTTCAGTAGCCAACTGGACGATCAATAACATCTTTGTCACTTGTATATCATTAATCATTACATGAAAAAAAAAATATATATATAATAATATATTATGTCGAAGACAACTACAGAGCTGAAATATATATGAATGAATATATTTTCCCAACACTGAAATAAAAGTATCCTTGAATCAAGAATAATTACACTATGCAATACCATGCTTTTCAATTGAAGACAGAGATCCTTATTCCAATGATTATTTTCTTGGGTCAGGAATTAAATATTCTCGAAACATAAACAACGAATTATAGAATTTGTCTGCGATATGTAATCATTAATTAATTTTTTTCTTCTCGTTAATTCTCTTGGGTTCATACCCTCTCGTGATGATGAAAAATGAATAATTCAATCATAGATGTATAACAATCATGATTATATGTGAAGCAAGATTAAGATTAAGAGAATATTTTGTTCTTGAACGAAGTCTCCAAATCAGCAATTAAATTGTGTATAACATAGATTCTAATTTCAAGTGCAATATATTGTCTTGATCAAGAATACTTTTCTTTTTACTGAAGATGGAGAATGTTAGATAAAAATAATTACACTATTTCCATGCATATATGTAATGGTGCGTTGGATAATCTAACGATTCTTTGAGTGTTGCAATGTATACACAATGTATATATAGATATATACACTCTCACTTGCTTTTGCTTGAGCACAATGCCGCGTAACGTGCGGCTTAATAGGCTCGTTTGATTCCTCGGTATTCTAATATCTCACGACGTACATATACATACATACATATATATACATATACAATATAAACTCTTTCTTTTTACGTGCAATATACTCTGAATCACCATTACAATTACACTAAGCGCGACTGATTTATGTATGCATACACATATGTATAAAATTTTTACTTGTGTTACGGACAATCGTCGGGTGTCATTAGAGTAATTCATTAATTTAATGTTGCGTAATAACTAAGAAACAAAAAATTTATTTCAATGAACCAATGAACAAATTGCCATAATGTTTAAATCCATTATATGTTAGATAAACTCTCTCTTTTTATGTATGAATATATATATATATATATATATATATGTGTGCAGGCTGGTTTATTTTTCTTTGCCTATACGTAACTCTTATTTCGACCAATTTGAATTTTTTTTAGTTTTTATAACGGGGCGGTAACCGTTGACTTTACAACCGAGGATGCCTCATCACAACTCGACTCGGTTACTCTCACTCACTCACTCACTCACACACTCATACGCTCACCTTCTCATTCTTTTGTGGTTTTTATTGCACCTTTTCTCGCTTCTCACTTGGTATATACATGCACAGTCATTCATATATGTATATCGGGATATTAAGTTTTTCGTTTCAAATCAATTTTTAATGATTGTGTAATGATTATTTCACGCAAATTAGATTCGCATTAGATAGCTCGTGCGATTCCACATCGATTTAGTATATATATTGATCTATTTGAGACAAGAGAAAGTGATCTCAGGTTTGGTTGAATCAATTGACAATTTTTTTTCAATTTTGATGAATAAAATTGTGATGTTGTTTTGTTTGTCCAGGGTAAATTGTAAACTATTTTTTGAATAATTCTGTGTCTCATATTGTTGGCTATATATGTAAATTCAATTCAGCTGTGAAAAAAAGAGTCATGGTCAACTCCTTTATATGTCCTGGTATATATGTTGGCTACTTGGTAATCGAATCATGTCGACTCATCGAAATACTCGAACGATATTCCATATATTGGTTTACTATTATTATTGTGCGAGAAAGTCATTCTTCATCTGTATCATTCCTATTTATATATTTCTTCTATATCGAAAAATAATAAGCGATACTCGAATAATTGTCTTATAATCTAAAATACAGAAAATAATAAATAAAAGAAATATGACACAATACAATTAATTTTTGGGAGAAAAACATCGAAAATAAATTGAATTCTGCCTTATCCTCACTTATAATGTTTTTTTAAATAACTCAATTTTTATATTATCAATTTATATATAAATGCTGACAAAGGAACTCAATAAATTCAATCGCAATAAGCGTTAAATGTTTGCAACTCACAACATTGTATAGAGACATATTTATACAAAGGTTGATAATAGTTAATGTGTTCATGTATATGAAATGCCTGCGGGCATATTTCACGGTATGTGAGCCTCAACTGCTCACCCAATTATAAAAAATAAAAGGAACTGCGATACAAGTATTGGTTATATTATTTCGAATCTATAAAGACGCCCAATTATAAAGAAGTTTCACATGATTGGTTGATATTATTGACAAGTCACGAGAAAATATGTCCTCAATAAAAATCAAAGTGCGTTCTTTTCGCCCATTCTACGTCTGTTAAATTTCAAATAATAAAACACAAATGAATTATTTTAATACATTTATAAATAAATAGTACACAATTTAGTAGCTCTCAAAAATGTCTAAATAGCTGTCGGCTTATTTTTAACTGTTTGAGCCACGTTACGATTTGATACGTTCTTCATTGACACACTTTGACAATATTATTGCGTCTACATACATTCCAATTCAATTCCTGCATACAATATTGATCGAATTGAATATACCATGACTATATTATCTATTTAAATAGTGGGATTCATACGATGATGATCAACCGATTGTATATCTCCAATCAGTGATGAGATAGTGATCGATCAATTCACGATAAGGAAAACTTCTACATGATGATGGAAGAAAAATGATTTTTGAACCAGTGTCACGTCAATTGTGAGTCGCAATATATAATAAAGAACCGTGACTTCTTTAGATTAATGATACAAAATTACATGATTTATTTAACTATATAATTACAATGAATATGAAACAAACAATGTGATTCTGTATCCAATTGACACAATTAAATATATTCGTATATCGGTGTAGACAATATTATTCCAGTAATTCACATCACACGTTTCTTATCAGCCAAGCCTATGTATATATATGTTTATGTATACACTGATAAGATTTGGAATTTACATGAAAGATAATCCATCATTAATTGACTTTATGACATAACTTTTAATTTTATTCCAAACGTCTAATTTTCTTACATGGACACGCGTACAAAAAATATACACACCATACACACACACATTTACAAACAAACATTAGCACATGGGCGGTGTAAAATAATATTCTCGTTCGTCAAGCAATTAGCGAGAAGGTAGCGCAAAGCTCCTCCTCCAATCATCAAGATAAACCGACAAATATTATTACACAACAATTTTTGTCACGCCTCGCCAATTAATAATTCAACAAATATCCGTTAAAAATATTGTCATTTAGTCAACTTAATATAATATACGTTTGACAATATGGTGATGCTCAAACCGGAAGAGAAAAATAATGAAGCACATATCTATATATACATAATACGTATACAGGTATAGAAGGAAGGTGAAAGAGTGCTGTAAGACAGGTGGAAAGTCGTTTAATATTTATTGTCTATCGTTGGCCTCCATTGGCACCTCCCGATCCTTGGCATGTATGTAAATACATAAATATATCGCATTATAATTCGTGATGGTCACTCCGTCAATTCACAGAAAAATATTTGAATACAATTTAAAATTCACAACTTGCCAGAAGAAAAGAAGTGAAAAAAAAAAGTAAAAAGAAAAAAAAAACGGATAGAATTAAAACAAAAAAGTAACGACATTTTTATTAGCATGATGAAATAATTTTGGAATTGATGAAAATGAAATGGAAAATGGTTATTTACGATATTGCGCTTTTACCATTGATTATGCATGAATATAAATTATGAAAGTGAATTTAGTGGAATATGTATTATGTATACTATGCGTAGTGTATACTTGCTTATACGCAGGTGCTGTAATATCTATAATGAGGCTATTAGCACGCTGTGCACCGTTGGAGATTTTCAACGAGCATTTATGACAACCGATGGCCTACCGGTAAATGTGCGCTTTGGTTTTCTGCGTGCACAATCATATCTATGGGCATGCATGAATATGTATGTTGATACTTTTAAATATACTACATGAGTAAAACGTTACGAAATAATATTATAATTTTACATTGCATGAAGAGCGATTGGGTAGTGTAAGAGAGAAAACGACACTCGTAAATCGTCTCGTTACCGAACACCGTTGAGTTGATTACCATTGAGTGCATTCTTGGAATATGATTTATGAATGCAGTACATATGTATAATATGCGTAAATCGGAAATTATTTTGTAGAAGTGATATTTAAGTATGAATAGATATAGATATATATTCTTCAAGCTGGATTTCAAATGAAAGGTCTTGGAAAGTAAAAAAAATGAGGAATTGAAGCATCGGAGTTATATGGTCTAAAATTTTACGCTCGTTAATTCTTTGTATTTATTATTTGTAGTGTATTATCTTGAAAGTGCTTCGAGAAATCTCATCGAATCTATATATATATATATATACATTCATAACATTGGTAACATTATAGTAATACTATTTGTTTTTCTATATAGTTTTTATTATTCCTGTTAAAGTCCATATTGATAATAATTTAATTTTTTTATCCTCTTGTTCTGTTCCAGACTCTTGCGATACTGTTATTGAGAGGTCTTATGGTGAGTCTATTGTAAAATTCATACAAAATGTAATTTGTAATAATTGGTATCTAAAAATAACAAGGACACACTTTCTCGAGTTCGATACGAGTAACAAAATGAGTACGTCATACATGTATGTACAAAGTTTGTATGAAATTCAAGAATATTCTTGTTCCGGTATTACAAAATACTCTCCCACATCCTTGAGTACTGACTTCGTGCATGCTAATCGGGTAAAAGAATAAAAAAACAAGAATTGGAAAAAAAGAAACACACTGACGTCATGTCTTTTGTTTTCCGTGGTCGCCTTTTACGATCGCATTCTATGAAGTTATCCCAGGCGTATCGTCATCAACGCGCCGTTGAAAAAAAAAAAGAAAATAAATTGGCGTGAACATGATAAATTGCAATGTGAATATTGTGCACTACTCACTCGTCGCAAGGGAGAGATGAATCCACCTTTCGCATATTTCGTTGCGAGTCGAATTGATATATTCTGTATTTATTATTTTTCATTTTTTACTCACTTTGGCTACATTATATTGCACATGTTGTCCGCAGGGTGTCGCGATTTCACCATGATCCTAAGAAACGATCTATCTTCATTGGACGCGTCAACCCGATGGGCCTGGGCCCCCCAACATACCCGCACGCAGGCACACACACTCATACATAAACGTAACCTGAAGGGATGTTGCAAAAAGTCGCGTTGCATCCGGTTCTTCTTCTACCAATGCTGTTTTCTCATTCGAATCTTGTGCGGCCAGAAACAGTCGTAAAATTCAACCGATTGGGCATTGTGTTTTGTTCTTGGTAGATTATGATTGCCATGAATGCTACGCTGTGACCAACATCAGCAGTAAATGGCAGCCGTAGCTAATATCAGCAATAATTCGCCGACCCAAACCCGCCACCGACACATCTCTCCCTCACTCACCCTCCCTCTCATCACCTTTCGGCAGGTATGCGATAATAATGTATTCCATTTTGTGTCTTCTAATTCGGGGACATTTTAGAACCAAGGAAATGACTGAGAATAGTCAAGAAAGCCATAAATCGTATTATCAGGACAAAAAAAAAGGGTGCGCGTTCAAACCCTCTGAAAAAAAAATTCAGACTTCTGGTTACCAACGAATTGTTGAGGGGTGAAAAGAAAGAGCAACAGGTCCTTCAGTTATGAGAGTGTAAAGCGTTTTGAATCCACCCTCACTCTGGGGATATGGAGTCCTTGGCGCGCGAATCTCGTTGTAACCATAGGACGAAAGGGAGTTGTAAGAAGGGGGTTGGTATATGTATAAGGCTTTGGAGTCGTGCTGCTATATCAGCTGTCTGCCAGCAGTAGATGGGGTGTGGGCCGTTGCGATACACATACCCCCGTAGGGCAGACAGCCGATTAGGGCAAGACGAAAAAGCATATCCGAACCCCCTATGGAAAACTTAAAATAACATCGCTCGATCATCCGAATGTCTTCACCCAGACAAGCAACCTAACCAGGCTACTCACGTATTCTCTGTGTCCCCTATGTCGCACGAAGCCGCCGTCTTCCACGCACTGTCTTAAACCCATCTTCCCTTCACTTGTCAGCATGTCGTTCTCAATATATCCCATCGTGGATAAAACCTGTGAGAACTTCTGTTCTCGCCTCTAAAAATAGTCCCATTTTTTTTTCTCCAACACAGCATTTTTCGTTTTCCTTCCATTCGCTTGTCCTCAATGTGAGATAGAAAGTGTAACCAGCCATGTAACTACAGAGTAGATAAAACATAAATGTAGACGTGGGAAGTTTCATACGCGTGCTGATGGACCCAAGAGGGTAAATAATCTCGTCGAATTTGACATGTCCAAGTTGAGCACCTCTTCGATGCTCATTACAGCATGTCCCGCCTCCCGGCGGTGGGTAATCAGGGTGTGGGTCCAAAGAGCGCGGGGAAGATACAGAAGAGGGCGGGGGCGGTAGGTGACCTCGCCCGAGGCCTTTACTCTTCCCCGTATACGTCCTCGCATATCCTCCTCTCGGCGTTCTTTGGACGCAGGCCCCACACTCTTTGGATGCTGCTGTTACTGCTGCTGCCGCTGTTCCTTGGCCTCTTTCTCTTGTTCTCCCCCATTCCATTCTATCTTTCTTTCTCACGCGCGCACGTTCATGCACTAACTATAATACCACGTTCACTCTTCTGACTACCTGCCAAGTGTATATAGCCGAGATTCTCACTATATATCTTCCGTGCGGCGGTCGACGGCTTCACCGAATCACGGCCTTGCTAGTGACTTTGTCAATCGTGGACACGATGGCAAATCGATGACCGTGACTTTGATATTCTCACGATATATGTGACACCGTATTCGTCGTAAAACAATTGGTTTACTTATCTTGAGTTGGTTTTATGATAATGCTAGAAAACAGATGAACATCGTAAGGAAAAATTGGAACGAATACGTGATTTTTTTAGAAAAGGAGTAACTCACTTTGAATTTGTATCTATATAATGCTGGGAAATGGTTAAACCTTAAGGCGATAATTGAGATGAATGCGTAATTTTTCAGAAGAAGAAGTTCAGTTACCTGCGATTTGTATCTTGGTAATTCTGAAAAATACTTTAACATCACAGGGATAATTGGAATGAATATATAATTCGCTGTAATGCAGAATATGATATTTCGGTGGTAACGTAACAAATCTCAATGTGAAATGATTACCATGTATATAAGAATAATGATAACTGCGATGGACATTTGTGAGCAGGAAATGACGCGATGTAGCAGATGGCAATGCGGAATATATATATAAGAGTGGGAAAAGGTGGATTGAGAAGAGGAGAAGGTGGTTGAGGTCTAAACATATAGATGTTGCGCGCGGCAAACGAAGATAAAACTCTTTGCCGGGGCCCCCGTTCGTGGTATAGACCGTTAGCGCAGTCACTTTTTGCTGGGTTCATTATTTATGCAGACTCGTGGAGCCGCCCGCAAGTGAGCAAAAGAAGGAGTAAGAGAGAATGAGTGAGTGCTGAGTGTGTGCACCAACGAAGAAGGAGAGTGTGTATATGGCAAGGGCGAAACAGAGAAAAATGACGAAACAAAGAGGAGAAGAGAAAGCGATGAAGAGTGAGAGAAATATAAGGATTCGCCAAGTTTCAGGAAGAAAAGAATCGTTGCAAAACAAACATGAGGTTCTCAACTCTGATGTTAAGTATAATATAAACTTACAAGATTACATCCTAGTTTGCACTTTCGATATCATTCCGTATTTAAATGACTAACATTTTTCAATACTTCATTCTTTCTTCATCACGTTTTTATTTATCATAAAATATTTCTGGCTTATTCCCGGAAGTAGATAACAATTGTAACGAAGATATTGAGATAAGGATCGATGAGTTGTTGAAATGAAATGGAGAAAAAAAGAGTGAACATACTGTGAGATATAAATATTTAAGCTGAATCGATAACTCCTTGATGGAATAGTGGTATTATTGCGCTAGATGTTTTGTGAATCAATGATTAGATTATTGGTATTTTATGGAACGGCTCGAGACGTATCGATATATGTACATACCGGTATACATACATACGATGGTGAGGAGACTGATTGTGAAGTAAAACCTCTTTACGCAGGCGATACGGTACAACTTCGAGGCCGTTACGATTCCATCTTCTTTTTCATTATAAACCCGCGCTCCTCCCCGGTTGCGTTGTGAGTTCGCAGAACGCTCAATCTTCTTTCCTCTTCTCCTGCTTACTGTCTGGCAACTGAAAATACACGTCTGTAAGGTGAGGGGAAAAAACGTTAATGTCAATATGTCTCGTTCGTATATGTTAAGGATTACTTATCTGTATCATCGTTCAATGCTCTTCATTCGTGCCCATCGGCGATCGCAAGATCATCTCTCGGAGAAAAAACACGTTTGCATTAGTGATGATGATTAAAAGAACGTCCAAGACACTCATCTATGTATGTACTTGATGAAAATGAGATGGCTTCATTTGGCTTTTCCATCAACAATCGAAAATATCCGAGTATATAGATTCTGTTAATGTTGGAAATGTGTCACACCATTTAGTGATATTTCGGCTACCTGGTGTAGCACTAAACGTCTGTTCCAATGTCATCCCTTCCGTTTTTCCTCTCTCTCACCTTCTCTCTTCTATTACTTCCACTACCACTATCATATCCTTTTTGCGTCCTTGTGGAGAGGGTGGCAGAGGTAATGTGGTCATTCAGACAACTCTGGCCCATTAAGTCTCTCCCTCTATGTTGGACCCTCAAGGCAGTCTTTCAAAAAAAAAAAGCAAAAAAAAAGTGGAAAGGGCCGGAGAAGAAGCGTTGGCCGCAAAAAAAAACTCAGATACTCTCTCTCACTCGATCTCATCGCTGTTGTGCTGTTCAGCGTAGCTATATTATCGTCTCGCTCTTGCACCGCGCGCATGGCACACACACTCACGACCTCTCACGTGCGTTCCTTTTCTTAATAATTTTAGGGTGGGCCCTACGCAAATTCGTGGCGGGTCGACAGTCGACAATTTCCGTGGAACTACCTCAATCCAGGTATATTTCGTAAATCGGGTATCCGGTAGAATGTTTTTTTGTTCGTTCCACATTTTTTTTTTGTTTCCTATACGATCGTACAAATATATCAGAGGGCAGAATAAAGTAGGTATCTAAAGTATAAGAAAATTTTTCGAATCGGGTGTATATAGGCGCGGTATCATGTTGGTTTTACAGATTTATTTATCATCTGTTCTGCACGAATGATGGGAAATATATACGGAGCTTATACGTCCGCCAGACGCACGGTATATATTGAGCGATCTTTTCCATCTTCTCATGAGAGTACAACGTCCTCGACGACGATGAATACAACGACACGATGACGACGACGACGCGCACATATCCCCTGGGGGAATATTGCCCGACGAGTCTCCGCATACATTGCGACACACATACACATACACGGCGCGTCTGTCCTCGCCCCTAAAGGAATACTGAATCCGGAATCATGAATGAACTATGCGCGAACGACCAAGAGCCAAAGGCGGCCTATTATTTAGCATAGCCACTTTTTCAGCTCCCGCCGTCGCCGCCACCACGCTCGACCCTACGCGCTCGTCCAGGATTGTCGGCTGTCTTTGTATTCCCACAGACGGATGATGACGACGCGAACGGACAAGCCATCCTCTCTATTTCGTTTCTTCTCTTTTCTGTCATTCTCTATCTCTTTTCCTCTGAGCTGGTCATATATATATCCAGATCACTAAGCTCAAGGGCCTGCGCTAATGGATCCGCCGCCTTATTCCGTTCTCTCTTACACTCTTACTCTTTGAGGGAACCAAATATATCCTTGAGGTCCACTTCATTATTATTGTAATTCTACGTCTGATAATCAAAACTCATCTATTTATCTCGGAATATACGCGTGTGAATTTTCAATTTTTTCAACACTCGACTCTTTGACGGAAAAAAACCTGATAGAATCTAGGTTAAGAAACACTTTAAAATCCAATTAAAGGATCATTATTCAAATTTTCAACAGTGTAAATTAATGATTGTATTGAATTTCCAATCGTCGTGCGATCAGTTGAGGATATGTTTTGTGGTTTGGTAATAATAATGAAACGGCAAAATGAAAAGAGAAAAAAAAAATCAGCAAGCGAAGGGTAAGGTGAAAGAGGGCGGCAGAGGGCTATCAAGACGAATTGAGAAGAGTCTGCGCAAACGATTACCGGACGCGCTGATCCGGCAAATGACTATTAATGATGTTTCTTGTCGGATCTGCATCTTTCATCGGGTTGCGCGTCGGCCCGAAAAGAGAGTGGGACGACGAGTTGTTGGGGCCCGATCGAGAGTATATGGTGATGAGTCTGAGCGGGAATTAAATAGCTGGCGCAAGCGCGCGCGCTCTCTCGTAGTTGCACGCTTTCCAACACATAATGTATACATAGCGGGGTTATGTATAGCTAAGCGAGATGAGCGAATTGGTTTCACTGGGATGCAGAGTATGTATCGGGGCCCTCGTTCGATCGCGCCGGTGCAGGCGCCCGCGCGCGCATCAACTAACCAAGAGCGCTTCAGATTTTAATACGGTGATCCGAACGTGCCGTGACTACGTCTCAATACGGCGTGTTGTATAGAAACAATAATAACATGAATAATAATAATAATAATACAGTAGAGCATATCGATGCAAACGATATCTTACTTTGCGCCCAGCCCAATTGACTGTTATTAGCTATTTATTAAAAACTTCTCAGGGATTCTCAATATCGATTATTTTATATTATTAAAAAATCATTAATATAATGTAAGTAATAATTGTTATATTGATTATCTGTGTTTTTGGAGGCCATTCAAAAAAGACAAAGAAGTAATTTCTTTATTTTCAATTTTTTATATAAGACAGCTTGTGCAATTTACAATGGAGATATTTGATGAAATTTAATTATTGAATAAAAATATGTCCTACATATTTATTGGAGTATAGAAAATAAAAATTAATACGATTTATATGTTTCGAAGTGGGTGGAAGTGTGGCATTGATCAAGTTTGAATAATGACTATGGCTTTCGGCACAATATACGTATACATAAAGAACAATAAAGTTGAGAATAGCCGCCGGTGGGCATTGTACTTGGCATAGAGAATAATACACGTCCACTAAAATAACCAACCTACACTCATATATACATGAATACATATACTCACACATATGGTAGATACACAAATCAGGTCGTATATAAAACCGATCAATTAAACGGCAGGCCGCCACGATGTGAAGCGCATTATAACCAGTAATTATCCATAATTAAATATTGGCCAGTCGACGGGGTGTGTTTCACGGACCTTGACTCGTTTCACTATATAACGATCTCTACAACCTTAACCTTTTTGTTATACATAATTTTCAATTTTTATTTTTTCTTCCTTTGTGTATGCTATCATGCGCATAGTTCAGAATTATCAAAATATATACAGATATCACTAAAAACAATTGAAGTAATTAAGATTATTTTCACGGCGGTGATCGCATGATGTATAATTTCAATCTATTTTTTTTTTTATTTTATTATTTTCAACTATTTGTAATTTCCCTCGTTTGGTAATTATCACAAAAAAACCTTGTGCCGCTTCTATACCACCAATTCTTCTCCCACTTAAATAAAAATATAATTACATTGATAATAATAATGATGATGATGATAGCATTACATATTACGATGAGCACATACAAAGGAAACACATATAGCAATAATAAAACTACACTTTTTGTATTATTTTTCGTTTATTCTTATTCGTGATATAAATACAAGGATTAATTAGTGGATGTTAAATTTTCAACGAGACGACGCGGACTATATTCCGTTTAACCATTGCATGAAGTTTTGTCTATTAATCATACTGCATCATTATTCGCCTTTATATCCGGGAGAACGCGATGCCGCCCAATGCTTCAGGCGATTTAATCTAATTTGTATCGTCCTTTGTTAATCACGCCGCAGACATTGGCGCACAAACGCGGCCCATGTTAATTTGTCGAGCGTGGAGCTAACATTGCCATCCGTATATACATATGTTTTTATCTGCGTATTGCTCTTCTTGTTTATATATACCGCTGGTAAAAGCGAACAGTTATATGTAGCGTGTGAGAGCGCGCGCGTTTGGCGTCCTTATACTCGCCCTCTGGCCAAGCCGTTCAACGTCAACCAAAACAAACGAGTGCTGCCGCTGCTGCTGTTGTTGCTACATTGCGCTCGCGCGTGCTAGTCTTTTGTCTCTTGCGCGTCTCTGTCAGCTACCCATCGCGTCTTATCGCAACGACCGATCGGACGACGTTAGTGCGACAAACGCATGAGGATTTTAACAATACGAATAACCCGCCACTTTCGCAATGAATGTTTACGACTTTAATATCAACTTTTTGTTACCCAACACACATGCACTTGTGTCTTAAAGTATTGGGTATACTCTGAAGTATTTTAAGTCGAATATGGTAAAGTATTCTTTTTTAGTAGGTTTGTGCGAACGTCTGTACAACACTAGCGTATTATCCAATACTGCCTCCGACACTTTGGTAATTATCACTGGTGTCGTGTTGGAGGAAACGTCATGGAGGAAACTATCGACATCGATAAATCTTGTCTTTGGAGAACCATAATAATGTTTATTCAATTTGAGTTCCCCCCGACCTCGGATGATACAAGAGAAAAAAAGAGCATATCACATGAACTACACTGAAATTTAGATTAATTTAAGACGAGTCCAAATGTTGATACAAGAGATAAACCATTGCTTAATTCCTGCATGACATTGACGATCATTCATCGCTTCCTCATCGTGATTTCACTTTACTATATATTCAGTTACTTTCAATTCGGATATTTAATAGTCGCTCACTAAATCCGAAAAGATTTCGCTCGCTCATTTCTTCACAGAGTATTAAAATAGATATTTCATAATTTCCGTCCAACTATTAGATCAAAATTTAATACTATTAACAAATTAAATTATGTTTCACGTCGATCCAATGATCGATTAGCCAATATATAAAGAGATTATTATATCGGTGCGGTATAGATAGTAATATGAAGGTGATGGTGGTAGAAAGAGTGTACTGTATATACATAAAGGGATATGGTAGCCCCCCCTTTGAGATACGACAGCCACTAAGGAGAAGTAACTATAGGCACATATTAAACAGCATTATTTATTGCCCCCCGCTTGGGCTTTTGATTTGATTTAGCAAACAGTATCCGTAACAAATTGATAAGCGGTCGCGGTCGGCGAAGATCATAGAGGCAACGATGAGAAGCGTGGACGCGCACTTTGGGTGCAGGTCAGGGACGCGCGAAATATATAAGGGAGAAAGAGCAAAGCGAACGAAGAAAAATGATGTAGTTTGCTACTCTGTGCACCAGAGTGCGCGCACACAAAAGCGATATCTTCCGTGAGAGGGCGCCATTAGCATAGGAAAGACGCGACCCCCCACGGTGAATGCGCGCTGTGTGCCTTCACCGCATGAGTATACATTATTATATTTAAAGAAAGCCCTCTCACTTGATATATAAACCAACCATCATTGATTTATGAATCGAACGATTCCTTTAATTATAATACGATATTTATTCAGATTGTGAGGCGCGCGCGGGCGCGCAAGTATCGTTCCCGATCACGCTGCTATATGTTAATTTTTCATTTCGCATATCGACTCCCACTCAATTCACATCGCCAGTTTATATATAACCTCAAAGAGCTCAGAGCAGTTCGACTTGCAGGATGAAATATGTGTTGGGGAAGAGAATGCTATTTGAAGGTTTATATTACTTAATTGTCGAATTGAAAAGGGAATTTATGTGGGTCCCTACGACTAAAGACATTCTGAAGTGAATCGATTTTCGTTATTGAAATATTAAGATGAGGAATGATAGAATGAAGAGGCTTCTTATCCTGTCATTTAAAAGGTTAACTTTAGTGAAAAAACTCGGCTTTATTGTAATCTTATCAGATATGACGCATCACTTTGATGGCTGATCTTTCTTGAAACACACAGATTAATCCAATAATGTTTTTAAAATAAATGACTGGAATATTTTAGTTTGTAGGAGGTGAAATTCGAGAATACTATTCTTATTGGTTGTAAATAGTAAGACATTAACGTGTATTATGGTGGAACTTTTCAAATGAAGAGAAAAGTGCTTCTACACATGGAAACTCAACTAATCTCTGCCTTCTCTGCTACCTGACTCATTCTCCGTTTCATTCACGGTCTTTATTGAGTTAACAAACGACTCTCGATTAATTCACCACAGTGTTCATGATGAATTAGTTCCTAATACTCATTTATAAATGAATAAAATTTCTGTGGTTTGTATACTGTATGGATTCAACTTTAAACAATACGAATAAATTACTGAACTCAGCAGAATCCTTTCAATTCGAGTTAGGGTGGATATGGAATATAATAGTTTACGGAATGATGAACAATTTTATGATAATAGTAGCGTTGTCGGTGTACTGATTACATTCGAATTTTTTGCTGCCGATAAATAAATGTTGCCGGCGACAACAAAATTACATAATAATTTGTTTAGATGTAAAATTATAAATATGAATTTCTTAAGGGCTACAACTATCTACTTGCAATATCAATAACAAGTCCCAAAGTGTGCGGTCACTTTGATCTATCTATATGTAATATTATCTTTTATTCCCTTTCTCTTTTGCTCATATATAAATGCAGAAGTGTATTATATAGGGAGAAGCGGTGCGCTGTTACGGCCACTTGAAACGACTTAGTTACCGCGCCGCGGTAGAAATAGTCATGAGTTGGATTTTACAACGTTTGCTGACGCTCGATTGGATCACGTATTGTATCGCGCATGCTCGAAGTATATATAAACTCGCGCGAGTGCGGGCGCGCGTGAACGTAATTAAAAAGTTATAGTTTGATGAAGGGCGGGAATAAAACAGAGATGGAAAAATAGTAGTGGAAGAGAGAAGTAGAGTTTGTGGAGGAATTTATTGGAGGGTCGTATGGCAATAGGTAGGCAAAAGATATATATATTTTCCGACGTTGAAACAAGATAATCATTATATGAATACACTCGTGCAATCGTCCTCACGATGTTGCCAATGATATAACATTGATTGAGATCGTGACTTTGCGATTGATTTTTCAATTTATATATAAAGAAAATAGTTTCCATGCAAATGTACATTTGAAATATAATTATTCCAATCATACATCATTGAAATATAATATTGCAAAATATTATTATTTCTCTTTTTTTCTGAACAATCTTTATTCCATTTCAACAGTGTCCCATTGCATAAATAAATATATATGAATTTATTTAATTGTCTTGCAATTTATTCTTGACGTTGAATGATAAAAAAAAAACAGGCAAACAATTATTTCGCACAAAGAATTGTCGTCGCAAAACTCTTGGCATATCATCCCATCGTCGCATTCATTTTCTCTCTCTCCATCTTATTCTCTTATTTGCTCACGATCAATTTGAGAGCCCTATAACGCACCCTGTATATATTATATATATATATATATTCATCCCATTCTCACTGATGCGCGGCATAAATCAAACGCGAAGATCGGGGGGCCCACCACCACTGTGTGTGCATTCTCCTCGAGATCCAGGATCGATCGGTATTCGTCCACCAATGTGATTTTGGGCCCGGGAAACGTTTTAATCGTACCGCTAAACATTCATGGTACGTATTGGCGCGCGGGGGCCTTATACACGCGCGCCATACGTCGTCAACTCGCGTTCTGGGGGCCCCAGTGTGGCGGCAGCGTCGGCGCGCGCAACCATTCAATAGCGCGGTAGTGGGACGCGCGCGCCACCACCGCCACGTTACAATTTTTTATTCGGCTTTTAATTAATTTTCTTTCCTTACGATTAATTAAATTTCTTTTATGAAATGGTGTGCTCATTATTTTTTTTTTTTATTATTGTTTATTTCCCCTATATTTTTTTCATATTCATTTTTGTATTCATTTGCACTGTATTATATTCAGCACCATTTTCTTAATCTCTTTTTTATTTTACAACTGCAATGATCATTAAAATCAACACGCGCCACATACGTTGTTTTATTATACATATGTACTTGCTAACAATTTTTTTATTTCACTTATTTCCTGGTTAACCTCAAATTAAGTAAATATATACACTTGTTCCAACTGGGCAATGTATATACTCATCAGTTATATCGACGCGTTGTTATTTTTTTTAAATTTATTTTTGTCTTTTTTAAAAGTATACATTTATACTCAACATGCGCTGTCATCATATTTGCTGTATGATTAATGACTGTAAGAATAGGTGGATATTTGTGAGAACAATTGTGCACTGATTGATATGTTTGTGGGGTGGTTACGGCAACGGTGGTTAAACGTCTTTCTTCATGTATAACATATAGTGCACATATATATGGGATGGATATTACTTCTTTTGGTTAAATGATTTAAGAGCCTATATATCATACAATTCTTTGGCAACACTTTTACTATATGTGTAGATGTACAAGTGTGCTCATATAAAACTTGTGTATAGTGATCCTTAGCATATGTATTTGTGTGAAGACATTTTTTGATTGAGGATTTTTTGTGTATGTTATTAATAGCGAAACTTTCCGATATCGTGGTCGTTCAGGAATATGATAACGAGGATTAGGAAATATTGCTGAGGAAATTTTGTTTGATGGTGTATGGAAATTTTAATAGCTCTGTCATCCCAGAAGTATAATTTAGTGACACACTACCTGAGTATTTAATTTTTTTGATAGAGGATATAGTAAAATCTATTTGTTTTTTTGTTTTTTTTCTTTATAATCAATAAGTCTTTTGATTTTGTGATGTATGTATATTTATGGGGGTATTGACTACCACTTTGTTATAAATTGAACTTCATTATGTGATTTATATCTTTTAGCAAACTAACAATATTTGTATATTAAGTATCATAATTCAATGTTCCTCACCGTAAAGATATTCCATTGTGTAAGTGAGATTATTCAATTTTTACTCTGATTGAGTTATAAAATTGAATTTATGCAATGAAATATGATAAATAATGGTAACAACATGGGGAATATAATTTCGTGAATGTATTAATGTTATTTATAATGAGGTATGTATAAATTAACATTTCTGTAATAATTACTTGCGTATATATTAATATGAGGATGAAGAAAAAAAGTTAAGAAGAAAAAAATAAATTGACGAGTAAGATTGAAATGGATACTTTATGAGTAAGTAATATAACGACACCCTTGAATCTTACACACGCGATGTTTCAAGTGGCCTCATATGCATTTCAATCATTAAGACAATGTATCATGCTAATATGCATTCCAATCATAAAGAAAATGTATTATGGTAATGTACATTCCAATTATTAGTGAAATTCATCATGCTAATATGCAATCATGGAATTCATATGAACATTCACACTCTGGTTATTCTTCTATATGTATCATCCGATACTTTTCACCGTGAAATATATTTAAATAAAAGGTTAAGAATTTTTTTTTCTGGATAAATGCAGTTATGAAATTGCACAATTTGATTTTAAACACAGAAGTTTGCGTTGGAAAGTCAATGCATGAATAATATTTATAATTGAATATTTAGAGGAGAAAAAATTTTTTTTATCAAATTATTTGATTGTTTGAATTTATGAACGATTAACTAATGAATTTGTTTTTTCTTATCACTATTATATTCTATTATTTGTCTATGGAATTTTTTCTATCCTATTCCAACTATATTTCTATTTTTTTATTTTGTATAATGTATATAACCCATAAACAGACTGATTCATGGTGTGAACTAATATAAACATGTATATACGTCATTATTTCGTTAGGAAGAAAAGAAAAAGTAAAAATTATTCACCAGATTTATAAATCCAAAGTCCTTTAATATAAAATAAAGATATCACAATTGATCTAATTACGTAATTCTTTTGATATTTATTGGTATAAATAGAATTTGTATTGCGAATTGGTAGAAGAAATAGAAGATGGGAAATGTTGGGAGGTAAAAGTGGAATATAAGAAATAGGGGAGTGCCATTTACCAATCGAATAGAAAATGCGACTTTACAATACATGTATAATATATATATATATACAATATACATGTATAGATTCGTTTGCTAACCGCCCTCACTACCATTCAATCTTGTGAGGTTTCTTTAAAGTTCATCCACCGTTTTCTTGTCTGATCACATATATAGATCGACCGTCATCAAGCTTCGCTCGACCATTCCGCATTTTAAAGGGAAAATTTCCGTTTTTCTTGTGTCCCCTTTTTTTGGCCAACTTCTTCAGATTATTCTTGTGTATGTTTTGGAGGGGGCGAGATGCGCGTCCGCGCGTCTGTATGTACCAGCTCGAACGGAAAATAGCCGTGGTATTTTGTGGTTGGCAGGTTGTACCATACTCACTCCTGTGTACACCAACCCCCTTTCATCCCCATCAAGAACACACGAATGCTCACGGGCACAATTTTATTTTTTTATTCCCTCTTTTGTGTCTGCTTTTTTTTTTTTATTTATTTTTTCTTGTTTTCAACATCTTCAGTCAATTGCAAAATGGAATATAAAAGTAGTGGTGCCAATTTTTATTTATTGAAGGTGATTTTTTTATTGGGGATTAAATTGAACAAGATGGAGCCCTTTCATGAGGGTGAAAGAAAATAAATAAATTTAACTATCTATTAAATACAATTAATATAATCTATATTCAGTTACCATGTTTCAAATAAATATCACTACACAAAAAAATATATCAATACAAATGAAAATAAATAAATTGAAATTCCTCTTTCTACAATTCTTGATTTGATGATTTGCTCGACTCTTTTTTACACACAAAATATTTATTTACCCATGAAATTTTCCACCGGAAGTTTACGAATCATATATTGCGACTGCATTACGAGTATTTTGTAAGAAACAAAACAAAAAACAGAAAAATATCCGGGATGAAGACAGATAAGAAGTCATGTGAAGACTCTCTAAACAAACGACAGAAAGTCTCTCCAACAAATGTAGACGTACAGACTTATTTCTTCTCTTTTTTCTTTTTTTTTTTTTTCACCCTCCCGCTCTTCTCCCCCCAATACATGTTTGTCTTCATCACTGCCTTAACTCACAATACCAGTGAGTGCGAGAATGAAATCCAATGGATAAAAGAAATAAAAGAGAATAGATAGATAGATAGATGAGAGAGATAAAGGAAAGTAGCACGTGATGTCCCTTCCGCCTTTGAATGGTCTTGTGCGCGATTTTTTGCTCTTGTATGTGTGTCGGCAACCGAATCCCCGCCCAACACCACCCCCGTTTGGAAAACGACGGCGTTTGTTTACTCGAGTCATTTCATCACACGGACGAACTGGCGGAACATGACGAAAAAAACTCTACTTTCTTTCAATGTAATGTCACATTTAGTTGGAAGAAAAAATTAACACTTTCAGAATTTATTTATTTATTATTGTTTGTTAAGGATGCGGGGTGGTATTGGTATGTGATTAGTTACATTATTCACTTTTGTTGCTATTCAATTGTTAATAAAAAAAAAAATATATATTATCAATTATATAAATTAAAAGTTTTCCCAAAAAATGGAAAAGAAACTAAATACACTCTTATATATATCTACCATGAAGAGGAAAAAATAAATAAATAAACAGATAAATAACTAAAATAAAATAAAGTAAAATCTGTGAGTAGCAAGCACACGTTCGCAGAAAATTTTCCTCGAATAAGATCGAATAAAATAAAATGAAGGTATAAAAAGGAAGCCAACAACTTTTGTGCCATGTGGAAGAAGAGGTGTGTGGGGGTTGGTTTGGTAAAAAGAGTGCGAACAACCGACCGAGAAAGAGAACGATGGTGAAAGAAGTAGGAAGCCAATTCAATTACACATTGGCGAGAATAGGGTGGTTGTAAGGGGGTGGCACTGTCTGTGTGTGAGTACTGTACATAGGGGGGATAAGAAAGAATAAAGGGTGTGGGCTTGACCTGATGCGAAAAGTAGTTCCACACGAGAATTCAGGGGTGTTATGTTGTGTGTATGAACCACCCTCTTGCTTCACCTCTTTCACCTTCATTTTTCACCCCCCCGCGTACTTTTATCCTCTTGCACCCTCTTCTTCAATTTTTTTTTCTCGGCAATTCACGAACTTCTTGACCATTGGCTCACGATCGCTACAGTCTCGCGCACCCGGTTCTCAAACTCTCTCTATATATATATATATGTTTTTTTATTGAGGTGAAAGGGGAGGCAGGCGTCATCATGCGTCTTCATGGTGGTGGAGAAAAGCCATATAAAAGCAAGTGTTGCTCGAATTAAGCGATTGCGAAGAGGTAAATAGAAGTTCACGAGAGATAAAAAAAAATGGTTGAGGGGGTTGAAAATAAATGGGAAAAAATAAAAATACACACACCCACACACAATTAAGAGATTTTTACGAAGTGTAAACATGTTGTGGAAATTAATTAAAAGAATATGTGAGGGAGTTAAGAGAGATGGAATAAAAAGAATAAATAACTGGAGTAAAAGAAAAGAAGAGAAATACAAAATTTTATTTGCAAATAAATATAATAAATAATTTAATTGGATTCTTGTTGGCAACTGTATGTGTATATGGCTATAGGGCTATTGGCCATTGACGAAAAAATACTGGAGGAAAATTTTTTGGGGTAATATTTGCGTTAGAATCATTCTGGGATGCAGAAGGAGTGGGAAAAAAAAAGTAGATAATAATAAGAGAGGAAAAGAATAACATTTGTATGTATGTTTGTATATGTGAATCGAGTTCTGAGAATGAGAATTGTCGAGAGGGTGAGTGAGGACGAGTGAATTGAGGAGAAAATTGTGCGGGGGCGTGTGTGTTGGTGGTGGTGGTTGTCGTGTGTTACCCCTTTATTAGATTACCACAAGAAGAATATCGCGCGAGTAACTACCAAACTTTCTGAGAGGGTGGTTACCCTCCAGCTTATTATTTACTTTGCCTTTTTTTTTTTTTCTAATAGACTCAGACTTCATATATATGTATATACAGATGCTGAAACATTTGCGCATTGCAACGCCCAGTATTTTGGGGATGGAATATATATTTATTTGCAAATGTGTTGTTCATTGATTCAGCTCTTTCCTTTATTGCATACACACCCCAATTTTTTTTTATTCAACCATCCATTTCGCGTGGGTTTTCTTTTTTTTTTTCTTTAACGAGATGTGCAGAGAAATAGAATTTGAAAATCGACTTTTTTTTTTTCGCTGAATTCCTAAACAACTTTTATCATTTGATAAATTTAATTATTTTATTTGAGTTACTTTTTTACTTTTCATTGAATTATCAATTGCAATTTTATGATTTTTAAACGTTCAACATGTGTTTGATGTTAAATTGAGTGAAAGAAAGAAAAAAAGGAATTATAAAAGAAATTTGTAAAATTAGCATTCGTGTTTGACATTATGAATGTGGAAATTTGAATTATTGAATTTTAATTTACGGAATAAAACAATTTATGGCATGTGCTGCAGCTGTGTCTATAGAAAATTTTTACGTCAATTTACATTTTCGATATTAATGATGAGTTTATATTCATGACATTTAGTTGAATAAATAAAGATAAGTTATGAGAGCACAGACGTTTATGATAATTGTCACGTATCGATTATATTGTGCATGATTAAATATCATTATCTTAATTGGTAATGAACTATTTTCTCGATATCAAATTCGAGGATTTGGAATTCTTTATTGATGGAACCTTATATATTTTTTATTACATATCGTGATTGGAGTTCGTGATGGTTTGAGTGAATGGAATTGAAGTTAACATTTTTTTTTATTCATCCAATTAAAAATTTTCCGGAACAAATTTTCGTTGGGAAATTTTCTTGTTAATTTATTTTCCCTATTGGAAATTAATTAAATAAAATTGAGTGTGTATTTTTTTAATGTATTTTATTCAAATATTAGAAACTTGTGGAGCTATTATTTACAGTGCTGCTATATCAGTGTATCAGATAAATTGAGTGACACAAAACTTTCAGTATTATTATTGTCCATAATTGTTAATAGCATGAATAATTTCTGGTAGAATATTTAATTATCTCAGTGAATTTTCAATAGTCAGTGATGTTTTAGCGAATTAAAAAACACGTAGGATTACTCCGAAAAATCGTTTTGTAATTGAGTATATTAGATTTTTATATTTACTATAAATAATATTTGTATTTAAAAATATATCATTGATGCAACAGATAAGTCGTATAAATAGTATGATAGTAAATGAATATTTTATTCATTCGAGAAATTTATATGACTCCAGAAAAATTGAAAATTGAATGAGAAAAACTATGAGTTAATTGTGAACCTTATTTAAAATACTAAAAATCTTTTAACAAATAGTGTAGTATTTTTATTCACTATATTTTATTGTCATGAATACGAAAATGATCTTTAAATTTTTTTATTGTTGTTATCAAGTCGTATCAATCAATCAATATTTTACCCCAAATATTTTTTGTATAATTTTTTTATCTCCAATTTACGAAACATATGAGTGAAAGGTTTCAACCAACGAGACACTAAAAAAAAAAAAAAAACCCTCGCTATTCAATATATTTTGTACGAAATAATGGCAATGTTAAAGAAAATTTTTATTCCAACAGTTGGATCGTGTTTGTGATTCTAGATAATGTTCAATTAAGGATGTTTTGATGTAAGCGGAAAAAAAAACAAAATTATTTTCATGATCGACTTGGGAATATATACACAATTTTTTTTTTCACTTCAAACTTTTTTTTTTTCCACCAGTATAATACACTGCAAGAGTTAATGATGGAACAGCTGCACGCATTTTCGCCACCCTGATCGTGAATCATTCATTTTTAACTTACCCCATCATGTGTAGAACCATTAAAAAAAAAAATGAAATGAAAAAAAAAAGTCGAACGCATAAATCTTTCCATAAAAAAATTTTTTTTCTCTATAAAACCGTTGTTACATCCTTCTGCAGGATAGTGGCTGTCATTGTTCAGCATTTGATTCATCAGTCAACTTTGTAACAAAATTATACATTGCATTCTTTCATAAATAAATTGAGAAGAAAAAACAAAGGTCCTTCAATAAAATGTAATCAAATATTCTCATTAATGTCAACATTTATATACAATTGCCTCGTCATATGTTCGTACGTTATGTATACATAGTGAAATACTTGCAGTTGTTCTGGCATTTGTTTGGAATTGAACAGAAAAAAAAAAAAGTTAATCATCTCCTTCCAAAGAATTATGATACACAATAATACAACAGTAAATATTTCTCATTTGATGATATGATGTACATACTTAACTATGGAAGTTGTCAAGATCTCGGTGACAATATACTGTATGCCATTGAAACGGAAAAAAAAAAAAAAATTCAACCATATATCCTGGTCGCATTCTCAATAAAACATAAAATTATCCAACAATACCATCAACACAGAATTAACACAAAATAATTTTTGTTTTTCAACATTATTTTTCATCCCTTCCCAGTGTACAAAAATCAATTGTCAGATACTCATTCGATGCAGAATCGCACGCACTATAAAATCCCCCCATAACTTATTCCATAAAAAAATTAAAAATAATCCAAAATCATTAGAATATAAAAGTATAAAAAAATTGCACAAATTATGAATGAAGTTAAGAGATCACATCTGATATATATCCAACCGGAAGTTGAAAAATCAGTTCGTCGATCACTGGCGCCATCGGTGTCCTTTTACATGGACTAACCAATCCTATACACAAACACACACACTGACAAACAAACTCACACAAAAATCATCCCTATTTTCATCCACCACATTTTCCTTACACTCTTCTTTCATTCTCTATCCACACATTCACAAACATCTCCGCATATAAATATACGTATGTATTTTTTTTTTCTCAACATTTCCAGAAGCATTTCTTCATAAATATACTACAAGACACAACTACGAAAGAAATTCGAGACATGAACGGTGCATTGAGAGTGCAACCGAGCGGGTATTGCCTGACATATTGAATCGTCATAAAGCATTCGCGTGCATCAGCCCAAGCTCATTGTCCTGTCATTCACTCATCATCCCCCGCCATGAGCACGTGTGTGTATACACGTATATGTATATACATCTTCATAATAAATACATATATATATATATACATGAACATATATATTAGGTCTTGACGTTGGCAACGAAGAAGAATAATAATAAAAAAGGAAAAGAGAGTCGGATAAAAAAGGAAATAAAATAAACCACCCCTAATTCTTCTACGTAGCGGTGTTCTCTTCACTTCCTTGCTCTCTTCAGCTCACTCGCTCTTTCTCTTTACTTCAATGCCACCCCATCTATGATGATATACTAAAGCCCATCGGATTTGTGATTCAAGATATTTTTATACCGCTAGACTGTTGCGTCTCAAGACGACCACGAGGATTAGCGTACATATGTATATGTATTTTTTCTTTTTTATGTCAGTATGTATGTATATATGGACTTATATTTTGTAGTTGAATATATATGGCGGGTAGGTTGAGGGCGAGATTGTTGAAATAATAAACAAAAGTAAACAACAGTATTTATTTATATTGCATTTTCTATTTTCCCTCGAGGTTTATATAAAAATGAATGATTCAAGGGTGAATTTCATTATTAAATAAGTGCACCAATATTATTTTAATAATTTGGAGAATTTAATTTTTGTGGGAAAAATTGTTTAATTAAAAATTAAAATAAGAAAGAAAAATTGAATACTAAAGTTAAATTGCACAGTTATAATAAAATAGTATGTATGATGTATGAGGGGGTGAGAGTGGGTGCATTGAAGCAAATATATATTATTTTCATCACTTTTTTTCTCCTCATTCATTTTAAATAATTTTTTTCCAACTTTCTTTTCCCATACTTATTTCATTCCCATTTCATTCTGTGGCTTCATGTCAAATTCAAT
Organism: Zele albiditarsus; assembly: GCA_958496275.1. Taxonomy (NCBI): domain Eukaryota; kingdom Metazoa; phylum Arthropoda; class Insecta; order Hymenoptera; family Braconidae; genus Zele; species Zele albiditarsus. Next base: position 7,056,116 of record OY292410.1, read on the forward strand.
CAAACATGTATTCCACCATTCACTTTTTTCTCCACTAGTATCCATTGTCCGAATATACATTTCAGAAAACGAATAAAAAAAACATAGAATCATGTGAAAAAAGAATAATAAAAATGAAAAGTAAGAGAAAAAAAAAATGAATAAGGAAATCAATTTCCAAAGTCCGAAGTAAATAGTATGAGTCTATCAGAGAGTGCAAGAGGGGGAGGAAGAGTCCACACAATACAATACCTTCTCGTGACCCAGAAATTGAAAAATTTCTAAAGAAAAACTCGGTGGATTTGTCTTGAAAAACACACGTTTTTACCCCCTTGTATATTTTGTGTAGACCCTTCTTCACAAATATATTTTTTTCTTACTTTTTACTGAATAGAATTTTTTTTTCCCCTTTTTTACATACATATAATTTTTTTTTTTTTTCTACGTAACATTGCATGCCCTATAATTCGTCCCTACGTGAGACGATTTATTTATACAAAAATTGAGTGAATATGCAGGATACATCAACCCCATAGTCACCCAATCTCCAATTTTTTTTTTTTTCTCCCACTTTTTTTTCTCTTTTCATTTTCTCTTTTATTCAAACCCCTCTTGCATTTATGCACAGGGTGATCTTCCAAAAATCACGAAAAAATTTACCTGCAACCCAACGTCATTTTGTGATCAAGCTATTTTACACACACATATATACACAGATACATATACACACATAGATATAAACCCTGGCATGATATTACTTCGACGCATTTATTCACCTTTTTACCTTTTTTTTTTATCCTCCTCTCTTTTCTTCATTTTTTGGGGTCGAATGAACCCGTTTGTAAAAAAAATTCTCAGCATCGGATTTCACCCTGAAATAACGCTTTTTCACACAGTTTTTACGCAGCCACGATAAGAGGGGGGGTTCACCGATCACTTGGGATCAAAAAAAAAAAATAAAATAAAAAAGAAGTGAAATTCTACAATGCATGCATACACGTATATTCACATATTGAAGCATTTACGTATACAGCTTATATAAAATTATACGACGAATTTTTTCATTTTCGAGATTAAATTCAACGAACATTCTCATGATTGGGGTGCATTGGCGAGTGTCAATGTAATTTATTTATGTATTTTTGTACGTTGGTAAAAAGAAATGAAAGAAGGAAGGAAAAAAAAATATATCACTTATCAATATGATTTAATTATGATGTGAATAATTTTTGTTCATTTATTCTTTTCATTCTCAGTATTCACAAAATCAGTCTAAGTTAATTGATGATCAATAGATTTTTAATATTCGAAATTCAAATTTGTATATACGTTTGTATCATTCGGATTAATTTTAATGAAATTGATATATAATAATGATATGAATAATAGAATTATTATGAAAATTATTGGAATAACTTCTCCACTTCTATTTGTATTACAAAAAGAAAATAAATCTCAATAAGATTATCGTACTTATTGATATGATTACTGTGTTTCGTTATACTGAGAAATTGGATTCACTCTTGAAGAAATAGATCAGAAAACATTTTTCTCTCTTTATTTATAGTGATAAGAAATCAATCAGAATTTCTAGAAACTCTCAACAGACAAGATAAACTCATCAATCATCATGCATCAAAAATAAACACAAGCAATCTCTAGAATTTACGTAAAAATAATTATTAATATTCTACAAATTTTTTCGTGTGTAAAAAACATGTCCCATAAAAAAAAAAGACAACAATTCAATTTTCTTGTGTTGTCAATTCAAATCGTTGTGAATAAATAAATAAATAAATTCGAATGCGGATTGAAAAAGAGGACGTGTTATTTGTGAATTTCCTTGATCTTATTGAAATTTATTTCAGTTCCAATTGAATATTCAATTAATTTCACAGAATAATGAAAAATATCAGCGCGAGTTCATTGACTTGGTATAAATTTTTTTTTTCATCAAATTCATGATGAAAATTTAACTGTTTGATTAATCGAAAGCCTACGGACATCCCTCGAGAGTTGAAAGAATGATGTATAAATGTATGGAAAAAAAGAAAAAAAAAAAAAAAACCATTGCACATGATATTCATCAGAAAAGTATATGTATATATGTATTTGAACAGTTGAAATAGAATTGTGGCGACAAAGGGAAAAAAAGTTTGGTTGGATGGGCGGGCGGGTGGGTAAACCACTTTTGGGGATTGATTGATATCTCGCGAACTCTGAGGGTGGGCTCAATACATTATATATATATATATATATATGTATATATTTATACTGACATTAGTCTCTCTCTCTTTCTTTCACTCATTTTTTTTTTTTTCATTCTCATTCTCATTCGCTCTTGTATGAAATTAGCAATTCGATTGAAATTCAATACAACCCCTCTTGCATATACCTTGTTGAAACTCATTCAACCTTAAAGAAATACATTGACGTACTTTTGTGATGTAATTAAATTAATTTGGTGTATGCATACATTTAAATTTATTTTTTTGTATTTATTTTGGATGATAAGTGTCAATCACTGTTGGATAAATTACTTGATGATTAGATAAAATTATTTACAGGGAAACTATCAGGGTGAATGAGCTGAAACATTGAACTTTTTTGAAAGAATTGCCTCTGTCAATCAAACATTTGAAAATACTTTTTATTGCATTTTATAACAATTAATTGCTATCAAATAATTAATGGACATTTTATTTAAATTTGTTCATATTTTCATTTTTCACAGAGCCACAAAATTTGCTACCTATTGTGAAATAAAATTACGAAAGAAATATATCTTCTGTTCAATTTTCATAATATAATGTTGAGATCAGAAATGAAACAAAAAATATTTTATACATCAATAACTTATAATCATTCAATTTTCTTAAAGGTCCCATCTTGTCCAACTCTTCCCTATATACATACATATTTATTTTTCATTTTTATATACATAATGCGATCATGGGCATCTTCATATTGAGGTTATCGATATACATATATTAAACACTTTCAATGTTTACTCATATAAATACATATAAAAGCAACGATGTTTGATTTTTTATTCGACATATTACTCACAAAAGATAATATTATTGACACTTTATATATATACATACGTATATACATATATATAAATATAGCACAAGTGAGAATAGGGAGAATTTTAAATTGAAGGTGTGCCAACGTTGTTATCATTTTACCTGTTCGTTGGCACCAATATTATTTTTTCAACACATATTTTTATAAGATAGTAAAATTAATAATAAATAATAAAATGAAAGTAAAATATATTCATAATACGTTTGAACATTTTTTTTTAACCATTCAATATAACAAGATAAATATATTTATTTATTTATTTTTCCTATTTATATATTTAATCATCCATTCATTCATTTCATTTATTTTATTTTAATTACTTTTGCACTGGCATTAATTACAAAAATATGCAGACAAGATAGACATTGCAGAATTGCGTGCAGAGGTAAATCCTTCTGATGTCGAGTGAACATATATGCTATATAAAATATATATATTTTTCCTTTTCCTTTTTTTTTTCACTCTGATGTAACGAGACACGTCACGCTAATTAATTTTGCGTCGCATGGGTCTCTGTAACTAATAGTAATATATTTTTATACATTTATATGTATGTGTATATATATTTATTTATAAGCGACAACAATCATTTCCGCCCGGAAATTTTCTTAATGGCAATAATAAAAAGCAAAATAAATAAATGAATAAAATAATGTAAAATAATGAAGAGAAAAAAAATTTTAAAGTATCCCATATCTTTGAATTGTCAACAGAAAAATTTTCCATTGAAAAGATAAAATTTTTTCTTTACTTTTATATGTACATATATATATATATGAATTTATGGATGTATTTATATAAATGGATAAGAATTTCATCGGGGACATTATTTACATGTTTGATTACGCCCGTTTGTGAGTGATATGCACCGGCGCATTATTTCTCCCTATGATACTCTGTCGCCCTTTGCACACTCTGCGCACGCATTCCCACATATGTTTTGTATATATGTATGTATATATATGAAGTACTTACTACTACATCACGGACTATATAAGCGAAGTGATCACTTCGAGAATGCAGACGTGGACTCACCCAGCGAGCAATCTTGTCGCGAACAAATAAAATAAAATGAGAAATGAAGAGAATGAAAAAAAAAAAAAAAAAAGGAGTTTGGGAAAAAAAAGTCTCACGGGAAATCGAGGAATCTGTTCGACAGTTATTCTCAGGAATGATGCTTGCATATAAATAATTTGGATATATCGATGAAAATAGGATGTAATTGATTTTGGAGTATTGTTTGATAATTATGTAACTTTTATTTACTTTTCATTATATTAGTGGGTATCACACATGAATATACTATTACAACTTGACTGATTAAATTTACTCAGCTGTTTATCATATTCTCAGACGTCACGAGTAGATAAAAATAACCCGGGAAAATTACCCGAATATATTACCTAGAAAAATCCGGGTAATATCACATCAATTTCTCCATTTTCCGGGTAATTTTTTCTACAAACCTTCCACATCGTTCTCTCCTTTGCCATTCAACAATACTTACGAGTATATTTTCAACGCAATTCCCGACAAAAAATCAAAAATCTACTTTCAAATAATTTTCTTTCAACAATAATCATTTGAAATAAAACCAAACTATAAATTCATCCCCAATCTTTCGAGTGTCGGGAAAAATCCAATTTCCACATCCAAAAAAAAAATCATTAATTACCTCAATATTCCATTTCATTAAAATTTTATTCTCTCCCAAACGCATAGTGACAAATCACGTCTCCACGTAATGACATACAGTCCGTACATATTCATCCACGTCACCCAGTACACATCCACACATCCATCCAATTCCACATTGTATATATACAGTACATAAGAATCATTCGTCACGTAACGTACTTCAGGGTGTTAATCTATAATAGTCCCCTTTTGCACATTGCAACGTAACATCAATGCATCCATACTCACATATACACTCCAATATATAAATACTTGAAGCAATCGATCGTCGTTGAACGTTCGTCGCGAACGTCTGGAGATGCCAATGACACTGTAACGTCACGAGGTCGACTATATAACTATATATATATATAAACGAATAAAAGACAGAGAAAGAGTAAAAGAAACAGAATGCGTTCGAACGTGAAGTTCTCCAAGCAATGGGAATGCAACTAATATATATAGTTTGTTATGGTGCGAGTGAAACAAAGATGGTAGAAGGAAGGTGGATGAGAGACAAAACGGATGACGACTCGTCGCGTCCTCGGGTCTACCAGTTTTTCTCACTAAGGCCCCCGGGGGCCCGCGACGCGTCTTCCCCTCACTCTCTCTCTCATCTCTTCCAATATATAATACATTACGCATGCGCGACAAGGATGAAGAAGCGCGCGAAGCAATCGCGAAGCCCCGAGCGCATCATCATATTTTTCTGCAGGTTTGAACACGATCTTTTGTATCACTGTCTCGCTCTCACTTCCTCAGTTTGTGTTTATATTATTTGTTGTGTTCATATATCCATATATATGTTTATGTTTGAGTTGGTTATGTACATATATGTGTATAAAGTACGCGGTAGAGTGTACGGAGAAATATATTCGGCTTACACAATTGGCGGTTGTGAGAGCCAATCGGGTTATCGGTCGACAATTCTTATATCCCACCCATGACAACGATCAACGCAAATGCAATGTGTGTATGTGCATCTATATGATTTTATATTTGTACATATGTGGCGTTATGTATGAATTTTATGTATGGGGACGTGTGTATGTGTGTGTTCGTTTATTTTAAAGATTTTATATTTTTTTGCTGGGTGTTTGAGTGAACCGCGCGCGGTGCAAGAGAGGCGAGGGATGGGGATTGCGGTGACGGAGAGAGATGAATCAAAGGGTGCCGAGAACGTATATTTTTAAGTATTATAGGATACATGTATTTATTTATATGTGTGTGTGTTTGTGAATGTATGTATGTATGGATGGATTTATTATGTATGTGAGGAGATGCGTTGCGTCGTTATTTTCATTGTAAAATGGCAGCCGTCAGTTGGTTTGTTTTATTTTTGTTTTTAGATGATGGTTTTTTCTTTTTTTTTTTTGGTTCAAGGAGGAATTTTGAGTGGTCTTGTTTTCTTTATGTGATCGTGCTTTTGATAAATTTCGTTATGAGTTTGAATGAAAAAATGTTTTTTCTTTTCATTTTTACTTCGGGAAATATTTTCTTTTTTTTTTTTTTTTTCGTCTCACATTTTGGAATCATGAGTTGCTTTATCATGATTTCGGGATTAATATTAGCAAACCATTTATTAATAATCCATTATTTCATTTTTGTTTGGGAGAATAATTTCTTACACGCACAGAAAAAATGAAAAAGGAGAAATAACAATTTTTTTTTATTTCAATTCAGTTGATTTTCTCCTTTTTCCTTTCTACTAAACACTTATTGAATATTGCGTGCAACGTAAGTAAAAATGAATACATTTACACGCGTGTATGTATTGGGGTTGTATAAATATGTCCGAGTGCGAGAAATGTGAGAGAATTATTTGTGGGAAAATGCATAACGTGTGATAAAATATATAGAGCATATTAATAACCATATTTACAATATATATATTTATAATAATATTATCAGAGTGCATATGGCGGTTTATGAAACGTGAGACAAATTAATTAGTCTAAAACGAGCTCTGTAATATAAATATACAATACAAACAATGATTGTGAATGAATAGGCAGAAATGCAGTTTTAAATTGAATATTTGCTTTTTATTTCATTATGTTCTTATTTATTTTTTTTTTTTTTTCTTTCTTTTCTACTTCTTTCTCTTTTTCCATTGCGTGATTCTCACAGATATATAAATATAAGACTCATATCCGTGTTTTTATATACGTACTTGTATGCATAAAATTACGCATTTACATTTTGTTTATATATATGTGAATTAATATCATCGTAAAATAATCACCATGACTGATTGCTCGTTATAAGTATTAATCATAATTCCATATATACACACATAAGCAATATATATACATATATATATATATTTTTATTACGTTTGCATGATTATTTCCTTCATAATATTAATTACACAAAACATATTTATTTATATACACGAGAGGAAGATATAAAGAAACTGACGTTTCCGTGATTCGAATCAAAATATATTTGAATATATATATTTATTTCACAGATAAATAAATGAATAGATGAATAAATGAAATAGAGGAGAATAGAGAATTTTTTATGAACAGCTAAATTGTCCTGTCATTTTTCATTAAACCATTGTCAATTTTTTCAACATAGTTGTTCAATTTTTTAATTATCAAAATTGTATTTTAAATATTGGAAAATGTAAAATAATCTATTTTATTTGTTCACGCATTCTTGTTTAATATTTATTTGTATGAATTTAAAGAAGATTCATTCAATAATATAATAATAAAACATTAGTAATACCTATTCATTCATAAACAAATCAGAAAAAAAAATAAATAAAGCAGACATGCCCTTGAATTAAATCCAAACAAATAAAAATAAAACACATTTGCATCACGAATAAATAAAACAAAATTTCGTTCATTTCGTATTTGAAAATTTTTCTCTTCTCCCTCACATAATCTTTTCCCTCTCTCTTGCACATTAACAAAGGGGGTGACAAACATACACGCGCGTGCGCGCGCAGTATAAGTCTGTCACGGAAATGAAAAAAAATTGCGTAACGGTAAACTCCTATAGTGTTATATATCCTATTGTTAAAATAATAAAATGGAGTCCCGGGGAAAAGTTTAAAATGTTTGGAATTAGGGTGGTGCTACATATATATTACGCGTGCGCGCGCGCACTAGTCAAGCACCGTAGACAGAGAGGGATGATAAATTCAACCAAGTGGGAATAGTGCAAAATGTAAAGGATGCTATGGGGGTTGTATGTATATAAGGGTAGGTATACACAGATCCCATCTATAATATACACGAATTTTTCAGTAGCGTGTGCGCGGCACGAACCCTGCACGCACTCGCTCGTGCATGGATTTATATATATATATATATATATATATATACATATGCATTATATAGTATAGTTTTGTAGCGTTGGGACAGACGCAGATGCTCGGAAGCAGGAAAATGTGGTACCAAATGCCGACGACGTGTGTCTCGCCATTGTAATTTTTAAAGTTTTGAAACCCAACCATTTATATACCTCTTTCTCTCGTGGACTTTTACATTCCCTGCATTACCTTACCTTTATTAAACAATAAGAAAAAAAGCAAAAAAAAAGGATATTTTTTATCCCTTTGCTGAGAGTGGGGTAGTGGAGTAGGGGAAGATTATCAGTATATTTTTAAACTACCAATGGCACGTACACAATATCGTTTATTGGTTGAAGATTGTTTTTTTATTAATTTTTTCGTGGGGTTTGTGATCTTTTTTTTTTTTTTTGGTTTCATGGAGGTTGGTTTTTGGATTTAGTTGAATTGTTGGGGTCAATGGTATTTTCATTTACGAATTAAATTTAGGGATTGTTTTTCGTTGTATTAATATGAGATATTTTACTGTCGTTCATAAACGGATTTATGGGTTGGAAAATAATTTAAATGTAAATGGGAAAAATTAAGAATTAGATAAAGATTCATCGATGGAATGATGAAGAGAGTTTATATCAAAGAATTTATATGATAGCCATTTTATATAAGAACGCGTATGTAAATTACAAGCCAATGGAATGAAGAAGGGTTTGAACAACCCTCTGTTGAACCAACCCTCTCGGCTTTAAAATCCCCTCAAAATGGCGGCGAGTCACATGCAGATTGGTTGAAAAATATTATGTGGATATGTTAAACCATTGAGAGTTGAGAGTTACCTCGCGTACCGTTGGGCGTTGAAGGTGGTTTCGCGCTTGCGCCCCTAAAAAATGTACCACCCTTCTCGTTGCTTATATATATATATACCTCTATCAATGTCTGAATAAAAGAGGTAAAAAAATAAATTATAATACATTCACTTATGCCACTGATTAAAATACTTCAGTAACATTTAATTTATTTACATAATTTATTATAAATGTATTCAAGTGACAAATACAATTGTACCAATCTTCAGATATTTGTATATTAAAAAAATATATTATTATAATTATTATTGTTAATTATCATGAGCGGATAAATTTTAAATATCATAGAAAATTATTCTTACTGTGATTTAATAGAACATATTAATATCACAAATAATTTCATCAACAAGCCTATGTCAACTAAATAGTTGAACGAGTGTGAGTTCGCCCGTGCTACATATAATAGGGGTTGCACACTAGATGATCTCCAACGTCACATTACAAACAAACAAAAAAAAAGAAAAAAGGAAAATAAAACCATGTATGAAGATCTGAGGATAGAATAATTTCTGTAGAATATTACCGACTTCCGGTCGGCTTTTAAAATTGTTCAGTTATGAAAACCTATATCAAAAATAAAATGTGAATAAAATACCCTATCAATCATGTGTATGTGTATGTGTGTGTGAACTATTCCATTGTCATAAATTAATAGCGGCAAATATCAAACATCAAAAAGTATCCCGGATGTAGTGTCAATAATTTCCATTCACTCGGATTATTAATTTATAAAAATGAAATTGATCATTAAAATTTTTTTTATTTAAAAAACAATAATAAAAAATATTACCCCTGATTCTTTAATTTATTTACTATTATCAATTTATTATTTATATAGATTTTATGTATAGGGAATTAAAGTAATGAAGCGAAGAAGTAAAATAGAATCTTGAGGTGTTGCAATCATGAGTTTAAAAAAAAATAAAAGAACTCAATATAAATGTTAAGAATAGGGATGGGGATAGAGAGAATGAGTGAGTTGGTAGTGTGAGCATATATCTAGAGGCAACTCGACTTTTTCTCTCTGTCCTAAACACGATTCAATTTAGTCAGCTACCCTTGGGTCCACCTTCAAAGAAGAATCACCATTGGCAAGAGAGCACCCTTGTCTGCCAGACCAGCGAGTCCCCGGCCACTCCACTATTAATCTTATATCGAACGCTTTATCCAAACGCCGCGTGCGCGCTCGCTTCGCTTTTATCCCACTACTTTTACTCCCCCACTCATCCTCCTACAATCTTTTTATTTTATTCTCTTCTTTTTTTTCTATTTACTTTTTCCCTTTTCGTCCAACCGAGACCAGGAATTTTCAATTTTCCATTCTACTCGGCTTTCCTATCTCCTGTCCGGAGATTACAAAACAAGAAATAACATGCACTCTTTCTTTTTTTACGCTACCGGTTTATCTATTTTCATTTTTTTTTTAATACTTTTTCGCTAACGGTATTTTCATAATTTTTTTTTCATCAAATTGCAAAACTAGATATAGAATGCACTTTTCTACCCTCATCTTCATTCATTCCCACACCCTTTCATCAATTCATCATTATTTCAATAATAATTGATTGAATAAAAAATATTTAACTGATATCAATTCAGATATTTTTAAAAATAAAACTTACACAATTAAATATTTATTTTTCAATAGTCACTTGTTTGCTTCAATCCTGCAATTCTTCTTTCTCCCCCCCCCCCCATGTATTCTCATTCCAACCACTGTCACTAAGATCATTTATTTAATTAAAATAAAATATATTTAAATAATTTGGATTTGAATATCCCCAAAAGAAAAATACATAATAATATTTCTATTTATCATTGCCATTAATATTTTTCCTCTCTCTTCCTCCCTCCCACAATTTATTCCTCCATTTTGTTTATGTCTATGTAATTTGGGTGTTTGTGTGTGTGTATGTGTACATAAATGTGGGTGGTGAACTCGCATTCACAGTGGGGTTTATCACTGTCCAGATAACAACGATTTACCTACATCGCGATGCTTTCTTTTTCTTTTTTGTGTTTTGGGGGCTGGAGAATGTCTGAACATTGAGGGGGTTGATGAACAACCAAATGGGTTTGTCCAACCCTGTATAGCGAGAAAAATAGAGAGGGAGGAAGAGAGCAAAGAAGAAAGCGAGAGGATATAGTAGGGAAAAAGAATAAATACGAGTGAGAAGAGAAAAGTGGAAGTTGGCGTTCATCGCACCCAGCCAAATACTCGCCGATGGTAGCCACCTTGCATTCAGAAGTATTTCACTTTAACGGCCCCTCGGGGAATTGGCTGACCCGGCTCTCGAAAAAAAAAAAAAAAAAAAAGACCCTTCAACCATTTTCAGCATAATGGACCTCTACATTACTTATTCGCCCTCTCTCACTTATACTTGAGCCATTTGGTCATGTATGAACTCGCGTTGTAGTATTCACGTCGTTCGTCAAACGCAAAGAAATAATAATAGAAATACAATAATGTATTGAAATGTTTAGAGGCACGAGAAGAGAATGAACAGTTAAAGAAAATAATAATTAGAAAGAGAGTAAGTGATAGGATTATTTTGATAATTAATTTTAGAATTATTTTACACTTGTTAATATTATTTGCATATTATTTTTATTTTGAATATTGTCCAGATATCTTTGATTAATTTGATATATTATTGTTTGATGACAATTTAGAAATATGTTTAAGTATAATGTCACATAAATTATTTGAAATATTGTTCACTGAAGAAAACAATGAATTGATTTAATAATGAGTAAATATTTTGCTATTTATTGTTTGTAATAATAGTTATCATTTAATGTTTACAACGTTTTATAATTTCATTGCACATACCAACGCCATTTTTATTCAACGAATATAAACCTCAACAGGGGGATGAACATGAACAAGGGTAGCAAAGCAAGTTGTGACATGCAAACACCAGAGATTAAACGAAACCAGTCTAAGTTGAATGGATTTTTTTTTTCCTCGTTTTTTTTTTTTTTTTCAGGCTATGGCGTAGCAAATTTACGAAGCACACTGAACACACACTGGGAACATATATCCATAGATATACACCTATATCCAACGTATATATATATATATATATATATATATATATATATATATAAATAGCCTGCGGGGGTATTTCGTTCACCCTCATGGCCGCAAAGAAAATTATAAGACTCTCAGTGACTTTTTTTTTTTTTTCATTTATCAGAAGCGAATTTTTTGTGGCCAACAAATAATGAAAAAGATTTCTCGTTTTGATAAATTGCATTACGATAGACACTTCAATGGACTTATTAAATTAATCAAACTTATATCCCAATAAATATCGTAATAAATAGAAATGAATAAAAAAATCCATGGAATATTTGAAATATCATTTATCACAAATTTAATTCTCCAATTTTTTAAATTCGTTAAATAATCTCGAACAATTTTTCTTCATTTAATATTGATACAATCATTTTTTTTTTTTTTATCCTACCCCTCTGGATACTTCTGATGCTTCTAATGTTTCTGATGAATATTCCATACATACTGAGCATATATATATATGTGCATATGTATGAAAAGAAAAAAGAGAGAGGGTGGTCGAGGCCATTTTCACAATATTGATTAGCCGACGCCCTTAGTTAGCGCTGGACATATACATATATACACTTGTACTTTCTCTTCTTCTTTTTCCCTTCAGATACCATTTTCCCTTCATTTCCTTAACGACTTTCCACATACACAGACAGACAGACACACACACACATGTACATTTTTCTTTCATCCCCCGGCATCAGATATATAATTAAAATTGTTTTTTTTTTCTCTCTATTTCCATCAATATAATATTTCTTCTTTTCCAATTAAATAATTTCATTAATTATAAGAATATTTATATATACAAAAATTTGTATATAGAAAATTTTATTTGGAATTGAAATTATTATTATTATTATTATTATATTAATGGTGGAAACAATTGTAATGAAAAATAGATACAGGATAATTTGCAGCGGTGTGTAAATTAGAACGTGTTGAATTTTTATATTTAGACAGCAATTTTCTTCAGTTAGAAATTATATATTCAAAAAGAGTGTGTATTAATAGGCAGTAGGGTAAATGTAAACTTCAATATAGTCTCATTTATGTGAGTGTAGAATAAATGCTTTTGTTATTTTGAATTTTAACTTTGCCGGCTTTTATTTACGGTTAAGCCGACCATGAAGCATTACGATGCTCAGCCATATAGTAAAATTAATAAATTGTAGTAAATTTGAGTGAAATATATTGCTGTGTTTTACTGCGTTACAAAACGTGCGGCTATTCTTTCTCTTTCTTTTTTTTTTTTTTTTGCTTTAGTCATGAGCATATTAAATATTCTTTGTAGGCGTCGAAATGGTACTGTAAATCTTGTGTTTTACATTTTAGTTATTGTTTTTAAATACTTGGGAATGTTTCACATGTGAATTGTGTTAGAAAAAAAAAAAGAGAAGATGCAATATTTTTATGTGTTTTCAAAGTGGTGCTATACACTAAAGAGTACAAGTCTAGAAATAAATTCATGGATATTAGGATTGATATTTAATTTATAAAATAAATTTCATACAATTATTTTTCATTGATGAACTATTAAATGAATTAATTTGGAAATTAAATTATTCTAATTAGTAATATATTTTCAATACATCTCAAATTCATTTCTAATCAATTTTACAACACCATATCATAAACAAAAATATTACTAATAATAATATCACAATAAGATATGCCAAAACAAATATCTTACATTAAAATATTAATGTGAATTCACTTTAAATATATTCATCAATATTCTCTATGTCATGTTGAGACGAATACATTAAAGTTTGCATCAGAACAATAAACACACAATACTAATCAATAAATTCCTACATACATCCGGATATTATTCTTCAACTACGTCTTCGTATACGACACACAATGATAAATAATAAACACAATGAAAATCAAAGTTTTCATTATATTCTTACAATTAATTTCCCAGTGTGATAACAGCTACCGAACACGACACATCTCGTTCTCCAATTAAAGCTGTGTAATATATTATTATTATTATTATTATTATTATTATTATCAATTTAATATTTTTCTCAACCGTTTTGTGTCAAATAATTATTTTACAATATTTTTGGTTAAAATATTTTACACTGCGATATTCTTGAAAGTGGTGAAATCTTGGTGGTATTTTTGCTAATAATATTACAATCATGTGATATGGTGTTGCGTTACCTTTTTCCCCTATATATGGAATGTAATTAGACACTGCGAGCAGTCTGGAACAACAACAAAAATTATATATATATATATAATATATACATATACCAAATTGCGCTGTCGAGGGGTGTGCAACACGATTCATTGTTCACAGGCAGGGGTAAATTAAAGGAAACTAGGGAAGAAGTTTTTGGGAAAATGCATGATTCAAAGCAGAAACGACTAACACATAATATATGTGTATATATTATATATATATATGTGGAGAGAGTAAGAGATGCTGTGTGCGAGTGGGTGTGGAAGAAAAAAAAGGAATAAAATAAATGGGATATATTAAGGGGGAGAGTTGGTTGCTAATTATGGTACCGTGTATTTTTGGTCCAGGGGGGATGAAAGAGAATGAAAGCCATTTTGTATATACGCACATATATATATATATATATTTATTTATTTATTCGTGAGTGCGTGGGTGTTATTATATTGGATGTGGTTGGCTTGAATTCGATTATATGTACGATAAATTATCGAGAAATATTGATGGACTTATTTTGTGTTAATTTATTTTATTTTATTTTTTATTTTTGTTTTTGTTATGTAATGATGAGAGATTGAGTATTTGAGATAGAGGTGGACTGTATATTTATTGGGGGTGGGATATTTAAATTAAGTTGAGGAAATTAAAAAGACATATGTGGATTTTATGATTGAGAAAGTTCGGTGAGGTGTTGTACTATTTTTATATATTTCATCGGTATTGATTGTTGTTACTTTGATTATATTTTTTTCGGCAATGTAATCGAACAATTTTGAAGTTTAACCAGTAAATTCTGACGGAAAAGCGATGGCTAATCGAATGGTGTTAGTAAAAAATTTTAATTATGTTATCATTGTAGCGAAAAGTTAGATTGAACGAGATGATGTTTTTTAAATTTTGAATAGGGTGATGTTTGTCGTTTAATTGGGTGAAAATTATTGGTAATGGACTGAGAGGTGAATGTAACACTATACGATTCCTCAAAAAAATTACACATATTCAATTATAACGAAATTTTTATTGCCATTCTTCAGATTCATTTAAAATTCATGGGATGTGCAATTACTTACTGTTAAATTATCATACATAATTAATATTTCATTTCTTTTATTTATGTTTTTCTTTTAGGAAAAGTTTGGAGGGGTGATAGTGAAGTCACGTGGCGAACTGAACAACAACAGCAACAGCAACAGCAACAACAACATCACCAAAGTAATTTTAAACGTGTCTCGCCAGTAAACGCGTGTGCAACGACAACAACAACAACGACGACAACGACAGGTGGTGGTGGAGGTGGAAATGGTGGGGCGTCGTTACACCCTCACCTGTCACCCCCAATTGCTGCGCCTGTGACCACCCCAGATCACAGAACTGCCGCCACACTCCAAGCTCGACAGGGAATATCGCCAGGTAATTTATTAATTTCACAGATATAAATCTTTTCTTTTTTTTTTGCCCTGTAACCCACAATTATTTTAAAAACTATACTTATTATTAATGGTTAAAATTTCGATGCATACTCTTTATATGTATGGACTGTCATTTAAGCTATTGGGATTGATCAATGAAAATGACCTAGAGAAAAAGATATATCTCCAAAAAATATTCATATACAATAATAAATTAGAAATAATAAAAAATTATTTGTATTGTAGGAACAAAATGTTGAATAATTGCGTCCTAGAAAAAAAAAAATTGACTACACCCTGTCGATTAAAATATTTATACACTCAAATAAAACACTTTTACTTCCCTTTGACAGTGATAAACTTGTTATAAAAATTATTCTCCACAATTTCTATCTGTAGCCCATTAAAATTCTTGCAATTTTGAATATTCACTCACATAGATAAATTAATATACATTTTTATCTCTATTATTACTTTTTTTTTTTTCTCTCTCTTCACTGTAATTGAGGGGTTGATTTTTTTAGTACACCGACAACCATAAGGAATGCGAATGTTTTGGAATTTAAATTCCCACTAGCCCCCTCTGACCGTATTTCAACGCTATTTCACCCTTAAAATCGCTTTTCATGTCCCTTCAGATTTTTTTTTTTCCTCATACTATTTTTTTTTTTTTTTTTCAACATCACCAACTGAAGCGCGAACAGGCGAAAATACTCACGAGTGGGGCACTCTTGTATTGAACTTGAAGAAGGGTGTATGGTGTAAGACGTTTTTTTTTTTTTTCCTTTTTTTCGTCCTTCTTTTTTTACGTCCTCAAGTGGGGCACTTTAAATAATGCAATAAGCCTGATGTCATTTGTCTGGACAATGGTTTATGTAGTATGTGCTCACCACACTGACATTCCCTTCTGTAATATCATAAATATATATATATATATGAGTGTATATTATATTGAAAACGTAAAATTCACGTTCGTCGACGTGAAAAATTTTTATTCAATAGAAATTGTTGAATCAGAAGACAAAAAAATATTACAGTATATTTAAACCTTGATACCACTAACTTTAATATAATAACAACAATTATTTTATGTTTCAAAAAAATTAGTCAAGATAAATATTGAAAGGGAAAATAATTGTGAAACATTTAAGCAATAATAGAACATAAAATATATAGTTCGCAATTGTTTATCAAAAATACAAAAAATCACACTTTCCATAAATTATTACCCCTATTTCACAACACATTTTATTACTATCAATATCAATAAATTAAAATATCAAATAAACAAAGTGAAAAAAAAAAAAAAAATAGAAAGAAAAAAAAAAGGCGAAAGGAAAATATATTTATCTATTTTTCCTTTCTTCCTGAATATATCGATTCTCGTCCGGAAACTTAAACATTGGAAATTGAATGAGATAAAAGGACGATTGTAGAGATGGTAAAAGCGTCGAAGTAAAGTGGGTGGAGTAGCTACAAGAGAGAGAGAGAGAGCGATTGAGGGAGTGAGCGAGTTCTTTAAGAAAGAGTATATGCGTGATCTTTGTGGATACAACGCGCGGCTCTTTTTCGTTTGCTTAAATAAACATTGTTTGGACAATGGAAACTTCGATGATGGAAACAGAGTGAGCGAATAAGAGCAACACTGTGAATAGATAAAGTGAGTAAAAGAGATGGAAAAATGATGAGCAAGGGACGCTCTGTTTTTTTTTTTTTTTTTTGAGTAAAGCAAGCTTCTCTATATACAGTTTGCCGCAAAAGAGGGAAAGAGAAAAAAAAAAAAAAAAGGGGGAAGAAAGAAGCGGCGACTACTTCGCGGCATGTTTAATGCATCACTCAACATTTCCATGTCAAACATTCGCTTTGACTCGCAGAATTTAAAACCGCACCGGTGGACTTTATGCATATATATATATATAGATATTTTTTTCATCCTTTTCGGGACATTCATATGTTAGATGATGTTGGTAAGAGGAATAATTCCAATCGCTCAATGGGAAAAACTAGCCATCTTTATTTATTATTCTCATATTCAATCATTTTTTTTTTGTCTTCGTTGAATGTGAAGGAGGAAAATAAAAATTGTTTTTTGATATTATATCAAACTTCCGTTCGATTTTATTTATTTAATACTATATATTTTTTATCTGTGTGATAATGATGATGATGATGATGATGATGATAATAATAATGGTTAATTATTTATAAAAATAATAAGTGAAATATTACTTGACGAAATATATTTTAAAGATTCTTGAGTAAATAATCATTATCAAATTCTCACATGAACAATTTTGTGGTTATTGTTTTTATTTTCCGTTACATGTACACTTGTTGAGTAAACTAATGTATATTTATTATTGTTGAATTGATATAAACGAATAGTATTGATGAAGAATAATTTCTCTCGAGAGAATATTTAGTATAATATATATTTTATTTCTTTTTATCATTTTTGTTCAACTTTATTGAGTATTACAATATTTACGTGTATGTTTATATGTATATTTTATTTTTTTTTATTCATATTTATGTGAGAAAGGATATATGTATCCTTAAGGACACAGTGAACGAATCGAGAACACAAGTGTAATAGTTTATTTTCACATTAAAAACACTGTTGTAAATATGTGTGTACAAGATGAACGACGAATTTTTCAAAAGCCACGATAAAAAATAAGATAAGGGAAGGGAAAAAAACAAAATATGAAAAAAAAGAAGAAGGAGAGAGGGAAGAGGGTCAGTTGAAATATGAACACGCGAAGGACGTTTGTGTATATAGGGAAGCGCGTGCCACATGTATCTCTATATATGTATAAGATTGCCACTATGTTTAAAGGCCACGCATGGTCACTTCACTGAATCCTTTTATGATCCTTTTTCCCTACTTTTTCATTCTCTTTTATTTATTTTTTTTTTTCACCACTAAACACTGGAATCGAGCAATATTTTTATATATCTATATACACACGTGTGATAGAGACAGTGAAAAGCCACAATGATATTCACTCAATCGTTTTCTGCATCATTGAAACTTGAACAATAAAAAATGTGAAAAAAATTGTAAAGAGACAAAAAATTTGTTTTTTCTCAATAGTAAAAACATTTTTTTTTTTTTTTTTTTCGCCACCTCGATTTTATATTGGTGACGAGGGAATGAAATTTGACGTAGACAAGGGTATAAGTGAGGAAAGAGTTATATATGATGGGGAGGGTGGCGAGGGGGTGGCGGTTGGTATTGGGATTTGTGAAATATTGGCTACATAGATTTCAACTATTATTGCCGAGTGTAAAACATGGCGACATTTGGCGCTAAATCGATCAGGGGAAAAAAAACTTATACTTATGTACTGTGTAGTATAACACCGGGTGGTACGTTGAGAAAAATAAATATGTAACACACACCCCTATGTGTATATATACATATGCATTTTTCTCGATACACAAAGGAAATGGTAACAACGTGACAGTTTGAAAATGGACATTGTATAAAAGAATTTTTTTTTCTATTTGTTATTCAATTTAACTTTCGATGATATATAATTTTTTATTTCTTTTTTCGTATTATTGAAACATATTGTTCTTATTGTTTGTTGAATAAAATTGTATTCAAGGTTTCTATTTTGAATAGTATAGTGAAAGAGATTTGATATAATATTAAATCAAATTTTAAGAACAAATTTTTTTCTAACACTGTTGATAAATATTTTATATGAATTCGAATAAAAATGATTTTTTATTGCAGTTGATGAATGCTAAAAATAGTACTGACAGTTTGTAATCTACATATTTGTATAATTGATGTATTGGTAATATTTAATTATTACTTCAAGAATTAATTTAATAATCGAACAATAATACTTTTTAAATATCCATTTATATTTTCATATGCATTTAACAGTTTGTGAATAGATATAGGGTTCTTTTGCTTTTGCTTTCTCTCGTTCGTATTCTCCCTATGTGTTTGTTATCCATGTCTTCCGATCTCGTGATCCAAATTGAATTCTGATTTACTTCACAATACAGTAAAAAGAGCAAGACAAAGAGTAGCAGTATTGCCAGCCAAAAAAGAGGGCTCCATATCCCATTCATAATAAAACTCGGTTGAACATAGTTGAAATTATTGAAAATAAATCATAAATGATGTAATATATTACATTATGTGGAGTTAACAAAAATGATATATTCCATTTTTTTTTATCATACATTAAATATTGAATTAAAATTAATTCAAGAAACATTTTCTATAAAATCTCAATTTTTTAATCCTCACATTTTCATTTGGTTATAAATGATGAATTAATCAATAAATCTCCTCGTGATCAATTGTTCAAGTAACATATATTCGATATTCACAATGTTCAAAATTTATCAAAAATAAAAAATGATATGTAAAAAATGAGATAAGAAAAATTCTTTTTTTTTCCCATTGAAAAACTTCTATTTATTTTTTATTATTTCATTTATATTTACAGTAGACAATTAAAAATCTATTTTGACAATTATTGTTGACGAATTATCATGGAACAATAGTTGAGAAAATTTAGAAAAAAAAAAAAAAAGCAACAGTAAAATATAGTTTCCGGTTTATAATAAATTCCTCAATTTTTTTCATTTACTTTTATAATATTTATATATATTCACAGTAAATAAATCACTACGCGATTAATCGATTACATTGCATATACTATATATATATATATAATATATATATATATAATATATATATATATATAAAGAGAGAATTGCTCGACTATAAACTCGCTTGCGCTACAACGTTAATTTTTTGAGATCATAATTTCAGATACGGACCAATACCTGATGGCTTGGCGCGCGCATCTTACGTATTTATTCTTTTTTTTTTTCTCTTCATTTCACATTGAAAATGGCGGCTGTGTGTAGGCAAATTGAGGTGAGATTGGAGGTCAACATTTCTGCCAACCGTTGAGGCATCATCATATATTTATAAACCCATACATATACAAACACTCACACACTTACCAACAATATTTCGTATATAAACTTAACAACAATCTACAGGGTGATCACATCTAAAATTAACTCGAAACAATTTTTGTATTATCAAAATCTTTATATCTCACTTTTACTCTTCAACAAAAAAAAAAAAAAAAAAAAAACACTCTTCATTTCATTTAAATTTTAACTCTCACAAAATTCTCCTTTCAATTCCAATTTTATTATTTCAATCAAAATTAATTTAAATAATTACAAAATTATTTTTTCATTTACACCTGAAACCAATTTTTTTCTTCTTCTTCGCTAATTATTATCCAAGGTATTTTATTTCCAAATAATGAACAATTGGAAATGATATTATCACCCGGTATAAAGAAAATTCACCATGAGAGTTGTGCGTAATGCCATGAATCTTATATGTGGTATATTCCGAGCTATAACGTGATTATTATAAAGTCAATACGTTGCTAACTCATCAGCCAACTCCGCCCTCTAACAGCCCTGGTAATATGCACTGGCCAAGAAGTCAGTTACGCCGCGCGCACACTGTAATATATATATATATATATTTGCGCGCCACAATTTTTTATTTTCATTTTATTTTCATCATCATTTTTTCACCTCATGGTTCACTTGAGTTAAAACGTGTATAAGTGGTTGGCCTATCTATATTGGTTGTATGTACACTTGAACGTATAGGTATTCTCTTCATGATCACGATCTTCATGCACACATGTATGTAAACATATATATATATATATATATATATATGTATGAGGGAGTGGGTGTATGGGTACATATGTGATGATGTAATATGAAAAATGATCAATAAAAAATGACTTGTAGTTCGCAAGTATCTGTTATATACTCATGAAACTGACTATTAAAGTCACGAGCTTCAGCAAAATATATTTTTCAACATGGTCAAGGTCTTATAAATTTATTTATTTATTTTTTGTTATTGTTATTGATATTGTTATTATTGGTTAATAATAAATAGTAAAGTGTTATGTAGGCTTTAGTTGGGTGGATTGGATTTTTTTTTTTTTTTTCAATGGAGTTGTTTAGAATTTGGAAATTTTTTATTTATTTTTTGATTAAACTTTATCTTTGGGGAAAAATTTTTTCTATTTAATTGTTTTATAATGTTGAAAACGTTTCAGCTCCGGATACAATTAGGTGAGTGTGGTAGGTTAGAGTATAAAAAAATTGAGAGAAATAAAATATTTATTATTTGTTTTTCAATAGAATTAAATCAAATAAATTCGTGAAAATTTTGTTTCTCATATCAATGTATATAACATGAGAATTGTTACAAGGATTTTTCACAGCTGTTGAATGAAAAAAAAAAAATGCAAAGAGTAAGGGAGATGATGATAGAGTGAGAAAGCGAGTGTAGTATCGTACACTGGTGGTTTTAGGGTCAGAGGTTAAGCGGCGTGATTGAGTCTTGCTTACAAGGAGCCGCCCTCTGTTGTAGTATTTCTCCATCATTCTCTCTATCCCTCTTCCTCTCACTTACTCTCTATGGAAAAAAGAAAGCCATAATGCAATTTGAGCTATAATACTTGACTTTAAATTGAAAAGATTGCCCGAGGGATGTGAGGGAGTTTGTGTTGTATAAAGTAAGCAAAAGACGTATAGAGAAAATTGAGAATGTGACAGAGGGTTAGAAAAAGTTCGAGCGAGAATATGTTCTGACATTTTTCTTTTTATTATTTATTTACCAAATAATTTATATTGTATTGCAAAAATTATTGTTTGAACAAATTCAGCAATAATTTATATTGATTTGAAATCATTTTTCTTTCATTTTGTTAATATAATTATTTGTTATTTATTTATTTGATAATTTTACTTATTTAGAAATATTTTTTGTTTGTTTTTCTTTTTTATTCTATTTTGTAATTTATTTGAATTATTGTGGTGTTGAAATAAAAGTTAAAGAAAATGTGGAATGTCTTTCTTCATCGTTGATGATGAGCTTGTCACGGTAGTCGGTAGAAGCGTGCAATTAATGTCTTGAGAATATCGTTTATGATGCTATAAAGAAGGATAGCATGCATCGATTAATAGTCTCAACATGCAACATTATTTTGTATATAAATACATATGTATGTAGATGCGTGTGTTCGTTGTCGGAAGTTACAGGGTTCATTTAACTATATGTCTGTATATGTTAGAAATATTGTTGTTTCGTTTATTTTTTATTTACTTATTATTTATTTTGGTTTTTTTTTTCTTCTAATTTTCGTTTTATTTTGTTTCTTTACACTTTTTAATGAACAATAAAAAAGATAATTGCTCTTAACTACTGATGATAATATGTTAGGAATGGATAAATAGATGAAGAAATGAATGGACAATTAAAATTGAAGATACTTGGGGTGATGACCTGGAATATTTGATTGTTTTTTTTTTTTATTGAGAAATTTTTATCTTGAAAATGGTTGGGGATAAAAATGTGTATGGGGAATCAAAAGTTGCGTTATTTCTTGAGAACAATTTTAAGACTAATTCTATTTTTTTATGATTAATATTGTGAGAGCTATGGAATTATTAATGTGTGTAAAGGTGTAATTATTTATCCATAAAAAAATTATTTTGTCAGTAATAATTGATGAAAAATTGATAATTTTACAAATATAAATCACATTTTTGGCCACTATTCTTCTCTCGATTTAATAATATTTGTCGTTGGCAAGAGCACAAAAAATAATTGACAACGTTTATTTATTACTGAGATTTTTGTAAACTTTAAATTGTTTACAAGAAATACATTGAAAAATGTTAATGATAAATCTCAAGTGCATGAGTGTTGTACAAAAATAATTTGAATATAATTAATTATCATTTCTTCCTGTTTCTTTTTTTTTTTTTTTCGGGATAGTAAATGAATTTATGGTCAAATTCTGAAATAAATGAGACTAATACCACAGTGGGTGGAGAAATATAGAAATAAAAATGAGAAAGTGTGAGAGAAAATTGCAGTTGGGTTTAAAGACGAAAGAAGATAAATCAGAAAGTTATATATATATATATATGTGTTTAAGAGCAGCTGGTTCTCGTGAAAATTGCCCTTATACACTTACCATTGTCCATTGACTGCGGTGTGGCCGCATATTATTTTGGAAAATCATCATTGGGCCCCTCTTTTGCCTGCTAATTTCAGGCGCACTCATCTCTTTAAATTACTATCTACTTCTTGCTGACTCCTCTGCATATAATAAGCCATTAGGCTTCATATATATATATATATATATATTAAGTATATAACCATAGACACATACATATATAAATGTAGAGAGAAAAAAAGAAAATGAGCATATGGAGTGCGTTGTTGAATTTATTTCAAAATTTGTCTCTATAAGAAATTCAATAAAAAAATTATCAAGGGATATTTATTTTACAGAAAATAAAAATTATTATGTCTACTTGGTTTGAAAATGAAGAATAATTCTATAACAAATGATAAATAGTACAACAATTATATATTTATTAAAACTTTTAATAACATAAATTACGAAAAATTGAAAACTGAGCTCATGATTTATTTAAATCTATCAAAAGAATTGAATACATTTATTGTCAATTTTATTTACCCAACTTTTTTAGTTGAATATAAATAATATTCTGTGTATATATTTTAAATAAAAATGTTTATATTTATTATATATGTTTATTTAATATAATTTTTGATTTAAATGAAGTCAAAGTACAATTGACAAAATAAAATATGAAACAATTTTTTTGAATAATAAATTATCAGTAATAATATTCATTACACAAATGAAATTTTTCGTATCAACATCAAATGATTATAATTTAAACAATTCTTTTTCCTACTTAGACATTGACAAATAAAATAAATTATTTGTGACACTATATCGCAAAGTAATTTAAAAAATTCTTTTATTGTAATGCAAAAATTTCAGCGATGTAAACGACAAAAAAAAAAAAAAAAAAGGGCAGAAATGTTTAAGCACGCTCCAGAAATAAAACGTGGTCGAGATTGTAATGAGAGTCTTAAGATGAAGGTATATATATATCCTACTTGGATGCGTTGGCAGTGCACTGTGTGAGTTCTAACTGCAGTGACCCATCATGGGTTTGCTATGGTGCTGCAACGTAGCCACTGTTGCCCATGACATTAGCATGTTACTCGAATGCCGCGCGTTCGGAATTGCCGAGAATTGGAAAGAGAAGAGAAAGAATAAAGGACGAGAAAGAAGAAAAAAAAGAAAGAAGAATAGGAATAGAAAAAAAGAGGAAGAGGAAGTGAAAAAAAAAATAGTAAAATAAAATTCTTGACCCATCTCGTCGCAGGTAGTCTCATTCCAACGACTCATTACAATTGCTTTTGTATATATAATATATTCCAATTCACATTGCACTCTCTGTTAAGTCACGTCACTCATTTTAAAATTAAAAAGAAAGATGTATATGATAAAATAAAAATGAAAACAACAATTTGGAAACGAAATAGAAATTGTGAATGAAGATTGTTTTAATTATCAACAAAATTTAGTTCTGTTCAAAATAGCTACTGATAATATTACTTAAAAAAATTACTATGTATATTATTAAAGAATCACATTGACATTGTGATGAAAATTGATATATAAAATGATACGAAATTTATAGTTAAATTTTATAAATTCGAAGACTTTTACAATTAAACAGATTATCTTATTACAAAAATATGAATGTGGTGTGAAAAGAAAAAAAATAACTGCCGTAAATTTAACCAATATAAATTCATGTAAATATAAACTTCAACATTGTTAAAGTTGCAATAAAATTCTTGCTTTGAATTCATCAATCATTAAACTTTCATCAAATATAAAATCATACAAAAAAAGAAACCTTATTAATCATTGACTATTGATTATTGTGAAATTTTCTTTTTGATTGAAGAGTATGATTGGGAAAAGATTGGACAAAGTGACATTATGTCATGTAGTTAAGGCATATGATACAGCTAAAAGTGTGCCCTCTGTGGCATCATTGACAACACGACCTATGACCTTCTACTCGACCTCTGTATATGAATAGTGGCACACGACTCTTTTGCCAAAGTAATAAACATATATATATATTTATGTTTAACGTAAATGTGGATATGTGGATGTGTAGAGTGGACAATGACGAACCCCCCTTACAAATCTCGCTTGACCCCTAAGTTTTTCTACTATTGTTTGATACAATGCACATTCACTCGCCCTGACATTTGAAAAATATACTTTGCTATATATCAATATGTATATTGTGTATATTGTGTGTATACATTATAGGTGAAAGGACCAGTTTTGATCAATTTTTATCCACCCATACGAGTTCATATTGACACTGGAAATATTTTAATATTCAATTATTTATTTGAGAAAATTATTGTGGAAATATGTTGATAGATATGCGAATTGTATAATTGGAATAATTGAGTGTAGATATTGTTAAATATTTGAATTAATTATGTATTTATGATGTTTTATATTACATTAGAGTTAATTGTGATTTGAACATGTTGATGGAATTATGTATGTATTAGTTAGTTTACACTGGAATCAATTTTTTTTTTACTCAGTTATTCAAGCATTTTATAATTATTGATAGTTTAGTTTTTTTTTGTGAGAGTTTTTCTTTGATTTCATTAAATCAATCGGTTTTATTCTTTAATTATATAATCATTTATGACGAGTCTAGGGTAACTAATTGATTGTGGTACATTAAGTATCAGATTTGTGAATACAAGATTTTTATATATAAATGTATTTGTTAGCGATTTTTCTTTTGTTTCAAATCATGATTATTACGTAAATCTATACTGTAAAAAACTCGTGTAATTATTATTACTATCCCATGCATTTTAAATGAATCTGAAGAATGGCAATAAAAATTTTCTTATATAAACTCGTATGCATAAATTGGACAATCAACATCGTTATAATTGATCAGAAAGACTTAACATACGAGTTTAATTATTAATTCATAATGTATATGTGTGTTTGGTGTTATAGACAACGATACAATTTAATTTCCAAGTGTGAAAAAATTATATGAAGTGGATGATGTCGAGTTGTTTGTTATTGTATGTACGATTATGCTGGTGACAAAACGCAACAAATTAACTTGAACTTTTTTTTTTTTTTTGCTGTACTCAATGACTCTCTCACTAAACAAAAACGAATAAAATTAATCTAACAATACTGAATAGCTCCCGAAATAATGACAAAATCTATCTATATATAATCAACAAAAGAAAAAAAAAAAAAGAATTTTAATTATTATTCCCATAAATTTTCCCACAAAATTTAACGCAACGTTACAAATTAAAGTCGCGTGGCACTTTTATAAATACAATTTGAAAAGCGAAACGTTATATATTTCAAGTTTCTCGCCCAAAAATTTGTCCAATAGTTTTCTCTCCCCCTTGTCCACTCACAAGCACAACTGTGAAATAGAACGCACAATTAAGCCAATAATTCACTGCATATACGCGACTTTATATACAAGAGCACGCGCGCGTGCTCTCTGACACATTTACACATTTTACATATATAATACATTATATACAAATGTATAGCGGAAAAGCGGAACGTAAAATCCACGCTCCACATTTTTCCTCGAGAGCTTATATACATATACATATATATATAGTTGTGCGTAGGTTAACAATAATGGCCACTGACCATCGGCCATCTCTCACAATATATATATATTTTTTCCACCCTATCCCCTTTTACATACGATGATTCAATTCGACAATGGACCATTCTGTGATGGACAATGCTCCGGTCAAATGCAGAGAGAAATATAGTGGGAGAGCTAAAGTGAGACAAAAATTTCAGTGGCATAATGGCAAAAGTGAGAAAGAAAATGTGGCCGGCTGACCCCAAACCCCTGAAGCGTGGGTGTGTGTGCCTCCTGACTACTTACATCTATGCATCAATGCAAGCTTCAACATTATGTTGGAGAAAATAAATGAGAAAAAGAAGGCGGAAAAGTATAGGGAAGAAAAAAATAATAATAATGATATTCTGTGCGTGCACAAACGCGTTGGAGAATAAAATGCAATTTTTTGCGGTTGATTTGAACGTTTGAATTTTATTTGGTTATTTTCTTTTTTTTTTTTGATGATGAAAAATCGTTCTGGGAATATCTTTCTTGTGTTCAATTCTGGTGGGAGAATATTACTTTATATTTATTATTGATTGGAATAGAATTTGATTGATTACAGTTGATTTGAAAATTTAAATTTTTATTCGTAATTTTTGTTGTGAATGAGAAAATATTGTTTGGTATGTTAAAAATTTTAATATTTTTCAATGGAAAAAAATATCTTACGGGTATTCATAATGTGAAATTAATTTTTACTTCTGGCAAAAACAAATATTATTCACTAATATCAAAAGTCTTATTAACAATAAAAATAAATTCCCAAGAATTCATTCAACGTAATGAATTTCAATTGTTAATATCTCTAAATTAATTGTTGCAACGAATTGTCCCAGCTATATTTATTTAAATTGTAGGAAATGACTACTGCTAAATATTCTTCCGGATTAAATAGAATGTAGTACAGTAACATACTGTATCGAAAGGTTGCCGGGTGCAGGGATAAGAGGTAGAGCGAGTGAAAGAGATGAAAAGTGTGCGCGTGCCACAGTTTCCCTGTTTCAACAATTCACCCTCTCCTGAAATCGTCATCATCAATAGCCCCTTTCGATTCTTTACCCTCTTTATAACGTTCTCAATGAGGGTTCGACGGACTCTACATGAGCGCATTTAAATTGTTAGAAATATTGTGTGGCATGCAATGAAAAGCAAAAAGCAGAAAAAAAAAAAACAAAAAATAGATAAACGCCTGAAAAAAAATAATATTCATTTACTTTCATATTATATATTTTTTTAATTCAATTTTATTTTATTCTTTTCGCACAAAAATTATGAGAACACTCGCGTGATGTACGTGAATATATACTTGATATAATTGACGTGTAATTAATATTGATTGTGGTAATTGTATATATACGTCGTGCATGTAATACATTTAGAAAAAACAAAGTGAACGAGAAAGAAAAAAGAAAGAAAAAAATGTGGAAAGAAAATAGAAAGAAAGGGAGAAATAAAAGTTGAATCATTGAGAACGTTCTCTTCGAGTGTGTGTTTGTGTGCTGGTGGGAACGGACGTTTTGGCGTCTCATTCAATTGTTAAATAATATATCATTGTCAGTATTAGTTGAATTAACAGCTGACCACGTGATGAGGGCACTGGTAATAATTAAACCAATTGATTAATTAACTGAATTAAATTAATTTTTTAATCTGCACATCGATCTGGATGGAAAGTAATTGAGTGTATTAAAATATAGTAATAGATATACATGTATCTGTATCAGAGTAACAAATAAAATTGTCCATCAATTGAACAATCAGCATTTACAATGGATCCATTAGAAGAATAATTTTATTCATTATTTTTTTGTATTTTTCGTGGATTATTTAATTTATATTATCTACTTCATTTTGTAATGATAAAATAGATGTTTCAAACTTTGAGAGCTGTTGTTATTATTATTATCATTATTAATATTTAGTTCATTGTCATTTTAAAAATATTTATCATTGTATAATTATTATATAATTAATAAGGAATAATAAAATATTCTTCTTCTCCAACTAATTCAATCCAATCCTCTTCATACACCCACGAAATACGATTTCATTATATCAACTCGTCTAATATTCCATGACCAATAATCATTTTTTCAATATTCACAATCACACTATTAAATACTCTCTCAATATGTTAAATTTACAAATACAATTTTCTACAAAACTCATCATTCATTGCACTTGGTAAATAAAATATACATTATTATGGGAAATTCCCCAAAATGACATTTTAATTGCCACACATAATTATCATTAATATATCCATCCCAAATTCAGTTACATTGTTATTTTTTTTTTTTTTTTACATTATATAAATCACTCTTCCCACAACTACACAAATGCATAATATAATATTATAATACACATGTAAACATTGCACAAAATTAAAATAACATTCATCTCCAAATGCAAACAGATTGAGACTGTAAATAAATATTGAATGATTACACTTAAAATTGGATTTATAATGTTTACATTATTTTTATTATTGTTAAATATACATAAATTAAATTTTAAATGCACATACCTTTTGTCTTCACTAAGTAACATTCTATGTGTACATATAAGATATAGATAGATATCTCAATATATGTATATAGATATTGGGGAAAAAGAAATACGTTTCTATAATTTAGTAGGCAGAATATACGGTTATATATAGTTAAGAGTGAAACGTGGCGGGTTGCGGGTGAGGATCAGGGGCGAATAATGTATGTACCCTCGTGGTGAGAAAGAGTGCTAGGGAGTGGGATGAGTAGTGTGAGTGAGAGAAATAAGTGTGCGGGGGTGAACGAAATACACTGTTAGAGTAAAAGAGAAAAGTATATAGACCCCAGAACATCTGAGAAGAGGGGCAGTGTGCTGACCATCGCGAACGGACAGCTCTTTTGGCTCAGCAGTAGACAAGTTGCCCCCGACTGGCGAACTTCAACAGAAATTTTGTGAAATAATAATAATAACGAGAAAATAAAGAAGCAAATAAATTGACAAATACATTAATTAATTAATTGTGTCGAAATTTTTATTTAGCATTTTTATTTTTTGTAATTATTTATTGTCTTTTTTTTATTCTCCATTGTTGAAATACAGTGACAGATAAGTGAATTGATTATGAGTGATGTGACATTTGTTAACAGTTATTAATTTGAGACGGGAAAAAAAAAAAAAAAATTAATAAATAAATTAAAGGATTGAATTGACATTGACAATTTTTATTTTTTTCGCCTCCGATTTGTCAACGGTGACAATTTTTTGGTGAGGTTATAGAAACAAGAGAGGATTTTCATTCTCAAACTGTCAATGGTTGTTATTTTAATTGGTTTATTATTATTGTGAAATTGGCAATAATATTTTGGAATGGTTGTTGGAATTTGTCATTTTCGGGTGAAGAAAAAAATGCACGCTGATGCAAAACTGAAATTTCGTATACGTAAGTTTATTATTATTTAATTTGAAATATATAATATTATAATTATAACAATTATTAATTGATAAAAAATTTTTATTTTCTGTCAATTAATTTCTCAATGAATAATGTGCACCAGCATATTTTTTCTGTGACAAGAATATTTCAAATATATAAAATACATAAATATAAATTTCATCCCGCATATAGTGCAACATGTCGTGCAACCTTGAACATCCGACGGTATACATATATATATATATATATATATATTACCATAATAAATTAAAAGAGAAAAAAATTCCTCGAAATATATTAAACTTGGATTAAAATACCGGAAATAAAATAATCGAAACAAATTGTTTTGAATCAATTTTTTTTTTTTTTTTTCTGTATATTTTTGACTGAATTTAACTTTACTTATACCCGTATAAAAGTTTACATTTTTTTTTTTTTTCGAGGGGTTGGCGTGGGACGCGCCAATTGCCATTCCCCATATATTTCAACCCCCATACATCGCACATAGACATAAAGATACATGCACATTTATACAATATAAATATCCCCGTCAATCTCCCCAATGATATTTCAAGCCAAGATCATTC
The DNA here is from genome assembly GCA_958496275.1 of Zele albiditarsus. NCBI lineage: Eukaryota > Metazoa > Arthropoda > Insecta > Hymenoptera > Braconidae > Zele > Zele albiditarsus. The sequence continues at coordinate 7,087,374 of OY292410.1, forward strand.
ACCATTTGATCTGCATTCCCATTGGCCCACATGATAATTCATTGTCACAAAGGGGATGAGATATGTAGAAAATGACATCATACTCTATTTTCACCCCTATGCAAAAGAGAATCGTTAATAAAAATTAATAAACATAAATTGTTCCAATGAACAAAAAAATAATAAGAAATGAAAAAATTATACGTTTTGTAATTTATCATTTTTCTCAATTTTTATTTTCAAATAAATTTTGTGATGCAGTGATTGGTGCGGTTTTAAAGTCGCAGATCCAACCCCTACGCAATTCTGATTACAGAGCCAACCTCCGCGACGAATCACATTTGCGATAGTATATATATGTGCAGTGTAAAACAGAATGGGGAAAGATTTAAAGTCGCCATTTTTGATTTCAAACTTCAGTAGATATAAATTTAAAGTCTCTTGGGTCATTTTCCCCTCGTTCTTTTTATTTCTGCTACAGTTTTTTTTGTTTTTTTTTTTTTTCCCCTCCTTCATATGTACCAAGGGGTTGTGCAAACATATTTCACAATACAACCCTCAACTCAATAGTTACATTTTTAATTACATCAAGTGGAATATCGTTGCCATTCATCAACAAATAATTATGTTGAGTGAAAGAAAAATTTCTTTCACTGTTTTTATTAATTATTAATATTAATTGTACAATGGAATTTTTTTTGTTATGTCCTATTTTTGTTTTATATAACACCTCATGGTATAAATTTATTTATGTGTATATCGAATGAAATAATTGACACTTTGATTCGATTTTATTGAATTTAATCGAAATATATACGCATGCATCCTTATTCTTATTTCATCCAAGCACTTGGAGTGTTTCTGGGTTAAGCTAATAAGTGGAAATAGTTTAAGCGGATTATTAAAATGTTTCATGTATATATAGATAGGTTATGGAGGTGTATTATTTTTGTCATCTTGCTCCAATCGATTGGATATTAAAGCCCATGTTATAATTTAACTTTCAGAGAAAAGACAAAAACAATTATGTAGACTTTTAATTATTAATTTTGGATAAGTTTCATTTTATATTGAGAAGACGAAGAGTATTACTGATTATTCAAGTAGAATTTCGGAAATGAGGAATCCATGAATTCGATCTTAATTCACTAAAAAATGCGAGTTCATGCGAAATTTAATTTAAAGTAGAACAAAATTTTTCTACATGAGCAGATTTAATTTTTCACTTTTAATATTTCATTCGTCCATACTATTAATATTTGTCTATCCTTTACATTCTATACAGCTCATCAAGAGTATATGTTTGTAGTATTACTCATTAAAATAAATATCCCCTTCTTACAAATTATACAATAAAAATTCCCTCGCACAAATTCATCAAATCAACAATCAAAAATGATCATTTAGTCATCTCACATTTCCATTCAATAACATATCTATTTATCCATACATATATTAATGTGTGTGTGTGTTTGTTCCTTTTTCTTTCCCTTATTTTATAAAAAAGCATCAGGCCCAATATTCAACGCGTGGGGTTTTGACTTTGTTTAGTCATCTTGTAAATAATCGTGCACGTATAAACGTGTTTATACACGTCAGGTTGCCTGGAGTTCAAGACTCATGTATCCTCTCTCCTACAAACACGGGCCCGCACTTTTTTACACACACACACACTTATATATATATATATATAACTGTGGCAATGGAGGCTCGTGGCAATCTTGGGAGGGCGTTCTTATCAGAGATTATTATCGTACGATCTGGCCGCGTTGAACGCGCGGGTTTGGTCACGATCACGCGGGCCCCCGTAAGACCGCGCCTGGATCCTATATGGACGCGCGCACTTGGGACCTATTGCCCCCTTCTATACACATATGTATACTCACACATATATACGCCCGTTACCGCATAGTGGGACCGCGCGACCCCGGCGGCTTAATTAAGCGTTATGAGTTGCAGAGGCCTCGTTAACCAGGTAACTCTCATTCCAACATTGACGTTAGTTGCTTATGTATATAAATATATGTACGTTATAATCGTGAAAATTTGCGATCTCTATTAAGGCCGAGATAATAATGAGATATATATAAAATGTTGTTGGAACATATATATAACATTGGTAAAGATTTATATATCGCAATATAATTTATACAATCGAGAAACAAAAAATAACTTTAATGAATATTTCATTAATATTTATGAATAATTTTCAATCCGGAATAATTGTCAATTTATTTCAAGTTGATGTAGACATTTTTATTGGATATGACAGTTGTTTTGAGTTGATTATATTTATTTTATTCAAAATATTTGTCGGTTAGTTTTTACTGGGGAAATAAAATGATTGGAGATCAAATATGAAATATTCAACAGTGATAAAATGAGGAATTAAAAGTAAAATCCTCCAATGCAACAATCCCACAAATTGTATAATGCGTTCAAATAAATTGTCCATTACAAAAAAAAAAAACCATTGACATTATCAATAATAAAAAAAAAAAATTAAAATAAAAAACGTTAAAGTACCCTCTATTTTCAAATCTCAATCATTTACCGGTGTCAATTGCAAAACAACACCAGACGAATATAATTAATAGCGTTGAACATTGGCTTGTAAGTGCTTTCAACAAAAAAAATATTTCAAGTGAAAATTAATCAATACAATTATTATTAATATTATATATCCATTCAAGTAATTTTGTTCCATTAAATTTCATTCTATCGATACATACAAGTTATAATACAACTAATTGCCAACTTATACATTGCCATATATATATATATATATATATACACATGTGTGTATACACGTTAGTATATTTGGGGGTGAAATGATGCTGAGAGCTACCAATGAAAGCCTATCTATTTCTATTTTTCCTTCAACCATTTGCGACACTAACCAACCGGCCACTGCCTTTCACATTCTGCCACAACCACTCAACTTGGATATAATATATTGTCTGGATTAGTACAACGTTCTCTCACACCCATTCCAAACCAACCATCCCTTATTGTTTTCCACTTCTTCAGTATATACCCAAAAGACTTTCCGTTTCTTTTCTAATTCGCAACTTGCAGAGTTCGTCTTTCATTTTGCTACTTCCATGTGTTCTCTTTCTCTATACTTGTACTCTATCCAATTCACCCTTATATACAATCATCATCGCACCACCCTCCCCTTAGTTGGTTATAACTCAATTACAAGACAAGCGTGAGCAGAAGCGAGTGAGCAATGAGAGAAATACAATTAGAATATATATTAGATTTTTCTCCACATTGGAAAGTTCGTTTATTTATTTATTTATTTTTTTTTCCTACAAAGAGAATTGTCTTGAGATTTAATATTTCTTTTTTTTTTTTTTTCATCCTCTTCTTCTCACATTGAAGTATAAGCTCTATCAATTTTCGTCGGAAGCAGCTTGAGATATTTAATGAAATAGAATTATAGTTTATTTATTTTTTTCATTCCATCTTTTCTTCATATTTTTTTTCCTCCTCCTTCTTTTTTTACACTTTGAAGATTGAGTGGGGGGTTGATGATGGAATTTTTACAGGTTATTTAGGGTCTCAATGAGAAGAGTGGGATGATGCAAAGATGTAGTATATTTTATTTATGTATATATAAAAGACGATGATATTCACAAAGTTAATTGCCGACAAACCTCTCTAATTACCGCGTAATTATGACCAAGTAGCAACAACTGCATCAGGATCTATCTCGCATATCAAGTTTAATTGTTAAGACTTGTAATAATATATATATATATATATATATATATTGTCTTGACTGTAAATATATCAAGTGCATCGGGTGTTGTAGCGTCTATTGTGCCAATTAAGGCGAATTTCTGTTATTATTTTTTAATGACGCCGCACGCCCCGCATTTGCATTATTCATGAATATTTCATGGATATATATATATATATATATATGTAATAAATATATTCGCATAATTCAGAAAGCTTTAATCAGAGATCTTTTATGATAAGAAAATGGAAGAAAAAAAAAAAAACGGAGAATATGAAGGAATCTAACCACCATGAATTGATTTATCTTTTAACCAAATACAAAAAAAAAATTCTAATTGATTTATTATTGTTATTATTATATTATATTATTATTATATACAATAATTTATTATTAATTAATATTAAATTAATGATGCCTTTGTTTTTTATAATTTAGGAAATTGATTTATTTATTATTTTGCAAGGGGGGGAAATTTATTTTTTATGTTGCAATTTTTTATTAGATATTTTTTTTTTACAAGGCAATATCGCTAATGGTTCATTGTTGCGTCCTCTGGACATATTATTTTATATCATATTATGTATATATATATATATATTTTTATGGGTTGTCTGTATACTCTCACATTTGTTGGGTTCAATAAAAATAATGAGATATGAAACAGGACACTTGAAAAATTACTGACAATTTAATACAGTATAAAATATATATAAAGTATATACGTATGAAAAATTTGTAATTAAGTTATTGGACAATTTTTATTTGCTGTGTAATAGACAAAATTATTAAATTATATCCACCATCAATTTTTCTTTTTTTACCATATAATTAATTTTGTTTATTTGATTCAGTCTATTACTATTAAAAAATAAATTTTCTCTCAGTAATAAACATACTCTAAATATGTAAAATATTTTCGTAATATTAATTGAATGTAACAGTGATTTATTATGTATGATCAATTACGTCTTTTCATTTTGACAACATTTTTAATTTCACTACTACCACAATTATTTCATTAATTTTAATTTTTTACACTTGTGCAAGTAAAAATAAAAATCTGTCATACAATCGAGGGTGTATATTGACGATTATAATAGAACATTTAAGATATTGCATGGGGTAAAGATGTCGCTATGATGGTGGGTGAAGTACATAAAAAAAAAATGAGGAGGGATAAATAAAAAAAGAATGAGAAGTAATAATATAAAAGGGGTATTGTATATCAGACAACCCCACGCACCATGCACAATTGGCACACGCGACACACCCTAACCCTTCCACATATATATACATAATGTATACATATATAGTTATATAAATATGTCTTCTGCAATAGGGAGATCAATCTCATCAATTTCATATAATTTTTTACGTAATTTTACTCGACGAATTTTTCTATCTCTATTTTTTTACCCTTTCTTTTTTCGCTTCCTAATGTGTCACAAGACCCTGTATATATATATATAGGTATCTAGGATGTTTAGGTCTCTTTTTTTCCTTCTCTCTTCGCAGGCCATCTGTGAATGGGCGTGGATCGAATCACCCCATCATAGTGTACGCATTGGACAGCAATTATTTTGGAATCCATCAGATTTTTTTTTTATTTGTTTCCATTATTTTTTTCTCTTGTTCGGAGGATTAGCAACGTTTGAGAGCGATTAACAGGACGATAATGATGGATCGATTTGTACTCTTGTATCACCCTCAATATAGATTTATTTTTAATAACAAACAACTGACACGATTGGTACACTGATGATTGTGAAAAGGAAAAAAACGAATTGTAATTGATCAATAATTATTTTTATGTACTGATGTTTTGGTATGATGAAAAAATATTGTATAGGATTGATGCTGTTATGTTATCGGATGATTATATCATGTTGACACTATTTCTTTTTATTTATTAATATTTTTTTATGTACAAGATCCAGATGAGAAATGAAAAGTCATCAAAATGAATTTATGTGTTTGAGTGATTTACTCGTGAAATATTTTTGGAGAGTATTTTTATTCTAGCTCAAAAACTATGTGATTTACGTGAAATTTATATGATTACTTTTATATTTGTTATGAAATTCTGCATAAAGTGATTTTTCAATGAAGTTTCTACGAATGATAGATATTGAGATATACAGTCTCAAAGTTGAATGTCGAAAACTAAGAACTCAATAACTATTTAATAATTAAAGTCATGAATAAAAATTATAATATTTTCTTCACCTTTGAAAAATATTATATCTTCCCATCAAGAATACAACCCCATAGTTAAACAAACAAATATTACCATCTATAAAAAAACAATTTCAAGAAACTACAAATATTTTCAATTCAAGAATATTTTTATTCCAACAATAAAATATTTGTTTTTAGCTAAACAAATATATTTATAAAATATTATTCGTACGATTTATTTTTCCCTTCACATTCTTACGGTTAATATTCAGATGCACCGAAGCGAATGAATGTCCCCATGGAGGTAGTAGTATAGTGAGATGCGAATGTTGAAACGTGGCTAAAATAATATTTCTCAGTTCAATTCAGAATGCGTATATGGGTCTTGGGGGCTTTTTAAAAATTGATGCACCAATGTTGTGTGTGCGATACCTTTATATACATATACAAACACTCTCTCACACCTCTCCAACCTATATTCACGCAAACCAGATTCAAAGCCCAACACATTTTGTATTCATAGCAATCGTGAGCAAAAAGTAAAATAAATAAAATGAAGAAGAAAAAAGAAGAAATAAAAGAACCAACTTCAACCCCCTCGTTTATGCATAGAGTTCACATATACATTCATAGATATATGTATTTATATGTATGATTATATAATGAGTTATTCGCTGGACACGAAAAAATTTTTTTCGCGATGGACATTGTTATATATTCATATATACAATATGTATTTTTGTTGTGCACATAAAAACCACAACAAGGCAACCCACAAATTGTCATTATTAATAATTGAGTAACTGTATCTCGTGTATTTTCCTGATTATTGTTTCTCGTTTCCATCACATTTTAAATATTAAATTCAAATCATTATTCCAATAGCAATAATATATCATACTGTCAATAATATTTTTGAATTTTAAAGAAACAATAAAAAATATTGGATAATCATTCTTATATGTTTTGTTTTATTGTCATCAGACAATTTTTTCTTTTTTTCTGTTCTTTATGTTTATTTTTTATATATTGAGAATGGGGAGATATAATGCACTGACCTTTATGAATACAGAATGAGAAATGGTTGAATTGATTTTGACTATAATAACCAAGTGATTCAACACGCAATTGGCAATTTGTGGTTTGTTTGTCAGTTGCTAATCGAATTTGTGATTAATAATTTAATAAAATAACAACTGAGTGTATATTTATATCTGAATATAAAAGAGAAAATAGAACGAGTAAGATTGACTGCATAATTATTTATTGAATTCCAAGTATTGGCAATCAATTCTATCAAACTTTTTTTATCAGTATATAATTAATCTTGCAAATGGTGAATAAAAAATAAATTTTGTGGTTTTAAAAAGAAAAATATATAGTTTGAAAATTGTGATCGATGACAGGGGTGAGAGAGCAAGTGTATAATATATAAAATGTATTAAACACATCATGAAATTTTTCGTATAAAAAAAAAAAAATACCCTATTCACGTTCAACTATATAATATAGTGTAGATATATGTTTGTGTCCATTTTACGACACTCTGGTGAATTCGTGCTTCAGTAATCCATCGATTTTTACTGACCAACGTCACCCTGTCCCTCCCTCTTCCTTTCCCTCACTCACTATTCCACCCTATATCTCGTTACTCGTCGTCAAATAATTTATTATTGCATCTATGTTGGGATAAAATATACCAGACACATCGTTTACAAAATTTTTTCATTTTCGTGTCATATTTTTCATTGATAAAAATTTCTAATATTCAACTTCAATTTTTTTTTTTTTATTAACATTTGTTGAATTACCATTTGTGGTGTAAATTTCTAAATTAATGTTAATTTTCTTCTTTCTTTTAATACACTGAAATAGAATATATAACAATGAAGAAAAAAAATTGAAGGATCAAATTTTATTTGGGACATTACTTAATTATTATTTTATTTTATTTTTAATGTAAATATTTATTACATAATTCAGTTGAATTTTTTATTGAGAATAATTTCGTCATTTACAACTACCAGTCTATATTTCTAATTTTAATTGATAATATCACTTATAAATGTATATTATTCATGATCTTTTTAAATTGATGTAATATTTCATTTTTTTCTGGTGAGAAAAAAATGAGAAATAAATAATTATTGATATTTATTTATATGTGAACTCTTTGTATTGTTGAACGTGACAAATAATCGCATATTGATATGTCAGTAGAAGATATAGAGCGGTCGGGTAAATGGTATAGGATTATCTGAATACAAGTCCGAAGTGAGTTGCGAGCCCCAAGGGGGCAGTAGGTGGCAGCAGGAGTGTCTTTATTCCACTCTCTTTCTCGTTTTTCTTTTTTTTTTTTCTTTTGCTTATTCTCTCTGCATCCGTTGGTCAGTCCCATTTCCCCTCAAGTCCACTGCCACGGTGAAGTATGACGGTCCTTACACAAAATCACCTTATCCTGTATGTATATATGTCCAGACTGTTTTTCAAATTAAGGGGGGCTGGGTTATTTTTACATTACGCGCTAAGAAAGAAAGAAAACGATTTTTTTTTCGACATTTTATTATTTTATCATTATTGTGGAGCACAAATATAAAACAATTTTACTGAGGGGTTAAGGATTTAAGAGACTTTTGATCATCAATGCCATTTTTGTTTGAAATTATGTTTTTTTGAACTAGCTGACCTCATATCATGTAAACTAATTAATCAATCGAGTTCGAGATAATTTCATTCGATTTGTGTAAAAATTTTCCATATCATGAACTAGAATCTCTTCGATACAGTGAGAAGTTATATTTTTCTTTCATGATTATATGTTGACTAATTGAGTTGATAACTCGCAAGCTTTGTTTGGAAATTTTTTTCTACCATTTTCTTTTACTCATTATAATTTTTATAATCGTTTTGTAATAATCAAAATGAATTTGCTTCACTATCTTGAAATCACCCTATCTTTGAGATTTTATTTTGAATAAAAAAAAAAAAAATCCTCATTAATTGCTGTCTAATTTGAATGTGAAATAATTTTTTAAAATAATTTTACGTTTACTTTCTGTTGCAGCGAGCGATGCACTTGGACGAATCGATAAAGAACCCGCATCACCCGAGTCAATTCAAGGTAAATAAAATAAGAAAAAAGTTTTTCTTGTCATTATTAATTTTATTGAAGTAAAAGGAAAAAAAATTTTTTTCTTTTTGGTAGAGTTTAAATGATGATAAAAAAAACAGAAAATATATGTATGCGTTGTGGTATATATATATGTCGTCGGGGAGTCAAACAAAATTCCTGTGGTTGAGTTTAGTTCCACCGACGAAAGACTCTGCGCACTCTGTGGCCCTTTTATCGTCAAGCTAATTTTTTTCCACGTAAACCATGCCATAAAGCCAATTACATTTGCTTGAGCCACGGCGAGCGGAGCCCTTGGAGTTTGTCATTTTTACTTTTATATTCTTGTGTGTTGTTTCACATTTAACCGCCATTATTTTGTGACTACTATACATTGTTGCACAAAACATGAAAACCCGAATGCACTATCCAATTATTGACTGAAGAACAAAACCCAAACCAAGAAGACTAAAGATACAAACAAAAAATAAATAATAAAAATTATTTGAAATTTTCGGAAACAACCGTCGTTAAAATGATTCTACAGTCACAACTATTACTGTGTAGATATCACTTTGAGACATAATTTCCTGCAATTTTCTAAAACTGAAAGATAAAATAAAACTAAAATTTTGTAAATAATAAAATTGACGTCGCAATTGAGAACAAAAACGCAATAATAAATACAAATATGAGTTCGAATGTTTGAAAACCATCATTACATAGATTTTTTCTTCACGTATATATATATATCTATTTTCATTTCTCACTGTGGATGGTAGAACCCCACGATGTGAAAATAAATCAAAATCCATCGACAAACATCAACGAAAAAAAATGAAATTTTCTAAGTAAAATTGAAAAAGTAAATAGTTCCATTATTTATTTCATTTGTTCAATCGATTGCTCTATCAAACTACATCCATTAGCACACACAAAACTCCTAGAAAAAATAATATCTGTCATATCAAACAGAATACAACCCCCAAAAGTGTGAATTAATTTTCAAAAACAACATAATAAACCAACAAAAAATGAAAACTAAACCAATTGTGGTTTTTCATATTAAAAATTTTTGATATTCTTCAAATAACCTCAACCCTGCCTGTCACTCTCTCTCTCTCTCTCTCTCTCTCTCTCTCACTGTCACATATTTTTTACGAATGTCATCAGTGATGTTTCCTCGTCATCCCCCGCAGTATTTTCGCTGAGCCCAAACGAGCTGGATCTTGTCGAACGACGACAGGTGTCATCAGTTTGCGCCTGCCACCTTTTACGAGGGTCGCGTACGTGTGTCCTAAAAAAATACATATACACTTTTAACACCCTGAATACATATATACCAACATGAACAGCAACAAAAAAAAAAAAGAAACAGGCAATAGTGTCTCGACAAGTGAATGAATAACAGAAGTCACTAAAATAAGGGTATTTTTTTTCCTTGCTAAAAATATGACAATGCACTACTCATAACTGAGATAAAAACTTTTCTCTAGAATGACAAAAAAAAAAAAAGAAAAAAAATTACTCTATCTGTCCATTCTTGAGAAGAAAAAATAAAAACGAATGTTTAAAAAACAAAAAATCATTCACCATCTTTTATTTTTTTCTTGCTCCTTCGCTCATTCTTTTTATCCATTCGCTCTTCCTCTTTTGCCTTTGAACATCATTAAAAGTCGCAGAACGGAGACAGCTCTACCTCTCGCGTCTGCCTCAGGGCGACATTGATACATACATATATCTATATATTGAAACGAGTGGTCGGTGCTCGGGCGCGTAAATCGTTTCACCCCCTTGTTACAGAGTTGGACCAACCGAGTATAAGAGAAAAATAAAATGAAGATAAAATAAAATAAAAAAAAGAAGCGACGAGGAAAAAAGTAAAAGCACTCGACTCTCAAGTCCAGACAAAAAAATCTACAGTATAATATTTTTTTTTCTCACTCTCTCCCACTTGTTCATTCTTTCCTTTTCATTCACTCTCTCTCTCTCTCTCTCTCTCTCTCCCACTCTCCCACTCTTCAATCGTCCTCTTGGAAATCTCGAACCGGTCGTAACTAGAGTGAGATTCGAAGCACTGCAATTCCTTCTCCTTCTCTCACTTCCATCTTATTTTTCTTTACATTTTTTATTCTCTTTTTTTTTTTTTTTTCTTCTTTCTCTATGCAATTCACTGTGGACCGATATCATGTGCTTATAAGTCGGCGCAATAACAACAATAACAAGCGAATATACAGACGCAAACAAAAGCGTATGGTGTGTAGTGAAAGAGGGAGAAAAAAGAAAAAAAAAAAAAAGGGGATAAGATATTGGTGTTTCAACCTGGTATTTTGCTTTATAGCATTTAGAGACCTGTTGTTTGTCTTATTGCTATTAGCCATTGGTCAATTAGTAATTTTCATTTTTAATGTTTATTCCATGAATTCGATGCGAAAGTGAATTGCATTTGTGTGCGAAGACAGCGTCGATAATGTAGCGAGATATAGGTTGGTGGTGGGTGCCCTTCGGCATTCGAGGATATATTATATATGGTAAGAAATATTATACATAGGTATGGATGTATATAAAAGTTGCAAAAGCCCAAACATGGCTTTTGTAACAGTGATGGGGAATGGGATGAAGAAAAATAAGTAAAGATGATGAAGGTGAAAGAGAGAAGGAGTATAGTGTGAGAGAAAAAAAGATAAAGATGAAGGGCGGTAGGATGCCATGGTCATTATGAATCATTAATATCACTCACCTCTGTAATTTGACACACTTCCGATATTCAGTTGTGTTCAAGTTTTAATATATACTCTATATTTGCCCCCTACCCCTCACTGCTGTCATTTTGCTATTTATTTACTCATTTGATGTATTATTAATTGATGTAATGATATCCTTATAGATATATTTGGAGAAAATGTATTGTTAATTAAGTATTATGAATTATTCAGAATTTTTTCCGAAATTATTGTTGAAAATTTTGTGAATTAATGTTCAATATTTGAATGTATAAATTTTTTTTTTTTCTGCTTAAATTGTTGGTTAATTTATAAAATTCTATTTGTAATTTATTCAACACATTATTGATTAACAATACACTATTATTAATACATGCTTCAAGAAATATTTCGCCGCTTGTGATTCAAATTTATTTGACAATTACTCAAAAATTCTACAAGAATTTTCGCCAATTGATACTAACAATGTATACATTGGTTCACCGACAATGTGAAATATATGTTGAGCGATTTCAATTCATCGACCAGAATATTTCAAACTCTCAAATATACATATACATATATATTTTTTTTTTTCACTGACCAGGGACTTTCCCTGAAATGCTAAATCACTTTTTTCGTCAATGTTGCATTCCCAATACCGTCAGACTATTCTCTCCCTCTCCCTTTTTTTTTTTTTTGCCTCCTCTCGCTCATGAATCTCTTTTTCGTGCTGCTTTAGATGCAAATAATTCACTGGGACGAACTCGTGAATACCTTTCGGTACACTTTGTCATTCAAATTCACAGTACGACAGTTGCTGCCACGTGCTTTTTTTTTTTTTTTTTGCTCTCTTTCTCGCTCTCTCACTCCCTTTTCCTCTCTCGACATTTTCAAACAGTCCAATGAAACTCTGCAATGCTTTTCCATCTATTCATAAACCTTCACAATATGTATACATACATTCATATACGTATATGAAATGTTAAGTAAAAATGCCTTCGGGTGAACAAATTCAAATTCACTACTCGCAAATCTACTTGAATAGTCGACTGTATAAAATGTGAGAGAAAGAGAGAGAGAGAGAGAGAGTTACTTTGTCCATTCTTGCAATTTTAAGTGCAACCCTTGAAAGCACACCACCACTTAGAATAACAAATGAAGAGAAAATAAATGATAAAAATTACAATGATAATGATAATAAAAATAATATATTATTATTTCAAGAAATTTATATATGTATATCAAGGATAAAAGTGATAGGAGAGTGGGAAATGTTTTTGTGAATAATAATTGTACAATACAATTCCAAGAAAATGGGGAAAAAAATATAATTGATAAGAAAAAAAACAAAATTGCATCGTAAATAATTTTTAAATGTATATAATTCACGTGACTTTTATTATTCTTCATGATTTTCTAACGAACATGTTAATTGTCGATTGTAAATTGTTATTTGCGCAAAATAATTAACAAACAAAATGTGAATTTACGTATTAAATCGTATTGTATATAATTCATGTAATTTTTATTATTTGTTCACTTTATGCTAATGAACATTTTAATTTACATGAATATAACAATTATGGTATACAATAATTAACAATAAATAAATAGCACATTTGCATGAAATTTAAATTCATGAAAAATATTGTGAAAATTATTCACAAACAATAATCGCACCAGATAATTCCAAGGAACAAATAAAAAAAAATAATAAAAATATAAATATAAAAATAACGAAAAAAAAAAAAAAAAAAAAAAAAAAATTGCATCATAAATAATTCACATTACATATAATTCACGTGACTTTTATTATTCTCTCAAACATTCCAACGAATAAATTAATCATCAAGTGTAACGACGCTGTTGCACAACAATTAACAATAAAAAGAAAATAGAAAAAAAAAAACTCGTTATAATTATACATAAAATCTAAATAAATAAATAAAACAAATTCACGAAGAATTGTTCACAAATGAAAATTACAGAATTCCAAGAAAATAAAAGAAATACACAAAAAGAGAAAAAAAAAAAAAAAAACAAAAGAATATAATGAATAAATTGTGTTACATATAATTCACGTGATTTTTATTATTTACCATGATATTCCAACGAAAATGTTAATTGTCGAGTATAACGATGCTGGTGCGCACAATAAATGATGACTGCGTGTGCAGGCACGATCGTTAAACATTCTAACGAATGCGCGAGCGGCAAAGGAGAGTCTTCATTACATAGGATTTTAACGATTCGGAAATGAGGCAAATTTGTGTGGAGGGATTCCAATCATTAGCCACCATTATCGCGCGCATTGGCCAAAAAGTACTTTGCAACAAGCAGGTCCGAGTTGGTGCGGGCGCACGCGGTCTTGTGATACCTCCTTCAATGTCTGTTGTGTGTTCGCTAGTGTATCCGCAACAATTTTTCATGAGAATTCATCTCATCTTTTCTCATATACAGCCCCTTCCTTTTTCTTCATATCAATCTATCTCACTCTTACTTGTTTATATGCTACCAATGGAACCATTGGCCGCGCACGATGGAGTGCGCGCGTATATATACATAAAGATGCCAGAGTGAGTCTCACAATCCTGCTAATCGTGTAAGGAGAAATGAAAACGAGTATAGTGGTCTTTTCTTGGAACACAGACTCACGCGCAAAAGGCAATATATAGAAATACATTCAAGATATTTATATACCTGTATGCATCTCTCAAATATGTGTGTATTAGTATATATATTAATGTTATTTATGTATATGTGTGTGTTCATTGCATTTTTAACTGGCATATTCTCACGGATCTTGCGCGACTTCCGTCCTCGACTTCTTCATCGTAGGCGAATAATAGTTACTCTTAAATTAACTTGAAAATATTTTGTCAATTGCCAACCGCGGTGTATCATATAATCATTTGATTCAATTTATCTTTGTTGGAAATTGCGAATGAGGGAATTTGTTTTTTGAAATTGGTTATTTATTTTGAAGAACAATTGTCGATAATATTTGAATAGTGGTGATTTTATATTGCATATCGATTTGCTGATGATTGATGGTTGATTTAAAATGACAATTCCATAAAATTCTTTGGTATTGTTGGATAATTTTAATTGTTCAACATTTTGACAAATTTTCATATAATTCAAATAACAATTTTCACCAATTATACGAAAATGTATCCAAACTTCAACAACAATTCCCCGAAATATTATATAATTGTTAATTCGATCCACAAACAATTTTGTAGAATTGGCAAAACACAAAAATATGAGTACAACTTATTTCCCCATGAAGAGAAAAAAAAATTACATACTTCTATATATATAAAAAATTATTAAAATTATATACACATGCAATCGCTGGGTAAGCATAGCGTGAGAATAATAAGAAAGACGTGGCGATGGCGCTGATGAAGAGAAACAAGTGGAGTGTAGAGTGCGAACACACTTTATGCATGTCGTGTGTTCACCATAATCCTCGATCTCGTAGGCGGCGGCGCCATATTACAATTTGCTAAGAACCAAGAGTATACTAGCAATTAGCAATTAAACCAATAACTCTGCAATTGGTGATTCCATCAATGAAGTGTCGTTCCCACAGAGGGATAAATATACTTTACCACGAGTTGTATATATATATATAATATACATCTCTTACATCTAATTTTTGCGTTCTCCCACTGTCACTCACTCTCCCCATTGCTATTAACATGTCCCCTTCCTTTCTTTTTTTTTTTATTAAACAATATCAAACTCCTCATTCTTTATATAAAAACGACAATGAAAATGACTTTATATATAAAATGGCAATAAGCCATCTCTCTGCATCTGTTGAAAAGTTATAAATTTTACGTACGTGGGCGATTCAATGGGCCACCAATGTTCCCCATAAACACACACACACACACACATATATATGTATATATAAAATGATCATATACATTAATTAAATAATCAATATTTATAGAGTTGATTATCTCTGCGCGCATGCGGCGGCCCATCATCATAAGATTAATTCGATTGTTTCTTATATATATATATATATATATATACATGTATAGTTCATATATCGCTTAATAGGCGCCATATTGTTCATAACGACGTTGTAAATATGGACGCGAGCGAATGAAGACGATAAATTGTCGAACGCCCCCGCTGTCGGCACCGCTTGCCATGCCTCCTATCACTGACTCTCTTCTTTTTCTCTTCATCACTCCCTTTTTTTTCTATTCAGTCATTTTTTTTTCTTTTTGCCCCCCCCCCCCCCCCCCCCCCCCCTTCTGAACACATCCATACATCGAACGAATAGCACATGACACAATTGACAATTTTTAAATGCACACTGTAAATCAATTTCCATCTGGAACAAAAATATTAATTATAAACGTGATTTTATTTTGATCAAATGTATGAATGAAAATTGAAGAAAATTTACTGAAGAAAAAAATTATACCAAGATTGGAAAAGCATTTATGATAATCATGAGTTACACAGCTAACATAATTGTTATCAATTCATCGAAGACTTTCTATAGAAAAAATATCATCAACCAGTCAATTAAATTATCAATTCTCTCTCGCAGAAATGTTTTGATTACAATAACAAATAATGTGGATAAAAAAACATCAGGAGAATGAATTAATTCCAATCATGATAAAAGCAATTCAAATATCATATGATAAAGTTATAATTAAACAATTAAGTGTATTTAATTGAATAAATATGCGTTTATTACTCTCACCTCGCATCACCTTTCACGTAACGGAAATAATTGGTTAACAAAACAACAGGCGGTTAATAGTTATTTATTGTATATATACAATACATATTATATAAACCATCATCCCCTATGACAATTTATTTATGATAAGATCTTGGCAATGCGCGCCCACGTATACCTTTACTTTCCCCTCCATTCAAGTTTGCTTATTTTGTAATCAATTAGCACCGTGTTATCTACCAGCACGCGTGCGCACGCTCGACTCTATCTGTTTCTCGATGATGGAGAATTTCCATTCGATGTGGCAGAAGTTGAAGGGGCACAACCCTCCAAGTCTGTTTTAGTTTTTTTTTTTTTTTTTCCTCTTTATTTTCGATGTTGTAAGCGGCTGGTTGCGCACAGGGGGTGGATACGCGCACACACCATCACATATCCGGCAACAGGCTGATGAGTGGCAAGATCCATATGTGTGTGCTGGTATATATATTTATATACGAAACCGTCACCTCCCTTTTCATCACAAAAACACACTGTGGGGGGACCATGGAATTTTATTCCCTTCCTGTTTTTAAAACGAGTATTTATTCAAATCAAAAAATCACGCGAGACATAATTTTTTTGCATATTCATTTTACTTTATATTTTATTATATATTTTATTTTATTGTGTTTTATTAATTGAAACAATTTTTTATCTTATGATTACATTATTATTTGGATTTTTTATCATTGGTAATTATATTCTAATGATTTTTTTTATTGGTGGTGTAGAATTATTTTATGCCATTGTAGACTTGAGGTGAAATATTGTTGTGGTGTTTGTATATAGTTAGCGCTTTATGTTGTTCTGTTTGTAGTTTATTTTGCCATGTAATTGTCATTTTACGAGAAACCACCGTCCCAGTCTAGACAATTTTAATTCCAGTGTGAAGAAGTAGATAGAAATGTTGAATTTAGTGCTGAGAAGTAGCAAGAACATTTTAAAGGATTTACAATGTGGATTATTGTTTTTTTTTTTGATTCATTTTTTATTAATTTAATATTCAAACATTGATTATATATATAATGGTGAAATTCTATTATTTAAAACAATTATACAATTGGGAATAGCAATAGTAAAAGCACCGAGTGATGAATAAAAGAATATAGAATTCTTACTATAAAATCAAATTATTATTTTTATACATATACCCCTTGAAAAAATTCTCAATTTTTTATGATAGACAGTCGTAGCTGCACGAAGTTGATAAGCCGAAGGGTATTTCACACTCGGACAAGCCTCTGTATCGTAGTTGAACGTTAATGTAGCGTTATTTAACTCGGTTAGCGACCCCAATCCTTGAAAAAGAAAAAAAGTAAAAAAAGAAGAAAAAAAAACACGAGTCTCTCGGCCTTCCATCGTTGCCTGAGGTCCGAGTATAACCATACATAGTTTTTTGAATGGCAGTGATGGGGGAGGGTGTTCGATGTCCCGTGAAAACACCAAACGGGGGCGGTGACACGCATAAAATAGCGACGAATCAGCCCTCGAATTTTTTACCCGCTTTTAGATATATATATTTTGTGAATACATGGGGTGTGAGAGTGTACTGATTCGTTGCGATGATGATTTTTGCTCTAGGGGTTTTTACATCTGGAGACCAATTTGAAATTCAAAGATTCGAAAAATATAAAAATGTATAATTAATCTATAGATAGACATCAATATTTCATTAATATTTTAGTGTGTGAATTATATTTTCCCCTAGATTTTGTTAAATTATTTATTGAGCTCATTCAACAATTACACAAATTGTCAATTAACAATCTTCTCAATATCCAATAGCGACAATAATTCCGTAGTAATTCGGATTTAAAATATACTGTTACAATCTTGTTGAAGGACCAATGCGTTTTTGCTATACTTTTCGTATATACATCAGACACAGGGGTTGGTTGGTAGCTTGGTTTGACATCGTATGACATGAATGGCCACGTGACCCGTTTACTAACCTGACAATCACTGCCCCGCTACTACGCCGGACGAATGTTAAATATGGGATATTCAAATAATCTCAGCGCGTATGTATATCCAGTAGCTCGAACTCACACGGCTTCGTTCTGTATGCATCCATCGTAAATGGACGATATGGAAAAAAAAAAAAAAAAAACAGAAAGAAAAAGAAAAAATAAAATAAACGTATCTGATCGATCGACCTCATACAAGATACTTCGTGAATGTTCAATACAATAGCCTCCAAACTTTCTCCTGAGAGAGAGGAAAAATCAACTACTGTTCCAATCAAGTTGTCAAAAAGAAAGAAAATAGGTTCTATAATTGGAATTCTAATATTTAAAGATAACAGTGTCATTGATAAATGAACAGACGCAACATGGAAATTGGTGATAGTGAAGTTCGGAAATTTCGTGTCGGACATTCAGCTTTCATAAGACATACGGTCAGCATACGAGCGCCGGGCCAGTTGGAATCCATAGATCACTCGTAGCACCATCGAGACATAGACAGGGCGATAGAGAGAGAGAGAGAGAGAGAGAGGGGGGGGGGGGGGGGGGGGGGGGTATTGGCCTCTGCCAATTTCGAATGGACCTTGCGTACCACTTCAGAACCGTTCCTTCCCTTTTTCTTACCCATCAAGCGGAAACATACCTTCTTTTATATGCATAGTCTCATTTCCTTATCGAATATTTACGGTTAAAACGTTATGAAAATATTCGGTTAGTTCTTTCTATTTCGCATTCGTTTTCTATGTGAATCATCGATAAAATATGAATGGTTCGATAACCATTCAATTTAAATTAGGAAAAATAAAGAAATTTAATCTGTTACAGTGACTCGAATACTCTTAGAATTTTACGTGAGATAATTCAACATTGTTTATTAAGTTCAAGATTACTTTCGGAATTTTGTATGAAATGTTGAAATATAGATTATAATTTATTATTCGATACTTTTATATATATATATATGAACTATAAGTAAGAATATGAATTGTTGCTGAACCATTGAACAATAGTGTCAAAAAATTTTGAAATTATCAGGTAAAATCCTGAAAAATTACTTTAAGAAGAAAAAAAAAATGCTAAATTACATTTTGTCGTGTCTCATCCATCTGTATATTATCCAAATATATAAAAAATGTATACATAATGTTCTGAAACATCTGCAAGTTTCAACCAAAACACCTTAATACACCCGCTTTATATTTTATACCTATACTTATTTATGTATTTAGCTGTAGCACGTGCCCCGCTTCAGGCTAACTCAGAGCACATTTTGTATCCCTATGTCGATGCATATTGTGGCTACATGGGTGTAAGTTTCATTATGACGATAGCGCTAGTTCAAGCCACATCGTGACTATACACACGGTGGCCTAACTGTATCTCGCCCTAACTGTTCACTGAAGCCCTTATACTGCATCTGCTTCCAATCCACTCTCTCCTCACTCTCTCACTAACATTGCTGTTTATCTCTTCAATAACTCTATCTGTCGATACACATAGCTAATAGTGCCATGTGTCTTTCACTTTCGTGCGTTGTCAACATTATCCAATTCTTCCAAAGTCGAAGAGATAAAATTACTTTTTTTTTCTTTTTTTTACATGTGTGCATACATACTCAAGGTAATTCCATCGTAATGACAAATGATTTGGAATAACCTACAATATTTTATTCAACTTCTACCGAATTTATAATTAAGAAAAAATTTGTAATGGAATTATTAAAAAATTTTGTGAAGAACATTGAGATAAAAAAATGGTTAAACAATTAAATATTAAGAATATAAAAGGTCCTTATCGGCTACTCAGGTGGAAGAAAATGGTCTAACTTTGCAAATTCTGAGAATATCACTTATAAACTCAGACCGCTACTCAAACTTCGAACGACTATTATTATTAAATATTTTAGTTCCTCTTCTTACACGAAATACGATCCTGTGTGACAGAACATCACCAAAATTTACCGTATTTAAATTGTAACATTTGTTGAATCCCAAAGCGGATATAAATATTTGTAGATTATTTCGTGGAGTGTGTAAAAAGATGTATATAACCATCAACTTAAGAGAGGATGATGAAAAAAAAAAAAAAGAGAGAAAAAAAGAGAAAAATAAAAAAATAAGAGAGAAAGACAGGAAGAGAGTGGCCACGTGCCTTTCAGCAGCACGCGACCAACCTAACGGTTTTGGGTACTAACCCCACGAGCCACACTGAAAACCAGTCCCTCTACCTCTGCCTTCTTCTCCCTAATTCTCTCCTTCTCACTCTCCTTGATTCTGTCGATCTAACTTCGTATATATATAGATACAAACGCAACACCCCTTCTCACCCTTTTGGCCAGGACAACTCTCTCTGGCAGCTCAAAACATACGAGGTAACACTGTTATTCTATTGGCGGCTCGTATCTCCCTGCTCTCACCCGCTGGTCCTCCTTCTTCAATTCTTTACTCGTTCGCTTGCGTTCACCATCTATCCCCTCTTCTTTTATATATATATACTATGTTTGTGTATGTGAGTATGTGGAACTCTTAGCGCCAGAATGACGCTTTAGGATTCAAGTATATAGGACAATACTTTTGCCACTATTAACTTTTGATCTTTTTTTGCGCTAGTTTCAACTCTAGTTTTGCGATTTTATCATTTCATTATTTATTTATTCATTTTATTTGGTAGTTAGAAGTGTAGTCAAGCTATTATTTCAATATAAAGATTGATTTTCACATGTTATGCGTGTATAATTTTAAATTTTTCCCATAAGTCCCAAATAATGAGGCCCAGAAAAAAATTATTCTCCTCAGTTGAATGCAGCGTTAATCTAGTCGCTGGATTTTATAATATATTTAGTTGTTCTCCAACAAATGTATGTGTGTCTTAATTAACATTGATTTCCATAAGTCCCAAAAAATGCCCCGAAAATATTTTCGTTTCGTCGTTTACAATTGATATCAAGTGAAAATTAGTTATGTGGAAACATATGTTCGTGTATGATTACGTGTGTAATTTACGATAATTTTTATAAGGCCCAAATAATTATATGGGCATTACTGATTTCAATACGTGAATTTTTATTTCATTTCAATATTTTCTTTTTGTTACAAGAGAAGTGGAAAATTTTTATAGTGATGCGTGCGTGGGACCGATGCTATTGAGGCCCACTGAATGAAGTATAATCGAATGATGTGAGGGCCCTAATAAAATTGTAAATCGGTTGACAGTCGAACGAATACAAATGCAAGCGAGTGCGCGCACACATATGTATATACTCTATACACCTCCCCCGTATATATAGGCATATATAACCCCCGTTGGGCCTGTTTGGGCCCGTGTCGTGTCACACGTCTTTGTTACGCGTTGCATAAGCGAACGAATGAACAGAATTGAATGGCGGTACAACGAAAACGATGATGACGACGACGACGACGACGACGACGAAGAAGATGATAATGATGATGATGAGGAAAAAAATATATGTAGGGAAAAAGCAGATGCATTTTTGGGGGCCTTAAGGAAGGAGAAAAAAAATCTTTGCACGCTCTAATGCGATCTTGTGTGCATCTTTGTATACACGAATATATTTATTTTTTCTTCAGCTTATTTATTGATGCCTCTTGATATATATATATATATATATATATATTTATATATATTTTTTTATTTTCCTGATGTAGAATAATATTTTTCCACTAATCTTTCTTTCTTACCAAATTTTTAATTTATATTCTAATTGTTATTATAGTCCAACGTCGATAGAGGTGTATCCTTAATACATATTAGTTGTAAAATTGTGGGCAACCATGACCGAACGAATAAATAAATTCATACAAAGCCGAGAATAGAGATGGACAGGAAGAAAGTGAGACAGAGTTATAGTAAAAGAGAGAGGTGGGAAAATAACAATAAATTTTGTAGGCGGGTGTCTAGACTATATAAGACTCAACCGAGGGATGCGTTAACCGCGAAATTGGACTTTGCGCCGTGAAAATAACGATTTCCCTTTGTGCGGTTGCGATTACAATCTGGGCCCCATCAATGACTCATCGATAATATTTCTCTTCATTTTTTTTTTTTTTTTTTTTTCACCACTATATTCATACATTATATATTCTCCATTGACTCATAATCATCAATAAAATATAAAAACAAAAAATACATTCGTAAAAATGTTTTTCAGGTCGAGGAAAAATCCAGAGAAGATGTAAAAAAAAAACAAAACGAAATACATGGAATTATAATTAGAAGAATAATTTGGGGGGGTTTTTTTTTTTCTTTTTTATTGGCAGGTTCTCATAGAAAATTTATCCACCCTCAGGTGGCATTGTACACCCTGCCAATTTTTTGATCACCTGACTTTACGTATACATGCATGACTGGACGTTGTCCTCCCCTTTCAAATACTCTGAATTCGGGCAATGGATTGCATAAGGTCAGGTTCCAAAAAATTGTATACAGACAGACACACACACACACAGGCACGTATATTTTATATGTGTATTGGATTGGCTCAGAGCCACGTGGGCATACCAAGTTTGTATGTTCAGTTCTGTATTGAGGGTGAAGAAAAAAAAAAAAAATACAACACAAATGAAAGACAGCTGTGTGGTTGCGTCCCTTGAAAAAAAAAGATACACACAAATTTTACCTCGATTTCTCAAAATGAATTTGTGTGGGTGATGGATTGTTACTGTGTCACTCGCGTATGCAAACGTTAAATAGAATACCGTTATGCAACGAAACGTTCCACATTGTTAGTTCTTTTATTACTATGTATTTGCATCTAGGTAAATGTGTCTCGGTATATTTATTGTATAATAAATCTGTAGGCGGAAAAAAGAAAGATAGTATTGTAAAATACTTCTATATTCACACCTTGTTACTGGAAAAGAAAAATGATTTCAATCATTTCTGATAGTTTTATTTCTGGCAATTTTTCTTTTTTTTTTTCTTTGCTGACATTGTAATGGACAATGATTTTGGTAGATTGATAATTTGCTTCTTTTTAATTTAGTATTGATGGTGCGTTTGATTATATCAAACACATTAGTCCTGGATAGATAAAATATTAGAGAGTTGTATTGTAACTAATAATCATTTACTACGGTTGAGTTTTTGTTTCTCTTCAATTTTCTGTAAAAAAAAAAAATATTCCAGTCAAACATAAATTATCCCATTGATCCAAACTGTCTGATTTTAATTCAAAACCTTCCTTCAGCTTTCAAATATAATTAAATTCAAAAACAAAAAAATATATATGTATAACAATGAAAATAATAAAAAATTTATTGCGTATCATGCGATACTATTGCTGACAAAAAGTGAAAGATTTCGTCGGTTATATGGTTTGAAATAGGTACCTGTAAAGTGTTTCTATGCTCAGATATATATATAAGTTCTTGAAGGATTTTATGGCGCGGGAAATACATAGCGCGAAAAAACCGTTGCAATGGCGTCTATATATAAATGGTATTTTTAAGGTTAACTAACGATTTTTCTTTCTTTCTACAATCGCGTCACCTAAAATGTTTTGCAGGTACACAAGAATTGTGGGCAAAATCTTTTTTTTTTCATTCAGGGGAAAAAAAAATCTATACACACACCGACAAACATACAATTACATATAACCTTACTTACATATACATACACTGAGACATATGCGCAAGAGAATGACGGTTATGCACATCTTATCGGTGATATAGGTAACTGCGAAAGGTGTGCATCGACGTTGTCGTTGTAACACCTGGGATAACGTCAAAAAGTCGTTTGCACTTAACACATCTGAAGAAAGGAGAAAAAAAAAAAAGATTAAAAAAAATCTTCCACACATACAAATACACACATCTATTTTTATAAATATAATACTGATATTTATATCGTTGTTAGTTTCCGCAAAAAAGGGTACACACAAAAATACGTTAAAAACACCCCAAAAGAAGAAGAATAAAAAAAAAAAAAAACCAAGCAAAATGAGGACTTTCATCCCCTTTTGGTCCCACGGAATCTTCTCACGGACTAAAAAATAAAATTTTTCCGTAAAAAAGCTAAAAAAATTAAGCGACGACAGATGAATATACACACCCCAATCCCTCAACGATGCAAATTCGTGGGAGAATAGGGAATCTGCCTCCCCTTCAATTGGTCTACATATATATATATATATATGTGTGTTCGTTTGGAGGTGAAAAAAAAAAATTTTATAGCAATTTTACGGAGATACATATAGATCAATGCTTTATACGTGATTTTAGATCTTTTAGAATTTCTATACCTGCTTGCCCGAGATTTTTTCACATTTTTCAGGGGAATCCACGGTCAGGTATATATATATATATATATATAGTTTATATAGTTGTATGAATATGTGTGTGAAAGAAGTAGAGATGTACGTAAAAAGAGAACTAAAAATTGTAGGGAATAAAAATGCGCTCCTTTCGTTCGATTAAAATGGTGTCTTCAGGGGTTTATTTTTTTCCAGTGAAAAAATCGTTTTTTTTTTTTTTTTTTTCCCTAACCTTCTGCTACTTCTTTTCATTTTATACACACATATATGCAATATTGCTTTACACACGTACGTATTTTTTCTCTCTACCTGTATTTCCACTTTTGTAGACTTTCCATGTGTGCGTGTGTGTATTTTTTTTTTTACAGGATTTTTACAGTAGATGGGAAGTTCTGTCATTTATATTATTCAGATTTTTTATTTCTCAATATTTTTCTTTTGCACTCTATTTATTCTCGCCCTTGGAATATTCTGCGAGATATATATATATTTTTTTTTTTCATCAATTATATTGGCCTGTTGGCTATTATGGGGTTCGAGGGTAATCGTATGCATTATTGATTTTTCTCACAAGCTGCATTTGCATATGTTGTGTATTTTTATGTGCGTGTACTATTATATACATGTGAAAATGAGAGAATTATATATATATAGGATACTTTTGCGGATATTTACATTCGGTGGTCAGTGGGTCCAATTTTTTTCTTTCTCTTCAATAATTTTTTATGGGTTTTTTTTTTTTTTTTTTTACTGAGGGAACAGGAACGATTGATGATTTTTTTTTTCCTTTTTTTACTGTTAGATGAATAATAAAACTATTATTTTTATAAACTCATGATTTTGATATTTCTTTTATTCATTCACTATATACGAAAAGTTTACATGAAAAATTCGAGAATTTTTAACACTCTGAATCTTTTGGAATTTAATGTGCAACTGCATAAAAACATAAACGAAAAAGAAAAAAAAGCCAACAAAAATGGAGTGATTTAATGGCGAACAGAGGAAAAGAAAAAAAAAAAAAAAACAGTGATTTCTCATTTCTTTTACATAAGTAACAAAAAATGAAAAAGTAATCACGTGAAACATTGGAAGAAATGACGACCTGAAGGCAAATGTAAAACTTCAAGCAAAATACTTTGTGTATAAAAATTGCCCAACGGCCATTTTCTTTTTTTTTTTTTTCCCCAAACATTATCCCATCTTTTGCGTCATATTATAACCCTGACAAACACATACAGTCACACACACACACACACGTACAAATGCTGAAAAAAAAAATAGCAGGGTGAATTTTTCAGTTGCATTGCGAATCCACGGATAATTATATTAAAAAAAAAAAAATAAATATAAAAGAAAAACCGTTACATCCGCGCACGCGCTTCAACATCATTGCGGAATAAATCCAATGACGGTCGTTCAATCAGTTCCAAGCGATTATATATATATATAACCCGTGTATAGGGTGTCCCATTACAATTTCAAATATAAAAAACTAAATAGAAGGAAAGGAGAAAAACAAAATTTTTAACAGAGAAAAAAAAGAGAAAGATGAAAGCGAGAAAATCAGTGTTAAAGGGGTGGCGAGGGAGGTCACGTCATAAGATATAATGATGAATGGATGTATATCGAAGGGTTGTTTTCGCCGTGATATATAGCGGTAGTAACCGATAGTGGGGAGGACAATACACCGTGGCGAAAAGGGTTTTGTAGCATCAACCAATCGTTGTTAAGGTATGAATGCACGCGCGCCAATAACAGCAACTCTGAGTTGAGACACGTGGTGGGGATGGTCCCAACAGGATCAGACTCGCGCGCGCCCTTAGGGCCCAACGCCGCGCTCTACATCGTGTGCGTTGCGTCACTCATAGTCGATCAGTCGACGTGAATCGATGTCGTGTACGCTCGCGTGTGTGAATATCAACTAACGCAATAATATATATATATATATTTATTTATATCCTTCAAACTCATTCAAAAATGTGCATACTTAATTAATTTATTAATTTAAATATTTGTTAAATAAAACAACATTACGGATAAGTGAATCACACCAGTGTTTATTAATAATGTGCGATAGAATTATTGTGAAGTTAAATAAAAAACATTCCTATTAATTTTGTTACACTGAGAAAAAGTGTTTGATAAAATTGACGATTATCATTATTGTTTTGGTTGAATTAAAATTAGTCGTGCTGGATCAGAAGGTACAACATATTGATGTGTCGAAGGTGAACAGTGACAGACCGATGGTGTGCACTGAGTTAAACATGGTATTTATCGAAGATCCAAGAATGATTTTTGCTGATATGAGACTTCATGCTACAAGCACACCAACAGCAACACCGACGCGTTATCATCGTAATAAATATCGCGCGCAAAATAATAATGATTGTACGCATAATTAATTCACATAATATAATTGGAAAAAAAAAAAAGGAAAAAAAAAAATAGAAAAAGAAAAAAGAAATTTATCGATCAAAGAATTAAATTATTCGATGCGTCTATTTATTTTCTTATTTATTCTTCGTTCATCAATTTAAATTAATTCTTTTAATTATTATTTTTTTTTTGCTTTAGACGCTGATTTACATGGCGATGTTGATGCACCTGAACTCAGTGGTGATGACAGAAGTATTGCCAGTGATATTCATGATGGAAATGAAGCCATTTTGGATCATGATTCCATGGATTCTGACAGGGGTGGAGCACTAAATCTGGTTAGTTCACAATAAACTAAATATTTACATAAATAAACATTATTAATTAAAATTTAAATCACTTATTGATTTATCAATCTGATGGGAATTATTTTTCAACATATATCTCACTATTTAAATACAACGTTGAGAAGTATGTGGGTAATTACAAAATTGTTTTACCCTTTTTATTATTATTTCATTTTGTTTCTACTTTGCCACCTTGCGCACAAGCTATGGAGGTTTATGAATATACAGGTGCACTTGGTAAACCTCGACAAATTTCAGGTAGCTAATTACCCCTGTGGATATAGTGTGTGTTGGTTGTAAATACGAACAGATGGGAATGTAGGAGCCATGTACATTCATTTTTTTTCTTTTTTTCCATCGTGTGTCTGGGTTCGAAAGAGGAAAAAAATAAATATACATATATATTTAATATAATATTCGTGCATTTTAGACGATAATTAATAATATCTAGCAAAAAAATCTTCATGCACGACGTAATACACCCCATACATTTTATATTCATACAATTGTGTTGTTCTATGTATACGTACCTGTGTTGTATAAAAATATGAGCAGGGGGGGTGGGCTGAAAAAAATGGACAAGATTAAATCTAAAATTGTGGATGGGAGAAAAAAAAATTATTTTATTATTTTTTTTCTTTCTTTCTTTCTTTATTGCGAAGTAGACGAGGAGTGAGAAGAAGATATCATAAGAAATGCATTTGTATTTGAAGGTGGAAATGGAACGTTGAAAGAAACATCTGCCGGTCAAAAAGTCCAACATGCACCCCCTAAATATATTATACATATATATCTTTATATACATACATGTATATTTTTGTGTTGGTAGAGTCTTCCTTCATTGTCCACCCTCGTATATATAATAATATATACGTCGCGAAGTAAAAAGTGCGCGCGCGAGATTCAATATTTGACCAATATAAATAGGAAAACGCCCGTGGGCACTTTCGTATGGGAATATTTTCATGAGGGTCGTGTGAGGGTCATTTTATAGAATATAATACATGGTGTATTTTTCTTCTTCTTTCTTTCTTTTTTATTTTTTACCAAAAGAAAAATGAATCCGGCATTATAGTGATCAATATAATGTGCCTTAGGATGATTGTTATCTATTGTGATATTAAATAATAATATGGGAATTAGAGAAGTGAATTTATAAATTAATATTTCTTTTTGTTTCCATCGTGGTGATGTAAAAGAAAGAATTAGAATGACAATTTTAAAGGACAAATTAAATAATATTTAATTAAATATTATTGAACCAATTTTATTCTCCATTTTGACAAAATTTGGATAAAATAATTTGTAGTGTCATACATTATTTATTGGATCTCAAAACGAAAATATAAAAAGCTGAATAATATATTGTAATGTCAATTCATGTCGAGCTATAAATGCTTTCGAATTATTTCCAACACTTTAAACTAAAAGAAAATATCCAAGAGAAAAATTGTTTTTTATTATTAATTTATATGAATATTAATGTCATTTTTATTTATACCAGGTTACTGATGTATCGCAACGTAATAGCAGTGGTACAAGTGGTAGTGCATCGTCACCAAGTTCCGGGGTTAGCAGTCAATTAACCGGAAGTCATGCAGGTACAACAGGCAATAATAATTCACAAGCTGCATTGGCAGCGCAATTGGTTAGTCAACAATTATTGATGCACGGTTCACTTGGTGCATTGAGCTCACAAGAAATACAAGCATTGGCATCAACATTACAACAACAACAACAATCATTGCAACAACATTTGCAACAAATAGCAATGTTTCAACAAGCTAATCCCGCGGCGGCTGGTCAACTTCCGGCGCAAGCGCAATTTTTTTTGCAAAATCAGGTACATCCCATCTTTCATTTTTTTACAAAAAAAAAAAAATACAAATACGAAAAAAAAATACATATATATATATTTTTTTTTATCATGCGCGTGGCGAGGCACTTTCGAAGATTAGTATTGGATATAATGCATCAAAGAATTCTTCTTCCTCTATACCCAACTCTCTCTCTCTCTCTCTCTTTCCACTTCCACTCATTCATTTTCTGTATTTTATCTGATGTGAACTTTTTTGAGATTATAGATTAGTTTAAAGCGAGACGACACATTTCCCTTCCTCTTTTAACGTTCTTCCGTTTCTTCTTACAGTACTCGTCATTGGAGACAACTCACTTCGATTCTTATTGAGAGATTGGTCTACTACTGAATGTATTTTTCTCCTTCTATTCCTTATTTTATTTATTTATTTTTTTTCCTTTTTCTCCAAGATGTTGAGATATTTCTTTATTTATTTCATTTGTTTTTTTTTTTTCTCCAGGAGACTTTTTGAATTCTATCTTGATGTTTGAGAGAATTGAAACGAGATAAATTTTATCTTGCTTTTGAATAAAACCATTTAACAATTATTGAGATATATATATTCAATTGAAATTTAATAACATGAGAGGAAAAAAAAAGAAAAAATACTTCTGGGGGATATAGATTATTAACACAAACCCTCCTCAATCCCGTGCACATTGAGAATGCAGTTGTCGGTTGATTTAATAGCGAGAGAGAGGAAGGGAGGGCGGAAAAAAAAAATATATATATACATGTTTTAGAGACAGATTGAAAATCATCTTGCCACAAGTATTCTTTGTTACCTCACACGTGGCAAAAACCATGAAAAGATTTATATACATACTACTACTACTACTATTATTATTATTTAAGAACCCTTTAGGATTATTTTGTTGTCAGGATTGCACAATAAGACACACACACGACCTTCTCAAGGCACGAAACCCTTTTTTTTTATCATTGTTATTTTTGTTAGTATGATTTTTTTATTTCCTTCATTCTTTCTTCTATATTTTTTTTTTTTATTTCTACTCCTTTTTTTATGCCGGTGTGCAAGGGATTGCGCTCAACCTGCGCATTATAACCCCTGACACGCGATCGCATAAAGGATGTATAATATAGTATAGGTGTATATATATTTGATGGTAATCCCCAGGACTGATGTTTCGTCTTCCGGAACGGACACTTAATTTCTTCATTCCATCTATCCCTCTGGAATTTTTTTGTTCATCTCTAGTTTGCTATTTGGTTTCTCTTTTTATTTTTTCGTCTTTCTTGTTGGAAAAAAATGTAGGCATGTTTTTTTTATTCTATGCACAAGTACACTTGATTTTGTTTGATAATATCAAAGTTTTCGTGATCACAGTCTGTATCGTTAAGTGTAGATGATTATTTTTTTTTTTTTTGTATCAAACATTTGTAGAAATCATTCCCCATGGAGTGACAATAATTTTGCATCGTCATTTATTTTTTCATTCCTGAACGTTTCTAGATGTAACATTTTGTGTAAAAGTCTTCTATTTATTTGGGTCATCACCGTGGTATTTTTCTGAAATAATATAAGCTGTCTGATTTATCATATCACAAAATAAATAAAATGGAATGAAAGTATTAATAAATGTGGAGTAACTTATCGGCTCAGACATATACTGCCACTCACGTGAATTAAGTCATTCAACGATAATACAATCGATGCTAGATATGATAAATAAATATTATTATGCAATTGATTAGTCACATGCTTGAATGAAATATAAGAAGCATACAGAAAAAAATATATCTTTATATATGCACGTGACCTACAAATATTTATACAGATGTAATGCAATCCCTTCACTTAAAGTTTCACACCTGCAATTTTAGAGTCAAAATTCATGTCAAGGGGTTACATATATAAATATGTTTGAGGGTTGTTTTCGTTGCGCTATTTCAATTTCTACCGCTAGATTATTCGTCTTTTTTTTTCTACCTGTCCACGTGCCACATTTCAATACAAGTATATATTTATCTGACACGCGTGCACTCACAATGAAGAATGTCGTATTTAATCTATGATGTACGATGAAAATTTTCATGGGTGAATTTAATTGTGAATTTATTTTTAATTTGATTTATTTATTTATTCATTTTTGGATGGTGTTGATTTTTTTTTAGGTGCAACAGGCTGTGGCACAAGCAGCACAACAACTGCAAGCACTACAAAAGCAACAGGCGTTACAGGGTGGTGGTGGACTTGTAACAAGAAATGTAACACAACAAAGATCACCACCACCACCGGGTACACCACCTGCAGTTAAACCGCCATCGGCACGACTGGAACCCTCACCTGAAGAAACAACTGATCTTGAAGAACTCGAGCAATTTGCAAAAACATTTAAACAACGTCGTATTAAACTTGGATTTACTCAAGGTGATGTTGGTTTAGCAATGGGAAAGCTTTATGGCAATGATTTTTCACAAACAACTATTTCTAGGTGAGATGATGAATTATTTATGTATGAAAAAATTAGTTATGGTGTGCAAGAATATATCGAAACGATGAGATGACAGTTTGAAGAGAGAGAGAGAGAGAGAGAGTAATGATTTGGAGGCAGTGGAATTGAATCCTTTCCAATTTTTTTTTAGTGGGTAACTTGATCGCGATCGACTTGAAATATTCTTGCACATGACGAACACACGCAGAAGACAAAACAAAAGAATAACAAATACCATTCTGTTCAATCCCGCAAAATCAATTCCTAATTAAATGTTTTATTCTAATTTTGCTTTCCAGGTTTGAGGCATTAAATTTATCATTCAAAAACATGTGTAAATTAAAACCATTATTACAAAAATGGTTAGAGGATGCGGACAATTCATTGAATAATCCAAATTCACTGTCAAATCCGATGACAACACCAGAAGCCATTGGTAGACGACGAAAAAAACGTACGTCAATTGAAACAAGTGTGAGAGTTGCATTGGAAAAAGCATTCTTACAAAATCCCAAACCAACGTCTGAGGAAATAACCATTCTTGCGGATAGTTTGACAATGGAGAAAGAAGTTGTACGAGTTTGGTTTTGCAATAGGTCAGTAGAAAACTAAGAAAAATAATGAGAACAAACCAATGATTATAGAAGAAACAGAATAAAAATTTTTCAGATACAAAAATAATAAGAATAATAATTGAAACAATTTTCTTTCTCTTTTTCCTTTGCATTCTCAAACATATGATTTATTTTTTTCGTTTATTTTTATGTTTCAATTAAATTTAGGCGACAGAAGGAAAAAAGAATTAATCCACCAACAGCAGCAATGGGTAGTCCAACAATGGCATCACCAGCACCGTCAGTATTTGCATCATTGGCAAGTTCAATGTCAGCAAGTCCATTGGCGTTAACCACACATTCATCGGCAATGGGACACCCGCATTCACATCAAACACCACTTGGTTCACCATTACCATTGGCATTAGTTGCATCAGCTGGTGGAAATTATCATGCATTAAGCAATAAATCTCATGAGTGACATCAACCTGCGACCCGCGATCAACGGGACGCTCTCTATCATCATCATCACCATCAACAACAACAACAACAACAACAACATCAGCAACAACAGCAGCAACAGCAGCAGCAGCAGCATAGACAACAGCAACACCAACAACAACATCACAACAATAATCAATTTCATCATCTTCATCATCATCTTCATCATCAACATCATCAACGCTTGTGCAATCTCCCAGAATTTTATCACTAATCGATAAATAAGAATAAAGGAAGAGAAGAAAAAAAAAGGAACATTGTTGACTGTGAAATCCATAAACATTTGTGATCTCTTCATCTTCTTTTTTTTTCTTATGTAAAATTGATTATATATGATTATTTATTTTTGAGTTTTAGTTATTAGCTGATGGGTTTTTTTCTTTTTTAATTCTGATAATTGATGGGATGTAGAGAGAGGGCGAGAGAGGGAGGGATGGGGAGTGAGAGGGACAGGGATGTCGAAATCTCCAAATTTTTTGATTTCGCGAAACTATTCGATGAAAATTTTATTTTTTTTTTTCTAGGTTTATTGTCGAATTTTTTCCATTATTAAAAGGGAAATTCCAAAATTGGAGAATGCTTAAAAATTTCATTGACACTTTGACAATGAATTGTATATAGGTAGTGAAAATGTGGAGAAAATATTGTTGACTGTGTAATTAAATATCAAATTATGAAAGAGAATTCCAAAAATTTTCATAATCACTCGAAGTAAATGGGGAAAATAAAAGAGAGAATGGAATAGATTGATAGTGAATGGAATTAGCAAACGGGATTCTAGTTGAATGAATTTGTTCGTGCGATTTTTGTGAACATGTACGATTGTATGTATGGGCTTTTGTAACCCTATCGATACCAAAGATGATGAATAATTTAATTTTTTTCATTGACTCGTGTCATTGCAGTTGCAAATAAGTTCTTAACAATAGTTCACATGTCAAGTGAATCAATTACTCTTAGTATCATAATTTTATTTTACTTTATTTTTTTTTCCCTGTTCTCTTCATTTACTTATTTATAATTATTTATTTATTGTTTCTTTTCTGTTTTATTTTTCTGTTTCATTTGTTGTTTTTGCTTTTCTCTTTTCTTTTCTATTTTTGGTGTCGATAGGGTGTCAACAAAAGGTTTGAATAAATAACGATGCGATGGAAGAATGCAAATAATAAAAATAGGTGGAAAAAAAAAAAAAAACAACAAAACAATGGTACATACGAAATTAATACATAAATGTATATAATTTTTAGCGGGTATTATAAATAATTGAATGTCGCGAGCATTTATTCGACATTGGACATATAGATATATAAATAGAAACACATTCATATTCGTGAATAAAAAAAAAATTTATAAATAAATTGTATATGTAAATACAGGATGATTATTGATGATAATTTGACGAAATCAAACAAAGTCGGAATTCATAGGAGAATGGAAGAGAAAAAATGCGAAAGAAAAAAAAAGCCTAAAAATCACCGACACAGGTGATGACAATTTATTTCATGATTTTTTCCTCTTTCTATTGTGGTTATTAGTTATTATATTAAGTTGTATATTTCTTTTTCTGTGGTGAGAGGCTTTCAACAAACGAAAATCATGTTCACACTATTATTCAGTAAATAAGGGGGGGGAAACAAAAAGAATTTTTAAACAGCAAAAGAAAAAAGAAATAACTCGGAATGATACTTTTCTGTTGTGACTTTTGTTGTAATCTTCCAAACTCAACGTCACTTTTTCTGCATAAAAAATTCTGTTACAAATTCTTTATTTACATCGTGCGAATTAAATTCCAGAGATGTGTGGACCAAGTATAGTAAAAGCCGTATTGAAAAAACAAAAATACAATGAAATTCCCGAGAGAGGTAGACGAAAGATAAAGTTCAACAGAACGTTTAATAATAACGAATGAAGCGTTAATCAATTACGATATTGCGTCTGAAAATTTTTTCCTTTGCATGAAAGGAAACAGAAGATGAGAAAGAGAAACACAAAAAAATATCGCAATTACTGTTACGTGAACGACAGAACAGAGCAGGGGGGATTATTTCAATAAAATTTCAGACCAATATTCGAATCGCGTGAAAATTATTTGCAAAATTCGTGATATACAATTTTAACTAATGAAATTAGGTTTAAAAAAAAATCAACGACAACAAATGAGGTACTGTAGATATAGAATTTAATAAGTGCCGTTCAATTTCCCCTCTTTACACCGAAAAAAAAAAAAAATAATAAATAAAAAATGAATAAATAAAAATAATTTAAATAAATGATTTAATAAAAGAACATTCCAATCATTCCACTCTATAACGTGTTCGCTGCGGCAACGTAGTCTACAATTCTGCATAGTTAATATTATTATTATTATCATTATTATTTTATTATTATTATTATTATTATTATCATTATTATTATTATTATTATTATTATTATTATTATTGAAAGTTAGTTATTTTGAATAATTGAATTATAATTATATGATTAATAATATTATTTCATTATATTTTAACATATATGCATTATTTGACGAAAACAAAAAAAAAGAAAAATAAAATGCTATAGATGTTTGATTTCATTATTGTTTTTATTTTCAATTCGTTATTTTTAAATTTATATTCCTTATATGTTGAAGTTTCTTGTTGGCGAGAGTGACAAAAGGGAGGGGCTGAGCAATGAAATATAGGAAATTTTACTACGTGAATTTATATTTTTGTTCGGAAAAAAATTGAAATGATGAATGATAAATAAATGTATGAATAATTTAGTTTGAAAATTTGGATGAGAATAATAGACGAAAAATTTTTTTACAATCCGCCATTACCACCGTCCTGTCAAAATGAAAAGAAAGAGATGAGAGGAAAAAAAGTGACAAGAGAATAAATCCTTTTTTTGTAAATAATATTGATTCGAAAAATCGTAAGAATTAATTATGAAAGTTCGATTAAAATTTAATTATGTAATCAACGACTTGTATATGAAATTTAATAGATGTCCGGCAATAAATTACAGTCATCTTTCAAAATGCCATACTAATTATCGAGTAAAAATAATGGACAACATCAAAGAATTAATGAATCAGTGAAAACGAAACAAAAAATGAAAATATTAGGTCTAATGATTATAGATATATTGCTCCCGGTTTACATTGAATAAATAAATTTGAAGCGTAAAATAAAAAAAAAAATGTCATGAATCGTATCATATTAAAAGATCAAAATATGCGTATGATGGTTTTAAACGATCGTTGTACATGTCTTGAAAATTTTTGACTGAATATTTAATATTAAAAATCAGTGTATAATTAAAAATTAGCGATATAATACTCGCCATTGTATGATATACAATGCATTTAGAGTGACACGTGAATGGTGGAGACGTGCAGACATTAATAAATATTCGTGACACCGATAGGAAGAAAAAGGAAAGAAAAAAAGAAAAAAAAAAAAAACACGAAATGAAGAATAAAACATAATAATATAAAATAAATTTATGAAAAAGTGAAATCAGAGAGTACGGTAAACAAAGTTCCTAATAATAAAACGTTTTAATGATAGACGTGTCAGAAAGACGAAAAATAAAAACGAAAAAATAAGAAAATGAAGGAAGAAAAATAGTCGATTTCGAAATATTCCCAATATTTTGTACTAACAATATAAGTATAAAAACGTATCGAATAAAAATCCTCAATAATCACGCGTAGTTGTATTTCATGGTGAATGCAAAAAGAAATAATTCAGTCATAAACAATGACTGATATAAATAATTTGGGGACTACAGCAACAAAAAAAATGAATGAAGGAAAAAAAAAAAGAAACATTTGAGTCGCCCCACAAAATGATTTGTTTCAGTAACTGGACAAATATAAAAGGGCGGAAAAAAAAAGGGGGGGATGTATAAATAAAATCATATCAATCGTAATTATAGTTATAAAAATAAATAATGCTAATAGATACGTCGATCGTAATTAATTATTATTTATCATCATATGACTAGTATGATATAATGTAATTATATAATAAAGTCCGTCATAGAGACAAATATTTATTTATTCAACCAGTGTCACAAAGTTCCAATTGAAAATAAATTTTTACTGTACAATCCATTTTAATATTATACTTTAACATTTTGTTGCGGATAAATGAAGCTATTAACAACGCCACGGATTTACAGATAATAATACAGAACCCCCAATTACCCCCCATTATAAAATTATATT
The DNA here is from genome assembly GCA_958496275.1 of Zele albiditarsus. Classification (NCBI taxonomy): domain Eukaryota; kingdom Metazoa; phylum Arthropoda; class Insecta; order Hymenoptera; family Braconidae; genus Zele; species Zele albiditarsus. The sequence goes on from OY292410.1 coordinate 7,124,401, forward strand.
ACCGACTGCCAGTCATATATTAATGACAGTCGGTAAAATAAAACTCAATTTAATCAGCTGTCGGTGAAATACGGGTAACTGATATATGTATTGACGTACGATATCTATTCAAAATCAATATGAGATAAAAAAGGAAATTTACAATATGATTTTTTTTTTATTCCAATTCTGTAAACATATCTGTGAGAATCGAGGCCCATTACAATGTTCGCGCTTTCATGAACAGAAAGTTTTTCAATAAAACGAAGAACTCACTTCGTCAGAAGAAAAAAAATAGAATGAAAAAAATATTGAAGAATATCGATTTGACGAGAAAAATTCTCGTGGCTTATATTGCAGCGTGAAATTCAATACTCAATTAAAACTCACAGTCAATGGACAAAGTTCATAATTATTTCTTCGCAGTGATATGAAAAGAAATATTTATCGCTGCAGTTGTAATGAAGAAACCAATACTTTTAACCCCATGCGATATAAAACTATTTCAAGATTCATTCAATCAAGATAAATTGTTGTATCTGTTTTGCTCACAGTTGAAAAAACTTCTTTTATAATAGTCATTGTATTTAATTCAACTCCATCTCTTAATAATGGAATTTTATTGCAATTTGAAGAGACAATTCAACAATAAATAATTTTATTCTTCGTATAAAGCTTTTGAATTAAATAATGTTACAGATAATTGCACAAGTGACTCGAACATTTACTTTTCGATTTTGTAAATGTTGCATATTTGTAATGAACAATGTCATATGTTTGTTAGGTAACAAATTTTAATTGGAAGTAAAATTTAATCATGATGATAAATATCAAAGTGATCTGATGGTCTTTTGTGAATTTGTATCTCTGTATACAAACAATGTAAATGAGTCAATTTATATCACTGAACACATTGGTTCAATATTTTGTATACCAGATGAATACATTTCTGTACACAAATATGCATGTGTATAAATATTGTACATAAATAGCGGATACATGTGGTTTGAACGAGAATGGATGTGAGCGCCTGGTTGGTGGTCCATAGTCTGACTACGAACGCGCTTATTCTACTGCATTGCCAATCCTCTTCAGTTGGCGGTTGGACTCCGCGTGCGACACATCTCTTCTACTATTTTCGCGTTGTCAAACATCGTTCCATATGCCAATTTTATTTACTATAATTGTTTTAACGTAGCACGTGCGTGCGCATAAGTGTTTTATTTTGAAGAAGTGTGTTGGAAAATGCGCCGATAGAAATAAAGATTACGAGAGGTGAAAGAGATTTTGGTTTTAATTCTTTTTGTTTTCTCACATCGTATTCACAACGGGAAAAAATATATCAGTGTTATGTAAAATGTTGAAAGTGCAATAACGTGAATAACGAAAAATATTTAATCGGTAAAATTAATTTTTTCTAATTGTGTAAGTTTGAAAAAATTAATTTTTATTCTCTCCTCTTCATCATTTCATACAAATATAAATGGAAGTTTATAGTAATAAATTATTTTTTCCCATCCTTCCACTTACTTTTGGTACTTTATTTGAATTATAAAGATGCTTTGGGGCACAAATTGCATGTGTAAAAAGTTTTTCTGTACGGCAAATCTTAACTGCGCGACGCAAAGGGAACAATCGTGACCGATGAACACCAGTGATAAAAATATACCAAGCAAAATTCTCGGCATGCAGCCAAATGGCCTCGAGCCCTAATATAAATATCGGTTCCACATTCACATGATAACATAATTTCAAATGAAAACTTTGTGCATTTGAATAACGAAAAAAGAAAGTTTTTCAAATTTATTTGAAATACTTCATCAAACACTTTCACACATATTTTCAACAATTTTTTATTTTTTTCCATTCCATTTTTCAATCCTCTTTTTTATTTCAATGATTTAAATTTATTCGAATTGAAAAAAAAAAAAAGAAAAAAAAAACATCCTGATGATTTTTTTTATTACAACCACTTTTCCCTACCATAAAAAATATGTGGACGTAAATGCCATTCAACTTTTTTAACAACCCTTCCGATGTGTCAATCTATCTCGTGATAGGTCTATAGATTTCATGTAAATGCATTGACGCCCAATGAAATACCACTATGTATACGTAAATGCGTGCAAACTGTTTCAAAAAGCTCGATGGCACTTCATCATGCATATTCAATGAACTTTGTGCGCATTTGCTGGGAAAATGATGAGGAAAAAAAAAGATAGTAGTGAATTTTCTCGGCTTGTCAACGTGGATAGTTCATTGGCGTTTTTTTTTTTTTTTTTTCTTCTTTCTTTTCATGATACATAGTGAAACGAGGTATTCAGTTTTTTATTCAATGTGTTGCAACATACTCTGGGGTTAAACGAGAAATTGTGTTTTTTTATTTCCCTGACATCAATAGATTTGAAAAAAAAAAAATATCTGAATATAAAATCAATTTTATTTCACGTCATGAGAATAAATTGAAATGAATATTGGATGTTTTTTTTTTTTTTTATTCAGTACAACTGCTTATGATAATTATATTTTTTTTCTCTTTCTCATACAGATGGTGGTTATTTATCAATATACGATTTTAAAATTGAAACAAATGTGAATGACCTTAGTCGTGGAATATATAAATAATAAAACACGAAAAATTAATAAATATTTGAATAGATGAATTTAAATATTTTATATAGAATTAAAAGACATTGTGGATAGATATATTTATTCAATAAATTGTACATTAAATATAAACAATAATTTTAAAATAAAATTTTATTCTCTTCCTGGTTTATAATTAATTATTGCAATTATTTCATTCACATTATTTTTATTTTCTTTTTTAAACAATAAAGTTTCATAGTTGATACTGCGGTTCATAAATTTGATTGCGCGATTTTGGTGTTGTATAAATTGATATTATGAATTGATAAGGGGCATAATCCACACACGTTTAAATATATTGTGAGTGGTTGTGTGTGTGTGTGGTGAATATTTCAGTGAAAAATAAAAAATAAATATCAAACTGCAGTGGAAGAGAATGTTTAAATGTTTTATGGTGATGAGGTTTAAAGTACGATTTGTTTCACGAACAATATTGTATACATTAATCTGAATACGGTGTTTTAACGGTGGTAAATGAATGTGTTTGCGCCGGGGATTGGTGATAGTGATAGTGAAATCGAGAGACGGTAGGGGTACTCGATTTAAATATATAAATGTGCGAGTGGCTGCGACAATGGTGGCACGGCTTCCGCAACAAGTTCTGCTACTACTTCTTATACTCAGTGAGTGGGGCTATATATCCTTATACAATATATATATCTAACAGTTTTAAACTCCATTCTATATTTAGACGGACTGGACTGGATTATAGATGAAATTATCATGCCGTTGTGAATAACCAATGTATATTTTGCCGCGTGCCAAATTTTCAGTTATATTTTTTATAATTTTTTATTTTTATCGTCAAGTTTGAGATGTTTTATTCTGAATTTATATTGTTGTGAAATGATGCTTTGTTGAGAATGAAAACACAAAAAATATTGATTTGATATTTGGAATGTGTTAGGGAAAGCAGAAGGGTTGAATAATTTGATTAACTGAACTTAAAACAATTTGAAGAATTTTGTTTATTAAAATGTTTGGACGGAAGAATTTAATTTATTCCAATTTGTACAAATATTCGAATCATACTCGTGGAATTTTTGTTATAAGTTCTATTATTATTAATTTTACTCGATTGAAGTAGTGGAGACAATTAAAAAAATGTAAAATTAAATTAACTGAACGCATTTAAAGAGATTTGAGGATTTTTGTTTAATGAAATAATTAGAGCGATGAATTTAATTGATTTTAGTTTGGGAAATAAATTTTACAATATATGCACTCGGGTTTTTTCTAATCCGTTAATTTCTAATATTGTTCGATCTGTTACATTAAAATAGGGCAAGGATAATATTCAAGAACCAGTATAATCAATGAAGCATAAGTATTTTTATTAAATAATATACACAGAGACAATTAAATTAGTTTGTCTAATATAAATATCATGAAAATAATTTTATTCTTTCTCAATTGTAATGACTATTTCGATTCATATCGCAATAAAATTTTTTTTATTTAAATAACAATAGAATTGTTTACCTTGGAATAATTTATGCAATATGAGAAAATTTTTCGTATTACAAAAAAAAAAAATTCTACCATCAATTTAATATGAATATCATACAAAAAACGTTTTTTTTTCCATCTTCATTTCATTTCAATTGAAAAGAAATATCTTCTGCAATTATTTCACAAAAATTCGAATTTCATTCGTTCTATTTATTTATTCTTTTTCTCATTCTCTCTATTTTCTACTTCAGCTAAATTTCAAAGATTTAAATAGCGAACACAATTTAATATGAAATAAATACAAATGAGCAGTATCAACGATTTTTTCAAGTGTATTTACATGAACATAAGCTATTTCCTTCAAAGCTTCACTTAAATCTGCTTTACAACATATATTTACACGAAACACAATGTGTTTGTGAAGTTTCTTATGTCATAGGGTCTTATACACAAGTGCTCCATTGTATTTGTTGGAATATGGAGAGTAGTTAATATAAAGCAAAGTAGTGAAGAATGCAATTCAACCTTAACAATGTGAAGTGATGCTTGAAATATTGAAATATCAATTTTACTCATTTTTTATTTTCAACAATGATGTCACGATCGATAAGATAAAACAAATTTCAATCGTGGATTGTAATTCATATATGTTATAATACGACAGATATTAATTTCATCATCTTGTTTTGTTGTTGGAGAAAAAATTCCCGGATTTTTTCTATTAATTTTGTGATTGATAATTATTAATAAAAAAAAAAAACACAAACAAAAGGAATCTGATGATGAGAATGGGTAGGAAAAAATTTAATTGTTGATAAATTTAATGTAGAATATTTTCAAAATGCTAAAATCATTTAATATCTAATTTTTATAAATCTAGCGTTGAACTATTTAAAATGAAAATTCAAATACGATACAAAAAAACTGTAACAAACTCTTATCTTATTACTTGAATGATTATATTTTGGTATTTGAATTAACATAGGATATTAATCTTAGCTTTTAATATTATTATTCATCGATAATTAAATGTCAAAAGTCGAATAGCAATTTTAAACCAAAGTAAACTTGACTATAATGATAAAAAACTAATCAGAGTTGTGGAGAAGTAGCAACAATTAGCGAAGTATATCAACTTCTTAAAAAAGAGATTATTATTCATGAATCGGTAATAGGATTATTCAGTTTATGATTCACAGAGAAAATCTAGACATTTCAACGTCAATTATTCAACGGATCAAGTGAAAAGTTTACAATTTCCTTTTACGATGTGTTAATATTAAATTAAGATTTTATCTTAGAATTTTATAATAAAAACATATAGATTTAACAACATCAATGAAAAATACTGTAATTGAATCGAGAACTATTAATCAAATTGTATTTTTAAAGTATATCAAAATAATGATGAAACTGCATTGAATATGATTTATTATAAATTAATAATCTATATATTTAATCATTAATAAAATAAAATTGCGAAACAAGAATCACAGCAACACAAATAATATAGAATGAATAAAAATTCGGAAATTAGATGTGAATAAAAAAAATTGATGTTTTTTTTGTCGTAAAATTTTTGCAAGAAAATTTTACCAAGATAAAATAATAAAACATTTCTATGTGTGGTGCATTTTCAAATGGCTTCCTGGAATTTCCTTTAAAATGGGTGACGATTAATGGATGGCTCTCCAAGTCCAGGACCTTTTTGTTGGCACGAATAATTTATTGTTCTCGCGAACGAATAGCCTCAGAGTACGTACCATAGAGTAGCCAATTCTACATGTAGGCGTCATATAAATCCTCTTCTGGTGGATATCACATGAAAGACTACTATACATATAGATAGACTAGATTTTTCTTCTTTTTTTTTTTTTCTTCCATGTGTTCATCCAAAGTGAATTTTTATGCGTTAGCAAATTTTTTTTTTTCATCTCTTTCATCTTTCGTTTTTCATTTCTATCTCTTCGTTGCTCACAAATATCTTTGCTATATTCTCATTCACTTCATTGAATAATTGAATTCAATACGAGTATGATCAAAAGAATTGTGATTTAAAAGAGAAATATGTTTCATCATATATATAAATTTTTTATTCTCAATTTACGAGTTTCACTTTGTAGAATTATCAATTGAAATTTTAGATCTCTTTATTTTATCATACAATAAAAATAAAATCAAACACACACACACACACACACATAAATATGTAAACACATTTTTTTTTCTTTTGCAATGTTGTCAATAGTTATCAAAGAAAAATGTTTACTTTGATAATGAAACGAAATGTGGAAATGTTTATTTACGACGGAAATATGAAGAGAAAAAAAAAAAACAAAATCACATACACATTGCGAAGTTTGTGCGGATGGATGTATATGTAGCATTTATTAATCCTTTTTGTTTTTTTCTATTTCATCGTCATGGACGTAATGAAAATTAAAAATTTATAATTTAAAAAAATAATATATTCGTAAATATTAGAGTGGTAAATAATTAAAAAATATTGTCTACAAACATACATTTGACAATAGTAACTTCACTTTCCTGATTCATCGTGATAGATATGAAAATAATAATACCACGAAAGAAAAAGATATTAAAAAAATAAAAAATGTCGTGGAAAAAAATTTTTTTCAATTATTCATTACACTGATTAATGATAAAATTATTATTTTCAATTGGACTAAAAGCTTTTTTTATAGATTAATAAGAAGGATAACTATATACAGTAATTTATTACACTGAGAATTATAATAAAGTAGAAAAATAAAAAATAAGAATTAAATAAAATATATATTTCTCTCTAGAGAATAATTCATGCGTAGCAATTTGCTTAATGTAAAAAGAGTATTATTGAATTGAATTGTCATTGTGTTTCATAACAATACATGTACATGTCTAGAACGTCATGTTACACATATTTATACAGGCATACAACTCAGACATATTTATAGTTGCCGCATTAGAATGCTTATTTTAGTCTCGAATGTGGAATTTTAATTTTGACTTTACCAGCGAAATGCAAAACAATTTTAAGATGTTATATGAACACAATGGCACATGACTGCATACCGCTTCTCTACCGGAATTTTGTATGTGTATAGAAAGCACCAAGTTATCTTACATTATATATATATATATAATCCATTTACTTATCTGAAACTTGCACGAAGAAAACAGTGATCTAGAGCATGGTAAAAATAACAATAATTCATGAAATAATACAAACCGTTAAGTGAAAAAATAGGATTTTAATATAATTCTCAACAATAAAAATAAAGAATAGTTGTAGAATATAATTTTCATTATATTAGTTTTCCAAATATTACTATAGTATAGGATATAATACTGTGAAAATGATTATATCTGAAAACGAATAGTTAAACAATTTCTATAAATCTAATCTTGATGTAATCGCAAAAGTACTCCAGTACCATTTACTGCTCGAGAACTATTTATTTCTCTTCTTCGCATTTTATAGTATTCTCAGTTTTTAGTTTCGCGACATTTTACAAACTTCATTTATAGCTCATGTTGTTGCATTTTTTAGTTCTATAGTGCCACCTTTTACACACTTTAATGGCGCAGTAGGTACTCGGTTAGTTTCATATATTTTATAGTAAGGTAGATAGAATTTTTTGATAGAAAGAATAAACACCAATAAAAATTTTGTTATTATTTTTACTTAGGACAATCGTAAGATACAGTATATGAACGCGATCATTCAGATTTAATGTGATTGTAGTAGTGCAGGGATAATTAAATCCTTTTTCTTTCTTTAAGATATATCATTAATTAAGCACAAGGCAATTGTTTGAACAATTATTGGAAAAAATTTTTTTCAGGATCAATTATTTTTTTTATCAATACTTTGGACAATTTTGAAACGAAAATTATTCTTATGAAATTTAGTTAAAATTATCGGTTTTTGAATTATGAATTTTTTGAAAATTAAAAATTGATATTATATTTCAACAATATTTTTTATCTACTTCTGTTTACAATTTAACATTCACATAAAATTTCCCATGAGGTAAAAGAAATATTACAACCGAGAAAAATTGCTCTTATCATAATAAATGTTTCTTGAAATGTCAAATATAAAATGATATAAAACGATAATTCACATGAAACCAAATTTCACCACACAACAATCAATCAACATCGCAACTAAACGACAACGACATAAACCTCCAAGTCCAACACATAAATTTCATTTCCTTTTTATAAAGTTCGTAAATACCTTTGACACATAACATGTGTCAAAACCCATACTCATTCTCTGAGTACTCTACATTTACCCTTGAGAATACCATAAATAAATACTTGTATGAACAAAATTTAAGACAACCATATTTCTTTCTATAATATCGTGATATAAATATTTTTCCGCCATTCACCCAAACTCACTTATCATCATTATAAATTTCCTTATAACTCACAACAATTCTCAATCTTCATTAAAAATAAAAGCTATAAAACACTAATATATTCAAACAATTAAAACAATAAAAATGAAGAGAAAATTGAATTTCCCAGAATTAAAACTTCTTAAATTCAAATTTATAATTCACTTTTTATCGGATTATTAAATAATTAGCGTGATTGTATTATTTATTCTACTTTCACGCCCTCCATTTTTCTCGCTTCATATATATATATATATATATACTTATGCACATGCATTTATAAAAGGCAAGCTCATTAAACTATACCATCAAGTAAGTTAATTTTACTGGGCTAGAGGTGAATTCTATACACCATTTTCTTCATTTCCTCATTGCTTCTTCAGACTTCATATAAGCATATATATATATATATATATAAACACCTCGACAACTTCCTGACGGTAACAAGCAGTGTATCGCCAATGCCCGGGATTGATATTGTTCTTGGAAATTGAGTTTCACATCCAGTCTCTTAGTGCTTGTGTCCTCCAACAACGTCCTCCTGAAAATACGTTCTGTATATATAAACTAACGTGACTGCAACCAATTGTATATAAACGAATTTTGTGAGTTATATACTCTGTGTGTGTGTGTGTGTGTGTGTAGTTTAGTATGTGTATAATATATTGTCACATTGTTAGTTGTTAAGAGATAAGTTATGTGTTTATGAAATTTATTGTTGGAACTTTTGTTGAGTGAAAGATAAATATGTTCGATTTTTGTGGAGATAATTGGTATTGATAGTGAAATTTTATTTTAATTAGTCATGTTGCATTAAAAATGATTTTTTATTATTAATAAAATGAAGAGAATATACAGAAAATAAATTTATCAGTTTTTTTAATACTACTTGGAATTATTAATTTAATATTTTTATACTGGGTAGTTTTGTTCTCTTATTATGGAATTAATTAAATATTTATTTTATGGCGATATATTTAGTAATAGTAAACACATGTACACTATGTAATTATAATTACAGAAGTCTCGTCCATGCTTTTGTGTATTTGTTTCCAGTGTATTTTTCGTTTTGTTTGCATCATTAAAACATTTCAATTTTATTATATACGTCTTGAATTTTCTGGATTAATTTTCTCCAAATTTTATTCATTATGGACACATTCTCATTCCCTTTTTCTATTTGAATTAACACAGAGAAACACAACGTTAGAGCTATGGTAATTAAACACGAACAAATTATCACAATATCTTTAAAATATAATCAGTGAGATATAAAATGTCACAATGTTCACTAGAGTGAATTTGATCCACCATACTTCTGACAAGTAGTCTGCATTGAATATTCAACTCAATTTAAATATGCCAATAGAGGGGTGTGCATTTCTGACATGAACTACGAATTTTTTTGACAATACAATTTATTTTTTATTATATGATGTATGAAAATGAGAGTAGAAAAAAATTGACATTGATTGAATAAGTAGAAACAAGTTTATATTAATCTGTCATCATGTTTCCAATTCGTATTATTTGTTCTCATCTTTTTTTTTTTCAATCGCTATGTGAAGGCGGTTGTAAATCCCATGTGAAATGCTACGTCGACGTAATAAAAACGATCGATGGGATGTCGACAAAAGCATTCAGTAAATATAACTCTTGTGATGTATATAAAATGCAGTCATCTAACTATAAAGTTGAATAATAATTCCGATATTAATTTCTTTCAGGGTATTAATATACAACCACTATTATTCAACATTGCATTTTATATACGTGAATTTATTGTGAATTATTCAGTGAAGTATAATAATTCACATGAACAAACATGCATTGAATGTGAAAAAAAAAAAAAGGAAAAGAAAAAAATTGAACTGAATGTCATATCCATGAGAAATCTATTCCCTCTAACCAAGTATTTATTTATTTATTTCAATCATTTTTATTTTATTTATTTTACTAAGTTACTTATTTTCCAGTGGGAATTTATCCACTTCAATTTTTTATTACTATTTTTACACTGTAATTCAATAATTCATGTTAGTAGTTATGACATTGATTTAATTCAAAAAGTTTATGGATAAATAAAATATCAATCAATGATGACAAAAAATTGTAAGAATTAATTTTCTGTCGTAATTCACATCTCACGAAAATTGAAAACTGTGATTTACTTTATTTTATTCCTACATTGCAATTTGTTAATACAAGTTTTTTTAAATCAGATTGGTTGAATGAAAGAATTGATATACAAAGGAAACTTCAACACTGATGAATAAAAATAATATAATATTGTATCAAGAATATTCATCATGCCACACAACAAAAAAAAATACTTCTTCATACTTATTTTTCTTTATAAACAAACACGAGAATTATGACAGTAACTTTTGTGATATAATTTACATTCATATATGAATTTAAATTTGCAATTTATTATTCCTATGTCTACACTCTATCTTGATTAATCAAGTTCACAAAGAATTAAATTACTCCCACGAAAGAAAAAAAAAAAAAAACAAAATATACAGAGAAAATTTGCGACACTGAGAAACAAAAATAATTTGATATTGTAGTGACAATATTAATTATTCCTCAACAAAATAAAATGTTTCTTTATCCTCATTTTTAGTTGAAAACAAAAAAAAATAAAAATTATAACTGCAACATTTCTGTTATAATTTGAAAAAAAAAAAAAATGAAAAAGAAAAAAAAAATAAAATAACGAAAATGAGAACATCGCAATACACATTGAAAAATTCATCAAGGCCCATCTAAAGCGTCGACTAAATTCTCAGGAGACTTGCTCTCATTCCAATCGACTGTGCACCAGCTTTTATCGTCGACACACGTATATAAGTCACATACTCAGCGCGTGTATTAATATGTCAACCTAGATTCTACACGTTAAATGTATATACATTGTCATTATAACCCATATATTACAAACTATCGCATGAAAAAAAAAAAAAAAAAAGAAAAGAAAAGAAAAAAAGAAAGATGAAAAAGAATAAAAATTGACCTGATTTTCAGTTTCGTATATTTGGCAACACATTCAAGTTTTCTATACACCTCTGTTGCAACTCAATTATACATTCACAGAAATTTATCACATCATTTATCCGTAAATATATCAACAATATTAAACAATCCAAACCCTGTAGCAAAAAGTATAAAGAATTTTACAAATTAAATTAATTCTATATAAATTTTACAAACAACATCCAATCAATTAATAAAATTATATTTATTAATCAATAATTATTTAAATATTAATTGCACATGTGCTATAAATATCTCTATGTATTTATTTCAATTTCATATCATGAATGAAAAGAAAAGACAAGCTGAGATTGTATGAAAGCGCAGGAGTGTTAAGTAAAAATGTTTAATAAGCTACAGACGCTTTGGAATAAATTTTTTTCTCTTCTGTTATCTTCTACCAAGTTATTACACCCACTCTAATAATTATATTGTTGTATTGAACGTGCGAGACATTGAACATGAATATAATGAAGAATTTTTTCGTTTTTTTTCAACCACTCCTGTCATCTACTATTATTTTTGTATCACTCTACGTCTTCTATGTTTATTATTATTTTTCCCACACTTCCTTCTTTTTTTTTTTTTTTTTTCACTTTGTATCATCTGCCATACAACCGCAAGCTCATTTCAACTGCACATAAATTGTGTCGCGCTTCGTATTATTATTATTATTATTTTTTTCTTCTATTTTCATATTTTACTCTGGTGAGTTTCCATCCGCACTCTGTCATGCGCATTTTCCACCACAAACCCAACAACGTATATTAAAAATAATATAAATACCCATGGGTAAAAATACCATTGTTCAATTTTCTAATTGATGTGGCACATTACATTATTACATGTTTGAAAATATATTTATATACCCGCTGAGTTTTAATAGAAGAATTAATGATAAATGTTTTTGCAAATGAATTAGTGATTCAATTTAATTTTACAAGTAATTATAATCAACATTTATTATAATATCGTAAGAATATTATTGTAATATTATTGAAGTACAGTAGAATGGCTGGTTGGTTCAATTTGGCCATTGATCTAGTTAATTAACTATTTGTTTAAATTAATTGTTAGAGTTTTATTACATATCATTTTAATGGTTATTGAATATTGTTTTATATGATGATTTAGTGAAATGAGTAGTAGTTACTGTTAATTTACAATTAATCAAGTGAAATTGTCGAAATTTAATTCCAGTGCTCTTCATCGTGTACTTTTGATCAAGTAAATACACATGAATTCTAGAGATTCACTTATCGAGTTGCTACATCTCAAATATTTCGTACTGACATCGCTTATATTCTGTTAATTGGTTTATAGTATGGTAATGGAGGAACTGTAGATTGTTAAATGCGACAGACTGCTATTTTTCGAATTGTTATCAAAGAATACAATATTCCCAGAATATTTTATTTCCTACATACATGAAAATTATTTTTATTGATTGGATAGCGTCCCCATGTCCTAAGGCTAAATTTTATCATTTATATACATGTTTTACGACACGATATCATGAAATATACAGAAATTATTCCAAATGACCTTTTAAAGATAATATTAATATTTATGTCATCGCACGTTATTATTTATCGTTATCACATTGTTTTCTCAAAGTCGTTGGATAATTAATGTTAATTATTTCCGAGAATAATGTATGAAATAATTAATATAAAATGACGAAATTGATCAGGAATAAATTTTGTACTTTGCATATAGAAAATTGAATAGGAATAATTATTGAAATAGGAAGAAAATATATTTATCTCTACATATACAATTACAATATTGTGAACAATAATTGACAGTTAATTTAATTATTGGTATATAGAAAGCGACGATTTTATGGTCTACCGAATCAAATTCTATCGTGATACACGTATCCAAATTTTAGAGATGAATAACAGTGGGTGGGTTGTTGTTGTTGTTGTTGTTGTGGCGCACAATACCACAGCAAATCACTGTGTATCGAGTGAGATCGACTACTGTACCCTTTAATTCGGAAATTTACTTCTCGTTGAGCTTTCAACGAGAAGTCTCTATACATATCCACACTCATGACACATTATTAAATTTATCGTGAAAATTATAGACCCAAAACCACTACACAAGTAAAATGACAATAATGATAATTAAATTATTAATTATGAATAAGGATAATTTATAATATAAAGATGACTCATAAAAAGGGAGAAAGTGTTGTTGAATTTATGAATTATTGAAAATTATTAAAACAATTATTAAAAAACAATTGGTAAAACACATTAATTTTTGTATTAATGTATAATTCTGTTGGTGGTAGTCACATTTTTTTTTTTCACCACGAGAAGCAGCGAAATTATTTTTAGACAATTAATTTTTAGTCAGAAATATATTCGCTGTGTTGTTATTTATTGAGTGTAAAAATTTGTTGTAACAAAAAAATATTTATGTGATTATTAATATTTATTTAAACACGACAAAAGTTTTGGAATAATTATTTTTCTATGAAAAGAGTGTTAGTTAATGAGAAGTAAAAAATTGAAAATATTTACCAAAGTAATCAGTACAAAATTTTGATCTTGATGTGCTATCCCTTAAACTCACAATATCAGCCAATACTTATAAAAAAAACCAACATAACCCCATACCTCCATCGTGCTATAAAGTATTGCGACAGCAAATTGCATAGGCACTTGCTGCAAGACGCTACCACACGTCTACTGATCCGATAAAATATATTGAAAAAAAATGATTTAGGTCACAACCATATTAAAATAATATTCAGCTCTTTAATATTTTTTATCGTGGTATATTCTTCATGTTCACTTAGCACCACTTTAAAGAGTATTGTGTACTATTGAACATTCTTATTATTCTTAACAAAAAAATCCTCTGAGAGAGACTATTTTTTTGTTTTCTTTTTTCTATTATTGAAATAAGAATGAAAAAATTAGGAGAAAGAATGCTGAATTTTTCTTATTGAGAAATTTTTTAAATGTAATTTCATAGAGGAATATTATTTTATTTTATCACACTCACACGATTAGTGATTAAAATAAAAACTGTGTGAGAATTGTAGAGGGGAAGTAATTGAAGTTCATTTGTTACGAATTAATTTAATTCGATAACTAACCAACCAGACATATCGCTATTTACACGTCGCCTCCAACCACACATAGTTTGATGTAATTTAACGGATTAATACACTGCACCTATGTTTATTCATATTACTATATATATAGAGCCTTCACTCCACCTCAAATACTCTTTTTCGATTGAGGGTTGATCGTCTTCAAGTTTCGTGATCGCTTCCAAGTGAATTAGGCTTCATCGAGGTTAACCGAACTATCTATTGGAAAACTTTTCGCCAATATATATTCGTTCAAACTTTTTTGTCGATTCATGTGGGGTTAACGAATCCTGATTATTTTAAAAACTTTTCAACAGTACTTTCAAAAGCTTATTCAACACCTTCATGATTATAAGTTTTCAATCGAATAAATGAATGACATGAAAAATATTAAGGTGTGACGTGAAATAATAATACAGAGAATTATTGAATAAAGAGTTGGTGATTCAAACTTTGACAATACTTTGATAAAGAACAAATTTCGTTGAAGAATTGTTGAAACACCTTTTTTATTTTGACCTTCGGAAAAATGAATTCTAATAGGACAAGTTTGAGTCAGGATTTGTTTTATTGTTTTGATGTTGACGGAAATGAATAAATTTATAATTGAGTTGTTTTGGGTTGGATTTAAAGTTTTCATTTGGTTTTAATTGAAATCCATATGGGGAATTGAGATTATTTTTATTGTAACGACTAGTAGGAAAACGTAGAATTTTAGTTTTTCATACGTGAAAATGAAATCTCTCTTATTGTGGTTGATTATAATAATGAGGGAGTGTGTTGGAGTCATTGTGTGAATTACAATAGTAGGTTTATATCGAATTTTTAAAGAGTCTTTTTTGATTTTGTATCTTGTCCAACTTATAACAATGAAGAATAATGAAATTGGGTGAACTTGAATGTTCTTTAGTTGATCTTTAGGGGAAACGCATCATGTTAGAGTAGTTCGATTAATATGATTTGTATATGAAAAATTTCAGAATCGCTGTAGTTATTGTAAAGACTAGTAGTTCAACGTGAGAGACTGTGCCTTTGTCCAGATGAAATTCATTTTTTGAAAGCTTCACAGGAAGAAAAATGGGTTCTGACTGCCAAAAAATTGAGGAAATCAACCAATTATTCGAGAAAAAAATCCTTTATTTTCGTTCTTCATACAAGCAGAATAACAGTGAATTATTGTTAATTGAACAATTGTTTTTTTTTCTATCTCTTTCTACTCTTCCCTTTCTCCATGAAATTGGCGGAATTGGTATATAAATTGGAAGTGAATTTGTGTGAAATTGGATATTCAACATAACAAATTAATACAACATAGATGAATAAATACAGTTGCTCAGCCTATTTTCGATATGTCAAGAAGAAAATGAAGAGCGTCAGGTACAATTACATTACATACAACTTGATGTGAGTTCTGAGTTTATTCCTCCTGCAAAAGATAATAACAAATTTTATCAACTGGAAATAAGTCGGTGTATATTCGTGTACTTACGTCTGGTAAACAAAATGATCCGTGAGGAGAGTAGCCGAGAGGGCAGGTGCCAACTCTCATACCTGAAAAGATCGGAAATAATTAGATATTTTCATGAAGTTGAGCATGACAAATCCAAGTATGTCCTTTCAGCATATGCATGACATTTATTCAACCGTGAAATATATTTGCCATTGTATTGCATCAATATTACATTGTAAATTACGATCTATTAATTCCAAAATCTATTCATGTACATCTAATTTATATTTCGAGGAGTCTAGTATATATACACGAGCAACTAGGACCAACACGTAAACGTGTAAATTCAATTCATCGAATGACACTGACCACATAGTGGTTGAAATAAAAAAGTAGAATTCGTATTCAAATGAATATTACTCACCTTCTACAACGCCCATATCTGGTGGCGGCGCTGCCTATAAGAGAAAATTAACAACACATGAATTACATTTGTCAACTAACTGATGATGAGTTTTCATAATTGATTAATTTGTTGTTCATATACTCACATGAGATGTGTTAGATGACAAAATGGCGAGGAAAAATACCACCACCATTCCAATCATGGAGAATATTCCGGTGATCTTCATCGTGTATGTTTGATCAAGTGAATGAATTCAAATTCTAGTGAATCAACTACAGAGTTGCTACTCAACTATATCGACTTGTGGTAGAAACGCTTCTTTATATACGGGAGTTCTGTCCTAGTTTATTGGACACCATTTTGTTCCATATACTGAATTCACCATTGCACTCGCCCCACGTCATAGTGATACAAAGTATTCTAAACAGTTTCCTAGAATTTACAATTAAGTTGAGGACTTTGACGTCACAATCAAATAGTGGGTGGGAAATATTTCTCGAAAAAGTGTACCCAATTGTTCATCGCACGTCATTCTTTATCGCCATCACATCGTTTTCTCAAAGTCAATAGATAATTTCTTCCAGTTCTGTCCGAAAATAATGTGTAGAATAATTAATGAAACAGGGCAAAATGGTCAATGAATTAATTCTATACTCTATGTTAGGAATTGAATAGAAATAATTACGGAAATAGAAAGAAAATATGTTCATCCATACAAGTATACATAAAATATTGTGAAGGATAATTAACATTGAATTTGATTATTTTTTTGTAGACGGCAACGATTTTTCGGTCACTCGAATTAGGCTCTCCCGTGAAATACGTACTCACGATAAAAAATGACGTCCACCGATAAAGAATGACGTGCGATGAACAATTGGGTACACTTTTTCGAGAAATATTTCCCACCCACTATTTGATTGTGACGTCAAAGTCCTCAACTTAATTGTAAATTCTAGGAAACTGTTTAGAATACTTTGTATCACTATGACGTGGGGCGAGTGCAATGGTGAATTCAGTATATGGAACAAAATGGTGTCCAATAAACTAGGACAGAACTCCCGTATATAAAGAAGCGTTTCTACCACAAGTCGATATAGTTGAGTAGCAACTCTGTAGTTGATTCACTAGAATTTGAATTCATTCACTTGATCAAACATACACGATGAAGATCACCGGAATATTCTCCATGATTGGAATGGTGGTGGTATTTTTCCTCGCCATTTTGTCATCTAACACATCTCATGTGAGTATATGAACAACAAATTAATCAATTATGAAAACTCATCATCAGGTAATTGACAAATGTAATTCATGTGTTGTTAATTTTCTCTTATAGGCAGCGCCGCCACCAGATATGGGCGTTGTAGAAGGTGAGTAATATTCATTTGAATACGAATTCTACTTTTTTATTTCAACCACTATGTGGTCAGTGTCATTCGATGAATTGAATTTACACGTTTACGTGTTGGTCCTAGTTGCTCGTGTATATATACTAGACTCCTCGAAATATAAATTAGATGTACATGAATAGATTTTGGAATTAATAGATCGTAATTTACAATGTAATATTGATGCAATACAATGGCAAATATATTTCACGGTTGAATAAATGTCATGCATATGCTGAAAGAACATACTTGGATTTGTCATGCTCAACTTCATGAAAATATCTAATTATTTCCGATCTTTTCAGGTATGAGAGTTGGCACCTGCCCTCTCGGCTACTCTCCTCACGGATCATTTTGTTTACCAGACGTAAGTACACGAATATACACCGACTTATTTCCAGTTGATAAAATTTGTTATTATCTTTTGCAGGAGGAATAAACTCAGAACTCACATCAAGTTGTATGTAATGTAATTGTACCTGACGCTCTTCATTTTCTTCTTGACATATCGAAAATAGGCTGAGCAACTGTATTTATTCATCTATGTTGTATTAATTTGTTATGTTGAATATCCAATTTCACACAAATTCATTTCCAATTTATATACCAATTCCGCCAATTTCATGGAAATAGGGATGATTAAAAAGAGATAGAAAAAATACAATTCTTCAATTAACAATAATTCACTGCTATTCTGCTTGTATGAAAAACGAAAATAAAAGATTTTTTTCTCAAATAATTGGTTGATTTTCTCCATTTTTTGGCAGTCAGAATTCATTTTTTAATTCAATCCTCTAAAAGATTCATATTGAAACAATGACAACAATAAAAACACGTGAAGATATTATGTCTCAAAAATTAAGTAATAATTGACAACAAGTAAATAAATTATTCAATAAATAAACACATCTGAATTACTACATTATGACATGTATATTATTCATATAAATATAATTATATCTATTGATATTATTACAAACTGAATATCCCATCAAATAATTTCTGCTTGAATGATTGAAATAAATTTATTTCCTCGCAAAGAGGCAAAATGACAATATAATAGGACAGTAAATTTATATCAACGCTTTTCCGCGCATTAATATACTCGACGAATATTAAAACTCATTTGGGCTATCTTGTATGTATACCTTCATATTGTTTATGCATTGGGTATGTATGTGTGCATATATGTGCATTGAAACAGTTGGCCATTTATGTATTTACGTCCGGACGCTTCATTATTTTGCATTTCATATTTTTGCCACGAGCTTAAAACTTCATTCATCATTAAAACACACGATTATCTTTCAACGTACGTCTAAAGCTAACTTCCATTTTAATACAATTCTTAAACATTTTATACACATGCACACACACACATACATATATGAAATTTACTCGGTGCAATTTAATTTAGTAAAACAATTTTCACTTAATTATATTCTATTTATTCATTCATTTGTTTTTTATTATTCAAAAATTTGATTGACAACTTGTAATGAGTTCATGATCGAAGGAACGACGTGGAACGAATTTTAACCAAGTTTATTCGTATTGTTTCTTTCAATTTAGCATTGCTGAATTGCATTTTTTTGCATTTTTTTTTATTTATTTATTTTTTTTTTTTGGGAATTAATTAATTTGAAATTAATGGAAGAAGGCAACATTCTTGTGCGGGTTGATTTTTTTTCACGCACGATAAATCTAAATTGAACATTGTCCTAGCAAAGATTCACTTCCCTTTATGGATTCTAATTAAAACTGAATAAGAGTTTGGAATCTGATTAAATCAATTCGAAATTTATGTATCTTTTTCAACATCAGAACTGAGGACAATAAAAAAAAAATCCAGATCTGCATTTGTCCCGATGAAATTTATTATTTTTCAAAAGCTTTACAATGACAAAAATGAATTCTGATAGCCAAAAAATGGAGAAATTCATCCAATTATCAATAAAAAAAATCTTTTATTTTTGTTTTTCATACATGTAGAATAAAAGTAAATTGTTGTTAATTGAAGAATTCTTTATTCTCTCATCTTCTTCTCATCTCCTCTTCCTCCATGAAATTGGTAGAATTGGGAAATAAATTGGAAGTGAATTTGTGTGAGATTGGATATTCAATATAATGATTTAATGTGACACGAATAATTAAGTACAGTAGCTTAGCCTATTTTCGATACGACAAGGTGAAAATGAAGTGCGTCAAATACAATTATATGGGGCCTCCAATGAACGATGCCCGCAACTTGATATGAGCTCTCAGATTATTCTATCCTGCAAAAGATAGTAACAAATTTTATCAAATCGAAATAAGTCGGTGTATATTCGTGTACTTACGTTCGGTATACAAGAGTCTCCGAAATGAGAGTAGCCGAGGGGGCATTCAATGTAAGCCATGTCTAAAAAGATCGAAAAAAATTAGATACTTTCATGAAGTTGGGCATCACAAGTACGTCCCTTCAGAACATACATGACATTTATTCAACCGTGAAATATATTTGCAATTGTGTTGCATCAATAACACATTGTAAATTACGATTTATTAATTCCGAAATCTATTTATGTACATCGAATTTATATTTCGAGCAGCCTACTACGTATATTATTGTTTATTGGCAGAGTGTGTAGAACTTTTTAACCCAAACAAATTGTAATTTACTTTTTCCTACTTCACACAAAATATATGAAATGCATGAAATTTCGCTTCTAAATTAACTTTCAAATACACGAAACATCTCACTTTAAAATGCCGTATTTGCACCAACAACTTGGACCAACATGTGAACGTGTAAATTCAATTCATCGAATAACACTGATCACATAGTGGTTGAAATAAAAAAGTAGAATTCGTATTCAAATGAATATTACTCACCTTCTACAATGCCTATAACTGCTGGCGGCGCTGCCTATAAGAAAAAATTAACAACAAGTGAATTACATTTGTCAACTAACTGATGATGAGTTTTGATAATTGATTAATTTATTTTTCATATACTCACATGAGATGTGTTAGATGACAAAATGGCGAGGAAAAATACCACCACCATTCCAATCATGGAGAATATTCCGGTGATCTTCATAGTGTATCTTTGATCAAGTGAATGAATTCAAGTTCTAGTGTTTCAGCTACGGAGTTGCTACTCAAATATATCGACCAGTGGTAGAAACGCTTCTTTATATACGGGAGTACTGTCCTAGCTTATCGGACACCATTTATTTCAACATACTGAAATCACCATGGCACTCGCCCCACGTCATAGTGATACAAAGTATTCCAAACGATTTCCTAGAACTTACAATTAAGTTGAGGACTTTGAGCTCACAATCATATGGTGGGTGGGAAATATTCCTCGGACAAGTGCACCTATTTGTTCATCGCACGTCATTCTTTATCGTTATCACATCGTTTTCTCAATGTCGATAGATAATTACTTTCAGTTCTGTCCAAAAATAATGAATTAATTCTATACTCTATGTTAGGAATTGAATAGAAATAATTACGGAAATAGGAAGAAAATATGTTCATCCATACAAGTATACATAAAATATTGTGAAGGATAATTAACATTGAATTTGATTATTTTTTTGTAGACGGCAACGATTTTTCGGTCACTCGAATTAGGCTCTCCCGTGAAATACGTACTCACGATAAAGAATGACGTCCACTGATAAAGAATGACGTGCGATGAACAATTGGGTACACTTTTTCGAGAAATATTTCCCACCCACTATTTGATTGTGACGTCAAAGTCCTCAACTTAATTGTAAATTCTAGGAAACTGTTTAGAATACTTTGTATCACTATGACGTGGGGCGAGTGCAATGGTGAATTCAGTATATGGAACAAAATGGTGTCCAATAAACTAGGACAGAACTCCCGTATATAAAGAAGCGTTTCTACCACAAGTCGATATAGTTGAGTAGCAACTCTGTAGTTGATTCACTAGAATTTGAATTCATTCACTTGATCAAACATACACGATGAAGATCACCGGAATATTCTCCATGATTGGAATGGTGGTGGTATTTTTCCTCGCCATTTTGTCATCTAACACATCTCATGTGAGTATATGAACAACAAATTAATCAATTATGAAAACTCATCATCAGTTAGTTGACAAATGTAATTCATGTGTTGTTAATTTTCTCTTATAGGCAGCGCCGCCACCAGATATGGGCGTTGTAGAAGGTGAGTAATATTCATTTGAATACGAATCTACTTTTTTATTTCAACCACTATGTGGTCAGTGTCATTCGATGAATTGAATTTACACGTTTACGTGTTGGTCCTAGTTGCTCGTGTATATATACTAGACTCCTCGAAATATAAATTAGATGTACATGAATAGATTTTGGAATTAATAGATCGTAATTTACAATGTAATATTGATGCAATACAATGGCAAATATATTTCACGGTTGAATAAATGTCATGCATATGCTGAAAGGACATACTTGGATTTGTCATGCTCAACTTCATGAAAATATCTAATTTTTTCCGATCTTTTCAGGTATGAGAGTTGGCACCTGCCCTCTCGGCTACTCTCCTCACGGATCATTTTGTTTACCAGACGTAAGTACACGAATATACACCGACTTATTTCCAGTTGATAAAATTTGTTATTATCTTTTGCAGGAGGAATAAACTCAGAACTCACATCAAGTTGTATGTAATGTAATTGTACCTGACGCTCTTCATTTTCTTCTTGACATATCGAAAATAGGCTGAGCAACTGTATTTATTTATTTATTTATGTTACATTAATTTATTATGTTGAATATCCAATCTCACACAAATTCACTTTCAATTTATGTCCCAATTTCGCCAATTTCATGGAGAAAGGGATGATAAGGAAGAGAATGAAAAAAAAAACAATTGTTCAATTAACAATAATTCACTGTTATTCTGCTTGTATGAAAAACGAAAATAAAATATTTTTTTCATTAATAATTGGAAGAATTTCTCCATTTTTTGGCTATCAGAATTCATTTTTGTCATTGTAAAGCTTTTGAAAAATAATGAACTTCATCTGGACAGAGGCACAGTCTTTCACATTGAACTGCTAGTCTTTACGATAACTACGGAAATTTTGCAATTTTTCATATACAAATCATATTAAGCGAACTACTCTAACATGATGTGTTCCCCCTAAGGATTAACTAAGGAACATTCAAGTTCATTATTCTTCATTATCATAAGTTGGACAAGATACGAAATCAAGACATACTCTTTAAAAATTCGATATAAATTTACTATCGAAATTCTAAGAATAATTCCAACACACGTTCTCATCATTATAATCATCAAAAATAGCAAAGATTTATTAATATTCCAGGCACATATAAATAAGTATGTACTCTAATAATTTTCCAAAAGATTCATATTGAAACAATGACAACAACAAAAACACGTGAAGATATTATGTCTCAAAAATTATGTAACAATTGACAACAAGTAAATGAATTATTCAATTTATAAACATATCTGAATTACTACATTATGACGTGTATATTATTCATGAAAAATTTAATTATATTTATTGATGTTATCATAAACTGAATATCCCATCAAATAATTTCTCCTTGAATGATTGAAATAAATTTATTTCCTCGCAAAGAGGCAAAATGACAATATAATAGGACAGTAAATTTATATCAACGCTTTTCCGCGCATTAATATACTCGACGAATATTAAAACTCATTTGGGCTATCTTGTATGTATACCTTCATATTGTTTATGCATTGGGTATGTATGTGTGCATATATGTGCATTGAAACAGTTGGCCATTTATGTATTTACGTCCGGACGCTTCATTATTTTGCATTTCATATTTTTGCCACGAGCTTAAAACTTCATTCATCATTAAAACACACGATTATCTTTCAACGTACGTCTAAAGCTAACTTCCATTTTAATACAATTCTTAAACATTTTATACACATGCACACACACACATACATATATGAAATTTACTCGGTGCAATTTAATTTAGTAAAACAATTTTCACTTAATTATATTCTATTTATTCATTCATTTGTTTTTTATTATTCAAAAATTTGATTGACAACTTGTAATGAGTTCATGATCGAAGGAACGACGTGGAACGAATTTTAACCAAGTTTATTCGTATTGTTTCTTTCAATTTAGCATTGCTGAATAATATTTATTAATGTTCTTGAAGTTAATGGAAACAGGGGCTGAGTTTTTGATTCTTTATCAATTGATGAATAATAAAATATCGATTCTGATGAGAAATGAATAATCTTTCTTAATAGTTTGATAAACTAGGATTTATACTTGATAATATGGATAACTGTCATTTATACTTAATATATATGAGTGATTGAATTGCAGCATCCCTTACATAATGAAATAATATGCGAGCTGCCCGATACAATTTTTTATTCAACATTGGTTTGCTGGTTGATTTTTTTTCACGCACGATGAGTCGAAATTGAACGTTGTCCTAGCAAAGATTCACTTCCCTTTATGGATTCTAATTAAAACTGAATAAGAGTTTGGAATCTGATTAAATCAATTCGAAATTTATGTATCTTTTTCAACATCAGAACTGAGGACAATAAAAAAAAAATCCAGATCTGCATTTGTCCAGATGAAGTTTATTATTTTTCAAAAGCTTTACAATGACAAAAATGAATTCTGATAGCCAAAAAATGGAGAAATTCTTCCAATTATTAATGAAAAAAATATTTTATTTTCGTTTTTCATACAAGCAGAATAACAGTGAATTATTGTTAATTGAACAATTGTTTTTTTTTTCATTCTCTTCCTTATCATCCCTTTCTCCATGAAATTGGCGAAATTGGGACATAAATTGAAAGTGAATTTGTGTGAGATTGGATATTCAACATAATAAATTAATGTAACATAAATAAATAAATAAATACAGTTGCTCAGCCTATTTTCGATATGTCAAGAAGAAAATGAAGAGCGTCAGGTACAATTACATTACATACAACTTGATGTGAGTTCTGAGTTTATTCCTCCTGCAAAAGATAATAACAAATTTTATCAACTGGAAATAAGTCGGTGTATATTCGTGTACTTACGTCTGGTAAACAAAATGATCCGTGAGGAGAGTAGCCGAGAGGGCAGGTGCCAACTCTCATACCTGAAAAGATCGGAAATAATTAGATATTTTCATGAAGTTGAGCATGACAAATCCAAGTATGTCCTTTCAGCATATGCATGACATTTATTCAACCGTGAAATATATTTGCCATTGTATTGCATCAATATTACATTGTAAATTACGATCTATTAATTCCAAAATCTATTCATGTACATCTAATTTATATTTCGAGGAGTCTAGTATATATACACGAGCAACTTGGACCAACACGTAAACGTGTAAATTCAATTCATCGAATGACACTGACCACATAGTGGTTGAAACAAAAAAGTAGAATTCGTATTCAAATGAATATTACTCACCGTCTACAACTCCCATATCTGGTGGCGGCGCTGCCTATAAGAGAAAATTAACAACACATGAATTACATTTGTCAACTAACTGATGATGAGTTTTGATAACTGATTAATTTATTGTTCATATACTCACATGAGATGTGTTTGACGACAAAATGGCGAGGAAGAATACCACCACCATTCCAACCATGGAGAATATTCCGGTGATCTTCATCGTGTATGTTTGATCAAGTGAATGAATTCAAGTTCTAGTGTTTCAGCTACGGAGTCACTACTCAAATATATCGACTAGTGGTAGAAACGCTTCTTTATATACGGGAGTACTGTCCTAGCTTATCGGACACCATTTATTCCAACATACTGAATTCACCATTACACTTGCCCCACCTCATAATGATACCAAAGCATTCCAAACGATTTCCTAGAACTTACAATTAAATTGAGGACTTTGACGTCACAATCAAATAGTGGGTGGGAAATATTCTTCGAAAAAGTGTACCCAATTGTTCATCGCATGTCATTCTTTATCGGTGGACGTCATTCTTTATCGTGAGTACGTATTTCACGGGTGAGCCTAATTCGAGTGACCGAAAAATCGTTGCCGTCTACAAAAAAATAATCAAATTCAATGTTAATTATCCTTCACAATATTTTATGTATACTTGTGTGGATCAACATATTTTCTTCCTATTTCCGTAATTATTTCTATTCAATTCCTAACATAGAGTATAGAATTAATTCATTATTTTCGGACAGAACTGAAAGTAATTATCTATCGACATTGAGAAAACGATGTGATAACGATAAAGAATGACGTGCGATGAACAATTGGGTACACTTTTTCGAGAAATATTTCCCACCCACTATTTGATTGTGACGTCAAAGTCCTCAACTTAATTGTAAATTCTAGGAAACTGTTTAGAATACTTTGTATCACTATGACGTGGGGCGAGTGCAATGGTGAATTCAGTATATGGAACAAAATGGTGTCCAATAAACTAGGACAGAACTCCCGTATATAAAGAAGCGTTTCTACCACAAGTCGATATAGTTGAGTAGCAACTCTGTAGTTGATTCACTAGAATTTGAATTCATTCACTTGATCAAAGATACACGATGAAGATCACCGGAATATTCTCCATGATTGGAATGGTGGTGGTATTTTTCCTCGCCATTTTGTCATCTAACACATCTCATGTGAGTATATGAACAACAAATTAATCAATTATGAAAACTCATCATCAGTTAGTTGACAAATGTAATTCATGTGTTGTTAATTTTCTCTTATAGGCAGCGCCGCAGCCGAATAGGGTTGTTGTAGAAGGTGAGTAATATTCATTTGAATACGAATTCTACTTTTTCATTTCAATCACTATGTGATCAGTGTCATTCGATGAATCGAATTTACACGTTCACGTGTTGGGCCAAGTTGTTCGTGCATATAAGGCATTTTAAAGTGGGATGTTCCGTGTGTTTGGAAGTTAATCTGAAACCGAAATTTCATGTATTTGATATAATGTGTACAAAGTAGAAAAAAATAATTTATAATTTGTTTGGGTTGAAATTCTATACACTCTGCCAACAAACAATAATATATGTACTAGGCTGCTCGAAATATAAATTAGATGTACATAAATAGATTTTGGAATCAGTAGATCGTAATTTACAATGTGTTATTGATACAACACAATGGCAAATATATTCCACGGTTGAGTAAATGTCATGTATGTGGTCAAAGGACATACTTGGATTTATGACGCTCAACTTGATGAAAATATCTAATTTTTACGATCTTTCTAGGTGCCATGTATAACGCCTGCCCTCTCGGCTACTCTCGTTACGGACCAATGTGTGTGCCAGATGTAAGTATACGAATATACGCCGACTTATTTCCAGTTGATAAAATTTGTTATTATTTTCTTGCAGGAGAGATTGAAAGACGAATAGTCGACAAAATCAACATATTGAAACGTATCTTTTTTTTAATCGATTGTAAATTTTCGCATTATCAATTTTGATGTCATAATTGATCGAAAAAATGAAATAGATACCAAATAATACGTACAAAAAAATACAATTTATATGGCAACAAACAAAAAGTCCAACATTTGATTCGCTGAGATTTCAACCTTCCTACGAATACATTAACAATATCTTTACTGATCTAATAAAGTTATTCGAATACATATTCACAATTTAATTATTATTTTTACTGAGGAATTACCATCCTCACTGCTCAATGATGTCTTGAACATCGACATGAAAGACATTTATTCCATCAATGTCTAAAGCATTGCTACAAATCACGTAAAATTAGATTGCAGTAATGTAGATAGATCTGTTCATCTCCCTTATCATCTTACTCGCTGTGATATGCATTACTATAGTAGTAAACTGTGGCAATTACAGTGTTGAACGTTATCAGATCTGATGGTAGTCTATGATTGGTTTATACCCAGATATATAATCACATTGACGTCAATAAGAGAACTTGCAGGTAGTCTATAATCAATACGTATTATAATTGATATGGGAAATGCAACCTCAGGAGAGTTGGTTCATGTATGGACATATCTTTTGTCTAGTGAAGCATTTCATGTTATAACACTATTTAGTACACGTTTAGAAACACAAGTGAAGACTGAATATACAATTAATGGTTCAATCACTAGATGTCCATTTTGTACTTATATATTCATGGAAAATATAATAATGGGAATTTGGATCATATTAATATTGCAGCTTGATGTGTTGAATAATATTCATCACTCAATGTAACATCGACTGATTTAGTGGAGTCTGTAGAAAATATAAAATTATATTGAACCATTGACTGCATTAACTTAATTGAGAAATTAAAAGTTAACTTTGAATCATTAACCAATCCTATTTAAATTCACGAGAAATTTTCTAACATCTCTTTCACTACAAAATGAAGATGGGAATGGTATTATGAAAGAGAAGTGTACCAAAAGTAATTGAATAAATTACGACACTGGTCAATACAAGCTGATTGATTTTTATTCGTAGTAAATATATACAGACATTCCAAAAGAGAATCCCAACTGAAATATTATACTGTAAATTAATATTGTATTCATGTGTATTATTTAAATATGTAATATTTATAAATGTGCGAGAATGAACAGTAGTTTAGGAAGGAATTTTAAATGTAACCATAGAGAGTGTGGTTGAGTGGAAGTGGTGTATGAAGTTGTCGGAGTAGGTTGAGAATGGAAAATTTGCCACGTTGTATTCCCACATGGGGAATTTGGTTTAACGACACTGTCCCTCTACTAGATAAGAGATTTATGTGCAGATGGGGAAACATACTAACGAAATATAATTTATCACGGTATTTTACTTATTCAATAAAATATTTATGCAAAAAAAAATTATGATCACTTTAATAAGTTAAGGATTATTATTGTGTTTGGGAATAAGGTTCAAAACATCCGTTTGATAAGTGAACGCGGAAATATTTTATAAACTCGAATTTAGTTCTATTATAACTTTGTTGCAATGTAAAATTTATGCTGAAATGATCAATAATAAATTTCGCTGGATGTCGTGTGTTTATATGAGTGTTTACACGTAGTTGATGCATATCCAAGCTAGTGTTGCATAATTAAGTGAAGTAAAGTGTAATTAGTTTCAAAGTAGAGGAATGCTGGTGCTGAAGTTTCAGTAGAATAAAAAAAATATATCGTGGTTTTAAACCGCGTTTGATGAACGAAGTTGAGAGGATATTTCTAATTTAGAAGCTTTGAAAATATATTTCTTTATTTTAATTTTTATACTTTGATGGAAAAAGTGAAGTCTAACACGTTTATTACCAGACGTTTATCATGTCGTGGATAAATTATTTATAGGATGAAAAAAAAATGATTGTGAAACTACTATAGGAGTCAGACTCTCATGGTAATCTTGATTTGATGATCTGTATTGATTTGCCTGTATAGTCTCATCTAAAATTATTCAAATGTGACAAAATCAAAACAAAAATATCGCATCATTAAAAGATATGAATGTGTAATTTCTCATTAATCTTTTTGAAATTTTTATTCGTTAAGAAAAAATTTGAATTTTCGTCAGAGCATTTTGATTTTAGTGCATGCTATAGCAAATTCTTGAACAAACCGAATGCAATTTTTTTTTAATTATTCGGTTTATTAGTTTCTATAATATTGCACTCGCCAGTGGAGAATTTGTGGTTTTAGAAAAAATGCGTTCAAAGTTTTTCATAGGCATTTGCCCTTCGCACATTTAGTTACATACCTCCATACCTCCCATTCTTTCCAATTCTCTGAGAGAATTTTTCTATATACTACTGTAAGAAGAATAACGGTGATAAAATGGGAGAAAAAATCCATATTTTTTTAACGGAAACAAGAAAGAACTCCATTAATAATCATGATGAGAAAATTATGATAAAATATCTGACAGCTGTTTTACAATATATCATATTAATTATTTTTATTTAAGACATTTATCAACGATAAAAATAAATAAACATGTAATAATATAAAATTAGAATTAAACTTCAACATTTATAATTCCAAAAAAATAAAAATACTAAAGCAATAAAAGTTGGATTAATTTCACCAGGATAAATGAATTAACTCCCAATTATCAAACAACCGAACCATATAATATTCCCACCAAAATAATATTCCCTATGGTTTAATAATATTTCCCATTCATATTTATTTTTTATTTTCAATTTCATTTTTTGCTCATTTCATGATTTAAATATATACATAAATTTTCTTCTTTTTTTTCTTTCAGGGGATGTTTAATTAAATCTTCGGGAATGACAGGAGCGTACGAGTGTGAGAGAGTTGTGAGAGGGTGTAACACGAGCGTTTTATTTGAAAGCACCGTATGGTGGTAGCTCTAATGGTGTTATGGAGTAAAATTGCGAAAATTTATCACAGCAACCACATGAATGTATACGCATACACATAAATAAATATTTCTATATATAAATACATATACATGTGTGTATATCTATTTGTAATTAGAATCATGATTATAAAATCCAATCAAATTTATCTCTGATGACTATTTTTTATTTTCCATCCGTTTTTTATTTTTTACTCCAATTGCTTTTTTATTGCAGTTATTTTTTCCTTTTTTTTTTTTTCTATCACTCTCTGTATCAATATTTTTCCACCCACCGAATTTATTTTCACTTTAGCATACACACACACACACACACGTAGACAAAGTGATTCATATATATATATATATATATATACGATATGCACACAGTCATATCAGAATAAAATTGTGCAATCATTTCAATTTTAACATTCACAATTTCCAATCGTCTATTGATCATTTACCAAATAAAACATAGCTCTTCTTTCACACATATATATATATATATTCCTATCCTTCACTTTATCACTCACTGTTCCTACAATCACTGAAGTTTCAGAGGTGCAAATAGTATTTCACATAAAGACATGAAAGAGACGAAAAAAAAAAAAAAAAATAAAACTTTATACCAATAGCCCCAGGATATAATGGAGTATAAAAAACTTTTTATTTCACACATTTCTTTTCTTCTTTTTTTTTTCCTCACCACATTTTATAAAAATAAAATAAAAAAATACACCAACATATATCTAACACACTTACTTATCCATTTCCAATAAAGTGCATCACAATAATATAAGAAAAATTTGAAATATAAATTTTTTCTTCAACGCAACAAAAATCTTCGGCAATAAATTTATTTATATCAAACTTACATTTTACAAAAACAAAAATTCTTTCTTCTTTACTTATTATTCATATTTAAATTTTTTGAATACATTTATAGTCACGTGCACTGTATTTTCTCCTTATGATTCACATTTTTATGTTTAACATAAACACACACGCACACACAAAGACAAATATATATATATATATATATATACAGAGGGATGAGAATAAGGGACGAGATTGTAAGGTTTGGAATGGTGGGTTACCAGGTGGAATATATACCACTGAAGTCACTCGGTACATAATGCATGTCTCGTTATAGGTGTAGAGTTGAAAGAGAAATGTAAGACGTAGAAAGAACACATTCACATGTGTTTATCATATATATATATACTCTTCTTTCATAACGTACGATGAATACCAAAAGCGTGTCTATCCAGCACCACGTTCACAAACCTCATGTTTGATGAACCGCAAAAAGCCCTTGCTTTCCCCTCCTCAAAATCTCTTTGTTGAAGTTTATTACAAACTCGTACATAAACAAAAATATGTATGCATAATATACCTATGTATAAATATATTATGCATATAGGTATTTTGAAACTTTATTAAAATGAATAAGTTAATAGTGTTTTCTGCAAAATAATAATGAACTCCACTGTTTTCACCTGACGTAATTTGATTTAGCAATCAAATTTGAAATAAAAGAGAAGTAAAAATGATTTTTTGTTTTTCATCCTCGTTTGTCTTTTTTTTTTGTTTTTTTTTTTAATCAATATGAAATTATTTTCACTTTTTTTTTCTTTTTTAGAGATTTTTCACATTTTTATTTTCTTCATTTAGTCAGCGATTAAGCTCTGGAGAGGATGATACGTCAGACAAAAGAATCAAATTATCAGAGCAATCGACTAACTTCCCTTTTCACCTCTCTTGTATACCCCACTATCATTTCATCTCTTCCCACTCACGTGCGGGAATTTCAATTAATTTCACTGAGCATCTATTCAATAGCAGCGATTCTTGAATTCCGGAATGCATTATTATGTGTGTATATATATATATATATTTATGTGTGTTGGGATTTGAAGAGAAAAAGTGGGAGAGTTGATAAAATGAACTCTCATGACATTTGCGTATTTTTGTTGTTCACTTTTGCGAGTTTGCGACTCTTTTATTCATTGTGAATAGTTAGTGTTCGGTAGATGTGCAATTATATCGATGGAATTGTAGATACCAATTAATACGTATAAAATAATACAATTTATATGGCAACAAACAAAAAAAGTCCAACATTTGATTCGCTGAGATTTCAACCTTCCTACGAATACATTAACAATATCTTTACTTATCTAATAAAGATATTCGAATACATATTCACAATTTAATGATTAATTTTACTGAGGAATTACCATCCTCACTGCTCAATGATGTCTTGAACATAGACATGAACGACATTTATTCCATCAATGTCTAAAGCATTGCTACAAATCACGTAAAATTAGATTGCAGTAATGTAGATAGATCTGTTCATCTCCCTTATCATCTTACTCGCTGTGATATGCATTACTATAGTAGTAAACTGTGGCAATTACAGTGTTGAACGTTATCAGATCTGATGATAGTCTATGATTGGTTTATACCCAGATATATAATCACATTGACGTCAATAAGAGAACTTGCAGGTAGTCTATAATCAATACGCATTATAATTGATATGGGAAATGCAACCTCAGGAGAGTTGGTTCATGTATGGACATATCTTTTGTCTAGTGAAGCATTTCATGTTATAACACTATTTAGTACACGTTTAGAAACACAAGTGAAGACTGAATATACAATTAATGGTTGAATCAGTAGATGTCTATTTGGTACTTATATATTTATGGAAGATATAATAATGACAATTTAGTTTATATTAATATTGCAGCTTGATGTGTTGAATAATATTCATCACTCAATGTAACATCGACTGATTTAGTGGAGTCTGTAGAAAATATAAAATTATATTGAACCATCGACTAAATTAACTTGATGGAGGAATTAAAAGTTAACTTTGAATCATTAACCAAACCTATTTTAATTCACAAAAAATTCAATAAGGTCTTTTGTATTGCAAAATGAAGATTGAAATTGTATTATGGAAGAGAAGTGTGCTCAAAATTAGCGGGTGAATTATGTAGAAGCTCTCATCAATTGAAAACCTACAAACGATAATAACAAATAAAACCGAATCTAAATATGTAATTCTATATTCGTATACTTACGTTCTAATGTTTGAGGACACATATTTTGTACGTATTTCCAGTTACTTTCTTACAAATTGCTCCCGTGAAGCAGTCCGCGTCCGTGTAACATATTGGATCTAATGAAATTGATAAAAAATTATATTTCCATGAAATTGAGCTAGAACAAACCGGAGTGTATTCATTTAGCACATACATGATTTGTATGTTTCAAAAGACCTAAAATACATAATTGTTCATTCTTACAGTATATAAAATTATTCAAATTAAAATAAGAATTATTCTCTACGACACATCACCAGTGCTAATATCGTTGACAAATAAAAAAATAGTTCTGTCATTTACGTGTAATTTTCTTACTCAAATAAATTGTTAATTATTTCTTTCCAAATCTTCAACTCTAAACTCTATATAAAATATGAAATTTTGCTTACAATCACACGAAACATATCATTTCAAAATGTTTTATCAACTGGATAATACAAATATATTATTGACTTTACACGAATGAATTGCAACAACACGTAAATGTGTGTATTCAATTGATCAAATTTAAAAAAAAACTCATTGAACTGAATATGTCCATGTACTGAAATAACACACTTGGATTTATGAATATTTAAAAACCAATTTAGACGTAGTCATTCGCAAATTCATATTTGAATTAATATTATTTACCTCTGTAAAACTTCAGCTGTGCCTATAAAAAAAAATTTAACAACATATGAATAACATTTATCAACTACCAATAATAAGTACTGATAATTGAATCAATTTATCATTAATATACTCACATCAGCTATGTTTGACGATAAAATGGTAAAGAAAAAAATCACCACCATTCCAATCATTGATAATATTCCGTTGATCTTCATCGTGTACTTTTGGTTAAGTAAATACCAAATATCTAGTGGTTTCGCAACGGATTCTGTACTTGTGGAATATAGTAACTGACTCCGTTTATATTCTCTTCGATGGATGAATGTTGTGCTGAGATTGGTTTGTGGCATGATAGTGGGAGAATCGTGGTTCCAATGCTTTGTATACTAATTGGTGTCCACTGATAAGATCAATAGTTTTAACTAATGTCTTGTTATACGCCATTATTATCAATTTTTTATAAACGATGTCATTAGTTTTTCCAAAATGCAGTGTGTTCATGACTTGAAAAATTGTTATCAAAGAATGCAAGATAGCATGACAATGCTGAAATTATTCCAAATGACTTTCCAGAAATAGCAATTAAATTGTAGTTGGGAAATATTACTTGAAAAAAATGTACTTATCTGTTTCATCGTACGTCATTCGTTATCGTTTCTTTTTTTCGGTATCCATTCATTACCTATATAAATCAAATTGTAGATTAGATTTTAGCACACAATTTAAGTACCTATTATCATCAAATCCCTTCACTCAATGTGTAGCTATCGACGATTCTGTTAGACACAATTTCATCGATTGAATTCAAATATTAAAACTATCAACTCATACATTATATTTTATTTGTTTTTTTCTTCCTAGAGAGTATAAATCTTTGAGTAAATAAGTGCATGAAATAGATGTATATATATATATGTATCAAGAAGATCAACGAGAGCAAAGTGTACTATGAAGCTCTGTGTGCAGCAGCTCAAGCACAAGAGAAATCTCAGTGGTGCATTTGGCTGACATTTCCTATCGCATCTCTCCACATTCTACACTCCATTCAACGGTTATTCTCTTCGCCTTGTTTTCTTACTATCGCACGTCACATCATACATGAGACCCAACATTGTATAACTATGTACATATATATAGAGTCAAACGTAAAGAGAAAGCATTTGCTTTTGTCTGTATATTTCACATATGCATATATCTTGATAATCTTGATAGTATACTGTTGGCAATAGCGAAACCAAAGTGAACCTATAAAGTACACGTTTGTGTATAAATACCGGATCATTATCTATACGTATCGTTCCAATTTGTATTTCATCTCTACTCGACATGAAATTTTGTTAATCAGAGATACATTAATGTCATACAAACTGTCATGTTCTATTTAATTCGAAAGATTGTTGTCGTGCGAAATTAGCATCACTCAAACGTCAGATTACACTTGAGAGACTCACATCAACATGAAATATTGAACTAATTTATTTTTTTGTTTATTTACGAGGGTATATTTTGAATTATTATTATTATTAAAAAAATAATGTGACAAATGTGTAGAAATAATTATTTCAATTTTTTATTTCTTTTATCAATGATAATATTTATTTTTAGAAACAACAGTTTTTATAAAATATTATTGGACTATACTATAGCAAGTGCACTATCACAATTTAATATTACGAGTTATGTTTGTTATAAACAATCTACTATGGCAATAAAAATCTTTTTATTGAGCAAATGAATTTGTGATTCATGCACAGTAGAGATAAATGTACAAATGCATTTGTTGAGGGTTTTTTTTTTTTTTTTTTTTGACATCAATGGAGTATCCATGACAATGAATATAAAGTTGGAATTGAAGAAGAAAAAAAATTGGCAAATTAAGTATGTTCGTTTGGCATTGAAGAATCGTTTGAAAAATTTTTAATGGGGTATCTGTTTGAAAATTAATGCTCAATATTTTTTAGCTGTCACGGATCTTTGTTTTCAACAAAGGTTTAGACAAAGGTCTCAATATATATTATATTTTATAATAAATAATCTACACACTTGGGGAAAAAAATAAAAGAGTGCTTCACTTATTCGAGATATTATTGCAATGTCTTTTATATTAATTGATGATCTTTTAAACTCTGAAGTTTGGCCAGAATTATGTCAATATACGAATGAATGTATTTATATATTATTTACAAGTAAACAAAATTTATGAAATAAATTTATTAAAGATTCTGGCCCTTCATATTACAGAGATAAAGAATAAATATTTATTCAGTAGATTAAATAAGTTTGCTCGAGATACAGAAGCCCACGGATTATGGCCATTGAATTTACTTGGTGTGGTTTACTTTTGGCAACTTACTCGACAAATCATCCATTTGAATTCCTGTTTCACTCTCATGACCCTAAAGAGTTTCATACAGAAATCCGTCCACTTCAATTTGAAGTGGATATCACAAAAGTGGTTTAAGTGAAAAGGATAAACAGCGGTTTTCATTTACCATTATTCTGTTATGAACATTATTCAATTTAATTTACAATTCATTTCAATTATATCAATTTCAATACAATAATTAACAAAATGTCATTCATATCCAACCGTTCATGTAAATAATTTTGGACATTACGGAATTTATAATATCATTTGAAGCACTCTCCAACAATTATACAATATGAAATGTCAACATTTAATCGAAATGACAATATCAACACTGTTAATATTATTAATATTTTTGGTTTATTTTTACTATTTCTTTTATTTATATTCAATTAAATTATTGATGAATGTATTCGATAAATATATTTTTATAGATTGATTAATTGCTAATTAGTTTTATCCATTGTCATGTTGATGTTAATTAGATTGAAATACGAAAATTGTTGCAGTATCGGTAGTTCATGGATACACATATGTTCATGAAAAGTTACGTCATGGTAATGGAAAAACAAAAACAATTTGGGGTTTTTCTATTTATTTCTGCGATTAAGTCAATGATAATTATAATCAAATAATAATCATTAATGAAAACTTGGAATATCAGATGTTAAAGTAGTGGGATTGAATTTTTTTTCAAATTGTTTCTAGTTGTTAAGTTTTCAACCAGTGTCCCAATTTACTCGTCAACTTTTGGTGAATTTCACTCGCATAATATTTTGTTTATATCTATACTATAGCATAATTAATGTCACTAAATTTGTTCGTCATTTAAAAATATTTAAATAATAGTTCAAAGTTCATTTCAATTTCTTGACCAAATTAAATTGAACCATTAGTTCGACTGTGATGTCATTCTTTTTCTCAATACTCCAAATTAGTCGACTTCATTTTATTTCCTCTTGATAAAACTTCGCCAATGGTCATTATAATAAATTTAACATGATAATAGAATGTCGTAAAATAGTTTTCAGACTATTATGCTCATGATGTTGGGAATCGATAAAATGGACAAAATTTCAACAATCAAAATAAGAAAAGTAAGAGAAAAAATTCACTTCCACCGGAAAAATATTACGCTCGTTATATATTTTACGAGCGAGATGACACACAAAGAAAAGTAATAAAATATACGAGAGAGTATGTGTGTGTATGTATACATATACATATAAAACATACCAAATATTTTTATTATAATCTATTCTTTTTTTCTTTTTTTCCATTCATTCTTCTTAGTCCCTATTTTTATTTCTATTATCATTCACTGTTCTTTTCTTCTTATATTTTTCATTGACAATAATTGTCAATTCAAATATATGTATGTTTGTATTATAATTAAAGTGTTGTAAATAATTCTTCCGTCGTAAAAACATAAAACTCATCAGAAATAAAATTGAAACAATGAACACATTACCCGAGGGTTGTTTGTGCATGTTGTTTCAATTATTCTTTTCCTTTTAACGTTTGAATAGTTATATATTTTTTTTGCTTCCACTACGCAAATTAATATCTCGTATAATTTTTTATTTAGTTTTTTTATTTTCTCTTTTATTATTTCCCTTTTGCGTTTTTCCTTGTTTCGTTTCATTGGAAAAATTGACAGCTTGACAATATGAAATGGAATTATTATGAAACAAGCAATGAGGAACTTTTATTCATGTTCACATTTATGATAAAGAAAAAAATATGAGGAATAAAAATAAACAATGAATACATCCATCGATATTTGATTGTTCATTTCATGTCCCAATTATTCTCTCATTTACTATATATAAAAAACACAAGATACATTTACACAGCAAAAATTCGTTTCATTTGTTTGTTCCATCCCCTTTTTTTTTTTCACGCTTTTTGTTTCTATTAAAAACATATAAAATTAAAAAATAATTTTCTATCCACAGTTATTGTGTGCACACGAAAAATGAATTTTTTTTTTTATTGAACTCTTTATTATTGAAGTCTCTCTTTTTTATTGAAGTTTCACAATGGTATACATAAAAATAAAATTTATTATTGGATAAATTTTATTTTTGAATTGTAAATAAAAATGAATAAATAAATGAATAGACAATATTTAATTTTCTTTTATTCGTTAAATCTTTTTCCTGAATTATTTTTCACATTCGGATTATGTAAAAGGATTAAACATATATGAAATATGTAAAATTTTACAAAGCAGATTATTTTGAATTTAGAGAGCCTTGCATTTTTATTTTATTCATCGTATTATAAAAACATTTATATATATATACAAATGTATAGTTAATATTATTCTGTTGCTATGTAAAATTTCAACGAAGCCACATTCACACGTTAGTCGGCTCAGGAAAAAGAGAAATGGACTCACTGAATTGTTGTGCGAGTTTGTGAAATTAAAAAATGATAAAGTTAAAAGGATGAAGTAAAAGTTAGATCAGTAAAACTGGCGAGTGACAGGGCATTTTGGATGGGTATATTTAGACACGAATGCAATGTCATGCATTATCAACATTCCAATGTCACTGTAGTATGCTACAGTATAATACACATACTCTGAATTAAATACAGAATTTTAAAAGAGACATTGACAGCACATTTAAGAAAAAAACCAACAACATTTTACTAATAATTTTAATATTTTTTATTACTCATTCTTCCATCTTTTTCCTCACTCTCGCATTTCCCCTCTGAGTGCCCAGCTCCCAAAAAAATATAGATGGTATACACTGTGGAATATAAAATGTAGTACGCCATCATATATCACGCACATAAGAATTTTATCACGTTCATAAAACAGGTGAAATGAAAATATAAAAAATAAAAAATATTTTTTTCCCACATCGAAGACACCGGAAATAAAAAATGAAATACTTTTCATTGTCTACTTTACAACACTCTCACGTACATAATTGACGGTGCAGTTAATTCATCACAATATATATCCAGATGATGATGAAAAAAAAAAAAAAAAAAACATAATAAAGAAAAATGAAAATAAAGAATTTTTAAATTGCATTTTAAGCCTGGAAAATTTTTTTTATTTATTGCTGGGGGCAACTAAGTGTGTATATCTTCTACCAATTTCTTTCTTCCACACCCCCCCCCCCCCCCCCCCCCGCCCCTCTTTTTTCTTTTATCCATTTCCTTTTTCTCTTTTCTATATTCATGTGTAATTCTCGATTATAAATCGTCGCTCGACGAGAGAGCGCACACTGAGGTCGAGCCAAGTCAGCGAAAAAGATGGATGGTGAATGCCAGAGGTGGTGGTAGTGATGGTAGTAAATGGCAAAAGGCTACTGTAAAATACAGAGCATGGTGCCATACATATATACACACACGTATATATATGCAGACACATGCACATATCCTGAACACACCATGACAGGTCGAGCGGAAGAGATCTAATGTTACAACCGTCCTACACCCACGTCTCGATTTTGCAAAGCGATCGTTCGCCCCGAACTGGCTGACGGCCCACAAACCATCCGGACACATATCTCAACTGATTTTATAGTAAATATATTATGTAAATATACATACACATGGTGAAATATTGATTGAGAACTTTGTGTTTATAGTTGAAGAAATAATGAGAATTGAATTAGTGATTTGAAAAATATTATTTAATCAATTCAATTTTATTACAATGATTGTAAATGATGAATTAAAATTATAATAATAGTGTAATGGTAGACAGTTTTTGTTATGGGTGGTTATGTGATAGAGAATTTAATGGTTGAAGGAGAAACTTTAACGTGAAAGGAGTTTTTTTTTTTTTAATAGTAGTTGCTGAAATAATCAGAGCAAAATCCGAGATGGAAAGAATTATTTTTTTTATTTGAATTCTTTTGTGTTATTAAATATGGAATGAACTCTAGTAGGATTAATTCCACTTTGTTTATTTTATCATGGTGGTTTATCGAACGAAAAACCTAGAAAATAAAGTGGCTTTGAGTAATTAATGAGAGACTGAAGTAAATTATTTGTAATGTTGTATTTCTCAAACTCATATTTTTTTTAGAGATAAAGAAAAGAGGATAACGATGATTTTCTGGAAGAATATTAAATGCGATTATTTGAAGTGTAAAATAAATGGGGTGAATAATTGTGCTATTTGTACATGCATATTAACTCTACATAAAAAATAGAAAGGGTTCTTTCGTTTTTCAATATTTGTCGAACAGATTATTCAATTAAAATGCAATGGTTTGGAAATATTTTTGTTTTTTTCTATGAACATACTTTGTGGGATTGAATATAAAAAAACTTTGATGAGTCTAACTTGCTTTGTACTTTCTATCATGGTGGTAGTTCGGATGAATAACTATAGAGGACTCGAAAGAGAATATGAACTGGAAAGGATATTTTACAATATTCATTGAATAAATAATTGAATTAAAGTTCAAGAGGTTAAAAATATTTTTTCCACAAAAATGATTTGAGGAATTGAATACAAAAATAAAATTGTAACAAGTCTGATCTACTCTGTATATTATTTATCATGATACACAATAGAGTGAACAATTGAAAAAATGTAAACCTGAAAGAATTTTCACTCAAATAATTCTTGAATAAATTGAACTATCATTTTTCCATAATCTGAATAAAACTTTAGTAACAAAAAATTATATCTTCCCTTCTCCATTCCTAGTTCATAATATAGTTAATTGAATATTGATTAAAATTCTGCAATCTCTGTATATCATATCGTTAATCAATTAAAAAAAAAAGCAGAATGTTTGAAAATATGCATCGAAAATCTGAAAGAATTATTAACAATAATAATAGAAATACATAGACAAAATAAAATCCAATTACACAG
Organism: Zele albiditarsus; assembly: GCA_958496275.1. Lineage (NCBI taxonomy): Eukaryota > Metazoa > Arthropoda > Insecta > Hymenoptera > Braconidae > Zele > Zele albiditarsus. Next base: position 7,165,588 of record OY292410.1, read on the forward strand.
ACAACATAACAATAAATAATAATTGAATTACAAAAATTCACAACAACTTTCAATTATTCTTTATATTAAAAAACATAAAAAATAGCATTATACATTTGTTCAATCAACGCCAACATGAAGAAAGTTTTTATCACTTGAATGACACTTTCTCCAAACCCAATTACACTAGAACTGCAGATGAATGTACATACAAAGCGTTGAAATAAAACCTATTTAACCGAATTAAAAAAACAAAACAAAACATTTAAATCTAATAAAAATAAAATAAGACAATAACAAAGTAATCACGTCTTTTTTTTTTTGTTTATATTTTTTTTCAGTTATATTTTCTATTGCTATAATATTCCAAGTTATATTATTACCGACTATCACAAACTTACAATAACTAGAAAAAGCTTTTAGCAATTTTGACAGACAGCAAATATTTCATGACAGTATTTCTTAAATATGATGTTTACTATCTTCCAATTCTTGGATATATTGGTAGTCGTTGTCTTACAGTTAGACAAGCAAGTGACATTATGGAAGTGACGCCAAAGGGTTAGCCTCAAATCTGATGTGGGTTTGAGGCAGTTGTGTGGCAAAACGATTCTCTCTCTTCAGGATATGAGAACTTGGGCTTTGACTCTGTCTATTTACACATTCATCCAACTGTCAGACTAAGAATATGGTGTTACACAAAGCCACACGTACACGTGGAATCATTTGCTGTTGACATCTTGTGACATTGAGAAAAATAAAAAAAAAAGAAGTGATAAGAAAAAATAAAAGTAAAATAATAATAATAAAATGAAAATAAAATATTCGAATGATGACCATTACAACGAAAGAAACGATATGACTTTTGGGTCCATATTGTGTTGGTTTGAAACACGTTATATACGGTCATCATGTGATTTATGGAACGTCAATTTTTATGGTGTGACATTTATGTCAATAAAACTGGTGATTCGCACGTTGGTTTATAGACACAACCATATTCGTTTCTTATAGGTTTTTTTTCTTTTCTTTTTTTCGCTTCATGTCAACTAAAAGAAATTATTACTCGTTGAACACGACAATTCTTTTTATCTTCTCTTTACTTTTCCTCATTTTTTTTGTTACCATCTATTTTATTTTTATCTCTCAATCTACTTTTCCTGTTTATTATTATCCTTTGTATTTTTTTTCTCCTCATTGTTCTCGTTGAGAAGAAATTAGATAGATATGAATATATGTATCTGCATTCCAACTATTCTGATCAAGAATTTACGCAACATGAAAACTTGAATGCATACATTACTTTATTGTTTTATTATTACTCGTATTATTATTCTCATTATTATTATTATTATTATTATTATTGTTTTGGTATGTTATAATTGATAAAGATAATAATGAGGAAGGAAATTAGACAATGCGAAATATAAAGTTTAATTTGTGATGAATGTGATGAATGATATGTCATTAATTTTTGTCGTTATATAATGGTAGAGTGAATTGCAATTAATATTTCACCATATTCTCTCTTTCAATGTAATGAGTATGTTAGCATTAAACACAAACGTATATAAAAACCAGCAAAGCCGATGTCACAGTAGTATTGCAGAATTTTCTTATTATCTTTCTATATTAAAAATAAAACGAATGAAAAATCATATTTTTCATTCATTTTATTTATTCCGTCTCTATCTATTTTAATTCTATAATAAAAGTCGTGAAGAGAGAAGAGATTTGCTTGGTAGCTTGTCAATTATTCTAATAAATTTAATTTACAGTTTTAAATTTGTATGATGAGTTGTGAAAGCATCATTTAAAAATCCCAAGTTTATTCAATATTTCATTTGAAAAATTTTCTCTCACAAATTTTTTGTTTACACCTCCTCATAAAACATTCATATTCAATTTACTAAAACTCTATTAATTCAAATTCTAAAAACATCTGTTCTATTTTTACTCACATATTTCACTCACCAAGTTTGACTATACCATATTTACTATAATAATTCATCTACCTCATTTCACATATTTCATTGCATTCAAAAAATATATCCATGAACGAATCATTTACATACGAATATATATGTGTTATTATCGATTGGAAACGAAAAAAAAAAGTATATATATATAATTTACTCTGCTGTCAAGTGCGGCACAGAACTATATGTTCATGAGCTTCAATTAACGCTACCGTCAAAGTCATTACCGTCCACAGCTACTGGAACGAATGAAAGAAATGAGTACGGAAGAAAACGAAAAAAGGAAAAAAAAAAAAAGGAAAGAAAAAAAAAACAAATAAATAAAACAAAAACAAGAGTAGAAAAAAATAATAAAGAGAAATGAGTGACTAGTAGGACAAAGTTAAGGTGGACGATCGTCAGAGTGGATGGCTAACGACCTACTTATCACTCGGTCGAAGGGAGAACATGAACGAGGGTGAGAGAGAGAGAGAGAGAGAGTGAGAGTGAATGGAACGAAATGAGAAATGAGGAAGAAAAAAAATAAAAAATAGAAGACGAAAGAAAAAAGGAGAAAATAAAAAAAAGGATAAAGGTAAAGAGAACGTAAGAAAAATAAAGAGAAAAAGTTTTTCAAACTCTCATGACTGTACAGAAAGTTGTGGTCGTTGAAATTGCATAATTTTCTCATTGCGTCAACTATTCTACATTACCGACGCTTTGGTACTCCCTTTACTTTCAGAAGTTTTCCATTCAGAACTATAGTATGACTATATAATATTATATGTGTTAGTTGATTTGCTTCTTCAGTATATAGTAGTTGGTCTTTGTGTGGTGATAGTGAGTTTGATAGCAGGCCAAGCTGGTGTTAGAGATCACGAGCAAATAAGAAGAAGATGAGAGGGAGAAAAAAAAAAATAGAAAATAAAAGAATGAAAAAAAAAAAAAAAAAGAAAGAACGTGCGAAGAGTCTGTAGGCATTGGGGCTTCTCGAATTCCCACGAGATGGTGCGCAACCATCTGAGATTTATTGCAGCAGTCGGAGATTTTAAATCTACGCTTGTGTCTTCCGTTTCAGGGGGCGTTGCGTCATGGCGTCGTTTTTCTTCTTTTTATTTTGAGGGAATCCTCGGACTTTATACCCGTTAGAGATTCTCTGAAAATTCCGTAAACCAACATTGTCTTCGCTGTTACATAATTGTTCATTTTGTGGTATGGAGCAATTGGTGATGTAGGATGTGGTGAATTATTTATGTTTTTCTTGGCAAAGTTATTTTTGTTATTATTTTGTTTCTTTCTTTGCGCATTTTTAATTCGTGTTTTTGATTGAACGTTGTCAACGATAATGAATTTTGAATTATTTTAAACTTGAAATAGATAAGGAATTGTTGTGATAAAAATATTTCCATTTGTATTAGGATGTGGGAAAAATGTAGAGAAAATATATTAGATATGAGAGCGAGTGCTTTAATCACACGAACAATTGTTTGTTTTTAGTATAATTATCAAATATTTTTTTTTTTTTACAGTTCAATTATTATTTTTGAATTATTATGTTAGTGGTATTAATTATGAGTATGAATATTTTTTCAATACTTCTATGATAATATTGCGAATTACAGTTGCAATATTGTATTACTACAATGTTAAGCAGACAGGAAAAAAAAAAAAATAATAAAATAGAAATAAAGAAATTACACGAACGCAACGTTCTATAACTACGTATTTTAATATCGCAACAGGATTGAATAGTATTGGTAAAATACACATAGAAGATGAAAAAACCCGATATTGGATAACTTTGCAAGAGATGTGAAAGTAATAAAAATGTAAAGAAAGCAAAATTTCATATTGAAATTAAAATTGGAAATAAAATTGCAATTGAAAGAAGAAATAAAATTGTTATTATTACATCACAACTGCAGTGTAATTAATCTGCAGTGTGTAACAACTGGATCCATCCTGGGAAAAAAAAACAAATATATATATATATATATATATATATATAACGTGAGAAAACAAAAATTCTAACAAAATAAAAATTTCCAATGAACAAATTAAATTTTGCAATAAATAACTTGGTTTCCATTTAACACAAAATTTTCTATCACTATTAGTACATTGGGAGAATATAAATCCATACCTCTCTTCCACCACGAATATAATTCTATAATAATAATAATAATAATAATAATAACAATAATTATGTCACATATGAGAAAACTTATAATATGAATTCTTCTACTCTTTCATTTCATTAACAATGAAAAATTGTTTCACGAGCAATGACAAATCGTTCTGGGTTATTAATCTCATATTTTTTATATAGTTCCCATGTGGGAGGTCTGCGGGGGTGTGTGCTGTACTGTTATATTACAAAAAGAGAAAAAAATATACTGATGAGGATTAATAAACTCGATTGTGCTGAATTACTTAATTTCACTCGCTGCCATTCTGTCCTTTATGACCATCGTAAACATTTTTTTATTTATGCATCACTGTTATTTTGTCTTTCATTTATTTAAATAATCCAACAGCGATACTCCTATTTTAATTACCATTCGTAATTCAGTCTACCATCATGTGAGAAAGTAAAAAAGATTCGTGAGCAAGTACGAGTAAAAAAAGAAAATGACAATAGAATTTATTTTTTGTTTCCCCCCCTACCAATACCATTGGTAATGTAAAATTCGGAAAATATTTTTCACTCCACTTGCTGCGTTTTATGATAGCACCTGAAAAATTCCGTTAAAAGTATCCATATCAGTCGTAAAAAATCTTGGCTGTTCCAAGTACCTTTCACCAGAAGGCAATATCATAAAAAAAAAAAAATGAAGAAAAAAAAAACAGAAATAGCAAAAAATGTTAAAGTAGGTGTATTGTTGAAGCGAAAATGAAGAAAGTGCAATGAACATGAGAACCACCATCTCATGTTCAGTGCCAATACAAAAAAGAATTCTCAACGCTCATATATAAAAATATTTCCTTATTCGTCTCAGTTGATAGAGAATGAGAATTTCCTTTTACTTATAATAAACCTATTTATAGATATTTCAATTCCTTATTTTTTTTATTTTGCTTGCTCAACTGGGTCGTCGTGATTGCATAACTCAATTACATACCATTCACAATAGATCTCATAATAAATAAAATAGAATTGACTCTTTCATAAAGATAAATGACAAAATGTGAAAGAATTTATTCGATGACAATAAAATAGATCTCGGAACTTAATAAAGAGGGCTATTTATGAAATAATTTCACAAGAGACTCAACCACATTATACGAATACGTTTTCAGAAGATTTTTCAATTTATCAGAAAAATGTGAACAAAAGCCTCGGCAAAGTCCTCGTTGTATTTACCCTTTCAGTAAAGGTTTATTATTACGGTACCATCCGCTGTTTTACATGACATTCTTTATGTTCCTTTGAATACTGTCCCTCGTTCATGACATTATAAATTGCTTCGGTGAATACAGGCAACCCATCAACTCACAATGTCGCGATGTGACAAATACCCCTTTTACATCACAATTTCTTTTTTTTTTATATTCTATACTAAATTCAACGATAAAGTTCTTAAGATGGCAATTCAGTATGCAATTCTGTGAGAAATGGCTTCACTCCAATTTTTCAATAATGTTAATCACTCCAATGACAATAATGCGATTCTCTAGATGATGATAAAAACGAAAAAATGTTGATTTCAGTTTTATGCGTGCACTTTATTTTTTTAAATAAAGAAATATCTTGTTGCATGATGAATCAATAATTATATTGAAAAATATATTCGAGTATTTTGCCCCACATGACAACATATCTGTCTATCAAACGAGAACAAATAAACAAAATGATTGACAGTTAATTGTCTTCACAAATGAAAAAGTAATCATGAATGGTGCACAATTTCCCAATTCCCACCCTCAATCACCCATTCAACAGAAATAATTAAACACCAGTGTTTTGACACTCATGCACTCACATCATAACTTCAATAAAATTCCGAACAAACTATTTTTCAAAAATAATCAAGTGACAAATTAAATTGTTTCAGTTACTGGAGCTGACCCGATCAACACCTACAATAGCAAGAAACCAGAATGGGACAAGTCATTTAGTCGAAATAGAACTGCAAAGTCATCGGATACGACTATGAACACCATCAGCAGCAGCAGCAGCAGCAGAGGCAACATCACATCAAGACAAGAAGTATTGGATAGTGAGACAACGACCTCAAGGATTCATCCGACACCTGACGTGTCATCAAAAGAGTCAAATCCTCACATCAAATTGGATGAGGCTCATCCGCTCAGTATTGACTCTGAGGAGGATAAAGAAAGTGAGAAAAGTTCACTACTGAATAAGAATCTGAAACCGGATAATCCTGCTATTGTCAACGCAGAAAGTTCCAACAATATAAAAAAGCATGCAATGCACATTGAAGATGTTGGTGTTGGGATCATGACGGTCAAGCAACCAAGCTTTACCAATCCAATTGCATTCCAATCAGTTCCAAGCCAATCGGCCATTGCGAAAAGAGTGGAAGCGCATTTAACGAGTAGTCGTGGTTTCCGATCGAATGCGGTAACGCCACTAGGGAGAATTGAGGGTGAACAAGCCACGCAGAAACCACCACGGTCGATACTGATGACAAGAATCGTGGAGAAAGGCGGAAGTGTAGCAAGAGGCATCGATGCTGCAACTACTACTCGTACTACTTCAACAACCACAATTCTAGAAACCACCAAAGAAAATCTATCTCAGAACACAACTGAGATTCAATTGGATCCGGCGTTAACAGTTGGAAGCATTGACGCGACAGACTATCTCCGTCTAGATCCACCAGTGATAGAAACTGGAATGCATTCTCATTCAGACGTGCTCTATACGTCTTCCCGTCCGTTTCAATTTCAATCCCAGAGCAAGCGAATTCAGGTAACGCCCTCGTTCAATTCTATGGCTATACTTACGCAAGGAATGGTGAATGAAAAAGTTGGGAATTCGGCCACAGACCAGTCATCCAATACTTTCACTCATGTCCAACACACGACGTTAAATCAATGGAACCAGTATACAATTCCTGTATCACCAATATCACCAACACCATCAACAAATGCTTTGACTTTACCACGACGTTACATGCGGGATGCTTCAAAGAACAACTGTGAGAAGTTTGAAGTTGGTGATAATACAAAACGAGAATTCTATAGTCCTAATTACCCGCAGAATTATCCACCGAATGTTGACTGCGTTAAAATACTTGAAGGTGAGTGTGTCACGTTAAATATTATATACAGTTGATTGAGATTGGTAAATTTTATGATGTTTTTATTGATAGGAAATAAGTAGGAATAATATTTCGACAGCTGTGGCTGATTGAAGAATTGAGAAATATATTTTCTTGAACAATTGGATGTTAGGGAATTGTTTTGAAGGTTCTTTTTAAAATTTATTCTCTATTGAAGATACAGAATTTCAGACCTCATTCAAGTTTAAAATACTTTCAATGAAAGGCTTTATTCAGAATCATCTAATTATGCTATATGACATATCCAGTTGGACCACTCAATATTCAACATGAAGAGTACAAATAGAAAGAATACAAAACATAATAATCATTTATGACAATCAAATGTCACAAATATTTGATTCATATCTTGACGATATTTTTTTCCACACGAGCAAGAATATTATTTCTTCATGAATAAGTATTGCTTCAGTACATCACCATAGACACAAAAGAATGAGGGATTCTGTAAAACCGCCACCTTTAACCCAATTTAACTTTGCTCAAGTGATAAAATGTGTCCAACTTTTCTTCTTCACATGAATTAATATGCGGATATTTTTTATCAGCCATCATTCACATTCCTTCAGATTCTTAACACAATTTAATATTCTATAACTTCTGTTCTTTGGCATATTTTTCTGAGGAAAAATCGTGGAACTTTTCATATAAAACTTGATTTTTATCCAACATTATTTCAATTAATTCTTACCACGTCCAATAATAAAAAATAGGAAAAGAAATATATTATTATCAATCAAAGAAAGTGACTTTTTATCTCCAAACATATTTTAAATATTCATTGTAAGCTATAGCAATTCTGGTCATCATTTTCTATTCCTATATTTTCTTGCGAAGAAAAACCATCAATAGCTACCACAAATAAAAACGCCTCACCAACCTCACGTAACACGAATTGGCTAGACTATCGATCATCTTTATTCCCTTGATTTCATTCTCGTTTCATTCCTCTCAAAATGCCTCTATCTCTTCCCATTGGTTTCTCCTATTAATTGATTTGTGGTTTATCAGCACGTGGTCTATTGAGGATAGTTAGAGGTTCACATACTCACCAATGAATGAACGTGTTTCAATTAAGACCGCAACATTTTACGGTTCAATGTTGGCTATCCAATGGCGTTAAATGTTGGCACTGAGAATTTTCCAATAGGTGTTATATACCTTTTTATATCCACGATTGAACTTTAATTTTGAGATAAAAATAAAATTCAATAGTTAAACCATTAAATGAGCTATCATGAAACGAGATTAGTGTGCCATTTGATAAATAACTGAACGTATTAAAAATTAACTTTGATTTATTTACCAAACATAATTGAATTCACAAGTGTGGTAAAAGTGGGCAGGTAAATAATGACACTGTTGAATTCGAGCTGGTGAATATTTATTAACAGTTAATATATACACATGTTTTCAGGTATATTTTTACGCCGAATAATTGTTATGTTAATATTGATATTTGCATCAAATTGAAATAACATTATATAAAGTCTTCAATATAAAGTGTCCGCAACTGGATGTGATCTTTCACAATTTCATGACCTACAAAAGATAATAACAAATATTATCGAATCAAAATATATTGGCCCATATTCATATATTTACCTTATCCAAATCAAATCGACAATATTTTCCGTAAATCCTTGGCTTACAGCTTTGATCTTTATTGCAGTCATTATCGTCCTTGCATTCTCGAGCTAATGAATTGAGAAAAAATAATTATATGTTTACACATATGGATTTGTGAATATTTTCGAAATTGATTTTAAAGTAATCATTCACATATAGATAATAAAAATATTTCTTAGAAACTTACCACACTATATTCAAAATAATAATGATAAGAAAATATTTAAATTAATATCACTCACCATTTCCAAAAGACAATCTCCACATCTTTGCCTATATAAAAGAAATTTAACAATATATAAATCACATTTGTGAACTACTAATGATTGATTAATTGATTTTTTATATACTCACATCAGCTGTGTTTGATGATAAAATACAAAGGAGACAAACTACCATTCCAATCATTGAAAATATTCCAAAGATCTTCATCGTGTACTTTCGTTCAAATAAATGAACTCAAACTCTAGTAATTTAGCTACAAAGTTGTTGCTTCTCAAATATATCAAGTAGTGATAGAGTCGCTTCCTTATATACGTAAGAACTGCCTTTGATCATTAGATATCATTTATGTACTCAAGCTAAATTCCATTATCGTACACCTGATGTAACATGTGGCATGACAATACAGAGACAACTGCAAACAACTGTCAACAAATAAACAATTAAATTGAGAAACTTCGTAGAGTAATTTAATAATAGGTAGGAAATACTTGAAAAATATGTTCTAATTTTTTTTTTTTCATCGCACGTCATTCTTTATCGTTATCACATCGTTCTTTCAATATCAATAGATAATAAGTGTTCTCAAATCTTCTATCGTAAAACCTTAAAAGTTTTAAGCGCTGCGTATAATCAATTTTATACTGTATATTGTGTAGCCTTATTCCCTTTTATTTTTTCATGATATACAAAAAGTTTTCAATTAATGAACCTCCAACACTTCTGCTCCCAAGGGAAGTGTTTGAAATAGTTACATCTATATATATGTGAAATAACAGTCAAACTTTATGCTGACCGTGATAAAAAAATTGATTAGGTTTTAGTCAGTTGATTGGAACGAATAGTGTCAATGAATACAAGTTGAGAGTGCCAGCATTGTCGAGGTTCCCATAAAATTATTGGTATAGTAAACAAACAAAAAATAATTATCCAAGAAATAATACAATAAATTATTATTATTATATTATTCTGTATAATAATTCTGTATATTTTAGAGATAACAGAAGCAGTAAAAATTAATTATACACATCGTAATTTTTTTCCAGCATGATGTCTAAATAAATATTGCTACATGAGTCATACCATATTCAATCCAACTATTAAAATTAATTCATATTTATCTATATTTTTATATATTATTATCTTCCAAAATATTTACATTATTACAGTAACATATAATGGTGTCACGACTAAATATCACACTCATAATATCACACAACAAAATAACACATAAAAAAGAAAAAAAAAACCCCCATCAAAATTGTATTTTCTTATAACATTATTTATCATACCTCTTTATTTTTTCTATTTACGTGATTGCACCTAGTTTTTTTTACTCTACATGTATACAACCAACCAACCATCACCAGCACCAACATCGTCCGCTCACCAACCCATCTCTCATACTGTTTGATATTGTACATAATGAATATCCAATAATGATATCGCTCGTCTTCCAAATGACTGTCACCACAACTCTTGATAAACCTCCGTGTATTTTCCATTTATACGTGATGGCGAATATGCACTAACACACATACACACACACACAGAATATATATTGAGAATATTGTCGATGAGAAGAGAAAAAAAAAATGCATTATTCAACAGTGAAAAATACAACAGCACAATATCTTATCGTTGTGAAAAACACAGTGAAACAGGAAAAGTTAGTGAATATGGAAAAAATTAACTTGCTGTGTGTGTGTGTGTGTGTTAGGTGAACAAGAAAACTTGGATTTATCATAAACTACCTCAAGGTATTGGTTTTGGATGATGTGGTTGGCAAAGTTGGTAGATGGTTTATGAAAAAAAAAATAATAATAATAATAACAATAATAATAACGTAAATAGAAGAAAGAAAAAAAAAGTAAGTGAAGTAGGAAATCGAGAAAGTGTATATATAAAGTACACGGAAAAAAGTGTAGGGCATGGTAAAAATAGTGCATTATATATGTAGGTATATATATATATATATATATATATATGGACCGGTGATTGATATCCGGGCGAAGCGAGAGAGTCTTGCGTGCCGGAAATATGGTGGAAGCGATAAATTTTCTTTTGTCGATATCTGAAATAAACGGCAGCAACATTGTTGAAAATCTGTATTTTGTTTTGTTTTTGTTTTTTTCTTTATATGTACTCTATTTTAGATATTGGTTATTTAGTTTTGATACTTTTTGGTGTGGTGGTATTATCTGTTGATTGGATTATTGTTTATAACATTTGTATACATGCGTTAACAGTTGTTGAACTCTATCAAATTTCACGCGTTTGTTAATGGAAGAGAAATAATATTGAAACAAAAATGAGATGGAACGAAATGGGGGGGTAGGAAATAAAATGGAAAGTGGAAAAATACAAATGTATAAAATGAATGAAAGTTGAAACAGCTTTTATGCCAATGGTGAAAAATCGTAAATCACTTTTTCATCTATTTTTTATGTACTATGGTTAATGCACTTCGTGTTATCGATAAAAACAGAGAGAACACCAGTCCATTTACAGTTACTGTCATTCCCTCGACTGTGATGAGTAAAATAAAAAAATAAAAATAAGAAAGTAGTGAATTTATATGTTTCAAATAATGGTGTTAACGAAAAAATATTGCACATTATTTTGAAATATTATTTAATATAATATATAATAGTTGGAGGTTTTTTTTGTTTAATAACGTAGCAACAATAATAAATCATAAATAAAGTGACAACAATTGACAATCTCACATTATAATTCTCAATAAATTGTAGTAAAATAAAAGAAGCTATCATATCAATTATTCACTCCCTTATCTTGAATAAAAATTAATTACAAATAAAATAATTGTTCAGTGATGCATTATTGAAAATAGTCAGACAGTTGGCTCTTGTATTAAATGTGAGTCAGGGTCGACGTGCTCCACTATTGAAACTCGAACAAATTACACGAGCAAGAAAGATAGACACAGAGTCATCATTTCACCAAACTAAAAATAGTCACACACACACATCAATGTTAACTTAATGTATAAGTAGAATTGTGTGTTGGTATTAAACACATGTTTCACAATCATCAAAATAGTAAATGTGCAACCGGAATTATTGAGGTTACAAAAACATTACTGATGAGAACAGTAATATAGCAATACTACTAGTAGTAGTACTAGTACAAGTATAAGTATATCAGACAAGAGAATTCTATTATATACAAACGTATATGTCGTGGAATGTTGAAATAAATTTCTGTTTTAATATTCACAGTACAATATAAATGGTTTTAGCATATATATGAACATGAGAACAAGATGATTATCAAGAATATAGCATATCTGACTCTCTGCATAATGATAATGTCAGTGAGGAATTTCTAAGGAATTCAATAAATGTTGAAAAAATAATAATAATAATAATAATGATAGATAAATAAAAATAAACAAAATGAGAATAAGAGAAATATGAGAATACGTGTTGTGAATTTTTCGAATTATAATGATAGTCACGTTGATATGAGTATAAATATATATGAACTTATCTGTGTGTGTGTGTGTGTGTGTAGAAATGTGGGAGTATATTTGTTCGTGGATATTCCGAGCTATGCTTTCTTTATTTCAGGGCAACATTGAGGGTTGTACATTTGATATCGACGTATGTATTATACATGATTATATGAGTGAATGGTATGGTTAGGTTAGGATAAATGTTGGGGATTATATTTGTGCTTATGGGGATTTTGGTCGGAGTATATATTGTGAATGTGATTGTATAGAAAATAATTTCAACATATATTTGTGTATAGGTTTGTAATAATAGAACTTGTGGATTTATTGTTTTGAAAGTATTCATTGAATTTTTATTATTCATTTTTATATGAGTGAATGAACTGACGAAAAAAGGGATATTTGAATTATTTTATTTCGATCATTAGGTAGACTATTTGGTGGATTTTTAGATTTATCATTTATCCGACTGCAGATTTTGAAGCATGGGGAACAAATGGACAAAAGTGGATTGATATGGTTTTTTTTTTTTTTCTATTCAGTTTGGTGAATCCAATTATTTGGATTCACCATGATCTTCAATGAAGCTGCGAATATAATTAACAAATGGATATTTGATATTCATCTGTGTACTAAACTAAATAAATTCCATCTAGTGTAATTTTAATTGTAAAATCATCACTAGATATCAAAGAGCACAATGGGTGAGAGGTTTCAGTAAATTTGCAATAGACATTGGATTAGAAGAGATTGTATGGGATTGGAAGATATTTCAGGCTCTCTACGTGCTCTAGAATTTGACGAAATATTGATGAGACTTATGGGCTATTGGTAGATGAACTCACAGGAGATAACAATGACGATAATGGAAACACTAAAACATGCATATGCATACGCATTAAAATGTTATTAAGGTTGATAGGAAAAATCAGGATAGTGGTTCAAAATAATTACACTTTGTTATAAACTCTTGATCTTTCGTAATAGTTAGGGATTATAAAATATTTAATTGAACTTTGACCAAAAAATAAAAAATACAAAACCTAATGTTGAAAGTACTCCAAGACAGATCAATAAATATTCTTCAATTCACTGAAGTTTAATAGAATATTCCAACAAAATAATAAACAAAAAAATAGAGAGAAAATTAAAGAATACAAATATGTAAAGTAACATTTTCCATCACAGATTTTTTCATTCCACAAATTATTTTTGCTCGAATAATTATGCAGAGCTCTTGAATCAAAACAAATATTAATGACGATGAAATTACACTGGTGAAAATAATGAGATATAATATATAGGTTATCTGTAACTATCCTTTAATAACAAATTCCTTTCGATCTTCCTTCACATATAATTTATATAGTTGTATAGTTTCTGAGTGAGTGATACACGCGGTCAAGAGTTTTTCTTCGTGCGTACTAATTACACTGATAAAACTTTTTAATTGCTCACTCTGGCAACGACGATAACTCAGTTAATGAAGAAGTGTACGATGAGAAAACAGGATGGTGATGTCGTAGTGTTGGGTGGTGGATAGATAGGACACGGTTAGAACTATACTATGATGAAATATGATGGCTTACCAGCGAGTGAAATAGTCCCACCACTTTCACTAATGATGTTACACTACATCGAACAGTTGATGATTGTGATATTGCATTTAATGAATTTTTCCTTTTCATAATGTTTTTTTTTTTTATCCCTCTTTCCTCATTTTCCTATTCATGCTCTATTAAACTTTTTCAATATCGACAGTATGTCAAATTGCATATCCTCCAAATATTATTTCATGTTGCTATAATTAATTTGAACTCTGTAGTTGAAAGTCGGTCGTGACAAGTGTTCACTCAGAAAGTTGAATGTTTACGTCTGATGTGATGTTTGTATTTCTTTTTATTTTTTTTAGTAGGTAGCAAGTAATTATAGATGAATATAATTATTCACAACTACTATGTTACGATAGGAAACAAAAAAAAAATACAAATGTAGATCGAGGTCAGAAGATTTTTTATTGGAATAAAAGGTGTATAAATGATGATGAATTGTTGGTTGAAATTATTTCATTATCTCTTTCATTTATTAAATTCATTGTATTTCATATCCGACAAAAAGAATGGATTATTATTATTTATTTATTTATCACGTTAATCTACTTCGTTGTGATATATCTTGGAATTTTTTTATAAAAATGCAGTGAAAAATTAATTTTATATGCAATTAGTTTTATATTTTGTACATGAATTTTGTGTAATGTTATGACTACCTCAATTACTTACCATTGAATATGTATTTCGTAATTCAAAATCCTCAATTACATTTTGAGTTTAATATTTTTTTTTTTCACTTTATAATCATACTCAAGATAAACAGAATTCATTTTAATCTTAAAAAAAATATGTCTTCAATAAAATCAAATACTTTTTTGTTCTATAATACATGCTACTATTTTTACTAATCTTTTTCTTGCTACCAATTATTCATTCACAAGTAGTTGAGTAAGTTTTAACTTTTTTTTTTTCACTCAAATTGTGAAACTCAAGCGTATCAAAATTTATCGTAAATTCGTGCACCATACATTAGTAAAGTAAGAAAAAAAAAAAACAAACGAGCAAATTTATTAAAAATTCACAGTCGGATAACCAGCCCTCAGTGGAATTACATCCGTTTATATGATGCATGTAATATAAATGCATTTATTGCGCTGCGTATTCCAACAAGAAATTTTTTACATCGAGATCGATCGCATAGAAAAAAAAAAAAAAAAACGAAAACGAAAATGAACGAAAAAAAAATGAGGATGATACAATTTTTTTTTCTTTCGAGTTTTCAAGACTCACTCAACATTGGAGTAATTCATTTGGAAACATTCTACGTCTGTAAAATATTCAATAGTATACATCATGCAGCAATAATATTCCACAAGAATTCATTTTCCATTCACTTATTTATTTATTTATATTTATTTTTTTCCTTCTATAAAAATAAATAAACCACAAATTTATATGTATCCATATAGTCAATGGTTGATTATCAAAGAGCCATAAAAACATCTCGTTTATTTTGTTACATCGCTCGTTAAGTGTGATTACAAACTTTTTTGTGATAAAACGTGGCTCGAGAGTCTAGAGAAAAAATTCCACAAAGCATATATACACAGCAACGATATTTTTTCGTCACCATGTCTTTTCGTTCACCCAACAACCGTCAACTTTCATTCCCTCACTTTATCGTATTTTCACATTTACCTTCCAGTAGAAAGTTCAAGTAAAGTAAAACGAAATAGAAAAACAGAAAAAAAAAAAAACAAAACCAAATAGGTAAACTTGTACAAAAACGTTTTATCAAGATTAAACTTATTCGCCCTTTTTTATATTTACACTGTTTGAACAAAATTAAAATGTCAATAAATGTCCATAACTTGGTTTATATATTATTCAAAAATTTAACCAATTAAATCTTGCAAATACTCGACAATTTGTAAAACTTTGTTGGTAAGAAAATTGTGTTCGGTTTTTACCCCCCCTTACTATTTCCACTCTTCTATAACGTAACATGGTCTACTGACCATAGCGAAAATTCAGCAATACTTTGTATCGTTGTGTATTCACTATACCAAAAAGTCATCTGTCGTAAAGTTTTGCATGCATCCAAAAGTTTTATCAAAGTATATATCGTGCAAGGGAAATTTCTTCCTTGTCGCATGCACACAATAGCAAAGAAGTAGGAAAACGTGTGAGTGGTGTTGGTGTTGGTGGTGGTGCTGTTGAATAGATAGAGTTTTGTGCAAGTTTCTAACGTCGCTCATCCACATTGGACGTTGGCATAAAGTCACAAGAGGGCGTTCTTCCGCTCGGCAAGCATCTTAACTATACAGACGTTTCCGTTTCCTTCCATTGACCATGTGCCATTTTATGTCATATAGTTGAGACAGTGGTTTTGTATACGCGTGTATGTGTGTGTGTGCATATCGGTGGGTGCATTATTCGGTAGACAAATTAAATTATGTACGAAGACATATATTATGAATATTTATTACTGTCAAGGGAAGAGATTTGTTTGAGAGATTGAGAGAATTGTTTTAATGCTTGTTTACAAATATTTTGACACAGTTGAAAAATTATATTTGTTTAATCGAAACAAAAAATTAATAATAATCAAACAAGAATTTCAAAATAAATACCAATGTTCCTTTATATTTTTTATATATATTTCTGATATGAAAAAATTGTTGAAACAAGTGGATGAGTTACCATAACTATTTCCCATCACACAATTTTTCAATCAAATATTCAACTAGAACATTCAATAGTATATTCATGAATGTGACTTGCAGCTAAACAGGAAGTTAGATCCCATCAGGGAAAAGCAAATTTTTGTTTTCCACTTTGCTCAAATTGAAAATACACAAAACTTTAAATTGTTCGATTCAAAAATTGTCTGAATCATGTTATAAATATTGATGACAACTGGACACACCAACTTGTACAAAAATGTTTTTACTCCTATATTTAGAGAAAATATAAACAGTGGAAAATTATATAATATATAAGAATGATTGATGAGTGATAAAAATCCCACGTTCCTTCACAAGTACAAATAATAATTGAATCAATGCTCAACATTGAATGAATCAACACTCTATCATTCATTTTATAAATTAGAAAATGGAAATTCCCAAAACTTCTCTCATAACAAATAAATATAACTGAGTATATAAAATTAAAATGAATTGGTGAAAAAAATTTGATAAATATCACCCTCAATTTCAAATAAAAAATAATACAATAATTATTGTCCAAACACCTGCCAAAATTAATTAGACAAATAATCCTCTCAACAATAACGATCCAATAAAAATCTTGTAAAATAAAAAATAATCATAAACAATACCCACTAATTCATATTAATTCACTGATAATTTATTGAAATGAAGATAAATACATAAATATTTTATCCCCATTCGTTCCAACACACACTTCAATACAGTCTCTCTGTTGAGATTCATATAGCGTCACTGAAAGCTCCATTCACAATAACACAATGAATCACTCGTACAATAACCGGAAGTGTGAATATATACGTATATCCTATCATAGAATGTCATATGACACATGCATTTGCTTTTGTTCAAGAGGTAACACAAACACAGATAGATATTTAGCATGAGTGTTGGTATGTATATATACGAATGTTGAATTATGATTTATCTTAGCAATCTGTACTATTACGAATTTCTATGACTAAATTTTCATAGAACTGTTACATATATTAGATGAATAATAATAATATAAGTACACGTATATAAAGGTAATATTAAATGTATATATTGAAAGTTCCTTCACACTCACTGATATGAATATAGTATTCATATAAGTGTAAATTTAATCAAAGACATGTATGAATAAATATATATTACTTGGAAATTCCTCATAGCTCTTCCGTCTGCATGATTTATTTCGTTCTCAATATAGAAAGATATATTACTCGTGTCACACATGAGTATTATGTATATATATATGACAGGCCAATATTGACTGAAGTTCAATTTATACTATTTGAAATATGTATGTATATAAGGGTATAGAAATGGAAAAAAAAAAATTATCATTCCAAGCCAACAGTAATTAGAAATTATTATTTGTAGGAATGAAGGAAAATTGAAATAAGGTGTGACTGAAGGAATATTAAATTCACTATACGTTCCAATAACAGCACTTTTTTGCAATGAAAAATGCATAAAGTAATGCACAAGAAAAATAATTGCTATCAAATGTTTATTTCCTTTGATGGATATATATCTTTTCTTTATACATTTCATTTCACGATTGGACATCAATTTTCAAAGTATTTTCTATACAGAAACTCGAGATGATATTGAGTACTTGATATACCTAGCAGGGTTATACGAGAGGTCGACGCTCACTTGAGAATGATCTTCAAATATATATATATATATATATATATATATATATCAGACACGGCTCATCTGTAGTAGAATAATTCCGTATGACATCAGATCCACTCGACGTGACAGGATCCAGACTATTCTTGTCATCTCATCGAAATTGCATCTCAACAAAATTCCCTTAAACATATATATATATATATATATAAAGAAGTATATTTATCTGCGTCATTTTCTTTTTTATTTCAAAACCTTTATCCACTACATTTTGCTACTCAGTCGTAAGTTGAAAAGTATTTTTTTTTTTATCCAATAAATTTGAACTAAAAATTCCAAAAATACCAAATGACACAATTAATAACACGAATTTTAAATTGAAAACAATTCCCAGATGCAAATAATCAAAATATGCATGAATCAATTAATCCAAAAATAATAACAAATAAATTATTACAAAGCAAAAAACAACATTAAATAAAACATTAAATAAAATAACAAAATTATTAATTTTAATTCCCAAATAATTTCTCGTGACATTTTTATTTGTACTTCAATTGAAATAATATAATTCCACATGAAAATTATTTTTCGTTTTCCTGAGTGTATTGATTAAAAAGAAAAAAAAATTATGTAACATAAATAAATAAACAATAGGTCAAATAGATTTACATGTATATATATATATCTGCACAAGATTTTGTATATAAATGTTATGGCCGGTGAAATTCCGGGCGTTTATTTAGCTTGCTAACCCCCTCAGGGCCAGTTTTCCGAAGCGTGCTCGTGAATGTATACTATATAGGGACGTGCATAATTCTCGTTGAGGTGGCGGGTGGGAGCGACGAAGTTATTCAGAGCGTATGTGGCCAAGTGCCATGCGTTCTATTCATATATAGGCGTCGTTCCCTACGGCTATGTACAATAAAGAAGAAAAAAAAAAAAAATGTTGATAATAATAATAATAATATTGTACTATACCTGTAGGAGTTATTTCGCTCAAACGCCATATATCCATTTATGAGTGATGTCCATTGTTCGACTTTGCATATATAAACTACGGCATTTCAAATGTAACGAGAGCACTCTATGTGTCCGTTTTGCGGTTGTTATTTTCACATATATGTATACACACACACACATATGTGTACGCATAAAATAAATTTTCCATTGAAACTGATGCAACACACACACACACATTTATTGTAGAATTAAATTATAAAGTAATATCTGATTTAAATGAAATATATTTTTAGTTGATTGGAAGAAATTTGATATTGATTCAGGATGAAATATTATTAATTGTTCATTTGTTCATTATTCATTCCATTTTTTTTTTTTTATTTATTTATTCATTTATGTATATATAGCGTGAAATGGGCCAATTGCTTTTCATCAATGCATGTAGTTATATGTATGTGTGTGGCAATAAATAAAATAAATTTTGTGTTCAATTTTCTGCGAGAAGTTTAACATTTATTTTACAATTTAATTTGGGAGGTTTTCTTTCTTGTTTGTTTTTTTTTTCTTTTTTTTTCCATTAGAACTATTGCGGAGTTCACAATCAATATTATATATATATATATCGATTTTAGACAGAGAACTTTTTTGAATAATTTATTTAATTTGGCAAACATTTTTTTTATGGGGAATAATTGGAAACACTCATTTTTTTTTTTATGTAAATATTGATGATGATAATTAGTTTTGAATTTAACATGAAGATATATGTGATTGAATTGACTTAATTTATATTTGTTCCTTGTTTATTTATTTATTTTTTTTCCAACTTATAACAAATTTTGGAAATAAAATGGTTCAAGATATTATTTTTGATTTAATATTGGAAGAAGTTATATTGTTACTGAATAGTGAAAATAACAAAAATCAATATATTATTATGAATTTTTTTAATTGGATCCTCCACAATTTTTTAATTAAAAGAATATCCCAGATTTATTCGAACAGCACATAAATATAATGAAATGTGTTGTCATTATTATTATTATTATTATTATTATTATTATTATTATTATTATTATTATTATTATCATCAATATAGTTATTTGGCAATGATATTTGATTGCACTCTTCAGTTTATGATGCTAAATTAAATAGAGATTTTCCCAAATGCATATGTTCATTTATAAATATAAAATACAAGATATTCTATTTAGATTCCTCCAAAATACATATATCCAATTTTCAATTGAACAACGACAATACAAAAATGCAATCAAAGTGGAATATATTTTTGTTATACAGATATTTATTAAAAAATAAATTTTCTCCACATTAACTCCGACAAAGAATACTAATTCTCAAATGTATATTTGAGTTGTTCAATAAAATCCTATTTTCCTAATTAACAAAATGAATTAAATCGTAAAACCCCTCAGTAATTTTCAATAATTCCCTTAACTTACAAATTAAATAAAATAAATTTTTTCAATTCAATTTCACTTAGGGAAAATAACAATAAAATAGAAATATAAAACTGTATAAAAAAGCCAATATTATTTATATCTGTCGTGATAATTCTTTAAATGAAATAAACAACCACTTGGCGAGAGTAATTCTATATAACAAATATAATACTGAACAATTTTTGATATCTCTTCAGGGGCTTTTCAAGCGTCGTTTAACTCCACCGTATCTCTACTCACTGGTAAAGAGAGAGAGCGAGCAAGAGAAATTCTTCGGGTGGCTCTTTTGCTTTAACTCCACCGTCTCACTTGCTTTTCCAAGCAATGATATCAATGGCAGCAGTGTAGCAAAGTCCGCGAGAAAAGTGATGTGTTTGTAAGAGAACGAATCCTCTTGGCAATTTTCCAAGTGCTCTATCGATACTGTGTCGAGGCCATTAATTACATCAAACAAAGAACAATTCTTATAAATATATTTAATATAATGTAATATAATAGTATTACATTATTTATTTTTTTAAAATAATATTATGTTGGATATTAAATATTCTTGTAAGTAATATATAATATCTGTATTTTTTTTTTTCCTCTTTCTCGTTGCTTGTTTATTTAGGTATTTTAATATGTTTAAGACATTTGCGTGGGTTCAAACGACATGTTCTTTTCACATGACAAAACAAACTGTACTTGGTTGGCGTAGCAGTGTTTTCCTCTGGGTGAAGTCTCGCCCTTTGTTTCTTCGTCATGCAGCTTAATGTGATTATGGAGGATAATTGCATGAACTTTGTGATATACTTTTTTTTTTTCCTTACAGTTGGATAAATATATATATATATATGTATTTACGATGCATGAGTATGGATTTTTTGTACTCAAGAGCACAGAGGTATTTTGGAGACGAAAAAAAAAAAAAAAATAGTGTATTAGCGAAATGTCAGTGTATGATAAAAATAAAGACTTTAATAGAGTTTATGAATTGAGTGTAAGGTACAGGGATGATAAACTGATAAATGGGACTTTTTTGTAATAATTATTTTATTGAAGTTGGTAAAGATTGAATGATAATCAAAGTTGCTAATAACTCGTTGTTTTACATACCCTAACACATCTCTACTTTTTATATCATGAAAAACACTCGCTCCTTGTCTCTCTCACTTGAAAAAAATAATAATAATAATAATAATATTATTTCAACGCTGACCAGCAAAGAAATAAATCACCACAATCCATTTTATCAATACGCAATAATTATAATCACAAAAAAAAAAAAAAAAAAGAAATAACTGTAAAAACATTTCTCAATACTATATATATATATATATATATATATATATATATATATATATATATATATATACATATATATTTAGCGAATTCGTCGATTTTTCTATCTTTCATTTTTCCACACAGTTTTTTCTTTTTTTTTTTTTTTTTTCGATAATAAAGAGGGAAAAAAAATTGGTAAAATTCATGGCACATGGTGCGGATTGTACTTTGTATATAGCAAGATTTATTGAAACGTTGACTGGGTCACATACCATATATACTCTTTCATATATATATATATATACAAGAGTCAAATGCATACAGATATATATATTTGTATGCGACAAACATACATATATAAAATGTGTATAGAAGTTGTTTGATATTCAAGGGCTATGCTCTCACTTGGAAACGAGAATTTTGGCGCTTGCCAATCACGACGAGCATCAAACCTCACTCTCAAAAATCATCTCTTGCTTCCTTCCTCTCTACCTCCCTCTTCCTCTCTCTCTCTCTCTCTATATATATATATATATACACTTCCGTCAACGCAAATAAAACTAGAGATGCTACCTCACCTCCACAGAAACGTGTATGTCCACGATGTATTTGCATGAAATAGATAGGTATGTTCCAATGCGCAATCCAACGACCAAGAGAAATAAACTATAGGAGTTGAGATAGCAAAAGATGGAGAGTTTGAGAGGTAGAGTTCTTGGAATTTCTGGTTATACGCCAGAGCGCGATAGTAAAGTGAATCCTAACGATCGCATGGTGAACTGAATAATTCCAATCCAACCTATTCAAGAATGTATTTTAACATATACATTGAAAAATATTTCAGATAAAAAATTGAGATGGATTGAAAAAAATACGTTATTGATGAGAAATTATTTTGTGAGATAAATTTTTGTTAAATTGTAGTGGAATTATTTTTAATTTAAAGGGGAACATCACATTTGATGAAATGAAGAGTAAGAAGTATTTGTGAAAAATTTATTTCGTAATTGATTTTTGATAGAATAATTATTCGAGTGACAAAAGTTTTGTTATTTTATGGAAGAAAATATTTACCAAATTTTATTTCTTGATGTGAATATTTTTTGAAATTATTGAGTATCATGAATATTGATTTATTCATAACAATATTGTTTTACTGGTGTAAGATTTAATTATATTACCATTTTATATTTTTAAATGCAAATGGCATGAGGAAGTATCCTTTGACATCCAACGAGATAATGTACAATTGATATTGTTTCAATTGTTGGTGTGTGGAAGGAGAATGGTCCAAAGGTCTTTCAAATATTGGCAGATTAAAGATGATATCAAACACTTGAAGTTTACTCAGTGAGAATTCGCAGTCTCTCAATGATTACACTTGCCAAATATTTGAAGTTCGTCTAGATTATAATGAATGCAAGAACGTGAACGATAGATAGCTATCGCTACAATCAATAATGTCCAACAAGATAAACGGGTTTCTGTCTTCGATAATTCATCTTGATGGGCTTTTCACTTCATAGTTATTCATCTCTCCACTTTTGTTTATCGTCTGCCACTTTATCAATGATGGAATAGGAACAATTGGACAGTTAAATAACATAGCATTCAGTTCAATTATTCAATATCCACATATTCTAATTTAATATTTCTTCTATTATTATTCCCTTACTCGGCGTTTTTTTTTTTTTTTTTCGTCTAAATTAACTAGTTAACAATCAAAATTATATGTCTGTGTTGAAAGATAAAATTGATTAAACTCATGAAAATTAATTTCGAATATCAAGAGCTATAGAATAAATTTTTTACTTTATAAAGTTGACTAAGAAAATGAAGATATATTACAATAAATCTCCATATATTTAAATAGAAATTTCCCCTTTTATCTCATATAGTATGTACAAACACTAGTTTAAATACAATTCCACATATAAGATTGTGAGTTAATACAGTGTATATCTATCTATATGTACGATCAAGTTGAAACGTGCTCCAACAGTTTACATGTAAACGACATTGGCGTGTTGTATACATGTATGCAATATATATTCTAGGACACGACGTCGTGATGGAATGGATGTGGTTTGACTCTCAGTGTGTCACTTACTCAGTACAACCCATGTGAATGTCCAAACGTGTATTTTCGTTACTCAAGTAAAGTCTCTCTGTATTTTGGAATGGTATAAAATCCAGTTTGCCACGAATCACCACACAACATATGTATCTAAGATTTTGTACGTTTCATATTTTTTTCAATATTTTCCTTTTTTTCATTATTTCTTTCCTCTTTTATTCCATTTATAGTATTTTATTATGCTCCTCGATATCATGAAAAATTCATAAACACTCTGTATCGGATGATTACATTTTATGTTGAGGGGAGAAAAAAAAAGAAAAAATAAAAAAACCAAAGGAGTTTGATATTAAATGGTATATTAAAACGTATGAGAGAAGTGTAAATTCTTTGATAAAAAATAAAAGACACATTATAATATTTTTATGTAGTATTTTTTTTATTACTAAACACTTTGCTCAATATTTACATTGGATTTTTAATATTATATTTTTTAAATAGAAATAACAGTGTGAATATACTGATTTAAATATCATTTATATTTTATTCTTGATTCTATAGATATTTTGTGTGGAAATTTAAATTTATATATTTATAAAGAATGAAAATAAAACGAATTAAAATAGGGGGAAAACAAAAAGGCAACTGTAGTTAATTAAATAGACGGCCATTTACATATCAATAATATTACTTCATTAATTCCCTATATAACCTGATATACAACATACAAATTCCCTATTGAATCCCAGAATATTAATTCACATATATAAATGTATTATGAACATATGTATTTATAAAACACTATACTGTAGCGGTTTTCATCCTATTATATTCACTCCCATTTATTCGATCTATTGATCGTACGTTGACATTCACATCACGTACAAATTTACTTGTGCACGAACACGTTCGCGGCCGAATTGATAACCATATCAGCAAGCCATTGTACACGATAATCCCTTACATGGATTTAACTCATCACATCTGAACAAATACTTTTTATACTGTGAAAATTATTTGGATACAATGTTTATTCGCATTACTTACAAATACTTTAACTCTTTGAGAAATAAATTCTTTTCCACTTGGAAATTGTATGAAACTTTGTGTACGGGGAGGGGGGTTGAAGAGTTACTGATAACGAATATGAAATCAGACTTTCTGAATTGAACCAAAGTTGAGATAACGAAGAAAAAAAAAAAACATGGCTGATTGAAGATGTGAGAAAATGAAGTCAATAAATTGGGAATTATTATTCTAACACCATGTGAATCAGTAAAACTTAATTTATAAATTCGAATGGTTGATTCAATATGGAGTAATCATAATCGAGAAAAGTAATTATAATTACTTTCAAAACACTTATAAATATTATAAAAGTGATTACAATGTTGAAAATATAACAAGTGGCATTTCAAATGTTAAATTATTTCATCTTGTTATATGCAGAGTGACTGCAAATATTTGTAATATGTTCAGAATTAATTAGAATGGTAACAGTGAACCACAAATGATTGCCATATATCAAACATGAAATTTAATATCCATATATATATATTCAATAATCAACAAGGCATATTAATTATATTTACAAAGTTCACAGAATGTATAAAACACTATATTTGATATTGCACCAGTATTTAAATTATTATTCTATGATACATTGAATTATCAAATTAATATATAGTTCTCGTATTAATTTACTATATAATGTTTGTATGTTATTTTATGTTTCAGCTGATAAAGGAATGCTATTAAAATTAGATTTTCGTGATCGTTTTGAATTGGAATCAGCAATGACAATGAATGATAAAAATAATGAATGTCGATTTGATTATCTTGAGGTACGTGATGGTCGTCATGGTTTTTCAAATCTTATTGGAATTTATTGTGACAAAAATTTTCCACCTGAGATAACATCAAAATCAAGATATCTTTGGTTACGCTTTCATAGTGATGACACTATTGAATATAAAGGATTTAAAGCTGTATGGTCAATGATACCACGTCCTACTTATCGTAAGTATTAATAAATTATGATTAATTATATTTTTGTATAATTTCTAATAAATGTATTTGGAGTTTTGTGACAGTTTATTAAATATTTTAGTTTGGATAACTTTCTTATTGGAGTATGCCATTGAGTGTTTGAATAAATAGATAAATAAATAGAATGAGAGAAGAAATTGCTGACCTTATATAAAAAATCAATAATACAATATTATATTTCATTATATTTTTTAAATATTACTCTCTCCATAGAAAACGTTTTTTATGGAAAAAATAGCGAATGTACAGTAATCATTTTTGCAATTTGTCAGTCCTGCCAGTTATTGTTAATACAAAAATAATCCACCAGTAAAAATCAAATATTCATTTATATTTTATTTATATTCGTTCATTTTCATCACAAACTTCATGTTCGATTTTATAGTTTTGTAATTTCGAGCACAAGAATTAATTATTTAAAATCAAACTTTTAACCCATTCAGCGCTAATGCTAAAAGTTTTAACATTAATAATTGATAATCCCAATTTAAACTTTTACACTTTTGATAATTCAACTTCACATAATAAATTATTTAAATATATGTCTCAGAATATATAATTTAAAAATTTTCACCGTGATGATAAAATCATAATTTATTCATAATATAACAGCGTCAAAAAAATAATTAATCACATAATTATAAATCAAAATCATTAATCAAATATATTTATACATTCAATGAATATTATTACTAAAATTATTTATTCATATGCACATAAAATGCACGAGCAGACATCTATTTTATAAACACACATTGCTATGTAAACTCATCGTTCATTATCAAACATTTATTATTCCACTCAATATACATATGAGTATATATACTTACTCCTATACAACCACCTATCGATTCATATATACAATTATCATTATTGATTCACGAAAAACAATTAATGTCACCTGAACTATAACGCAAATTACCTCCGGTGGTTTGTGGTTGAAAATTATGAGACATTACGGAAATAGGTGCGTTTCGACAATCAAGAATAGGATAGTAAATAGATTTGCGTGTATTTATACAAAACACACTCTGAAAGGGAATTCTGAATATGACTCAAACGTATGTGGTGTACAAATAGGTTGGGTAATAATTAATTTCATACGTTTAATACGAATATTGTAATGATTAATTGGTGAAAATAGTTTGACACCAGTTTAGTTAACGACGAATAATTACGATAATACATTAAAACCGTTTAGTTTGAAATTAATTTAATAATTTGATAGTTATAAGAAATATTTTTATCTCTCTTTCATTTAGAATTTAAATACATTACTGTAATTATATTATTTTTTAATTGACAGCGGGTGTGGCAGCTGAACAGGAACCATGTATCAAATATATAACTGGTGAATATGAAACATTTATTAGTAGTAGTGAAATTGAAGAGGAGAAAAAAAGTGCAGAGAAAAATGGTGTGGCATTGGATTGTTTGTGGGTGTTGACAGCAAACAAAGGATGGAGAGTATGTATTCACAATTAATATGATAATTTATATTTGTTTATCGTATTATAGCTATGTAAATTTGAAATTCAATAAGGGTAACACAACATTTTATTTCATCCAGCTGGAATATGAATCTCTTTATTTTCTCCCTTGTCACGTTGAGCAGGAATTTTGTTTAATATTGATAAAAATAAACAATATACACGCAGTGTATTATTTAATATTTGGTAAACAAAAATCAATTTTATTGAAATATCTCCCTCATTGGGTTTCAACCTCAGACAGACAATTTGTATTATTAAATGATTTCTATTTTTATTTTTAATTACTGATAGAAAAAAATAAAAATATATATATTTCAGATGCAAATGACATTCGAACATTTTCATCTTGAAAAACCCAATGATTGTGATGCAAATTTTTTAACAATATTCGGTGAACGAACTGATATGCCATCGTGTATACGTAATTTTTGTGGTAGTATTGCCGAAGCTATCGTTACCAAAACAAATACAATGTATATACGATTTTATTTGGAGCCAAAAGCGATAAATAGCAGTTTCAAATCACTTATGACAGCTGTTAGAGATAAAGAGTCCAGTGATTCAGGTAAATATTTATCAATATTAATAATAATTTATCAAATAGTGAACACAAATATTTTATACACTATTAACTTTGGAATAATGTCAAGGAGTTATACAATATCGTATTTATTGAATAATTATAAAGTGTATAATTTTTATTTAATTGTCAAACTTGATACATATGTGTAAATATTATTTTCTAATGTAACTATCATGAGAAAAATTTCCAAATAGTCTATTGAAAATTTATAATTAATAATAAAATTCCAAACGTGGAATTTTTTATTCAAAAATATTTTCATATCCAATTTGATATTGAATCATTTTTATTAAAAATTTAATAAAAATATTGAATAAAGTATGGAATTCCAATACTAATGAAGATTTTAATATACTGATAAATAACAAATAAACTTCGCATTCTCACTTAAACATAAACTTCTTCAAAACATTATTTCACGTAATCAAGTGCATTTATCTCCTCACAGACCAATCAATTCTGTATGATAAACCAAGCCGATTAAATTCATGAATTGCGTGGGTGTATAGGTGTATAGATGTGTGTTTAAACGTGGTATGCATGGCAAGGGCAAATATCAGGTGGTAGAGAAATGGAATTTGATATTGATAACATGAGATGCTTCATGATGGTGTGGCTGTTCACGAAACAGTATATCCATATACCTCAAGGCAAATTGAACGTTCAATCATCCAGGTGCATTGTTCAAATCATAAATAATTACTTGAGAATGAAGAAGAAAAAAAAAGAAAAAAGAAAACGTTACCAATATTAACAATAACAAAATCCAATACCGTAATACAATATATTAAATAGTACTCTTAATGCAACTACAAATAACGAAATATTGTTAACGAAATTGTACTCCCCAAGGAACAAATTTCACAACAGCCAAACTACTAACTCAATTTTCCTCCCTCTAGGAATTAAAATAAACTTCAAATTACTTTTCAAATAAAATTAAGATTCACATGAATAAAAACATACCATTCATTGTACTGTTGTACAAATTTCAAAATCATGTCATAAAAGAGCTTTTTTATTGCACTGTGCAGATAAATTGGACCACTATTTAATTAATTATACTATAACTCAAACTAACTATTAAAGCTTTATTAGAAATCATTCCATAGATTGTAAAATGTATTCTTATATGTTTATAGAAATAATTGAAAGATAGTTACAGTTGTTTCCCAATAATTTTATTGAAATTAAAAAAACTTTTATTCTTACATGACTTTGTGAATAACAGTTGTATAGTGTCACCAACTCTTATCTCTGCACTTATACCAGTAGACACTCTTTGAATATAAAATCATTTGACGATAAAATTTCTCGCATTCATATGAAATAATCACAGTGGTCCAATTTACTTGACTACACGTCATAATTCATTTTTTTTTTTATCCATTTCTCATTTTTATCTGTACATTTATTTCCAGCATGCGATGATGATGAATATGATTGTGATGATGCAACATGTATCGCTGGATTTTTACGATGCAATAAACGTCAAAATTGTCGTCTTGGTTGGGACGAGGATCAATCATTGTGCGGTGTAAGTTGACAATGTTTAAATAAACATATTAAATTCTTATATTAATTTTACGATTGGAAATTGCATGTTTAAAGTCATTAAATAAATATACATAGGTATATATATGTTGAATGGATCAATAAATAAATTAAATTTAAATATGGGCAGCAATATCGAGTGATCCACGTTAATGCTCTGCCAGTAATATTTTCCAATGAGCTTTTCATGAAATTTAGATGGCATTTTTTCTTTATTTTCTATTCTTTTTTTTTTCTTTCTTTTTTTCCTTTCTTTCACTCTTGGTCCATTATTCTCCGTTGCACTTTTTATCCTCACCATCTTTGACAATGAATTGGGTAGCGTGTATTTCCGATTTTCACGTTCTCTATAGAATGTTCTCTACATAGAAACTTTTGGCGAATTACCAGAACAAGGGTCCGATGTCTTGGCTGCAAATGGGATATTAATCCGTTGGCTTTTCATATATACATATGGTTATGTGGATGTATATGTATGTTTATAGATCGTTGAATATAACACCCCAAGTCAATTTTAGTTACAATACCAAAATATTGAAATGAAAGTTTAAAGTGAAAAAACTGTTTTTTTTTTTTTGGTTTTCTAGATATGAATAAAAATAATTTTATTTTTGAGATAGTTTTCATATGTTGAACTAAATGTATATCTACATTCCATCCTATTATCGTTAGTGCGATTGATGAAAAGATTGATTTGTTGTTGATTATAACAATAATTATATTTTACGATTGTATTATATGTGTTTATACACGTGAAATAATATTTTTTAAATAGTTCAAATTTATTTCGGATGAATTTTACCATTATACAATTTTAATTCATTTCCTTTTCGTTTAAAATAAATGTAAGAAACACTCTTATGTTGATGCGGCTTAAACAGCCATTACTTCCCAATAATTAACTCATTCATTTAATTTATTATTCATAATCGTTTTGAATTTGATATCAAATAGAATTTTAAACAAACAAAACCTTTGAATTTTATATGTTAAACTTTAACTGTCAATGGTGAGGGGATTTAATACAGCAAAAAGATTCTCTCCTTTTTCTTTTTGCCATTGCTTTCCAAATCGAGGTTAAAACCAAAAAAAAAAAAAAGAAATAGTATAGCAACGCTAATGGTGAACATATACATATATACAGATTCCTTTTCACCAAAGTCTCATTCACACGTACTGAAATGTAAGTGAAAAACCGAAACGAATCTTGTGGTATTGGTTTCATTCTTTTATTTCACATTCTCTAACTAATTATAATTTTTTTATTTATTTTCACATGTTTCCCTTTTGTTTTTCTACATGTTAATCTTTTTCACTATTCAACTTCTAACTTCACCTTCACAAAATACAAACGTCCGAAAATTCTCTCATCTATAAAATAACAAATATGATAAAATAAAAATAACCATAACACAAAATAATGTGTCGAAAATAATAAATTGAATATAACAAACATATTTGTCATTATACATGAAGTAATTTAAAATATATATATTCATTTAATTCATAACAGATAAACCAAAAAAATTCGATTCGCACATATATTTTTTGCTGTGTGAATTTAAAAATAAAAATTTGTATGCAAATGTCACGATTGATGGCGTGGGATTTGGTACAGTTGTGAATATTCTACGACAACAATTTTTATTTATATTTTTTTTTTTTTTCATGTCTTTCTTTTTTCTTTCTTTCTCTTTTTTTTTTTTTTTTTTTCAACTGTATATGAATAAAGCGATACACATAAAATGTGTCCTCTATACATTCACTCACGAATAATTTTTCGCTCCTTTCTTTATGTTCATATTTTTTTTCTTTTCATATATCATATATACAGATAAAATATTCATGAGGAAAAAAAAAATAGGAGAGGATCTATTGGGAATAGTACAGTGAGAATGAGAATGGCAGATTGGACATGAGTTAATATTTGAAAATATTTCACTGTCGTGATGGAAAATTAATAAAATAATGTTATGGTGATGAGGAAAAAAAATTTTAATTCATATCTTTTCTTTTTTCCTGTCTATTCATATCATTCGATAATATAACTGTCCAATTATTTCATGAAATATAATAGTCATGAATAATTTGTGTTTCAAACTGAAGAAGATAAAGTGGTAAAAAAAAAAAAAAATTAGCTAACAATGACCAATTGTTGTACGAAAAATTTTTCAAACACAAACAACTTTGTAATTCGAATGAGATCAGAATAGCAAAAAATAAAAGATTACAAAGAGCAAATAAGGGAAAAAGCAAATGTGAATTCATGAGAGGGAAAGAGTGGTTGAATAAGAGAGATAGATACTGGAATGAAATACTCTCGAAGTAATGCAGGTACTGGGATGTGGTTGCGGTTAATTCCACCAGTAGAACGAGAATATGTATGGTCAGGCGGGAGCTGAACTAGCCTGAGGGCTTTCACTTCCCTCTGGTTGGATTCACGAATACAAATAAATGATAGAAAAAAAAAAAAGTATCTTGAATATGTTCTGCAATTTTTATTTTTTCTATTGTTAAGGGGGAATAAAAATTAATGAACATTTAAAACGTGAAAATTCAGATGAACAAATTATAGGGAATAAATTATAGTATTATTACCAAAAAAATTGTAGAAGTGTACTTAATTGTTTATGAGCAGAATATTACTCCACAAATTTACATTCAGAGTCTCATAATATTCATTATTGTCAATATACTGAAATTAAATTTTGTAGCAATTTTTCACATCAATAAATAGCAGAACTGTTGAAACATTATTGATCTAGAGAAAGAAAACTATTTGACCTTAAAAAAAAAAAAAATAGAAAACCACCATATTTTTTTTTAAATATCAATCAGTAACTCTCCTCTTTAATAGAAACAATTTAAATGTCTGATCATAATCAAAATTATTAGTTCCATCATAAACGTAGAATGCAATTGAGCGGATAAAACAAAAGACAACTGAGAGCATTATCCACGTTGGAACAATCAAATTTACCATTATGATATGGATATATATATATATATATATATATATATTGAGATATACTGTTGAGTCACTGGCATTACTCCGTTGTTCATGAGTGCATTAGAGAATAGACCAGGCGTTAGTGAAGTCGAGAGAGAAGCCGCCGCGGGACGTAATCCGCCATAACAGTCCTAAAACCCAACCGAATCTCATGATCTCACATTGAGGTATTCAAAACGTTTTGGTAGGTTGAGTTAACGGTATATATATATATATATATATATATATATATATATATATGTCTTCATATATTTTGTCGTATAGCGAATTCGTGAAATGCCAACTATCGCCCTGAATCTCTTTGTCTGTGTGCCAGTGTGGCGAGTATAAAGGGGAATGGTTTTCATGCTACATTGGATAGTGACGATTTTCTCGTGTGATGTCCAAGTACAATGGGTTTATATAAATGTCTCGTTGACCTCAATGTCAATTATTTAGAGTAACAGACTAAAGATTGAGTGGAGGATAATTAACGTAGATAATGATGTTTGTTTAATTTTTATTAATAATTTTGTTATTCAAATGGAAGAGAAATAAAAATACTAAAACAATTTATTTTAGCTTTGATAATATGAGAAATTAATTATCGTTACTCTTCGTAGGTTTATTTGTTTTGTTGGTGTATTTACTTGTGAATGAGATGGGAATTTTGTATCTCTTGTATTTAAATTATATGACGAATTATATGGAAAATTGAATTAAAACTTTCATAGGAAATTTAATATTGTAAATTTGATTTTAACTGATTATTCTCTCTGGTATTTTCTGTATAGTTTGGATTATATTGTTGCTGAAGTATTCAATCTATTTATCCCTTTTGATTTGAGGAAATGTTAATATTTTATTCTTTTCCTTTTTTTACAGAGTGCTCAAAGTTCACTTGCCCTGGATTCCACACGGATAATTATCATTCTTGTGATATTTTCATTGATTATGTGTGGCATGTGCTCTGCCTTTATATTCAATTGCGTTCGCAAATTGCTACGTGATCATCGGATAATTCGTGTAAGTTAAAGAGTGGCCAATATTTTTAATTGAAACAATATTAAATATCAAATGTAGAAAACAAAAATCGAGTCAATTTACAGTCCAATAAAAATATTTCTCCAACAAGACAATGAGAATATGAAACCATATGAATTTCCAATTATTGAAATAAAAGGAAAAAAAAGAAACAGTAAGATGTGTTTTATTCAATCATATTTTTACAGGAGCATATACGTCAATCGCGTGAAAATCGTTTGGATGAAATTGGACGTAAATCAACTCCATGTCCAATATCAATAACCCAAACTGAATTACGTCAACGTGGCAGCGAATCACCAAGTTTTGAATTGGATTCAAGCAAAGAATTAATACCAGCTAACACACTAATATCATCTGAATACACCAAAGAGCTAGTATTAGAAATGAATTACGGTACAACTGAACTGAATGACATTCATCAATGTAATAATGTAAGTAATGCGACACAAGAACGAATGCAAGAGACCAATGATGAACCAGAAATGTGTGACATGTCCTGTCAAACCCGTGAAAGCCTTTTTGATCCACGCAATTCCGATCCAATTATTGGTTCACCAGCATTCTCGACATTCGGCTATCAAAGCGTTACTAATTCGCAAAATGGTATTGGCACATGCCTGAGACGTGCCACACCACAAAGTCAACATTCACAGCCCAGTATAAAGCAAAGTCAATCTACTACACCACCAACCCGATCAACATCCAAACAATCCACTAGTTGCAGTCCATCGAGGGACAGCAATGGTATCATCTGCCCCAGACATGCACCAATACCAGCACCACCTGGATGGTCACTTCATGATCCTCCATATCCACAGATCCAATCATTAGAAGCCTATTCAGAAACACCAGAATATCCCAGTTATCAAAGATATCAAAGTCCAAAACCAGAACGTGATACAGAAAATTATCATCCGCCAGAATTAACTAGACAAATAACTGTTGGTTCAGGCGAACGTTATGGAAGCTTTTTATACGGTTCCGGACGTGGTTCTAGCAATACACCAAGCAATCCAACCACAACTAATAGCTCACAGCACTCAACTACACAAAAATTTTCAACAACAGATCCACGTTATCGGGCTGAGGCAGTGATTGAGGTGGACCAAAGGAGGCCTTTCAGCATAGAAAGTACTAAAAGTGCACCTGATGTTATTGCAACACACTGACGACGCGAAGTTGGGGATTGGGAACCATATAAAAGACGCCATCCCCGTAAAAGTGATAATAGCCAAATGGCAACCAATGATCCAATTATGATGGTTAGCATTGGTACTCAGAGTTCATTGGATGATGATAATACAATTTCAAATGGAATTATCGACTCAGTGATTTCCTGATCCACGTGCAATACCGCATTACGTTCAATTGGATTTGATGATGCACAATGTTGCTCGAAAGTTTCATTGATTGATATACCAATTCTCAAACCACCGAAGGAATTTGATTCAGTAACGTCATCAATGAGTGATTGGCAACGTCATTGTTGCTGTCATGGACACTCACATTCAACTTTCTCACCACGTCCTATTATGCCATGTTGTATGTTGAAACGTTGTAAACAGGATTCAATTTATCGAACGTGGCCGAGTCGTATCAATGGTCGAGTTAACAATGTTCAATTGAATTTCAAAAAGAGCAAAAGTGTAGGTATACAAAGTTTGGACAATCGTCGTGGAACAATTGATATTGATCGATCAGTGTGGTTTACCAAAACAAATGGAAAATTGATTGAGAGTGATGTTGGCGCGTCGATACAATTCTGAAATTAAAGAAAAATCCATTGTCGTCAGACCGTAATGCGGTTTTTCATTATGCGACGTGGTGTAGGACAAAAATTGTAGAATAATTTGTTATTGAAATAATGGGAAAAGCGGATACGATAGAATCGATAATTTCAATCGGGATAGAAGTGAACTAAAAAATAGATGGAAAAACTGTTACGCACAAAGGAATGAACTGATAGTTTATTCCAACATTTTTCTTATTTTTTCTCTCTCTCTCTCTCTGTTATCTATTTTTTTGTTCTTCTTCTTTCCTCATTCTACATTGGATCATCACTGCCAAATCGTTTCCCGATAATATATTGTGAAATAGTTTATAGATAGATAGAGACATATCGCTGCCTTAAATAGCAGAAATCCTTTTGCAAGTTTTTAAAATATATTTAATTATTATTGCATTAATTTTTAATGTAAAATCGAAACAAATGAATAATAGAAATGATTATGATGAAGAAGTTATGAAAATGTATAGATGAATTGATGAATTAATAACAGTAATTTTCATTGTGTGTCACACATAAAAATTAATTTACATATAAACACGTACACGCACTCATATTTTAGACCATATATTTTTTCACAACAAAAAAAACAAACAGCAGCAACAATAAATCCAAGAAAATCACATTTATTCGATCATATTCGGAAATGATAATAATAGTATTTCATAACAATGATAATAATAAATAAATAAATAAATGAAAACTGGCATTTAACAATCCATTAATCTGGCATTTTTTATCGATTCCCATTTTCTCATTTTAAATGGAAGACCAAAAAATAAACACTATTGTGTTCGTTAAATTATTTCCGGATACGAGCGAGTGATTAATGGTAATTATAAACTTGAAAATAAATTATATACATTTGAATCTATGTATATGTACATACACTCAGTAACTTATTTAGTCAATTACATCATTGAATCATTTGCCATACACACGTGAATAAAAGATTCAAATATTGGTCTGGTGAGAAAAAATAAATTATTAATTGTTAAGAATATATAGTAGAGGAAAAATACCAAGATTAAAAAAAAGGCTCGTCATAATTTTAGATACACCAAACAAAAATTACCACGATGTATAAATACCCTAGTGCGAAAATACTGTCCCGCTTTATGTACAGGTTACTGTGTTAACGATAATTATATTGCATAATAAGGGTGGAAAAAAAAATGTACAGGGTGGCATATTTATACATATAAAAACAAATGAAAAAATTATGTAAAAAAAAAATAAGAAATCAAAAATATTATAATAATATTTGTCAAAATGAATAATCAATATAGTAATTTTAAAATATACTTCACTTATCTGCAGATCAAATTATTTTCCCAACCCCCTCCTTTCTTCTATCGCAAAGTACACGTATTTAAATATCCAAGAAGGTAAGTGATAAATTTTGTCAATTCATAAAATTTGTTGACATTAAATCAGTGTCGAGTTTATTAAATATTTTTTTCTTTCCTCCTTTCGTCTGTCCCATTCTCATTATTTTTATGATGATTTGTATCGTTTTTCACCCTGAAAAAAAAAAAAAACAAAATACAAAAGCAAGAATACGTGTAAAAATAAATTTAGCATATAATCCAGAGGAAATTAATTGTCTCTAGAAGTACACTATAATCCTAGCATGAAGGCACGATAGAACCATAACGATTTACGTAGACAGGGTGGTGTCTCCTACAGTGCTTACAAGGCAGAGACACTATAGTTATATATATAACACAATTCCACACATACATAGATACAATAAAATATTATATGCATTATGCAAGCTCGTGCGAGTGTGCAATGAGAGACATTATACGTTTCAGGAATATCAAACAAGATATCGTGTAGAATATTATTTGTCTTAGCATTCACTAAAATTTTGCATTATTAAATGCACGCATACATCCTCCCTATTTACAGAGAAAATTAATGTCTATGTGCATGCATTGTGCTAATTAATTATTTCTCCATTCCATCCTCATTATAGTACAAACAATTTTAAATATTAAATACAATTTATTATTTTATTTTCATAGTGTTAAAAATTTTGGTTACTTTTTATTTCAATATTTTCTTCACCATTCTTT
This sequence comes from Zele albiditarsus, assembly GCA_958496275.1. NCBI lineage: Eukaryota > Metazoa > Arthropoda > Insecta > Hymenoptera > Braconidae > Zele > Zele albiditarsus. The sequence goes on from OY292410.1 coordinate 7,203,422, forward strand.
TCTTTTATTTCACTGTATAACAATGTCGTTTATGATGTGGTTAAAGCTCAAACAGAAAGCGAAAAAAAGCGAGTGAGAATAACGTATAAACATGCCGCAACCATACTGTATGAAAAAAAAAAAAAAACTTTTTTTTATTGTGTGACGCCTCAACTTGTCATCAAGCATGTTAATAAAAGAATGAAAAAAAAAGAAAAAAAAATGCGGGGAAGGAAAAAAGAGAAAAAAACATTACCACACAAGTGTACTCGACGAAGGATGAGAAAAGTTTTAATGAGACCGAAGAGGCGAGAGCACATGCAGTAAGCATATACAATACAATAGGGTGTTTAACGTGAAGACGAGCATTGTTTAATGAAGGTATATATATATATATATATATATATATGTGTGTATGCCGGATGGAAAATACGGGGAAGGAAGATATTATAAAGTAAATGTAACATTGAACATTGAGAGCAGGATAGTTTAGTTACATGAAGAAAACAAAAATGAAGAAAAATTGTAACAAGAGCTTGAGTTTGGTGGATAAGGGCTGAATGTTTGGGTTAAAAATAGGAAATAGATTTGGAAGTGGAAGGGAAATTAAACGCTTATAGAATATTAAGTAAATTCATTGTTGAACATTTGTCTGTTTTTATATCAAAATTATGCTGAGATAAAAAATCAATTTTTCAAGACAATATTGAGAGAAAATTAATTTTTTTTAATATAACAGCTATTTAAAGTTAAAAATGTCATTTTTTTACAGAAATTTTCATCTTTTTCTAGTTGATAAAAAATCCAAGAATGCATTAATCATATCATCAATTCGTCAAGGACAGAGTGATAGTGTCAAAATAAAAAAATGAAAGAATTGCAAATAAATTAACGTCATTGACTGAACAATTTTTTTTATTATACAATTGTGTGATTAAAATATTAAATAATGTATAATTACTTGACAATATTTCAAGATCGATTACGTTATCATACTTTTTGGCGCACTAAATTCTAGTGTGTGTTTAAAATTTTCAATGTCCAATCCCCCCCCCCCCCCCCCATCCCCCCGCGTACATTATATATAGAAATATAAATGTTAGAACCCGCGTGGGGACGTTAAGCTTCGCCCAATAATCCCTCAGCTTGACAAATCGTCTCGCTCTCGTGCGGACTTTATCCTGACAAAAAAAAAAATCACAAAAAAATTCCAGTCTATCTTTTATCACAAGCCAAAACAGTAAAAATTATAGCACCATCTACTTTTTTTTTTTTTTTCTTTCAGTATTAATTCAAACTGTATATAATTACCAATTTCATCGTGCCACTTATGCAGAATTAATCAATGGATAAATAAATAAATGAATAATAAATAAATAATGAAAAGAAGGTAATAAAAATAAACGGAAGAGGTCTTAATCTCTTAATTTGTAAAACCGCAGACTAAATCCAAAGCCGTCAGTGTTAATTAAGTTAAGCTATGTAATTTTTTTTCTCGTTTTTTTTTTTTTTTTTCCGGTCTTCACTTGTAATATTATCCCACAATTTTAATGTAGGATTAATTAACATTGTTGAAAAACTAACGTGCACTAGAAACGTTCAGTTTGAATACGTGAACAAAAAAAAATCAGAAGAAAGAAAGAGAATGAAAATAAAAAAATACGTGAATACATAAACGAAATTAAATGTGTTAATCCAAATTTATTGCGGTTATTCGTAACTCTACAACAATTATACCATAAAAGTGGTGAGTGATAAAATAAATTGCGACATCGTGAAACAAAAATGGGAAAAGAACAAAACAAATAATAAAATAAATAAAACTTTAACAAAAAATATCACTATGGTTACACCGTGGATTGAGTGCAAATATTATTCTCCACTAATCATAATTAAATCGTATTATCACAACCATGTTTCAGTAAACTGTATGAAAACAATGACAAATGGTAAACTGAAAAAAAAAAAAACAAAAAACAAAAAATCCAATCAAGTTAATGGAAGAAAAATAAATATTCAACCACTGACAGACACATGTGGTTCAAACATGCCCAGTAATATCAAACTGAATATATTTTACATTGTCAGAATTAGTCAGAATTTCCACAGCACCCAGTTAACATACGCTACTCAAACTTATACTGAAAATATATAAATCTATCCTATTATTTTAAATCATTTTATTCCAGGGATTGAAATCACCGTGAAGGTACAATTTTTTTCCATATCCACAACCCTCATAGATACATATATATATATAATCCATTAAAACTTGCAATCACAATAAAGTAAATCTGTCAACGTATCAACACAAAAAAAAAAAAAAAAAATATTTCCCATTTAATTTTCATATTTATCGTTAAACATTCATCAGATGATTATATTCCAATCCTGTTTCGTGCAACAGATAAAAAAAATTATGTTCAGTGAAATAAATATCCAGTGTTTATGATGCCAAAATCATAAAATAAATATTGCCAACCGGAAATCTGTAATATAAACATACATACGGATTTGTATACGATGCAAAGCTACTAAACCTTGAAATATACATTTATTCCTATACATAGATCAGAATTGTATGTCTGCCAAGTATCAAATAATGATAGAAGTACCCAAAAAAAAAAAAAAAATTGCTAACCTCGATCAGCTGCATAAAAAGAACTTTTTTGTCGACACAAAAAAAAAAAACGAAGTGTGAAAAGAAGAAAGGATAAAAAAATTTATGTTTATCCAATATAGATGACTATTTTATGGTGTCGTCGCTCGTCGCGCACAGTCGTTTGTATCTCTCTCAGGAGATTTAATGTTATGGGTGTTAAGGAAGGATGAGGACAAGGGTGTTAAATCTCGTATCGAAGCACATTGGAGACAGAAACATCTCAGAGAGAATCCTATCGCGACTGTATCATTAAACCATTCTCACCCAAAGTGTCAAGACACATTGTGTAACAATTTAGGGATCGTTACCAGTGTCAAAATAATTACCAAACTCACATTACTGCTCGTATTCAACTCTGGCCTGTTTGCATCCACGATAAGCGGAGGGTGAACGAAGGGTGAACGAGGAATAGGATTATCAAGTGACGATAACTTTGATGAGAAATTATCGATTTATGTAATTAATGATTTTATAAATTTGAATGAAGATAAACGATTGATATTTTAATCTTTAAATGTAATCATTGGTCCCTCAACTTTCACCACGTTCATCTAGGGGTGCTAATTAGTCAATTTTGATGTGTAAGTAGTAAATTCTGGTGGAAAAACGATGAATAATCGAATGGTACAATGCTAAATTTTAAATAGCGAAAGTGTATTACTGATATTTTCAATTTAATGCTGAAGATAAGTTTTTCATAATTGAGGGATTATATATTTAAGTGGAAATTACCCACCATCCAATTTAGTATTTTTTATATGTATATTTCTGTAATATTTACTATACTTCGAACTATTCGTTGCCTTTTTGTGTCAATAATTTATTTAAATATACCATATCAAACTATTTCTCCTCATCATCTCCTTTTTAATCAGTAAATTAATTCCATGTTTGTAATAAAGAGTTTCGTTGTCGTTTCCAATTATTGGATAGATAAAATTTCTGTTTTTATTGGGTTTCTTCATGAATACATATTTATTGTGAATAGAATAAAATTGAATTTCACTTCTATGGTGTATTGAGCTCACTATTTTTATTCTACAGCTTCAATATATTGCTTTCATTGATATTCGCGAATAGTAATATATGCTGCAGTTAAAAATTCAATTCAATATTTTCTATATATATTATTTATTCGGACAAGATAATATTTGAAACTTGATTCCCCTTGAAACTATTTATACGTGAGAATTTATCACAGAAAATTTGTGCAGTGAGTTGTTGAAGTCCAACACACACACACATTGTTGAACATACATTCAATATTTTATGCAGCAATTCGGTGAGAATATACCAACAGTTTGTATACAGTGCTGCTATAATACTACACTATTAAAAACTCAATCAAAATTATAGAAGTATTCAAATTACACTGTACATATATAAACAATAATGAAAAAAAAATATGAAAAAATGTTTATATAGGTTATACAGATAATTAGTTATGGATTGATTGAAAATTGAATGAATTATTCTCAACGTAATTCTACAACGTGATTGAATACATTTTGAATATTGGATATCTCAAATTGAATGACTGAGCACAATTTTGAAATATTGAAAAATTTTCACAATTCAAATACAGCATGTCAATATATAATGAAAATACGAAACACGTTCTAACAATCATTGACAAATATGACAAGGCACATTTACTGACAGCTCTATAAAACAATTTGATATGTATGCATTTATTTATTTATTCCACTGGCGATGAATTTTTATTTTTTTTTTCTCTTTCTGTTTCATAAAAATTCAATTTTGTAACTCCACTTTTTCACATTCGCTTGTTTGTAAAAAAATTCTGTTTCTATATATTATAATATTAAAAAATTGACAAAAATTATTAACCAAACGTAGTAGACACAGTTCTCATCAACAACATATCGACTATTATAATCAAAAAAAATTCTCAATCATTATTGTTATTATTATTATTATTTATATAAACGTGAATATGATACAGTGTGTTGGTAAATTAATTTAACTCAACTGGGTGGCATCGTATTTTAGACAAAGACAGGTGTTTTCAAAGCCCAGGTGCGTCACTCATTAATGGTCCTTTGATGCATCTCTGTTTACTGAACGTCACTTGCCCACAGGCGCTTGTAAATTACTCAGTCATTGTATTTGCATTTGCAATTTTTTTATTTCACACATAACATTTTACCGCTTCATTTAAATTCATTTATACATGTCAATGCAACATTTTGCAACGTGTCAAATACAGTGACGTACAATAATGTTCACTCACTTTTGTGATAAACGTTTTGGATGAATATTCAAAGAACTTTGTAACATTATTATATTGAAAAAATTGTGAGCTTATAGTGATAAATACCCAACGGGGGAATTAAACTATATATATATAGAGTCCAGTTTGAATTGCAATAACTTGTGTAAATTGTCATAAAAATAAATTACCATCAATTATTTTTCTTTCATCTCATTCTTCACCATTTTTGTCAATCACACAGTGAGATTATCATTTCGTAAATCCGTTCGTTTGCATTCATTATTAAATTCAAAATTGTACATGAAATTCAGTTGCAATATACGACAACGTTGGAGATTATCTTAGTGAGGTCATATCTAGGAACATTCAACGTAGATTCATGCATACTATAGGCAAATACACATCCTCAAACACTATCTCCGGATATATATATATATATATATATAGATATTGGTATAATGAGAAGTGAAATGCAAGTTGTAGTATGAATTCCATCGTCCATCCTCATCGCCTGAGGCCTCAAGAGGGATCAAACCCCTTCTCCTTTACCACTTCCTCAATGCCACCTATCTTATTCCACTGAGAACAAGTCTAATCCCAACTTCCAATGTCATACACAGACATATATATATATATACTATAAAGTTCACGTTGTTCCAATGACAAGTAACATTTGTGATCATGCGCTGTATTATCAATATGTATATCTATGCACAAGTACAAATACTTTCACACACAAAGAGAGCACTTGAATTTTGTGTTATTCTGTTATCTCTCAAGACTAGTTGAGAATCAAACAGTTATGGGATTTAAAGAAAATTTTCTGCAGACGTTGTATCAAACGGTTGCAGTTGTAAAAATTTAATTAAACATTTGTTATACTTTATAATATATTGGAAGAAATTATTTTTTTATTAGTGTTGATGAATATATAACAGATATTATTCTTGGAGAGAATTTCTGGTATTGGCACAATCAAATCAACACCTTCAGTAAGAGAATTATTTATTTGTAATTGTTTAGCTGATGATTTTTTATTGATAACAATAAAAATTGAAGAGAACTCCTTCACAGTGAAAGTAACCCAAATAAATTCTCAAAGTGTTTTAATTAAAAAAAATTATAATATTTGCACATTTTGACACTTTTTAATTATGAAAATGTAGTAATTTAATATAATTAATAATGACAATCAATTAAATATTATAAATTTATAATGATATATCACAAATTAATAATGAAATAGAGAGTGAAAGGGATAAATCAATAAATAAGGTTCAATAAATAAATATTGACCATATATATTATGTTTTATTATCGTAAAAGTTAATATTGAGGTTACCGAGGCGAATTGTCAGCGGTAATTCGAACCGTTGTGCTCTGTCGACATAGCTGCAAAGCGCACAACGATCGACAGAGATTAGATGTGTGTATGTGTGGGTGTATACGTCGGTATTACGGATAGAAATAATAGGACACCGGGGACGCCGGTTCTGGTGTAGAAAATAAACCAGAAAAAGAAGAAAAAATAAAATGAAGAAGAAAAGAAAATAAAAAAACAAAAAAAGAAAAAGGAAGTACGTTTAGCGACGAATGTCGACCTAGGCTCTGTAACTCTTCCTCTCTCTACCTTCATTTTCCACTCACACATACACACATCATATATATATATATATATATGAACACGTTCTCCCAATGGTTCTATGCCCATAGAAAACTATTCCAAAGAATGACGCTAGGTAGCAAGAGAACGGGATAAACTGGAAAAGTTAAACGCGATCACACGTCTCAAGTTGTATAACGCTTGATCGACAAATAAAAACCAAGGCAACACGAATTGAACAGAGAAAAAAAAAAAAAAAAAGAGAGAAAAAGCAAATAGAAAAACCGATATGGGGTTGTTAACAACCCTATTGGGTAGTTGGAAAATAACATCCTCAACTTGAATTTATTTTTTACTCATACACTAGGTTAATAATATTTTTTTCTTTTTTTCCCACTATACATTTACCTTCCAATTTTTTTTTCTTGTTATTTATTATTTCTTAATGTATAATAAAAATATGTTTTATTCAAGAAACAAATATGAGAGAAGAAAAAATTTTGCTTTCTCTTCTGACTCACTGTAGTACACCCAGGTGTAATAAATATCTGAGGCTCCCCAGAGGGGGTGAAAAACAAAAGCTTTGTGCGTTTGAATAAAAAATTTTTATGAAAGGAATCTTTTTGAGGATATATATATATATATTTATATATACAAACACATGCTTAAGTATATTCATTCATACATATGTTGTTGAACAATAATAAAATTTATATACAAGTGAATATTTATTCAGATTTAATTGCATTAATTTCATATGCATGTGAATAATTTTTAATTAATTATTATTATTATTAAATTATCGCACACTGGATAATTGCACCAAAACTTTTGAATAATCAACGTTGACTGTTTTATTACTTTTAGCATGGATTATATATATATATAAGAGGTTGGTGTATAGAATGTTCATGTACCAGTGAGAAATATGCATACGTGTATAGTGAAAGACTTAATGGAACCCCAGCGTCGATGCACAGGTGCATTTAAAACTTGTTCCATCGTTATATTGCAAGTGTGATATATATATATATATATATATATATATATATATATATATAAAATGGATCGAAAGTGTACTTGGTAAATGAGATCAAGTAACCTCATATACTGTAATGTGTCTTCTATATTTTTATTGTAATGGACTACTTTACTATCAAATAATTTTTTGATGAAGAGAAATTGTCATATAAAAATATTTCACAGTAAATTTAATAGTGTCTGTTGTTCAATTAGATTTTCGTTAAACATATGGAATTTTATTGAGTTATGAAATCGAACGAATTGAAACAAAAATATGACATTCATTAGTGTTATCAGAGACGACGAAATTTCCATATCAGCAGAGACATATTTTGATTAGATATAAAACCTATGAGAATTGATTTTTTATATTTAACAAAAAATTTTTATTATTGAGGTGATAAAGAATAATAGTAAAAGAAATATAAATTTCTGTTTAGAAAGTATTTCTATGAAAAGTTCTTCATCAAGATGTCACTCTGTCGTCAATATCAAATCTAATGGAGAATGCAACGTTCTTAGGAAAATTATTTCTTGTAAAATACAATATTGAAGGAAACGTAATATTAAAATGTGAGAATCAAATGAAATCTCATTTTACATACTTTATTATCGTTAGTATTGAATATAAATATTTATAGTTTTTCCCCTGGCATGCTTTTGACACCTATCAAAGCATTAATAAAATATTTCATTATATTTTAATGTTGCAAAATTCAAATGAAAAATAATTGATTATTTTAAATTCTTCAATCTCTGTATTTTTAATAACACAAATATAACTATGTTTCTTAACTATTGTATCAAATATTTTCTCGAGTATTTATAGTTATGATATAATCAAACAAAATCACAACCCAATTGTGAAAGATCAATAAATCAAATTAAGAAAATTCACCAATCAACCCTTTATTTATTATTAATTAATATAATCACTTTCATTTAATATTCCCATTCACCAATTTAAATTACAAAAAAAAAAAAAACCCCCCAACAAGAGAATTATCAATTGACTTTATCTTTTTTTTTTTTTTTCATAAGTGTCGAGTCAGAGAAATGAAAAAGAAATAGTAAGACAATAACGAAATATACGAAATTCCAATCACCCAATATCCCACTGGAATTCAATTGTTTGTGATTGCAAATCGATTTTATACCTCTCACTATATTAATCATTTTCAAATTGTGAAGAAGAACGAATAACGAAATATAATAACACCTAGACAGCCTATTTGTTTTTTTTTTTTTTATATCTCACATGAAAAAAATAATAAACTGCAGTATGTATACTCTACGTAAATAATTTGATGGATCTGTATAATATGTTTGTATATCTGCAAATGATTTTTCATCAGATATGAACATAAATAAATTTACGATTTTGCACTGAAGAGGATGGACTTGCAAACAAATATATATATATACATACATAAATACACAGACAAACCAACGAATAGATGCAGCATATACAGATATATAAATGGTATTTCAAGAAAGCAAACAGCATCAGGGTGTGACGTGACATGGTTGGGTTGCCATCGCAAAATACTTCTGAGCACGAGATGAGATCATATTTTATGTGACTCATCCTCAGCAAAGGATAATTTATTTGCTCCTTTACGATACCATATATGTATGTGTATATATATATATATATATATATATCATTGGATATTGTACTGAAAAATTATCCGATTAACGTTTGAGTGAGATGGAGAAAGATATGTCATGATAAATATGTTTTATTTTGGACATCATTAAATTAATCATTAAATATCCATTAGAATTTTTTTGTGATGGAAATAAATTGAGTGAACAGTTGATAAAGTGGGTTAGGAATTATTTGGAATTATGTTTCTGATTATTATCGTTAACAAATAAAAAAATAACAGTGCGTGAACAGAATGTGTTTATTATTTTATTCGTTGAATTTATTTCAACTTTTTGGTGAAAATATATTGTGACAGTAAAATTAATTAAGAATAGTATTATTATATTTGTTACAATCATTCATCTTTTATTCTTCACAAATTTTTTAGTGAAAAATAATATTGGATTAAAGTTGCTCTGCTGTCAACTGCCAACAATGCATTATTGTAACTGTCTTATTCTTGACAGTGAATAGGGATAATCCGTTAAACTGGTGGATTCATTTTGAATTCAAGAACCCCTCGTTGATGCGCGCTTGTCACACAAACTTTATCAAATGAGATTTATCCAACGTATTTATATATCTATATATAATTTGAACTATTTCCACGAGCTAGTTACTAATGTTGTATAAGAAAGTGTTACGCCCTCGAGGTAACAAAACGCTTCAGTATATTTCAGGTATAATTGTTTCAAAATTAACTTCCATCTAGTATACAAGTTTAGTATATAAAACTTTTGTTATAAACTTTAACCAATTTATGTCAATCATTTCACTCGAATATTAATTCCAATTATTTGGTACAGATATTTGTGATGTCATGTGACTTATACTGAACATAAACTAACAATTTTAAGCACTAATAAAAATTTTATATTTATCACTTGTGAAAAAACACTGCTTTGTAATTTAGAAAATATCCATTTTTCCTTTTCGTATTCTTCAATGATATTTTCTACATTTTTTATTATCAAGATAATTGTCCTATATATTTTATTAGAAATAAATAAGTTGAACATTGATGAATAAATATATAAAGTGTAATGAATCAAATGAGAATTGATAAATGAATGAATGAAAGAAGTGGCGAAAAGTTTGATAGAAAATATCGATTGATCCGCAAATTTATTTTTCAAGTATAGCTGTATATTCACCATAATATAGTACACTTATACCTACAAAGAAACAAGGAGCACAACCCCCCATGATGGGTAGAAAATCATGAACGTTGGAAATAAGAGAGAAAAAAAAAAAAAATGGGAAAAGGAAACCGTAAGAGCGAAGAGAAAAATAAAAAGCAGTGAGAAAGATAAATGAAGTTTACGAACAAGTCACCTTACCGCTTGGCCACTTTGCTACACTACTGCTATTACTATATTATATACAGTAGACGTGAAGCGCTGACGTCAACACTTCCTTTCATCAGTTGCCGAGGTTCCCATTTCCGCATTAATAACCCACCATTTTTTTTTTTATTATTATTTTTCGAAAATACAGAGATACATTTTGATAAAGTCTAACTAATATATTTCAAATATTACACAATATTATCTGCAAAGATTAAAAATATAATAATTGATGTTATACTTGAATGCATAAAGTTCAATTGATTCTGAATTAATATCAACTCACTGGTTAAATTTGTACTGGAAAAAAAAAAAAATAAAAACATACAAAGAAGTATATTTATTTGGATAAATTTAATTTGATAAATAAATTCAATCTTGAAAAAATATAAAGACTAATATCGCACTTGTCCAACTAAAATATCAACCATCAATATTGAATAACATTAATAATAAAATCAAATTCGACTGACATTTAACAAATTTTATAATGACTTTGTATATAAATATAAATCATTCGAAGAATTATCAAAGTCTTCGAACTACGTGCCCAACTTAGTGAAATAATTTTCACCAATGAACACCACCAGTTTCTATTATAATACATACACAATACTGCACAATTATCGACTGCATTTAATAACTCGAACCTATTCCTCACTATAATCCTCATTCCAAATATGCATAATTCACACAAACATATATCAAAACCATTAGAACAAAAATCGATTCGTGTTCAGTCATATTGAAAATTCCCTTGAATATTTGAATGTCAATATTTTTTGTAAATATTCAACATGAATAATAAACACATACCGATATCAACATCTTTCATCAAACCGTATTCTCAATTAAAATAGTAGATACATAAATAAATGTGAACCAGTAGGTAAATTGGACCACGTAGAATTTTTATTTAAACCTCAGGGTTGAGAGATTCGTTCATGCATACATAAATTTATACGTAAAAATATTGGTACAATTCTATTCTCTTGGTGATAAAATTTATCTAACAATGAAACATACCTTGATTCATCAACGACCACAGTCACATGATGAGATAAAATCTTACTTTCAACGAAATCAAGAAATAATCAACTTGTCATATCATTTACAATTTGTTCTGTATATTAACGTTAAGGAGGGGGCAGATTTAATGATGTCATTGTGAAAACTACTTCAATTATGTATATTAGAATCATCAGATATTAAAAAAAATAAAATGTAGCAACAGATTTGAATGTTGAATGTCTAGACCAAAAGGATTTCATATTGAATCACACACGTATTTGCATATCTGCAATGATTCCAGTTTAGTGAACATAGGGGACACAAACTGGTTGGTGTTCAAAAGGAAAGTCAGATACGTGAGGTGGTTTCACGTGAAAAGCGTATGTACTCTGGATATCGTGAGCTCTTGGTACGTTCATTAGTTCAATCAACTTGTACATCAAAAATAAATTTTCATGAAAGTGATATATGTTTTTTTTTTTTTCAGTAAGCAATGGGGAACTGCATATTCAAATCATATAATTAATCTGAGGGATGGTTATTCAAACGTGATATCACATCTTGATGAAATCCAAATGGATTCACAGTAAAATTGTTACAGAGTAGAGTGAAATAATTTAGAATCATTGCGAGATTGTGACAATTGTAGATTCTTGATAACTATATTTAAACACCAATTGTTTCTATTTTGGAATCATTATATTGCTTCTCAAAGGAAAACTCATATTATACCATTTGTATGCCCATCATTGTTTTGTTTATTCATGGATTCACCGAGTTAATTGTTTGTGTAGAGTGTGGAAAGGTGTGTTGATGGTTATATCTATGGTTTAGCGTGAAATCCATTGAAATCCAATGCATCTCTTAATATCCGGTGGTAAATGTCCATTGGCGAACGTGCTATGAGTTGGTAATTACTGTTATAGACCAGTTGAAAGCAGCTTATCCCCCATTTAATCAAACATTATACATACATATATACCATCATGTGTATAAACATCAAGCAAACATTGTGTATCGTTATGAATGGTTAATCAACTGTTCATACATAAACAGCAGAATTGTATACCGATTTAAATATTTACTCTATTATTAATTATGATGTTAATCTACGAGTTACTATGTATTCTCACAAACATTCACCATATTACACTACTTTTTATACAATGAAAATTCGAGGAATGAAAGGTAAATTATATCGAAATGAGAGTCAACTTGCGAAAAACACTCGATTAATTATATTTCTTTTTCAGTGAAAGACAATAATTTTATATATTGCAATTTGGTCAATTTGTTATCAAGTTTGATATTGGGAAGGTGTAATTTTTTGCGAGAATATTTGTTTGTTCATCTCGTAACTTCGATGATGATGATTAGTACTGTCAAGTAGATCAATTAAATAAATTGTCACGTTATATAATAATCCAATGAACTCTTCAATTATCTCTGTGAATACATTGAAGTAGAATATAAATTTGGTTAACATAATAATACTAAATTCAATTGTTTCAGAAAAATTATTCATCTTTAAAAACCCATTTGAGTTGGCAGTTTTTAAAGTGCATCACTTTGAAATGAGTATCCAGTCTCTCGCTCTTTTTTTTTTTTCTTTTTTTTTCTCCTACCATTTTGCACGCCCAATAATTGTTCTGAGCGAGGACGTCACTGAATCAAAAGTTTTCACCAGGACGCAGTCGGTGACTTCCGAGTGGGCAGAGGTTGGGAAAAATAGGATGAGGTAGAGAAACGAAGCGACAGGGGGGAAAGAGAAATAGAAGTGTCACTCGACAAAGTGCAAAGTACCTCCATAACACCACGATAAAATCCACGATCATGTCACTCCATGGATTTTTCACTTTTAAACTTCACTACCATTCCGTTCTTTTGATCACTCTGAAATTCAAATAAGTCACATCACATTCAAAGGTATAATATCAGAATATTACATCCAGTGATATTTACTCAAAGTTAAATATAACAGTTCTACTGCAATATTTTTTCATATGTACTCAGCAACATAGTTTATTTCAGGCAGCGATTTTATATCAAGACGAAACTTCTAAGAGAAATTTAAGAAATATAAAACGAATATTAATTCAAATATTGAACTGAATTATTTTTTAGAAATATTACAACTTTTCATATCTTCAACTAGAATTAGGATTCATTCTCAAAATTGTATACAAATTACAAATTATTTCCCGACATAAATTAGACTCTCAACTTTTACAACTACACATTGGGATATATAAATAATTAGCAATTGATTATAGATAAAACTTGTATATTAATTATTATCTCCATATATAATGTGAGATAATACCTGCAGTACATATAGTTTGAAAACAGTTACCTGAGAGCTTACTATTCAGTAACTTAACCGTAACGTTGCACAATCTAAAGGAACTAGATCAAACTATCTAAAAGCCACAAAATTCCATTTCAAACTCCACAAATGACTAGAAATAATGTTATAATTACTAAAGAAAATTTCAATACATATTATTACACAAATATTAATATTTATGTATTTATTAATTTATATATTTGTCTTTCATTTTATTTTTTTTTTTCGTCTCATTTCATTATTACTATTTTTATTTTGAATTGTTACCTCGAGCTGTGATGTCCTTACACACGACAACGTGCGTGACTGAGTTCCCACTTGACTTTCACATAGCAATGAAAATGAGACAACTGTGTATAGGTGTGGATGTGTTGTCGACACTTATCATGTCGCTCATCACAAACGAGCCCAGTGTCGTTATATATGACAGTTTCGAAACAATCCAAAGCACACATCACTCTGAGCTTTAACATTCTCGTTTCTGTCATCATCATTGTGGAAGTCTATATTTTTGTTTCCTCACACGAACAATGTGACATGTGGTGAGAGAAATTTTACCCGTATGACAATTAGAATTGCTTCAAAGTTGATGAATTGTAGAAAACAAAAGTCTTTATACAAAGAAAATTGGAGAGGACACAAGAATAATGTTCATGTGTGTATAATTTAATGTAATTACATTTGAATTGTCGTTCAAAGGTAGGTATATGTTTGTACTATCAAAGCAGCAATTTAATTAAATTAAAGGCTAACTAATGATTCACGTTGTATAGTGGATTCAATTTAATTAAAATACCATGTTACCTTTTCGGTTGAAATAATTTCTTAGTTGTTTTCGTTATCGTCTTCACAATAATTAGACCAACTGTATTTCCAATTGTATAATCTTTACTGAATTTTTTGTTTTGATTGCATCAATGTGTCAAGTGAAAATTGTTTGTCACTCTTTTGTTTATCTTTATGTAACAACAGTTTATTATATTATTAAATAGAATATTTGATACATACTTTTCCTCTCATAATTGCACTTACAAGTAACATGATGTAATGGGTTTGAAGGTTCGTTGATAAATTAAAAAGAGGTTGTGCTTTTTAAAAATGTAATAAAAATGACTAATTCATCAGTAAAATTAATTATGACATAGCAATAGGAATAAAAACTAGATTATAACAGATCTCACTGTGTTATTGCAGTGTGCTTCAAATAGTTAAAGGGGATCGACCCTATAACGGATCAAAAGAATGTCTATGGTCACAGGAAATAATACTAATTATATAAACGAGATTGGATAAATTATATATTTATTATTCAATCAATTAATTTTGACATTGGAAAACATTATCAATCAATTATAAATCTATTTATTGCTTTTATCTGACACAATGGTGGATCCAACTAATGATTCCTAATATTCTCAATTAATTTTATTTCAGCCATTCATTTTTGCATTCATTTATATAATTTTATTTTTTCATTTTTGTTGTCTTTTTTATCTTTGGTATATACAAACAAATGTACGATGATGCACGAAATTTATTCCAAGGATATTTTTATATAGAAGTGAAAAAGCGTTGGGCAATATATCGAATACACATTGATTCAATGGAAATTGCTGTATACATACAATGTGATGTACGGATAAATCTACATTCACTCTAGCATGAATATATATGGAAAGATGAGACGAGTTGCCATTTGGGTTTGCGGTGTACGTATGAGATATAAGTACAATTTATTTTATCGAGATAGATGTCGAGGCTTACATTGCTGGTGGATATATGAAGGAGTACTGAATGTACATCCTTCATGTCTCAAGTAATTTTTCTTCCTTGCTTTTCATTTGGTTCCTTATTTTTTTGTTGGTTTATTCATTCCTGTATTCATTTTTCTTTTTTTTTCTTCTTTTTTTCATGTGGATATATTTTCCAATCTGATATCAATTTCCAGGATGCCACCGGCAGTACTTTGACTTTATGGTGATATATTTATCCTCATGAGAGAACCGTGCATAAAAAAAAATTAATAAATACCAAACAAAAAAGAATTTATTCGATGGAAAAAAAATATTTGATTTATTAATAAAAATTATAGACAATATTACGGTGTAATAATAAAGCAATATAATTTTTTTTTTTAGATATTCTTGAGGTTTCTACCACTGAGGAAGTGTAGATAGAACATCATCGCAGAATTCAACTAATTGGTGAAGTTTTCATCATTGTAGACAAAAGTTTACTCATCATATCATCACAAACATTTATATACAATATTAATTAATTATTGTTCCTGTGTATTTATTTACGAGGCTCTTCGTTCCACGGTTGTGAATTTTCATTATCCCATGGATGATCCAATGAATTGTAATAGTCTGGATATGAATCTTCCAATAATTTATTGCGTTCATTTGATGAATCACCATTATGATTACTCAATTTATATATTGTTGAATCATATTGACCAACTGGTGGAAAATCAAGTTCTACGTATCCAATATTATTATTAAAATCATCATCATCGTCACTACCATACAAATATTCAGGAATATTACCCCTACTGGGAATACGTACTGCACTGGCAACACCACAGAATATTACAAACAATGCAATTATTGCAGTTATAGAAGTAATTAGTTTCATTATAAACGTAGCTAATTAAATTGATCGACTGTATCAATTTTCTTATTCACAATTAGTGAAATAATGAGTGACTGATATGATACCAGCACTTGCTGAGCCGATTTATATAGAAATGTACGCAGCGATTGCATTATTAATTAATTATTATTGGAACAGAATAAATTTCGACCACAATTATACATGCTCCACTTAATGCTTCTGATACTAATTGACAATAAATGTAAATAATATGTATTCCAAGATACAAATTTAATTATAATACGAATCATTGAACATGTCAATTAAATTTCAAAAAAATCTCCTAGAACGTTTGTTATTATTATAAATAAGATTGCAATTTATTTTATTTGTTAGTATTAATGGGAATACTACTTCATTAATAATTCTTCAATAAATAATGAACTTCAGTAAATGGGCAATTTGCTTTTGCCGGAAATGAAAATCATGCCATCTTCCCATTTATCGATCAATAATTTATAATTTAATTCTATCATAAGAAGGTAATATCGTGCATTTAATTTGATTCAACGGCCAAGTGGCTGTGCATGACTATGAATTAATGACGTGCATGAGACTGGCTATGTGTATATATGCGGTGTTAAATGGAAATTATTAATTTAATATGCAAAAACATTGAGCTATTAGCTTGAACCATTGGGATGTTTGACCGTATGACGCTGTGAATTATTTAAGATAAAATTATGCCATTGTATGTGTGAATGTGTATACGTTGCGTAATTATGATGGTCCAATTATTCAAATTCAATTTCATGTCTCGATTAACATGAAATTGAACTGGTGATGAAATAATAAAATGAAACAAATGGACAATGATGAAGCAACAGGTTGTGAAAGTATTGAAAGAAATTATTTTTTTGTTCTCTCCATTTATTTCACGTATTAATTTTTATTTTACATGAGTGAATATAATATTGATGAATATATTGCATCATATAATTATTGATATACTTCAATAAATATTCGCGTTGGAATTTTAAGAAGAAAAATATTGGAAAATAAAAAAAAAACACTATGCCTGAATGATATTTTTTGATATCAAACTGACTCTTGTGCCATTCGATATTCGTAAACGCTACCGTGTTCCATAAATTTTTTCATATTATTGTTTGCAATTGATTTTCTCGTACCAGAAGCCCCATATCCACCGCCACCTGGAGTTTCCAACAAGAAGGTGTCCTATTTAAAACAAAAACAAAATAATAATAATAAGAAAAAAATGAATTGAAATAAAAAATGTTGTTTGATCCTATACAAAAATGGTAAAATACAAATTTTTTCATTAATTAAAACAAATTTCGACTAACATTAAACATATCATTTCTTTTTTTCTCCATTGTTTATGCTTAGTGCTTTCGAATAGCCATATACACAGTCGTCCACACCTACAACGTTTTTTGTATGCATTACCTTTATTCCCTTACATCTCTGATAACCCACACCATTATCCATACTGTCCTCAATTCACTACTAATATTTTCTCAAGCATATACCAAATAATATCATTTCATACATGTATTATGAATGAAACAAAAAAAAAAAGAAAAGATAAGAAAAGAAAAGGCTCTAATAAGTTGCAGCATTTCCATCCCTTCACACCACTATATATACATGAACGTATACACAGAATTCCAAGTTCCACTATGAATAAACAAAAATAAAACTCGCTCCAATCTTTTCAACGCATTCACTGCCGAAAAATAATTTGCTCTCACACTTTTGTCATGATGAACTGCGAGAAATGATAAAAAAATAAGTGAATAGATAAATGAAAAAAATTGTTTTTTTTTTCTCACTTTTCTTTCTGAATTATATTTGTTTGTTTTGTTTTCTTCTCATTTCAAATCATCACAGCGTAAAACGCAAAACATACGGGTGAAAAACCTAGATCATCTCTCGCCTTTCCGGACGTCAGAATATATTTCCGGTATGGTGTATACATATATGTATTATATATATATATATGACCATGTGTGTGAGGATAAATATACATACATATCTATATAATATAATACGAATGTGCCTCGCGCTACCAAACACGGAAAAGGCGGTGAGCCAGGAGAAAAGAGGTCGCATTCGTTGAAATAAAATCTTTACGAGCCAGCATAAAACATGAAGAAAACCCCGGTCCAAACACTGGCAGATATATCTACCTTATTTTATCTACACCTATATACATATCTATCTATATGCAGTATATATACATATGTGTACGTTGTGAAAGCAGAGATGAAAGCATACTGTGTATCTCTAACTGTTATGCTTTTGTTTAAACTGTCATGTAACGATTTTAAATTATTATGAGCAATTTTCTTATTTGAATTGATTAATGTGAGTGAAATTAAAATTAATTTATGATTGAATATTACCGGATTTGTATTTATATATTTATTCAATTCTTTTTTCAGTCGCACACATTTTCGTTAATCGTTATAGTTCAGTCGTAAAGTAATTATTCATAGAAATTGAAAATTTAACTACAACAATGTAAACGGAAATAAAAAAAAGAATGAGGAAATGCCAATAATTCAGGATTAATTGTGTGTGACAATTTTATCTAACGATTCCAGTCCCCAATCTCTCACTAACCAGATTCCTGATGCGTGAAAACATTGAAAAAAATGAAGCAAGAAAATGTATTTACTCTGGATAAAAAAAGATAATTTCTTTTTTTCTATTTTCACGTTAATTAAACTTACCCCAGGCAAAATGGGAACGGCGGTCTTTGGTCCGAGGTTAATATGTTTGCCATTTGCTCTAATCAATGTATTTCGTCCGCGTGCACCCGATAAACCGCCCTCAATACCAGGTGGACTGTGCGAACGTCGTTCAGTTAAAATTGACAGTGTCATTGGGGCGCGAAATTTTATTTCACGTATTACACCATCACCACCACGATAAACTCCATCGCCACCACTTCCATTACGTAGTGAGAAGCGTTTTAGTATAACGGGATAGCGCAATTCCAATATTTCAGGATCAGTGATGCGTGTATTGGTCATGTGAGTGTGAATACCACTGCGACCGTCCCATGTTGGACCCTTGAAAAAGATTAAAATCAAAAACAATAAATGATTTAAAATGTTTTTTTCATTTTTATCATATGACTAATCCTACTGTCAACACATGGATAACCATCTGGGTCTATTATTTTATATTTTTACTGGAAACATTAACACAAATGCAAAATTCTATCAACTGAAAATTGACATAAATTATTCTAAATTGATACCTCTACAAATATATAATATTCTTACTACTATTCTACGTTGATTCGAATATTTATAGAGATTGCCAAGCGTACAAAATATAAGTGATGGGTTTATTCATTGGCTACACCGAGTATTGAGCAGTATAGAAAATTCCAGTTATCAAAATAAGAGTTAAAATCGTATCGACCTACAGCGCCACTTCCACCCGCAACTGTCTCATAATATCCCCAAGCTTCCGTGCCCAATGTGATATTATTCATGCATCCTTGTGACGCGGCACAAGCACCAAATGCTGCAAGGACAACATCAACAACACGTTGCGATGTCAATACATTTCCACCAACAACTGCAGCTTCTTCGGATGGATCTAGTAGTGAACCTTTTGGAATAATTATCCTCACAGGTTTCAAACATCCCTATATAAATCAAACAAAAATAATAGTACATCAATGAATAAGTGAATGGAAGAGAATAAATGAATAAATGAAATTGAAACCAGTTAGTTTCAAATGAATTGATTAATTTTAGAATAGAATATTCCACTCAATTGATTTAAAGGAACATCACGACCGACGATGCATCTCAAACAATAAATTATTGCTGATAATGTCACAGCTCGTGGCGCATTACAATTGCCCCAAACTTCGTACCCGGTACCGCTATGAATAAAAAAAAATAAAACGAGAATTAAATTTCAGAATGATGAATAAAGAATATTAATTTTTATGTAGTGATAATAAATGAGGAGCTACCATTGAAAACCTCATGGGAAGGTATTTAACAATTTATTTTTCATCATTCTTATAATTTCTAAAAATCAATCACATTGATCTCTGTTGAAAAATGTTGAAAGAATTTATCTTTTACTATTATTAATTGGCATGAAAATTCTAAAATTGTCGATTTTGATTAATAGCACACATTTTTTTTCAATTCTACAGAATTTAGTTATAAATATTCAAAATATTAAGACACAATTGATGCAAATATAAAAAATATTCTTGAGTCTTTATCAATTCTAAATTAATTTTTGGTTCCTGTGAGGTTTTAATTTGTAACTTCTCAAATGATATGAAATTAAATTTAGAAAGAAACAAAAACGACTCACGTAAAGTCAAAAATAGCCTCGCCATTATCAATATCAAATGATAAATGTAATTTAATTATACTTCCGTCATCAAGATAATCCATGGCAGTGACATTGCTATTGCCAGTTTTATCCAATAATTTTTTACCAACATACGTGAGCATTTCACGAACTGCAAACTCTGCATTTTGCTGTATATATCCCATATAAGCTTGGACAACATCCAAGCTATAAATGTCAATGAGCTCATTTACCAGCTGCGTGCCCTGAAACCCCAAGGATTGCATATACAGTTAACTAATATATCATAGCGAGTATGTATGCATATGTATACAAGACGATTTAGCGAACGTGATTATCCTGCGATCAAACTTATGAGATCACTCAACCTTGTGATTAGCTGCAATTTGAGCTTTCAGATCGCTTAGATTGTCTGACAAATTACGAGTTCCTGAACTACCTGGAATATCACCAGGTGCCATTAAGGCAGCAGTTACTTCTTTCTCTCGAAATATTCCATTGTGAACCAATAAAAAACTCTTGAATGTTGCTCCTTCCTGTTGCATAAATGTGAAGAAGAAAAAAAAGAAAAATTATTCAGTTGATATTGTTATTTTTTTTTTTGTTATAGTGATCGAGGGTGCATATTGTGAGGACTTTTCACGTTTTCATATCATTCAACTCAACCGAGTAGTAATGG
Source organism: Zele albiditarsus (assembly GCA_958496275.1). Lineage (NCBI taxonomy): Eukaryota > Metazoa > Arthropoda > Insecta > Hymenoptera > Braconidae > Zele > Zele albiditarsus. The sequence continues at coordinate 7,224,934 of OY292410.1, forward strand.
GAAAAATCTAAGTGTTTTTGTAGTATTTTTAATTTTGTTGATCCACATCAAACATTGAAGAGAACAGGAGTCCCATCATGAGAGGAAATTTTGTTATTAATAGTAATATATAAGAAAAAAAGAAAATTACTTTATATTTTCAATTATATATTTGAGAAATGCGGTGGAACTCTTCTTAAAGGGGAAATACCGAAGTAGTGACCCAAACACTTCGACTCTATACCGGAAATTTTATATATGAAATTGTCAGGTACGAAGAAAAAAAAAAACACATCGTCACTCGAAAGTTTCATTATTTTTCGTAGAGAATTTTGGCGATCATTCTGCTCCAAAAACATGTGACATTATTCAAAGTGAACAAATAGCAAGAATAACACACACAAAAACTCCAAATCCATAAATATTTTTGTTCTGTATCAGTGGGGAAATAAAAAAAATTTTCATATTTCAATAGACCTGACTCAAAGACGTTGAATGAGGTGGCATTGAACCCGGTGTGATACCACCAATATCTGCATGATGACCACGACAGGCGACAAAAAAAACTGGTTTTGGCTGATCACTAAAAAGAAATTAATATTTACTTTTTTTTTTTCATTTGCACTTGCGATTCTTCTTCGCCTTTATTCTTTAATTTTTTTTTCTCTCTTAACAAAACTCGAGAAAAAAAAATACAGGACAGCGAATCCGAGCCCACGGAACGTGATGACATCAAGTCTATTCAACATTACTACTTACCCATAGAAAACTGGTGTGATTACTGTTAAATCCGGAAGATGTGAACCACCCGCTGACGGATGATTAGCTAGGATTACGTCGCCTGGAGTGAACTCGCCTTTGAATGCTTTCATTTGATACTGAACAGTCTCTTGCATAGCCCCTAGATGAACAGGTATATGAGGTGCGTTTGATACCAAGCCACCGTCTGGTCCAAATACAGCACAAGAAAAATCCAAACGTTCTTTTATATTCGTTGAAATTGATGTGCGTTGTAAGATCCTTGTAGAGAATCAAAACAAAAAAAAAATGATCAGTATAATTTATCACATTAATAAAAATCATTCAACCCTTGAAAGTCACTACTCTAATTTGTGGACAGTGACTTTTTCCCAGGAAAATAAAAATTCTGATGCTTGCTTCATTATTTTCGCACTACTAAAAATACTGAAATTGATACATAAGAGTTTAAATGACGTGCACTCCTCGAATAACAAAATGTGATCAAAAATCATATTGCAAAAAACATCTACACGTGAATAATGAAAATAATTCAATAAAATTTTCCATGGGTATAATAACTCAATTAAAAATATTTTCAATCAATGTTTGACTGGCCACCGTTTTCCTATCAGAATCCACTGGTTAACGTACTGAATTGGTCAATTAAGTTCGTAAATGTACGCGATCAGAGTAGCGAAAGCAATTTTGATATTGGATATCTTAAAAGGTCCCAACTGGAGTGTAACCTTTAAGAGTTAATTGCTTCACTAATTTTATTACCTTCCCATTTGCTCGGCGATACTCATAAATCGATGGGAGAATATACTCAAATGTATAGTGTCCAATTCAGTGGTAACATTAGCACGTGTACCTTCACCAATTGTTATTGCTATATCACCATTTGCAGTGATAAATGCTGTGCAATTAGGTTCAACAATAATTGTACTCAAACTGTCCATAATAATTGCTGGACCGTAAATATTATGACCATGAGTCAAATCATGCATTTTATAGACATTTGTATCTTGATAACCACCATCAAAATAAACCTTTGTAACTTTCTCAATTCTTGGCGAATTATTTACAACACGTGGCAAAATCACCTCCTTCGAAATGTTTGATTGTCCTGTACCACGGACTCGTATATCATTCACTAAAATTCTCCGATTCGGCATGGTAAATCCAAATTCAGTTTGATAACGTAGTAAAAATGTTTCAGAAAAGTCTCCATGTTTTGGAAATTTTGTTTCTTGATTTTTTAGATTGGATTTTGTTGGCATACACATTAATGCACAATCAGTGCCATCATAACGCATATGCAAATAATATTCCAGTTGTATTTGATTATCAGTAAAGCCTTGTTTGTGCAAGTTATTTTGAACTTTGTCAGCCAAGATATCAAAACGATCGTCCAGTCGTTGGAAATAATCTTTAGAGTGATTTGAAATAAGATGGTATAAATTATTGAAGAATGAATAAACATATTGAACTATTATGTTAATCTATCGTGAATAATGCAAGAGAAAAAAATTATCGTCCAAGAATTCTCCCGTAGTGTCCTCACACAAATGTCGAAAATTTTGTTTATTACCATAAGGATAAATTAGTTTCTTACCTGGTTCATAAGGATCTGCACATGGTTCCTGGGCTTCTTCGACAACATCAGCCAATGCCATTCCATAAGCCGACAATATTCCAGCATATTTGTGAACAAATACTGTTCCCATTCCCAATGAACGTGCGATTGCACACGCATGTTGTCCACCAGCACCACCAAAACATGCCAAAACATGCATCGCTGTATTGTAACCTTTTGCCTAATTAGTAATGAAAAAACAAATATCTCCATGAATGCATCAAAAAAAAATTTTTCTTCTACTATTCTATTCAATTTAAAATTTGCTTAATTGTAATCGTACTTGTGTTAACGCACGAATTGGTCGACACATTGTTTCGTTCGCAACTTTGATCAATCCCATCGCCACTTCCTCAACGCTCATTTCTGTTGTTGCTGTGTCATCATTTGATTTCAAATATTTATTCACCTTAATTGAGAAAAGACAGAGATGGAGAGAAAGGAGAAAATTAATCAGATATATAGTTATATTGGAGTTGTGTGGAAGAACACGAGCAAATTGACTTAGGGTGGTTTTGCTCACTCAATTATTTTTGTATTGTTTAGACAATCAGAAACTGAACTCATGCAGTTTCAATTCAAATTCGCTATTTCCCCTACTAGAATTGAAATAATTCACCAGAGATTTCTATCTTTTCTTATTAAATCGAAATTCCAAAGATGGAATTACAATCGATTGAATTTGTTCTTGTATATATGTCGTTCAGCAATCACTCACTTGATCAGTGAATTTTTTGAATTCTTCAAGAGTCACAGACTTGTCCAACGACTCATTTTCATTAGGACCAAATATTCTCGGAAAATATTCAGGTAATAATCGTCCAAGTACAAGATTCGCATCAGTAACTGCTAATGGTCCACCTTTTTTGTAACATGCTGGTCCAGGATGTGCGCCAGCGCTTTCTGGACCAACTTCAAATAATCCAGATCTGAAGAATAACATTGAACCACCACCAGCAGCAACTGTATTTATGTCCAACTATAAACAAAAGTATAAATGAATAACTAAGTATCGTTTGAAAAAGAAGTAACATAGACGGATAAATAATTAATAAAATGAAATAGCTGGGCTATTGTCTCTGGAATTACTTCCCTTCAACATGAATTTATTGGGCAATTTTGTCTTGATGCAATATTAAATTTCCGTTTACCTGGGCCGCTTGAATAGTTATACCAGCAGTTGTAGACTCGTAAACGTGCTCGTAACTACCACCATAACGACTAACATCTGTTGACGTACCACCCATGTCAAATCCAATGATTGGCAATGTGGTTTCGTTATGGTATGTTGTCATTGCATAGCCAACAACACCACCAGCTGGACCCGATAAAATTGCCCGCGATCCATTGAAACTGCGTGATTTAAAAAATTAAATTGCACGAACAGGACAATTGGAGTAGACTAATAATATTTGATATATCAATCTATAAAATGAGAGCTGCTGTCATTTATAATGAAGACTGATAACATTATTCTCTCTTTTTCCATCGTTGTTGCAATGACTCAAAAAAAAAAAAAGGATCCTTCTCCAAGTGTCAATTAATATTTTATTTCATTATTTAACTCACGAATTCATTGGTGTTAATCCGCCATCACTCTGCATAAATAGGACATTAATTCCAGCGAGATTATTCTTGAACCCCGAGGAAAAACTCTGTAAGAAAAATTTAATTAATTGAATTTTTTTTCCAAGGAGAATGAATAAAATAAAGAGAAATGGACGATAAATTAAATTCACCTTCAAGTAAGTTTTTATGTGTGGTGTTAAATAAGCGTCAGCGCATGCGGTGAATCCTCTAGGGACAATTCGTACCATTGGCATTACTTGATGTGATAGAGAAACTTGAGGGAATCCCAATTCATTAGCCAGTTCACCGACACGACGTTCATGTTCAGAATAGCTGGAGAAAAAAATTGTTAGTTTTACATGATTTTTTTTTGGTATAAAATTAAATTCAAGTATTAATATAATATTTTTATTATTTTTAATTAATACTAACGTGTAACTGTGTGCAAATACAACGGCTAAACTTTCTATACCATCTTGCCGAAGAGATTTCAAATCCCGCTTTAATTTTACCTCATCGAGTTCATCAATAATAAATAAATCCTCACCAGTTGAGCCTTTAACTTCTCTCCACATGGATGTGTCAAGAGAACACCGTCCAGGTAATGTAGGAACTACCCGACATTTTACCTCTAATACTCGCTGATACAAAACCCCTGGTGTAGTTATTTTTAAATCAAAAATATTTGGACGTGCCTGATTACCAATATAAAGTAAATCATTGAATCCTTCGTTTATTATTAATGCCATTTTGGCACCCTTTCTTTCCAGCAATGCATTTGTTGCCACTGTTGTTCCCATACGTATCCATGATATTTTTGATGTGTCTACTTCATCACCCATAACACATCCTGTTTCCTAAAATGGATAAAAAATATTGTTTGATAATTTAATAATTCACAATATGAAAAACAATGTTTACTTTATTTTTATCTGATTATGTGAAAATTGCAGTAATATTGATAGGTAAATTAAACTTACTTGCTCTAAAATTCGTCGTATTCCTTCGCGTGGTGCATCTTGATAATTGGCAGGATCTTCCGATAACAATTTCATCACTCGTATTTTTCCACCGGGACATTGTGCATAGACATCAGTGAATGTTCCACCGCGATCAATGGCAAATCCAAATTTATTGTCTGTCATTATCACTGATTACAATCAACCTATCACAGTGTCAAGAATTCAGAGTGAATTAACAGATAGTAATTACAAACTGATAAAATGATAATGTATTATTTGATAAACAAATTATTGCATAATTGGCTTTGGCTTTTTTTTTTTATCTTCTGAATTTAACTGAAAAATATTTCACCGACATGAAATTTTTAATTTTGAATGTTTCAACTATTTTAAAATTAATTTTGAATATATATCGCATGGAATTTGAAAATGTAAACAAACCCACGAGCGCATGCTCCAATAACGTCACGGTGTATTGAGATAATTTATCATAGAATAAATGAGACACGGAAGAAAAAAATTTCTCGTATTTTCTAATCAACAAATCCAATTAATTATTGTGTAATCATATATTATCATTCATAATACTTACGTTCAATTAATTATATTGATAAAAATATACATACTCGTGTGTTTTCAAAATTATAATCAAAATATATTTTTTGAATGAATTAATATTAAATTCTTATTTGGAATTAATTATCAGATAAGAAAGAAAATTATATTTTGATTTGGAAAATGAGACGCTCGTACGTGTTGGAGCGAGCACGTGAACTGGCGCATCAGTTTTGTAGCTGCGTCGTGAAATCTCAATACCAATGATATATAAACCAGTGGTTCTTCGGGATTTATTTTAATATAAGAATTAAAGATTAAAAAATATATTTTCAATTGAATCATTCAGAGCATGTAAAATAATTGCATTTGGGTTGATGAAAAGAATTTTTTCTTAAACTCTTCAGCTATTTTCTCGCATTATTTATTGATGAATCGTTCTACAAACCAATGTATGTCTATGAGAAACACTGAAATGTATTGAGTTTGCGCAGATGTACCGTGAAAACACGTGACATTGACAAATATACCGGGTGTTTATTAAATTTATGTGAGACAGCGTTCCAATAATATTTTTGAACTTCGAAAAAGTTGCAGAAGAAAAAGTCTCCATCTATCAATTTTCTACACGAAGAAAAAAACCATGAGTATTTTATATTTTTTTATTTATCATCGAAGATGTCTGTTATTCGTCGATTTATTCCATCAGCTGCCAAAATACTTTCACAATTACTCTAAGGAATTAACAATAATACACAGATGGTTTTGTGATGCTTTTTTTTCGGTGATTTTTCATCTTATTGATATACGACTTATTCGTGTATATATTTTTTTTATTAATCCCATCATATCAACATTATATAAAAAGTCGAAACAAATAGAAAAATATGATTTCATAACAACTGTATCTGAAATCACATACACTTTCACCACTTAGCATACGATTTCATACATAAATTTTCCCTATTTTCCTTTTATCGATAAAATTTCTCATGCAAATAATACATAGATATAATATCAGAGTCGCAGTTCTTCCACCAATAAATCTCGATACAATTGCGCTGTTAGCCTCACATATCTTCCAGTTTTATCCAATACATATACAGGATCCCGGACCTTGAATGAAGAAAAAGGAGAGAAGAAATGTAAACTAACAAATAAATAAAAATAATTCTAAAGTGAAAATTGTTCCAATATAAATTTCTTCAGTTACCTTTTCAATATTAAATCCATCTCTTTGCAGATCGCCCTTCTTCAATTTAAACGTACCTGATGGTAGTCAAATTTTATTTGATAATATAGTATCAAAGAACGTTAATTTTTAATTCCTCAAATTGCATTGCAAGATAAATTTTTAATTTAATTTACCGGTTAATGGTAGTTCAGCGAGAACTCGAACGAATAATGGCCTCGCATACGCTGGCAATGCCTTCTTCAATCCTTCAGCCAACTCTTGAAGATTTAATGAACTTTGTGGATCGTAAATAGCAACCATTCCAGCTTTGCCTTCATTACCTGGCACCTTTGAAGTTTTATTTCGAGATGAAAATTACATTATCGCTTTTGTGTTAATAATATTAGAGTGGAATAACAATTTTGCTGCGTACAAACCTCTACACCATAAACTACAGAGTCTTTCAAGCCTATGATATTACTAATGACTGCTTCTACTTCGGCAGTTGCAACATTTTCACCTTTCCATCTAAAAATGCAATGATGAATGATAAAAAAGTTTGTTTTATTTGGAGAACAGAATTTTTTTTAATTATCTCGTTGATTTTTCTTGTTGATTGTTTTTCTTTTTTGCAATACCTGAATGTGTCTCCACGTCTATCCTTGAAATAAAAATATCCCATTTCATCCATCACTAATATATCACCAGAATTGAATACACGGTCGCCCTTCTTAAAAACATCGCGAATAATTTTTTTCTCCGAATCTTTTTTGTCAGCATAACCGCTAAAATCATTAACTACTTTTTTCGAATTTATCTTACCGACAAAAACACCCGTTTCACCTGTGAAATAACGTAGATTTATTTGGTATAATTTTCTTTTTCGATATTTATCACAGATAAAACTAAAAGAAAATATTTATAGGAAATAAATTCGAGTGGGAGAAATATTAGAGATACGAACCGGCTTTACACTGAATGCATAATCCATCAGAATTTCTAATTGGTTCACCCGTTTCCTCATCAATTCTTAATAAGGCTACTGGATACCAACGTCCAGCATACTTAGGCATAAAACCAACAGCACCCACTGTGTTATCAATATTAACTGAAATAAAAAATTAATAAACAAATATACTACATAGAAATCATTACTGTTATATTTAGTTTTTGCATTTTTATCCTTACCAAGATTAGAATTTCCTTCAGTTGCACCATAAAATTCGCCAATTTGTTCAACGCCAAATCGATTCTTGAATTTCTCCCAAATTTGTGGTCGTAATCCATTGCCATACATCAAACGAATTTTGTGCGCTTTGTCATTAGAATTAGGTGGTACTGTCAATAAAAAACGGCAAATTTCACCGATATATTGTGCAACCTGAATAAAAATAATTGAATCAATTGTGTATCTAAACATCAAATGTCATGAATAAAATTTCAAAACACCATGAAATGAAATGAGGAATGAAAATGAAAAAATATTTACAGTGCATTCATATTGAATACAATCAGTCCAAAATTTTGATACACTGAACTTTCTTCGCAATACAACAGTACTACCGACACATAAAGCTTGACCAGCACCAACAATACCACCTGCTGAATGATATAGCGGTAATGAATCATAAATACGATCCGTTTGACGAAGGCCAAGCATGTAGTAGACACCACATGACACCAACATGTACCTGAAATATTAGCAACAAATTAAAATAAAATGTCCTATGCGGTGACATAAATAAGATAAAAATTCTCTTTCAATCCAGATTAAAATGGAAACGAATATGCAAAAAAAAAAATTGTTTCAAACCTCAAATTATTGATGACCGCAGGCTTTGGCATTCCAGTTGTACCTGATGTATAAATATATATGAGTATATCGCGCGGACAACCGAGTGACAGATCAACTTCAACTGGATTATCAGTTACACGAGTGATGGAAGTGTTCAAATTAATTGCACCATCTAAAATTGAAGTGTTGATGTCCTCCGACCATTGATAAAGTGCGAGATCTGGTATTTTATTCTTTATATCCGCGATAGCTGTGACGAGAAAGAGAGAAATGAAGAATGTTCGTTAACATGTGATTGTTCTTTTTGTTTATAACAAGCGTAAAATAATTTTCTTTTTTTTTATCTCAAATTAGAAAATAAAATTACCATCTTTATATTCTGCGCCGAAAATAATGGATTTACAACCAGCAGCACTGATACTATGTATCAATACATCTTTACGTAAATTAGTATTGACAAGAGCAGTTACAAAGCCGGCTTTACTTAATCCCAACCACGTGCCAATATATTCCGGACGATTTTCCATAAGTAAGGCAATACTATCGCCCCGTGACATTGGCTGTGTACGCATATAACGTGCCATACGATTAGTGAATTTATCTAGCTGAAACCAAAAAAAATAATTCCTCAATCGAAATCCTCCCCATGATTTAACTCAAAATATTGTATCAATTCATGAAAAGAAAATATATTTCCCATAACACATATTAATTATATTCTAAAACATGAAAATAATATTCACCATGCCAAAAGTCCACTGCTGATCCTCAAAAATAAATGCAATTTTATCAGGATTAGACTCTGCATGTCTAGTGAATAATCTTGCAACTGTAAATCCGCGTTTCTCCCAATACCAAAGCAATAAATTTACCTTTAAAAATCTAAATGCACCACTGAAACAAAAACAAAAGAATAATCAGCAGCAATTAATGTTAATTATTATTTTACCATAATATAAAAATTAGCACATAATTATAACGAAATAGAACAAGTTCAAAGTGCAAGAAATAAATTGTGTTCATATATATACATATGTATGTATATATCATCTCTCTTATGTGGCGCGACATTGCGTGCACCTTCCAACATCGTCGTAAGTGGTCAATATATCACAGTGCAATGTTCATGATTTAAATTTACATTTAAACAGCAATAGACTATTGGTGACAATCTGATAATTCTATCCAATATTTAATATCTAATATAAACTCATATATTAATTATTATTTTTCATTACAAACTCCAAAATAATTATATTGACAAACGAAATGTATTTGTGTTTGTGTATCTATGTGCCTGTTTATTGCGATCGGAATCTTGTGGTCATTGTTTGTTAAATAACTTCCGGCATAAGGTGTCTGTATTGTAATCGCCATCTGGCCATCATAGTGTTAAATTATTTCAAATAATAAATTGATGATAATTTGTCAGTAATACACAATGTAATACAGTTGTTACTTTAATGAATTTATTATTTTTTTTTTTTTTTCTCAAACCACTTACATCCATAAATTTATTCAATTTCATATATTCTCTGGTTTAATGTGGGCATTAAATTTTTACCTTGAATAATTAAATAGTTTTATACCGGAAAATTGCACCAATGTTGAGTAAATTATGCAATTTATAAATATAAAAGCTTGATGTTTTATTGCTGTAGTAAATTGATAATTTTCTTTATTCTAATTTTCACTTCTCAAATATTTACGATATAATAGTTATTTTTTTTTGCGAATAAAAATTATCCCGTTATATTTTACAGTGCGCAGTATACACAGACGAGACACTGGTGTGTCTGCACTCATGTCAATACATGTGTATATATATATATATATATAAATCCATATACATATTTGATTTCACCGGAGATGCATCTCACGGTCACTCTATCCGCGACCTAGAATTCACCATAGACGATATCGTATATGATTATTATTCGCCAACCGGTAAAAACCAGCTTGCGCCGTTCACCAGATACACTTTTCGCATTTAATGAATAAATTAAAGAGAAAAGTAATAAAACAAACAAAGAAGCAAAAGAACAACGGAAGAGATGATATTTGCTCCTTTATTTACAAATACGTTGCAAAATATAGAGAAGTAAAATGTTTTTAAAGGTTTCATGATGTTGAAGCGATTATGTCAGTGTCACCTAAAAGAAAAGAAAATAAAACATAAGAATAAAACGGAGAGCAGAGAAATAAAACAAACTGCGACAAGTTTGATTTAAAATCTAAACGCACAAATTCCGCGCTAGACAATCACGCATTCATAATGTATGCTTATTTTATTACACCAAATTCTGATATATTCAAATGTCTAACAACATAATTGTTTATAACTTTGTTGATAATGATGTATAAAAAATTAATTACACCTCACCATTGTTGTCAACCAACAACTTAAACTATCCAATAAAAATAGACACAAAACTGAAGCGATACTTCCAAACAGACATAATAAACAAATCAACTGATAATTATTCTATTCAATTATCGAGTTAATACACTTTTTACTTGACACGAAATAATTTTGAAAAATACTTACGTGATATCTCTGGGTAATGTTTTACAAAGAATATAAAATGTTCTCCATCGATTTCCGGTTAAAATATAAGCGGCAAAGACAGCAGCAACGGCCGAAAGACCGATGTAATAATATTCCATCATAACCGATATAAATATATGTGCATATATTTCAACTGCGAAACGTGATCACACCATGGAGTCTTGGGTCTTCCTCCCTCGTTCACAATAACTCAACAAATATTGTTGGCCGTTGATATAATGCGTGATATTATGATGGTGATGGTGATAATGATGATAATGATTAAAATAAGGATGTCTTGATGTTAATAATGATAACGATAATAATGAACTAGTTAACGCACGAAAGATCGGAGCAGTAACACATGCAAGCGTAACAACGCGATGCAACTATGACTGCAAACGAATTGAGAGACCAGAGTTACTGATGGTACACGGGCTCACTGAGTGAGTACACTGCGACACAATAATTTCGCTCGTTATTAGGCTGCCATGGGCGTCGCGATCGTCACATTCTCACATAAGTATTTCAATGATAATGTTGTACATGTATACATGTGTGTTTGATAATGTTATTATCATGGAAATCGAATTTAATCTCTGTGGAATTCAACTTTCGTTATTGATGCTTCTCGCAGAAAAATGAGAAGAGAAAAGAAATGAAAAAAAAATAAGTTTTGCAACTTGTAATCCGATTTTAGATTCATGTTAATTCACTCATTTATTCGTTCATCATTATGATATTATTTTAATGATTTATGATAAGTTATTTTGCAATTGTACATCAACTTTGACGTTTGCATATGAAAATATTGATTAAATGTGTGCGTCAACAAAAAGGATTTGAAAAAATATAGAACTTGTTCAGTGGATAGTGAGTTATCGCATGAGATAAATGAAATTGAGATAAAATATTTTCATTTTCTCCTATGTCGTTTCGTAATTTTTCTGGTGGGAAATATAATTGAGAGAAAAATCAATTTATTCAAAAAAATATTTATATTTAATAGATAGACAATTATAAATCATGTATATACTTTTCTCAATATTCATGTATATATAAATACGTATAGTAAACGTTCATTTTTTCTTTTTTTTTTCATCTCCCCAAGATATATATCAATATAAATATTAGTTTCTTAGATTTAAAACAAAATAGAAAGAAATTACCATTATTTATCAACGATTTCTAACGAACTTCTGCAGTCAGGAATATGATACAATAATAGGCACTGCAAAAGAAAAACAAAAACGAGAAACAATTTATCAGATATAAATTGAATAGTTATATTATGAAAAACGAAAAAAATTAAGATATTTGAGTATTTTATAACTTATATGTATAATCACGGGGTTCAGTAGAAAAAAATTCATTAAGCGCTACTAATGATGACTCAAATACCTTAATTTTGTATATAGACATATATGTATATATATATATATATATTTTTTTTTTGTTCGGCACAATAGGATGACAATTATTTGAGAACCAGATAAAGCACCACGACATCCAGAACTGAAAATGGTACAGATTCATTCAAGTGCATGAGATTTTGAAATAGTGGAGGAAAAACAAAAAAAAAGAAGAGTGATTTGAGTCAAACGTACTATAGAATAATTTTTGTGAGTAATATAAACAAAGAGTTTCATGAATGGATAATAACCATGGACAATGTGATGTGGGAAAAGGTAAATAAAAGTATGAGCACTCGTTTCAAAATAAAGAATACAAATAATCATTGTAATGGAGTGAAAATGTTATTCTCTGTTCATTCTTACCTATAATGCATAAGATTATTAACACTGTTATGCCAATTATAATCATTCTTGATCGTAAATTTTGCATCCATGCTCTGCGTTGTGCTTTACGTGCTGCATCACGAAATTCATTTCCAGCAACATTCAATCTATCACTAGCCATTTGTAAATCTTCCAATCTTTCGCCACGTTCCATTATTTTTTGTACATTATCACGCATTACATCAGTCACATCGCGAATTTGTATTTTTACACTGTGAAACATTAAAATTCCAATTGTAGTCTACAGTTAAAAAGATACAGATGAAAAACAGAGGAAAAATATAGAGATAGCTTTTTGAATTAGAACAATAACGATGTGAATAAAGTATTGCAAATAAACGGCAATATAAAGTTGGGTAAATGGAAAATTCGCAACGAGAAAAATTAATAAAGAGGCATAAAGATTAAATTAACATCTCAAAGTATAAAATAAAATTTGGAAATTATGCTGATAACAGATATGAATAAATAGTTAGAAGTGGAAGAAAAGTCTGAATTTGCTATATAATATTAATGACTGCCTGACCAAAAACGTACACCAGTACAGCTACCAACTTTGAACACATTTTTTTCTTCGATTGTAACTTCAAAGTCGTAGAATTTTTGATGAGCAAAGAGGAGAAATAAATATTCGACTGTTGGTTTGAATTGAGAACAATAAAAAATAGAACGGGGAATAATCGTGGTGATTATTGTTGTGAAAATAATGTAGATGATAATAATGGTTTAATAATTGATCGGCGTAAGAATTTTGTGAACATTTTTGTTTTATTATTATTTCAATTTGATATTATAAATACAATTATATACTCACTTATCAATTTTTCCATGTACTTTCACATCATAATTAGAATTATTGGAACGACTGGAAATTAATTAGAAAATTCATAAAACTTCCAAATATTATATAGATACATAAGAATTTCATTTCCAAGGTAATTCTTTGTTTTAAATATTATATTCAACTTACTTAAATATCATATCTTCGTCCGGTTCGCTGTCGTGTTCTAAAAGTGTCTCCTGTAAGCGATAAAAATATCACAATAGAAAAAAAAGTATTAAACATTAAACAGTGATAAAAACTATTGATAATATTGTAGAAAAATAATTGTGTAACTGAGTGACTCAACGCGAATTATCGAAATCTTACCCGCTCGTCAGAATTAGCACTGCGGAAATCCTCCCCAGACAAATTAACTCTTCCTCTGGATGCCATTTTTGAATTGGACTATCAATTGAATATTGTATCAAACGATTTAATCGCTCGACTCTAAACCTGTAAAGATATAAAATGAATTTAAGTACAGCTGTGGAGGAAAATTATTGTAGAATACTATACTGTGTTTTTGTATTCATCAACAATAAACAAATTGTTCAGAACACAATAAATTTATGTACAAACAAAAAATTTGAAAATATAAAATGCGTTGAGTTCATGCTAGAAGTAATTCATTCATACTTATATCTTTATGTATCTCACAATATATTACCATGTATATAATGGTTATCATATGAATAATAATCCAATCACCATTGCAAAACGCTAACAATTTCACGAAACATCATTAGCATCGACAAAAAATTTTACGACAATATATACCATGGTTTTTGATTATTCTCATATCTTTCTCAATATTTATGTACCCACTACACATTTGATTCATTCCTGATACTGGCACATCGATAGTGATTGTAAAAATAATTCTCTACAATCGGTCTGAACGTTAAAATGAATACTCGTCCAGTCGAAAGAGGGAATAAAATATTTTTTTATTGAATATATAGATTTGATCAATTTTTTGTTAAATTCAAAAAAGGCAAAACAAATACAACATACAAATTAGTGAATGAGATAAAAAACAAATACATGATAAGATTATCACAATATTAATTTAATCAAGAAACTTACCGACGATAAAATCCTCCGATTCCATCAAATTTCTGGATGCAATACTAATACTTTTGTTTATTTTATTTTAAATAACAATTAATTAAATATTATTTCTGGACGTTACAAAATTGTATTGTGCATATTGTGCGATCGGACATCGACCATATTTATAAATGCTCCACATTTGACGACGTTACATACGAAACTGAATGAGATGATAAAGAAAAGAAGATATTAGTGAGGTTATGTTATGTCAAACTCTTGACGCTCTGTTGATATTATCAAGTTCTGCATTTCCAGATGTTGTAAAAGAAGAAGATGGAGACGTTAATGTGAGGTTATGTCCGTTGATAGGTAGATATGTGAGAAGTTTTCTTCACGCTCTGTTGGTAACGTTAAATTCTAGAATGATCTAACGTTGCTATGAAAGAATTGTTTTGTCTACTGTAAATTAATATATGGATAGAGAAATGGACGGGTGTTTTTTTTTATGAATGGAGGAGAATAAAAGCAGTTGTTATGATGAATAACTTCGGGGGCTGAGATGTTAACAAATTATTATGAGTCACCCCTCAAATGGATGGATGAAGCGGCAATAATACAACAATGAGTGATGGATATCAGCATCGACATTAATCAAAAAGAAAATAGCAATAACTTTGGTATGATGCATATTGCTTTATTCTCATCTAGATGTTTGGTGGAAAAAATAAATATACGATTGATTGTCGAAATTTGGAGCACTTCCTGATGATAAATATAAATATGAAATGCTCTCAGGGGGATACTTTCGAAAAACACATTATATATTCTTCAATTGTAAGATCAAATTTAATGGAAGAAGATTTAAGGTTAATTTATGTATTTTTTTGTTGTTTCTCCAAAGTTGTCATGCTATCAAATTGCTCTGCTTGTTCATTTCTGTGACTCAAATACATTGATATATGATAACTGAATATTACACGTACATATTATAAATATATGATTGATTAATGCGACGATATATATTTCAGAGATATGAATATTTCGAATTCAAATACGCAGTACATAATTTAATATATATGTTTTGTATCTTTTTTATAACTAATTGCTTTATTTTAAAACTGAAAGTGTAGAAAAGTCGTCGTGGTAGAATTATAAACTACACCTACGCACATGTATAATATTTTATGCATATTATAGTTTAATTTAGGGAGTGAATTAAATTCAGTCCGAAATTCCGAAGTCATTGACACAAAAACATTGAAAGTCCAATCTTATTCATTGAATTAAAAAAAAAATTTTCATGGCTTTTCAACCGGAATTTAAAACACTCACATCAAATGATCAAAGAAAGGTTTACAAAAATAGAACAATATCTGACGGATATATATATTTTTTTGTAACGTCGAATGAGGTATGATTTTTTTTTTTCTTTGGATTCATTTGCTTTTCAGTTTTATATTCTCATGTGTACAATATGTCAACACATCGAATTCGACAATCTCGAAAGAAAATTCTTATCCATTACAATAGACATACATCGATTTGGAAACATTATTTTGTTATCTAATATCGAACTGTATTTTAGATAATTATCATCAAGGATGATTATTATTTGAAGGAAAATATCACAGTGAGCACTCGAATGACAGCGATTCTTCGTTCAATCAATTATAAAAATGCTATGAACCCAATTAATATTACTTTTACTGCAGATTAACTAAATTTTTGATTTTTAATACTTAAAAAAAATGATTTTAGTTGAACGTCGGATTGTTCGAATGTATCGGAATTTTATTACTAATGTTATTTTTTCCATATAAATTTGAATGAGAACCCACTCTTAGAACGCTCACAATGACATCCCCCTCAAACACAAGTGTTTTGTATACTGTTTTAAATTTCACTTAATTGGTAATTCAAGAAGAAAATTTTCTTCAGTGCGTTATATCAACGAATACACTTGTAGACTTTCGTTAAGTTCAATTTTTGGCTTTTGCATTTATTGATACTGTGTAAATTGAAGCTCGAAAAGCTGAAGGCAGTGCATATAAAGACGTAACAATTAAATACTGGAAGATATGTTTTGAAGAATTTTAATGATCAAGTTTTGTCTTTTAGGTGAGTAGCCAATTGAAAATAGATTCAACCCGCTTGTCAGGGATTTCCTCCATCAAGTACATTTTTCCCTTACTTTTTTGGGGATAAAAATCAATTAATCAATTGACTAACTAAAAATGGGATAGGAACAATTTATATATTGGGAGAATATTTATTCAGGGGAAGATATAGACATATATTTTTACGCACATTCAATTGTGATTAGGCCGCGGCTACTTGTCTGATGAATTATTCAATATTTATTTAAAATGGTGAAAAATCTTCATGTTTTCATTTTGATATTAATACAATTGAATTCTTTTTCATGTATATATATTAGGTACGGCCGTAGTATTTACAAGTTCATAGTGAGAATAAAAACAAATTCATCTCATTTTAGATTGTGTGCAGTGTTTTATCATTAATTTATTTTTCAGCTCTCATTTTCTGTCACTCGAATAATTTCTCATTTAATTATCTCTCGCTGTGTCTGATGATTTTCACTTCTTGAGGAAACATTGTAGAAATTCACAATTCATCGCATTGTCAAGAGAATTATTGTATTAATTATATTTCTACAAAGAAGAAGACGACCAGCGTCGTATGAAGGACGAAACCCGCGTCCATTAATTAAATGAGTAATTAATTGAGTAATTAGTACTAAAGTCAAATAGCTATTGTAGAATAGCATATTGTTTTTTATGCTTTACATAGCTCAATTATACAATGAGCGAATATACAACAATTATTCTTGCAATGTGCCGCAATAAATCGACAGTTGGTTTGTTTTTTTCTCTGGCTTTGCTAGAAATAATTTTTCTTCTCTACAACATTCAAAATATTTCATACACTATGTCTATATTTTTATTTGATTATGTATCTCACAATTTATTACATGTGTATGTATTCGTCATTAAATATATATTACCACCCTCAATTTTCTCTATCTAATGGATAATCAAATCACTGCATTGTGAAACGCCAGTAATTAATACTGAAGCGTTATTAGCGTTCAAAAAAAAAATTTACAAACGTATACGCCACAATTTATCTATCATTATTTTTTTTTTCTCATATTTATTTATCCTATGCGCACTGGATTCATTCGTGATATAGTCACATCGACCGTCATCACTTAAATAGTTCTCTACGATTGGACTAGATAAAGAAAGAGTCGAATACTCAGTCGAGAGATGAAAAAATAAATAAAATCAAACGCAATGCCGGTATAAAAATAAAAGGAAGAACATTTCACGAGATATGTTTTTATTCTATCTTTTGTATCATACTCGTTTCCTTCTCTCTAATAGTCATTGTAGAAGTATATATTGTTTATGTATGTATGTTTCTGTAGTGCATAAATTTTATTACAGGACATGAAGATTTTCGCAGCTTTTACTTTTACTATCATTCATACACATTTTATTTAAAATTTCACGTGCAAGATTAAGACTTATTGCAGTTTTACTGCCATGTAATTTCGATAATATTTTACTTTTACTTCCTTGACGGCGTAATTTTTTATCACGCATTTCACGTAATCGAATTTGTTTTAAAATACCTACCAATAATTCATCTACATTGTGTTGAATTCCACTTGATGTTTCGATAAATTTGCATTCGCGTGATGTTGCTAATTGTTTACCCTCTTTGATTGTACGAGAAGCAAAGAATGTAACAAAAATAATGTTATAGTGCGATTCAAATGAACGATCATTCATACTCTATTTTATTTATTTATACTTATAATTTTTTTTTCGTTCCATTTTAACTCACCATTTGGAGTAATTGAACGGCTTCGTGCAAGATCAGATTTATTGCCAACAACAATGACTGAACGTTCTTGTGTAAGATGTTCACGCCAAAGATAATTCAGCATGTCCTCAGCAACTTGAAAACTGGGACGTGATACAATAGAGTAAACAACAACACAAGCGTGTGGTTCATATGTAGACAATGAATTCTCCAACTGTAATTATAAAAACAATATTTTTTCATTCGCTTATTAATAATTGCTCTCAATCACTTCATTGAGTTCGGTTAAGATTGTTGAAGTGGATGATAAAGGAAAAATGTTAGATATTGTAAAGTTTGTGTTGAATAAAATATTTCATATTTTATTCAACAAGATATATTTATGGTGGTTTTATTTCGGATATATACTGTTTGGCATATTGAAAATAGATATAACTCGAATCTGGTCAATAATTAGAACGATGAACGAAACTTTGATAACAAAAAGAATAAAAAAATAAATCTCTCGAACCATGTCGTGTACACGTGAATCATCATCTTAGTTACCACTATATCGACATCGCCGCAGTGATTTGTAATTTAAAGTTGGTAAACTCGGAGAGTTGTTTCCAACTTTCTTCCCCTTACAAAGCAGTACTACGTACATCATTTTATATTATTTTTGTACTCTCCCTTTCTCGGATTAACCTGCGAATTCACATTTCATCTCTAAATCATGAACAAAGAGGCAATAAATTAATGAATGTGGAGTGAATAAAAAATAAAAACATATTTAACAATTACGAAATTTGATTTGGGATTCAATTAACTTTTCAAAGTATATATTAGCTCATTGTGATAAAATTCCTCGAACTCGAAGCAAGCATATAGGAAGTTCGACGCATTTGCACTGTCAAAATAGTTCGAGAACTAAATTTTTGCATTAAATATATCATTTTTTTTTTTAAATAATTTCTCAATTCGAAATATTTCTCCACCCAATTATGGAAATATTATTTCCATCGCTCTGGAATTTTACCAAATATTTTTTATAGACCAAAAATCGGATTATAAATTATCTCATTCATTTTCTCCCCGAAATAATGAAACTACAAAATTTTTTATAACACTTATATCACCCACCATGTCATAGACAAAAATCTCCGAAATTAAAATACAAGTTCCTCATGTAATCAACTCTAATCAATCGAAATAAAAAGCAATGAATATTTTATTTACGCTCATTTCCACGTGCGGATGATCGATAAAAACCATCTCTGACTCCTCCCCATCCAGCAGAATTGACACGGTCTTTTCACCAAATTCATCATCTGAAATTAAATAATATTAATAAAATATATTCATAAACAAAAATGAATTTATTTGTTTTATCCACGTGGTCAATTGATTACATGTTTGACCTCGGGTACCATGCACATTTCCCAACTATCCTGAAAGCACAAAGCGAACATAGATTTTCCATTATCGTACAAAGCCCAATACATGTATACGTATATACATATACTGGAACATATCCATTGACTTTGTCGAGTAGGCAAAAGGGAGTCAACTACATAATGATTTCGCAATGTGTGTGAGTCTATCTGTGTCGAGCCACAGGAGTCCACAACGAGAGTTGACAGTGTGAGACCGGATGAAAGGTCCACTTGCAACCACAGGCCTCTGGTCATTTTCAGAATTACTCCATGCGACATCACTTACTAACACAAGTTCACCTGATATTTCTACAATTTTATGTTATTAGATGAATATTGTTTAAACGCCACAATAAAATTATATTTTATTTTTAATTCTACGCACTCGTTGTAATTATTACAAATAATTCCACTATATCTCATTCATATTTTCCCTATTCTCTCTTACATATTCATATCACCTATGATCTCCTTTAAATTGAATACGAAGAAAAAAAAAGTTATGACAAGTTGATTTATTTCAATTGTCATTAAATAAAATTTATTTGAAAGCCACATCAAACGAGTGCCATGGAAACGCCAACTGTATAATAAATTACTCGCGTTCATGACTCAGGTTCATATGTGTGTAATTTAATTAGAAAAATACACGTGTCGAGACACAGCAAAATTTTCACCTAATTCAGATTTTCGCTAATTATAAATTGTAAAATTGGCACATTCAATGTGCATATAATTTTAAATTTATCCAATAACATTTGTGGAATAAATTTTGTTTCAAGTTCATGCAGTGTCCACACACTTTTCATATTATATTTAAATTCATAGATATATATCCACTCATAAATTATAATATATCTGTATATTGATTTGACCTGACCTACAAGCAAATTTTCACTTCATTGGTGACATTTCATGTAAAAAAAAAACCATTTTCCGCTATATCCGTATGCGAATGTGTGAGCGACAAATTTCCCATCGATGAATTGCCAATAACCTCGGAATGTCAAATGACAAATTGATCAGAGCTCGTTCTCTGTTTCTCTATTCCTCCCTCTATTTCCTTCATTCTACATACACATAAACCTCAATGACTCTGCCATTCTTATCGCATTCCATTCGAGCAATGAGTGCGTCAGACTATAGCCAACGAATACAGATATCAACGTTATTCATTAGCGAATATAGAAGATTAAAAAAAAAATGGACAAACGAAAATTCGATTTTAATGGAACATTTTTGCCAATTGGGATGGCGTATTATACTCTTGAACTTTACAATACTTCTGTTCAGTATTTTTTTTTCATTTCAATCAATGACTTTTCGCTTCCGATGATACTTCAGATGAAAGGGCATTGCCAGTTGCATTGTTTACGGTCTTTCACAATTGGACAAAGTTGTGGGAAAAATAAAATCTACAAATCATATTGCAATATAAAAATTGCATAATAAAAATGATTTCATTTTCGAGAGTTCGTGCGCACTCTCATTACACGATTTATCCATGTGGAGTACATTTGCAGCGTGTACAATAATTTTGAAAAATTATTGTACGGGTTTGTGTGCAACTGGTGAAAATGTATGCGAACATATATCAAAAAGGAATTTTGTATGTGTAAGTTTACCATGAATACATTTCTGTACTTATGTATAAAACATTTATATACGTTTACATCTATGTGTATACATTGGTGAACATTGAGACATGGACTGCAATTTTAATTGTGCCAAAACTCGTGCACGAACTCACATTCCACACCACTCATTGCGGAATACACTAACTGCTCTTGAAAAAAATCCCCTCAGTGAGCTTTTATACTCGCATATATATACAAAAATATATACGAAGATATGAATACATTTATATACATATTTATCTAAAGAAAAATGTCCACAAAGTGACAGACTTCTTACAGCTGCCGTTGGTAAAGTCGAATTGAAGGAAAAAAACGCATAAATAAAATAAATTTCATAAGAGGGAAAAATTCTCTTTGAAAGACATGAATGAAAGCTGAAATTAATTTTCAAATTTTTCTTCTTTCCACTCATCATTTTCTTAAAATCTCAACGACACAAGTCAAGTGATGAATTTGCAAAATGAGAATACTGCATTTAATATATTTTACTCATTCACCTGAAGAATGTTTGTTCTAAAAAAAAATAATTCATAAACAAAATGCAGAATAATTAATGTGTCAATTAATTGTTTCTTTTATTCTTTTACCTAAACTTGCATCATATGTATTCATGTATTCACTCGTCATGAATTGTGACACTAATGCCGTTTTTCCAACGCCAGAATCACCCAATAATACAACACGGTATTTCGGAATTTCTTCAACCTCACTCTCACTGCTGTCACCAACGACACCCTGTCCACTGCAACATGATCCCTCAAATGGCGACCGCTCACCCGACACATTGCTATTCCTGTAAATATTTCAAAGCAATTAATAAATCATCGGACAGAAAAATAAATAAGAATTAAAGGTATTCAACATTCTTTCGCCTTCGTCATCCGATAAATCCAGAAACAAAAATGATTTAATAATGAAATGAATATAATATAAATTTTGTTATGTCATTTTTCCATAGTGATCAAAATGGTCAAAATAAAAGATAAACCTTGATTGTGGAGGATTTTCTTGGAAATCATCATCAGCAACCCTCTGGTTTTGTCAAAGTAAAAAAATGTAAGGACTGCAATCAAATTTAATACTTTTCATTCGTATCATTCGTCTTCTCGATGTATATATAAAATACGACGACGTAAAGAAAAACAACAGAAGAATGAAAAATAATCTTATTGCATTACTGGCGGATTTTCTACGAATATTGTATTAAATATGTCTCATTATTTTTCCGCCCACACCACTCTAGATTCCAATACATTTAACACCGAAAGAAAAAAAAAATTTACTTCGTAATCCAAGTGGAAAATTTCGATTTAAATATTCCACACGAATAATTCAACAATAAAATCAATGTTTGTACAATATATATTTTTTCTTCTTTCTATTTTCCTTAGTTCATTTAATTCATTTATACTTGTTTCTTTCCCTACATTATTTTTATTCTGCGATAATATTGTCAAGTAATTTACCATCATCTGACAATTTGTATACAGGAGTGAATTCAATTGGATTTCAAATTAACGATTGTCACACGAAACAATTGAGACAAACTCCAATTATACGATGCAGTTCAATTTATTTTTTACATTATTTTCGTTTTTTCCCTTCTCGTTTCCACTTCTCTGTTATTTCCATTCTTTTATTCTCATCATAACCAATAGCAATTTTTATCTCGTTCATTCACCAATGCATGAGTAAATTGAATCGACTTCACGATTTTTCCTTTCTGTATCTGTATTCCATTGAATATCTATTGAATTTAAAAAGAAAGATAAAAAAATCGTACAAATTCTAAACCAGAATCAAAATAAAATCCTTTTTCTCATCTTCAATTCTTTTAACTTTAAATATCTCTTCAAATCCATTTATCCTCATCGTACTATTGTGTACAGAGAACCAAAGAACAATCGATAAAATGCAATTTTCCTATAAAATCTTATATAATAATAATCCTTTGAAGGTTCAAAGCCCACGTTCTCAACGTTTCCTATCTAAATACAAAATATTAATTACCATGAAAATCAAATTGCCATAGCTTTCATTCCATCATAGACTTCAGATATTATATTCAACCAATATATATGTATATTATGTATACACACGATATAACCAAAAATAGGGGATTATTAATGGACGAGAAAATTAGTGATCCTTCGTCAATCCATCTTAAATTAAATCGGACAAGTTTTCTCATTTAGAAACGTAGCCGAGAAAAATCGTTCAGACTTTAGGGGAATAGTTAGGGTATATAGTGAGAGAGAAAGTGCTGAAACACAGCAAAAGCCCACGAAATTTCCTCCTCACTTTATAACTAAAGCCAATATCGTGTCCAAACGTATGGGTGCGTGAAATTGTATGCCACATACACACACGCACATGTATATATAATGTATATATTTATGTTGTGCATATGTAAACGTATATATAAGTATATACTTCATATATAATAAAAAAAAGTGGAACTATTATTATTAGCACGTGTGCAGACATGTTGAGAATATTGTGTTACTTTTTTTGTAATGTTAAAAATATACATTTTTTTTTTTCGCCCTCAATTTTCGGCGTAATTTTCTGTTTATTTATTTATTGCACATTCTTACGAGCTACGTAATGATCTACATCACTTTGATGTTCATTTACATGGAAACATGATGATAAATTTCATTTCATTTGCTTGTATTAAAATTATTAATCTTTAATTCCTACTTGACCATTTAAACCTGATGTTGAAGAGGATAAAAAAAAATATGCATCAGATTAAAGCTCATCCATTATTCAGATACCTATACGAAAACATAAAAACTAAAAAATTAAAATAAACCAGAGAGATAAACAACACTCGTGTCTCAACCAGCCAATTTCCATTTTCATTTTCAAAAGTAAAACTGCATACGATCGTTGTACTATTTTTAGTATACATGAAGAAACAAAAATAAATACCGATAGAATGTCTTGCGTGGCATTCGCCAAATTAAAACGAAGAAATGAGAAGGATAAGAAGACGACGGGGAAAAAAAAAAAAGGAAAGAAAGAAGTGATAGGGAGACATAGTATATGGTTGACATTGATGTGTTGAGAGTTAGAATAAGCTAAGAATAGAAAGTCTCCACATTGTCAACATCAAATACCCCTAACTGTAGGTGCACTCATATAAACATGTCTTCGCACACGTGAAATGTTAGTGATCCCTATTATGTTCAGGGAAATAATAAAAAGTATATAGAAAAACATCAACGTAAAAAAAAAAAAAGGAAAATAAATAAAGGAGAAGGATGTAGAGTGACATATAAAAATTTGTTTTACATAATACATACGATCATGATCATTGATCATTATAATAACACACATGTGTGGGGTTTATTGGCCAAAATCCATTCAATATTATTCGTAGACACGCGCAGAATTTGAATGTATTATGAATCACCACGAAGATGAAGCGTAGATGAGACACGTTGCACATTTATTTTACTCGTCACTGCAATAAATTTAACAATCATGTTCTGAGTCACATATTATTTCTTCAATTTTTCTTCCGCTTATCCTCTCAAACGCATTTACATCAGAAAACTATTACTAGTTGCATGACTACATTATACTGATCTCCGATTGAATAGACGATACCGAATTATATATTGCTTCCGGTATCTCAGATAAATTATTATGAATTGTTTGAATTATTATATCAAAATATTTGTATCATAATATTATTATATTGGGAAAAATTAGTTGACATATTCTTTCCTTTTTAGTTCGAGAGAAGAATTCGACAAGGAAGCATGTATATTCTTGATGGCTGATGTAATATCGACAAAATCGTTGCGATGAAAGAGACAGCGAGAGGATAGTGAGGAGAGAAACTCTTATTTACCACTTCACTCGTCTTTTTCATTCGTTATTTCTTTTTTTTTTTTTTTCTTTCGTTCGCCTTTTTACTCGAGTACATACCTACTCTATCTCTATGTGTCGCACTTCTCCATTCATTCTTCTCTCCATACCACGTTTATCGCATAAAAAAAGAAAATACGTGTATACAAAATGAAATAATAATCAAATAAAATGACAAAAAAAACGAAGACGAGATTTGTGAACGAAGTTTGAAGAGAATATTAGAAATGGCAGAGAATTCTTTGATATTCCTCATCATTGTTTTTTTTTTTCATTCTTATATTTTCCATTCTACGAATGAATTATGGCAACTTCGTGATGCGAGAATGGGATTTGAGATCACAGACATTGAGAGTTATTAAATTAAATTTAACCCCGTGCTACTGGCTGCTTTCTTTTAGTGAAAAAGTTTTCGAGTCTTTTTCTTTCTTAGCTACTTCTTTTATTCATTTATTTATTTATTTTACTTTCATTCTATTTTTTTTCTTTGCTTCAACTAAAGAACAAACTTTAACTTCTTTCTATGTACACACACACACACACATATATATACAATTGTATATATTTACTTTTGTATTGAGAATGAGAAAACTCAGTGGGTATATAGACAAAATTTCTTTTATGAACCTTTTAGATGACTCAAAAGTCTGAAAGAAATTTTTCCCATTTTGTTGTGCGAGTGCAAACTCGTTGAGTATTTTTTTTTTTTTCTCCTTTCTCAACAACAACGCGTTGTCCATTATTAATGAAAGGTAAATATGAAACTATGTTCATTTTCCAACCACAAGAATAACAAAATTATAAATCAGAAAATAAACAATGTTACTCTGTGGAAAATATAATGTTAAAATTAATTATCAAAGAATTATGATTGGCAAAATTTTTCACTGTCAGATTTTCGCTATACACATTTATCATTATCATTATTACATTTTTTGTTTTTTAATAATTTCTTACAGTTCATACGACAACGTTCAGAAGTGGAGAAAAGGAAAAGAGGAAAGAATGTGTTCGAAGAGTAGAATAGGGTGAAACTATTCTGACCATCTGTCACGACTCTTTTTTCGTCATATTTCAATGCATTTTCATAAAAATGTGTTTGATATAGTATTCCCCAGCAGTATCTAGGCCAAAAATCATAACAAAAATAACAGAAAGAAAACTTAAATAATTAAAATGGTAGAAAATATTTCAGAAATTTGTTCTACTCAATTCCCCAACTGTATTTTGAACCCACATGTTTTACATAAAAATAATTACTAAATCCCACATGACTCACAATTCCCATCATTATTTCATGAATAGTAACAATTTAATTGAAATATCTTCCATACGTTCAGAGTTCCACTGAAGAGGAATGCATTTCTATGTCCAAAAATATTGAACATCACAGTTACAAAACGTTGTTTTTTCAACTGGAATAGTACAATCCTCCACCGTATGAAATATTTTTGCCCCATCAATTAATTATTCACTGATGAATAACGCAGAAAATGAAAAGCAAGTGGTTAAATAGTGAGATCACAAACACAAAAAGTGTCATTCGATGTTGCAAAAGACAATGCCTGAGATTAAAATGCGTTCTCTTATTTTTGAATGCATTTATAAAATGCAAAAGTAAGAATGATATAATTAAAATGTAATGTGTAGCTTGGTATGCGGAAGAGGGTTCAGTAAAATACTTCAATTTCATCAATATGAAAAAAATAAAAAATTAAAAAATAGGTTTGAAGAAATGTACATCTAGAATTGAGGGTCAACAAAAAAGCGTTGACTCGGCAATGAGCCATACGCGAAATTCCACGAATATCTTTTTGGCCGGAGTGCATAAGAGACAAGGCACGCTTTCGTCTAATGGCTCGTACTACCATGCACACACATTCATACCAACATACATATATAAAAATACTACACTAACATGTGATTCTCAATTTTCCCCCCTTTTCTCATCTCACATCTCGTGTCTTCATAGCGCACGTTCACCAGATTAGAATAGCCAGACGTATCAGCTTCATACTCGCATTCACTCATTCTCTCGCACGATCTCTCACCGATCAGTTGTTTCAAATTTTCAAAAAAAATAAATACAAATAACAAAAAACAAACGTGTATTTATCGTCGTAATTATTATTAAACAAAATGGAAATTGCCAAGGGTAAGTTTGATACAAAATTCAAAACAATTCTTCTGCTAATGTTATCAGAGAAATGAAAGACCAGAGAAGAAAAAAAAAATTAAATAAAAACCCATCAGGAAATTATTAACCATGAGCAAATAAATTTAATTTTGTAATTTAAATTTCAATAATATCAAACAAAGTTTTGTATTAAATAACAACGAAGGGTTGGAAATTCTATTGAGTATTTCATTAAAATAAGGTGATGTCAGTATGAACGATAACTCAAAGGACCGTGAGGGTCGTTACAAATGGAGAAAATTAGCTTCAGTAATTTTAGTGCTGAGAGAGCGTAAAAAGAAATATTACGAGAAATGGTGAAACTTGGTATTTTTCGTGGGCACACAATTCCATTGGGGGTTGCACAAATAGCGCTAGAGTGAGCTAATGGTTTGAGAAAAGAAGAGTGTGGAAAAGAAAAAAAAAACGAGTAAATTGAGCGTGAACACACAGAAGTGAGTAGGAAAAGAAAAAACCATACTAAGAGAAATGAAAGGAAAAGAGAAAGGTGGATAAGAAGACGTGCAGCTTGGCTTTTTATTTTATTTCATTTTTTATAATCCTCTTCGCATTTGTTCTTGAATCCTCCTTATTGTTTTTATATTCTATCTAGCGTGTTGGTGACGTCTGGAGGTTATTGAAATAATATTGGGCATCTGTTTTGAACCTCCAAGTCACACTTGAGCTTTTTTTTTCTTTACCTCTCAATTTTTTTTGTTAAATCTTGCCAAAGAATTTCGTTTCTTCATACACTTTTTTTTTCTTTATGTATTTACAGCTAACGATACTGCATCGAGTTTGATGGAACAGCATTCAAATATGAATATAACGTCAGCAGTGTCATCAGTAAAGTCCTCGAAGTCTGTGCAAAGTGTTCAAACTAAACAAGTAATGGAATCAACAAAGTCAATAAAATCAA
Organism: Zele albiditarsus; assembly: GCA_958496275.1. Classification (NCBI taxonomy): domain Eukaryota; kingdom Metazoa; phylum Arthropoda; class Insecta; order Hymenoptera; family Braconidae; genus Zele; species Zele albiditarsus. Next base: position 7,253,449 of record OY292410.1, read on the forward strand.
TCACAACTTCATCATCAAAGTCACATCGATCGATGGAAGTTGAAGAAGAGATTGAATTTACTGAATGATATTGCAAGAATATAAATAATTTAAATGAATGAATAAATAATTGAAATTGATTATAAAAATAAATTGTTCAATCATTTGTGTCCCACGATTTAATTTCGTTCTTGAAAACTTCTCTATAGTTTAATACTTTATTGTTATCAATTTGTTAATGCAGCAATGCACAATTTGTGTGAAGGGTGAATTAAAAAAATTCGCATTCAATATTCTACTCAACGCTCATATTAATTCAACCACTTCAACGTCTGCCAAGTCACATCCTCTCATAACAAATGCATTGTATTAGTTTCATCAAAACTTAAAAAAACAAGAGGTTGCATCCCATCAGTGTGTTAATATTATTCCTTAGAAATATATACCCACAATTTAATTATAAAATTCTCCCTTAATTATATTATACTTCCGAATATTCACGTGATTGGCACTAGTGCTGAAAGCTAATGGAAAATTAAAACACATTTTCCTCGTAGACAAGTTTTTCAAATTGGTATCAAGAAATATTTCAGAGACTACTCAAACAATTCAAATTCAATTTTACAGTAATATTCTTGAGACTATCATTCAGTCTTTGACAAAGTGATTCTTTGAATAATGCAACGTTTATTAATTTATCATTACATACAAGAAAAATTCATCATATTACAATTCCTCAATAACACGTGATAAAAAAATTAAATAATAAGAAATATCCATTAATGAGTTTCTAAAAATTCTCTTGAAATTTTCAATTCCATCTTGATCCATCCCTCATGTTTTCTTTTTTCCCATTTAATATCTAGCCAATTGCAATTAAAACTCCATCAAAACGACTTGAACAGGTTTCGCAATCACACACACAAACTCATACAGATCCAATCACATTGGCAATCTGGTTTCCTTCCTATATCTTAAACATTTTCGCTCACCTCTACATTTCGCTTTACTTTCCATGGCTCATAACCTGCCCAATCGGATATCGCACACATATATATATATATATACATATAGATTCTAATACTTGTCGAAGTGAATTCTTGAGACGTCCAATCGACCCACCTACATATCTACCTTGAACCAACCTCTTGAGGCCCGATAACTATTTCACACAACGATAACTAAACGACGACGACATAAAGATCCTCTGTCGTTTTTGCTGAACATCAACTTCTTGTCACACACCTGCCATGTTGATTAAACCAATCTCATATAAAACCCGGGTATTCTCCTTTCCCTCTGGTCTATATCATGGCCTGCCCTGTTCTCCACCATTTCGTTCAATCATTATTTCCTTCCACAAACAATAAAATAAATTAATCACAAAAATACGCCAGATGGCTTCAGACGACAATTCGCAATTCAATGGTTACTGATTTTTGTTCGAGGTTATATTATTATTAATTCTCAAGCGAACAGTTGAAACAACATTTTGATATTATTCTTCGTAAGCTCATATTTATTGGAGGGAATAATTGAGAGAATTATTATTATTAATGGTTTTGTGAGAAAACTAAATTCAATAATGTGATTTTGAGAAGCAATAGATTGGGAAGTAAAAGGTATATATTTGGGCAATTATTCTTTTGCATTCGCGTTCAATTACTGGCGAAGAGTAGTCGCGCGAATGAGAGTTAAATTTACAATTTGTGAAAAGTACGTTTTATTATTGTATGACATGAGTTGGAACAGAAATTGATTGTGTCATAAGAGTGAAGAGCATGAAATTTGACATAGATTAAGAAATTATCAACTATTTATGCTATTTAAAATTTGCCTGGGAATTAAATCAACAAATAAAAGTGTGGGGACGTGTTTCAGCACATGTTACAAAGAATAAATAAATATTTGAAAGCAGATATTGTCACGAATAAATAAAGTTAATGATTTATATTTCTCTATGTTACTAATTATGCAAAATGAAATACTTTTGGTTTGACAGGTTTAATGAGGAGCTGATTATACAATCGTGAAATGTGATCCTGCGCAATCGGACACTGTTTCAATATTCGTGAAACCATCACAATAATAATAGATCTCCAATATTCTGGTTTAATTATTTTGTTCCAACAATTTGAGATAATTTTTTTAATGTTTTGATGAAGAGAAAATAACTGATCAAAATATGTTCTTTTTTTTTTATTCAAATATTCAAAGTATTTTTGGGTGACATAAAATATGGTACAAACAGATGTCAACAAATCGGTGATGCATGATGAGAGAACAAAAGAGCGAATGAAAAAAAAAAAAAAAGGCGACGATGAGAAATGATTACGATGATGAAGAAAGAGATGAAGTAGAAAATGAAAATGAAGAAAAATGGGAAGAATGTGTCGTCGTGGTGATGATTATTATACGGCAGAAAAATTGGCACACATCCAAATGCTACTGCAAAACTTACGCCAAATTACAAACACCTTTTAGCTAAATTCCTTTATATTTTCTATGTACACATGTATATCTTGACTCGTGAAAATATAGCTCGTCTATATTTTGTTTGTTTATCTTTTTTCTTTCAGATAATTCTTGTACAATTTTACAGTGAATTTACAATGAAATTAATTTTAAACGAACGATAATAAAAGCAAAAGTGTACGAAACAATGTTTTGTTTTTACTGTATATTTGATATTGTTATGTATATTAAATAAAGTTTTGTTTACAGGCAAATGAATTTTTTCTTTTGTTATCTATTTTTTTCTATTCTCACGACACAATTTCGTACATTGAATAATCTTCAAACGATAATAATGAACAAACATACATCAACAATTATTCCATTGTCATGAATTCATCTCGCTACTATTTTATGATTTTTTTTTTTTCCACTGTGTAAAAGCAAAAATAAATATTAATTGTGATGTTTCGATATTATTATACTAATTATAATATGGAAGATAATTTCGATGTTGCAATTCTATATCTCCCAGTGATGGTCTTGATTTCATTATCCATAACAGAAGATAATAGAGGGCTAAAATTGTATTCAATACTTTCATGATAGCACACATCAAAAGAATTTGTAATGGATGATAAAAAGAATTTATATACATCAAATATGGTTTCATGACAATAATTATATTCATCTTCTGATTGTCGCATACGGATTTTTTTTTTTACTGGTAAAAAAGAAGATGAAAAAACCCAAAGTTTGACATGGTATATTCACATTAGATATCGTCGAGTCAACAAAATCCTTGCAGACGTCAGCACAATAATATGTAAAAAAAAATTTCTCTGTGACGATATTCACAATGTGGCGCCGGTTCATATGTATGTACATCCATATACATATACAAAAGTGCAATGGAATAAAATGCGACAGAGATAGGAACAGTTTTGTAATCGATTTTTATTCACTTCTATAGTGACATTCTCCCTGTCCTATTCCCATTTTCATTCCGACATTTATATCCACCACTTTTATTTCATTTCTATCCATATTTATTCATCATTTAGCATATAACTCATCGTATCTCTTTTATTTACTTTATTTTCGGACAATATTTAGGTATATAACCAGTCATATCATTTATTTATTAATCAAAAACAATTCGTTTGTCATTATAAGTCATTATCGTAAACATTAAATATGTATGAACGCATATGAATGCTACGTATTTATTTATAGCCCATCTATTGACCTGTTGTTTCTCGTCCAACTATTCCCACATTTTTAATTTTTTTATTTCCTTTATGTTCTCTACAATCTTCTTCACGATATTTCTACAGATATGTACGTATATTAAAGTATTTTATCTATTAAAAAAAAAGGACGTCAAAAAGTACGAAGCTCTCCGGAGAAATATAACAAAGGCATTGTCATCATTTTCTTTCTTTTATCTTCAATTATATTTTATTCTTCAATGAATCTTTTGCTAGGGTTTAGTACTCCATCATATAGTGATTCTCTCTACTTTTTGATTACCATAAAACTCTCCCAATATTGTATAGTTGAAAAAACGAAAAAATAATATAACGATTTAATTAGTCAGAAGAAAAAAATATGTAAAGAAAAAAACGTTGGAAAAAAAAAAAAAAAGTTTTATGATAGAAAGAACAGAAAGAACGTGAAGTAGAGATGAGAAATATTGTATATATATATATATATATATGTATACATAGAGGGAACGTTTTGTAGACGATAAAAATTTTTAAATATAAAATGAGTGAAAGTGAGAATATTAACAAATCAACGAGAGTAATTGAGCAGCAGTGAATTAATACTGGTGCTGAATAAAGCACACCAAATTCGCGTTGGAAAAAAAAGAAAGAAATAGGAAAAAAAGTCCATTACCTCACAACTTCATTCCATTTACTCTCTCATCTCAAGTGAAAATAAATGCTATATTTTTTATCCTTGATAATTAGAAGTGGACGACGACTTATATAAATTGCCTCATCATAAATATAAATGACAATTTTGCAAATAAGAAATATGAAAATAAATTGTAATATCATGCAAAAAAAAAAATTGGTTGAATGCTATTTATTACTTTTTACCTTTCCCTTTCTTCTCCTTTTTTGCTCTATTTATGGAATAATATCAAACGTGTCATGTTCTCATCATACAACAAAAGACTTGAGATGAATGATATGGCAACTTAGTCGACTACAACAGTGACCCTTCCTACGTACATTCATATATAAATAAATAAATAAATAAATAAATAAATATGTATATATAAATGGTGAGTAGGGAAAAATATATCAACCTCTGAACCAATTGTATCCTTTATCACACAGTGGGGCAAATTCAATATGCTCAGCACCCATTCCATTCAAAAATGTCACATCTTTCTGAAGATTGATTGTGTGTCCGAGTAACACAAATACAAAATTCAGAGGGGATAGTTTATACAAAAAAAAAAAAAAGAAGAAGAAAACAAACAAAAGAAATAGGAAACGATAAATAGGAAATTTAATGATTGAATAAATTGAAAAATGTCCCTGAAGTTCCAAACGTTTGTGGCACAACGAAAATCAGTATTTTTTTATCACTAATTGAAGAACACATTTCAATTAATAATTAGATTCTAATTTCGACTATTTTTATTTGCAATAAAAAGATAAATAAACTCTTGACATTTATATATTTGTTCGATACCGCAGACAGATGTGACAACTGTGTATATTTATGTTTGAACGTGTGTCGAACTAAATTGAAAATATCACAACCCTCCGTTGTGAAAATATTTACTTTGACATAATAGATCAATGATTATATCACTAAACGAAGTTTTATGTTGGACTCACGTTTCACACGTCAAAAAATAAAAGAGGGGAAAGTGAAAAAGTGGAAGAGGGTTGGAATAACAAAAAAACCTACAAGAGAATTCAAATACGTGGGATAATAGTAGTGATGTTGAAAGGCGTTATATGTTGATATTGCATTTACGAGAAATTGTTGAAATATATTCATTTAGAATAGAATTTACTTACCTACTGCTATTCACTGATGTATTGCTCCTGCTGCGTCGTGAAATAATGGAGTCACCACGATTCACAACACCTTTATGTGTGATACTAAATGCACGAAGTCTGTATAAATCATCACCAGCACGTGGATTGTATGCTTTCTCTGGCAAACTGTGGACACGTGGTCTGATATGGTCAGGAACTGAAAAATAGAAAATAATAATGAAGTTAAATTTATTCAGTGAATATGATGAAATAATATAAAAATGAAATGATTTATACTGTCCGGAATTACTCCACAATAACCTATTCAATCAATGAGTAATCTATTCCACCATGTTGAATGTTTGTTATCAAATATTTGACATGTAATTTGGGATGCTAAAAAACTCTCGATACCATATATAGACTGTTTGATTTAATTACCAGGTATTTTTTGAATTACAAATGGAATAATAAATTAAATGTGTTATTTCAATTCGCAGCCGATAATTATTTTTATCACTTCGTTATAAATTTTTGGTATTAAAAGAATATGTAGATTTATTACAATGTCAATTTTACAAACCAATTCTAATAATTCCTTCTACATTATTTCATAGAAATTAATTATAAAAATATAATTACGAATAATTTATTTGTTTAAGTTTCTTTTCATTTTTTTATTCTCTTATTTTTGCGTTTTCTTGTTTTTTTTTCATTTCTTTTTCGTTCAACTAGGGAACAGATTTTCGACATTGCTAACTGCCACCATTTTCCCGTCCAGACTTTCCTCAACTGGTCCAAACATTTGCCCGAGGCTCTTGATCAAGTTTATTCTAGTAATTTGTGATGATGGTGGTTTTAGGTATGCCGCAATTAGCTCAACGTAATTGACCATTTAACAACGACGTTGATAAGTAAAAAATTTTCCATTAAATCTTTTCCAAGAATTTATACATGATTTAAACTTGTAGCAATTATTTGTATAATTATAAACACATGTAATAAATGAATGAAAGAGAGAATCAGTCAGTTTGTTAATTAATTAATGGTAATATTACTTGCATTATCATCATTATAATTATTTTAAATACTATTTTTCACTTTATTATAATAGGATTATTACGTAATACGATGGGGACCTACGCTGAGGGAATTACGTTCCTGATATTTTTTCAGCAAACCCAACTAATATTATATATGTTGGAGCTTCAATCAACTATTCAAAAATTTGTTGGTATATTTCTCAAGCTCACACTGATTTTTTTCTGTAAGTGTATATATTGAATAATTTTGTTCATGGAGAAATTTGTTTATTAACGTATACGATCGCAATGAATAATTTCGTACGATTTAGAGCTAAGAGTATGCAGGTCGTGAAATGCTCACTGAATACCATAAAATCGTTTCTCAAAAATCCAGTATCGTTCACACCGGCTGACATGATATCTCAAAAACTAATGGTCAGATTGAGTTTAACTAATATTCAACAAATTCATGAGAAAGTTCTCCCTAGTGTAAACTATAATAGTATGAATCAATGAGAAATTTCTTTTTTTGAACAAATAAATCCAAATCTAACAAAGTGAAAAAAAAATAATATCATTTATTTTTCCACAAGTAGCTTTGTTTTCTCTAATATGAATTGGTATATTTAATCAATATCACAATTAATACGGCGAACACAGTATAATCTCCCTCATTATAGGAATATTCCATCGAATGTATTATTTCAAAATACCAATAAATTTATTCTAAAAAATTCCAAATAAAAATTTTACCCTCACCGACTCTACATGAAAAATACCCTCTCAATTATTTCAATTGGAAAAGAAGATAAAATAAACTTTAACCGTACGTTTGAACAGTAATTCATCATATATAAAAATAATTGGAATGAACAATCTTAAAATGCCATTTAAATGATCTAAAATAGAGCATTGATGATTAATATCAAACTGACAATACGCCCACATTTACCAAAATTCAATTTGTGATGGCCTATAATGCAATTTACATTTGGTCTACACACATATATATATATATGTATAGCAGTAGAGATAACTGAAAGCTTCACACAGATACATGAAGGACATTCGGGACTACCCTGTTATCCATTCTCATCAGTATTCATGGCATCAAAGTTGCCTCTAGCTGCACGCACTTGATGTTCAGTGATTCGTCCACATCACATATACACAGATACATGCATAAATATATTTCCACCCTCAGTAACACATACACGCAGACACACATTTATCCATATTGCTGTCTGGCTGAATAGTATACATACATAATTGCGGGTCTGAAACTAAAATCCCAAAGTGGGAGGATTTAAAATCTGAATGTGTGCTTAACCGAAGGATTCAAGAATTTAGGAGGGGAAAAAAAAAAATTATGATCAAGTCACGAGTGGCGATAACTCAATCTACTGAGAGCAAGTGAAAGAAAAAGAGAGAGAGAGAGAGAGAGAGATGATGGCAAAGAGGGGATGAAAAGGACGAGAATATAAGTGAGTTTATATCTCATGGGATCAATATTTTGAATGTGGCTTCACAGCCCATGAGGTTGAAAAAAGTTTATCCTTTCATCTCTCTTTTCAATTTCATGTTACATCAAATATATTCTCACATAATTTAACAAACATAAAGAAGAAAATATTCAATCATATTTCCATACACTTGAGACGAAGAATTATTGACATAATATAAATGGAAATGTTTTTATGTATTACTAAAATTAGTGTAACAATTTTTTCGTGGCTTATAAATTGTATTGATGAATTTTGAAACATCCGAACGATTCATGAATAGTATGAGTGTAGCTATTTTCAAGCGTACTGTGAATTAAATGAAATTATTCATCCCTTAAGACTAAATAACAAATATTTTATCGTCCCTATTTATATATCTTGCTACAAAAATGATTATGATTAATAAATAAAAGAATCTAATTGTTTGCCATGTAGTTTATTATTGACAATTGAATGAACTTGATTTCAATAACTATTTCCACTATTTATAAATACATTTCAGATTTGAATTAATTACTACTGAAACATTAATAATAATAGGATTTGATGTCCATATGAATGTTTAATTAGTTCCATTAATTTCGTCCAAGAAATAATTTATATGTATGTATAGTTACAGTGCGGATAATGTGAACGAATGAAAAAGAATTAAATTCCACATGGACTTTCATTAATCATTGATCTTGCTAAAGTGTTAGTAAAAGAGAGAAAAATTCAACTATATACGAACTTGTCATCTTTTCTCATCGCCAATGTGTATGTGAAACAAAAACAATACTCTGGAATTTTCGCGTTCCATTACATAGTAGGATCTGCAGGTAATACACAAAGGAAAAACCGAGAGAAAAAGTAAGATAAAATAAAAGATGGAAAAGAAGAAAACGAAATTCTTTTTCCTATCGGTTATCCCGAGTGCTTTTAAACGTATTTGTCACGAACAAGGAAAAAAGAAAAAGGGAAAAAGAAAAAAAAGAGGAAAAAACTGTAAGAGATATTATTTTTTTATTTCACAAAAACATAAGTTTCACGTTAACATTTTTATTTTCTTGTTTTCTTCAGGATTATTTTCACTATACTTGCTTCAAAATTCCACAGGGATAAAGCACACTGTAATTTTCTATTTTATTATACATCCTGACCTGTATATAACATCATTGCCCACTCTATTGACACACGATATCCCCCAAAAATAACTAAGTTGAAAAAAAAAAAAAAAATAACCAACTTCACCACAAACCTTTATATATAAATATATATTTTTTTCGTGAGTGCAAAAAGGAAATAACTCGTTTATCTACAGTCCCTCGTTGCTACCCTCGCTATTTTCTCGTGCCCCTTGAGGCACTATGTCTCCTCAAAAACCACGTCCAATATATATATATATATATATATATATATATTTATTTGTAGACATACGTTGGAGATTCCTATTGTGATGAACGTAGTTTTTCGCAATCATGAATTTACGCGAAGATATGAATCGATCAGAAGAAAATAAAAAAAAGTCAATGAGAATTGGAGATAACGAAGAAAACAAAATGATTAATAAATCAGTGAACCACGTTTAATTGTGTAAATATTTAGAAATTGTGTTATCAAATAAACTCCTCTTGATACACCCACAAAATTACAATTCTGTGTGGAAAAAATTGTACCATGAAAAAGAAGGGAAAAAAAAATTACTATCTTCACTCTGTACTCCTCTGCATTCGATCACTTCAACAACCAAACTATTATTCACGTCACATTTACCATTAATGAATGTCAAACCACGTCATAATTTTACATAACCAACTCCCATACACAGATGAATAAAAAAAAGAAGACATTATAGTTATTGATTTTATATGGAGAAATAATAGGATGGTTACATGACTCTCTACTGCACAATGTCAGATTATTTGCAAATGTATGAACACATATTCATGTGTACACGTACAACAGGCGCCCCTATACTAAATCCCTCTCTTGTGGTGGCATCTGTTCAGATATGAAGCTTCTGCACGTCAAGTGCAATATTGTTCAAGTGGAATGTATGAAATTTATGAGATATCTATTGCGACCAATAAAATTCAATACCGCAACGTGAAGTGGAATTTACAATTTGGACATTCATATAATTGCTGTATCCCCCATTTTCTTCATTTAAATTCTAATTAATCTGCAGGAATGTATGAAAAACATGATAATGAATTTGTTAATCAATAGACGAGCTATTAATCATATTCCATCTATTCATAAATAAAATTTTGTCTAACCAATAGTTCTTTAGTTTCAACAAATCGTTGTATAACAATTTCATATTATATACATCAAATGTTGAACAAATTTATTAGTATTTGATTAATGAATATTTGCATTTAATTCACAGTTTACTCAAAGACATAGTGATTTTTTAAACAAACTGTTTATCGAGGACAAACAACGAGATACACTGATGAAATATAATGTGTTTGTCAATATTTAGAAATTGCCATTAACTATCAGTGAATATCTCCAAATGAATTTTGATAAATATATATAAATTTATATTTAATAAATCCTTCCCTCAGTGCATGAATAAATAAATAATTCATATAATTTCTATCTACGAAGGTAAAGACACAAATATTTCTAAATTGTCAGTGTGATATTCATTTGAGTATGTTTTATAAATATAAAATAGTATTTATTCATTGCTGGAAGAAAAACTTTCTCATTTTCATGTGATGTCTAATTGCAGGCTTTTCAATTGTAATAAATATATAATACCTGGTAATTCCAAAAAATTTGATGTCCTGCGTTGACGACCACGTGGATGTGCATTAAAATTCAACGGTCCAATATCCTCATTACTGACATTAGAAACACCTGACGCTTGACTGTCACGTGAACCACGTCTGGATGCGAGATATGCTGCAACAATATATATCTAAATTAAAATATATAACTTTTGTTAAATATAAAAATATGTGCACGTGTGTGACATTTGTACAGGAATCATTTAATTAATTATGCAATTGATTAATTAATTATAATCCAAACATTGAACAGGATCAAAGGTGCGGATTTGATACGTCTGATGAATTGCGTGGGTATATAACTAGTGGTTTGATCGTGATATAACAAACCTATACACTACTAGATATTGCGAATCCGATATTTTCATCTGATTATCATCGACTAATGGACTATGGAACCTGAGAGTACTTCTATTATATATGATTTGTTTCATTGGAGAATAACATCTGTTTCTAGTCAGATTGTCCAATAATTTTGCTTTATACTTCATCATATTTTTGTATATGAAAAGGAAACAAATAAATATTTTTGTTTCTGTTTGGAAATTTGATCAGTTCATTCAATTTGTAGCTGGCACAGTATGATAGAGATGATTATAATGTTTTTGTTAAAACTGTTGCTAAGAAAATGTGTGAATATTCTGAATATTTAGTTGAATCTAAATTCGTTCACTTTCATGTGTGGATTGAAGTGAAATTGTTTAACTAATTATTCGAGCATATTAACTAGTTGAGTTACAAAAATATTATTTCTATCAAGAAACTATTTTTCCGTATTAGAAATTAACCAAATGAAGTGTATATAGAATCCGGAGAAAAAATGAACGATTTAACTGAAGCTGAATGCGAAATGTTGTCTCAAAAACTTTATATCTAATCCACTCGATGAGTTTCATTATTGAAAGCCTATTAAATCCATCACACCGATAAACTTCGACATCATAAAAATATTTAATCAAATCCAATGTCATTAAATCATTTAACGATACATTACTTTATTTTTTTTTCTCGCCAGTATAAATTTTCGAATCCCGGGACATAACTATCGGTTGTATCATTCCACTCGAGTGCTTTTCTACACCCCGCAGCATTCAGTGAATTGGAAAATGTTCCCGATAACAATTTTGCCGACGGTTGGCGTTTAAAGTGCCAGAAATAGAAGCAAATAAAATTGGAAAAAAACGAGAAGAAAAATACGAATAAAAATGAAATAAAATAGGTATCAGTAACGACTGAGTAGAATCTCGTTATTGGCTTTACACTGATTCCCTAACTATCCGCCTTTTGTATATCTGAATATACAGTACATGGTATGAATAGAAAATGAAGCCAAAGGATCTGGAGTTTAGGGTTGCATTGATAGAATTATCGTTACAAGTCCAATTATCGATCTCCGCTTTGATTGAATGAATGGAAAATAAAATCTCCTGAATATAAATTGAATTGCAGTAATACAGTTACCTAATCCACCTTTCATTGAACCCCGTCTTCTGGGACTTGATAAAATGGTAACTTCAGTCTCAATCTCATCAACAGCAGCTGTCGTAGCTGTTGCTGATGTAGCATCCAATTCCGTAAGATCGCTGGTGGATCGTCGTGAAACGGTTTTAGCACTTGACCTCATGTACGTTTTCTCTAATACCTCATTCAAACATCCATGACTTCTATTCAAGTGAAGACTACCAAGTCTTTCTCTCATTCTCTGAGGACTATCATGTGAATCCTGTCTTTTAGAAGACTTGGATGACTCACCAGTACCACTACTTCCAACACTTTTATGATACAGTTCGTTGGTCTCTTGATTTATGCATGTTTCAAATACATCACCATCTGCTGTACGTGGACTTGGACTACGTGATGAAGCAGTAATAATAGTAGTCGGAGAATTATTAGGTCCAAGATTGAAGCTTGAATTACGTCGTGCACGTTCATCAGTTTTTACAGGACTTTTGTGATGTTGATTAAAACTATGCATTGAACTGCAAGTTGTTGGTGATTTTTTAGATCGAATAAACGGTCCTGTTGGTCCAATCGGACATGGTGAAACTGGACTTTTAGGTGGATAGCTCAATGTCTTTCCAAATTGCTTGCGTGGATTGCAAAATTGAAACATTGGTGATTTATTTTCTGGTGCGCTGCGTGGAGTTTTAATACCTGATGATGATGATTGTTGACTGTAAAAACTTCCACTTCTACCAATATTACTTGCTGCAGTTGCATTACTATTATCATGCAGTGAACTGCCACGTGATCCGGAATTATTTGAATCCATTCTACCAAAATCATCATAATCAAAATTGGCATTTGGCGTTTCGGGATAATATTCTGGTGGGAATTCAAACACACGCGGTGTACTCGGTGATTTACAATTGATATTTTTCAATGTACCAGTTGGATTAGGAGTACGTGGACCTATACCAGGAATTATTGATGCTGATGTTGGTAATTGTGGTAATTGACGTGGGCTCCTTGGTGATTTGGGATTGATATAAGTACCCGGACTATTCATCGCCATTTTTTATTATTCCAATTGATTTGTTTCCTCTTGTCAATTTAATTATTTGTAAATATCATTAAATTGAATCATTCACATTTGTTTGTCTTCATAATTTTCTGAATGTCTCCAGTGACAGAAATCTTCACAACACTTTGATATTTATTTTAATCAATGCTCGATAAAAATAATCAATCATTGTCACATATCCAAACTCATTTTGTCCGATTCAATTGAATCGGCTTTAGCTTTATCCCATTGACCAGGGTATTTTTTCCTGGACAATTGTTATATATATGTATTGATATATATAGATATGTTTGCGTTGGGGATATATATCTACGCAGTTGACATTGTTTACCAACGAGTTTTCAATCAATAGCAAATTGCGAATATCACGTGAGTTATTCAATAGTGTCCTTCATATAACGATATAAAAAGAGAAAAAGATTGTCACGCGTATGAAAAATAATTTACTGTATAAAATTTTCAAGCGTATAATTACAGGTAGACAGGGGAATAAATGAGGTTTAGTCGTGTGTATATACAATAATAATGTGTACAGTATTAAAAATGAAAATTACTGTTTGATATACATTCAAGAGCCAAATTAATTGTACAAATGATATAAAACAGTTTTTAATTGGCATCTCATCTTTTTTTCTCCTCAACTTATTCGTCTCGTGTTCTTTTAATTTAGAACTAAATCAGTCGCGTGTCGAGAGCAGCTTTTCTATGTTCAACGGTAGTATTTTATCAAGTATAGATCAATTATGTCAAGTGAAAAGCGTGAGAAACTAAAATAATTCTAATGCTCACAAGTATTCCAATGAAAGAGAAAAAATTACTATAGAATTTTTTCTTCAGTCATTGTAAATAATCTGGATACAAATGAATCAGCTTGAAAGAATAGAACGAAGGACAATTGCAATCCATGCAGTTATTTGGATGGTGAAATAATAAGAAAAGAAGTTTCGTTCCAGGTTTTGTTAAGATGGAAAAATAATAGAAAAATAGATAAATGGAATTTGTCTACATGATTGTGTGTAAGTTACCAAATTGATAATTGGAACCTATGATTGAATAGAAGATTCAACAGTTACACAACCAACGGACTCCAATGATAAATCAAAAAATATAAAAATACAGACAATGAATGAACTGCTCCTAACGTATGTTCACCAAAAACTAATAAATTCAAATTATCAATAATAAAAAACAAAATATAATAAACAACTTCACCTCGTGGCGTTAACCTGTTGATTTTCTGTTATCAATTGACTACACAAATGAGAATCAATTAAAATTATATCAATAATCGATTTGATAACTTACACATTTGCAATTAAAAATTAATGGCTCAATATGAAAAATGAATGTAACAATTGAAATAATGTTCAAGAATTTCAATTGAATAAATGATAACAAGTCAATACAGTTGATAGTGAATGAAGAGCACAACACACACTGTCACTCCCACGATGCTCGGCACGCTACTGAGGGTTGAAAACCACCCTGCAGCCCTCACTTTGAGCTTCGAATTGGACCTGGAGTTTGCCCAGTGCGACTGTTTGTCCTTTATTTTCCTACCCCTTGCATCTCTATCTGTTTATTCCCCTACCACACCAACTCTAATTCTTATTCCCACGCATGTTCTTTCTTTTTATTTGTTTACTACTCAATGCAGATTCATTTTGTTGCTTGTATTCGTTAATATTTATTTATTTATTCATTTAGATATTTTATGGGAATTGTTTCCACATTTAATTATGTTTTGAGTTGAAGAGGTGCGTGGGATACTTGTGGTTATAATTAATGTTATACATCTTATCTGAAGTGAAATTGCCAAGTTCTGCAAGGGAATTAAGTGCACTTGATGCTGTTACAACTTGGTGTAAAGTTGATCCGAACTATTCATGTTTAAGAAACTTGGAATTTAATTGAATTTCACCAAATCACGATGAATTGAAGTCAAATTCATGGATGAGTTAATTAATAAGTGTGTAATGGAAATAGAAAAAAAAAAAATCATTGATGTATTGAGATTTGTTGTTTTATTTTTAGATACCAAGTTGTAGATTAACGGGATTTTAATAGAGAACGAATAAAAAGTTCTAAAATAAATTGGTATATCTTAGTCGATTCCTCAAATTTTTAATATAACATTCCAAATAAATATTCCCAAGATTTTGTTTCGAAATGTCAACGTGATGTTCGTCTTTGATTGAAATGTATATGTATAAATATTCATTTATTAATTGTTGTAGGGATTTAATCTCGAAGAATATACTACGATTGCCATCAGTTTCACTCTTTCATTTGTGGTGTTGCAATTCAAAAGTTTTATTTATTGCTCTGATCAAAGTTTTCATGATAAATTTATTCAACACCTTTTACACTGTTACATGTGAGAATAAAAAATAGTATTTATCAAAACTTTTGAAGGTTTATGAATAAAGTTATTTCACTTTCATTCGTTGAGAAATCATTGTTATAAAGTATCACATACATTATAGAAATAATTAAAGATAGAAAGAAATAGTGTAAAATTTTTTCATACTTTTCTTCATTGTTATTTTAATGATTATCATTCAAGCATTGGCAGAATTATTTTGCGCTTGCGCAAATATCTATTTGAGTGAAACAACTGTAAATTCTCGTGGTAAAATAAAAATCAGAAATAATTGTTTGTTGAGCGATCTGAATTTCAGGTATATAAATAAACATGACTTGGTTTCATAATCAATGCACATTCTGCAGTTCTGATAACTGAATCTCTTTGAGTAAGTAATAAATAGCAATAATTAGAATACAGCTGTAACTCCTACGACAATTTTATCTTCATCAGTGTTCGCAAAACTTGAGAACTACTAAACCGATTTCGATAAAACTGTCACAGTGTTCAGGAGATTATTTTTTTAGGATGGACATAAGTCATTTGTGTTTCATTGTGTTGTCGTGAATGGAAGCAGAAATAAAGATAACAATCTGGATCAGATCTAAACACTTCTTTCCACATATAATATTTCAATTCTCATATTCATATGATTTTTATCATTATCATAAGAATATGTACAGTTAAATCATATCTAAATGGCAAAACATCATTGCGGAAATTCACAATTCCTAAATAATCACCAATCACAATTGCAGTGTTGGATTTATTCTTATCACAGTTGATCTTGTCCTGTTGGCCATTATTTCCTAAATCCAAATTTGTGCGATTGAAAAACAACAGTTGAAACTCAAAAGCATTATAAGCTGTATCATGTGCAGTATTTTATCATGGGTGTACTAATTTTCGACGGGCTCATGGTATTTCCAACTTTATTTATAGACGATGATCAATATATGTATGGTAAAAGTTAACTTGCGCTTGACAATATTTACTTCACAATATTTAATTCACTTGTATATCTTAAAATATAACGCATAAAAAAAAATCACATCATAAAAACTGTGTAAACGTTCTGGGAGTCAATAGATACTCTCAATTTCTCCGAATTTCTTGCAATATAATATAAAAAAAAAAACAATCAATGATAACAGTAATGATCATGTGTCCTATTGACAACAAACAAGTTAGGTTCCACCATTATCAATGGATATCAACTGCGAATTCAGCATAATTATCTGAAACTGAGTTAAATTTTCCCAATCAAGAGAAAATAAATAAAAAAATTAATAATGTTGATGAAAAATTTTTTTTATCAATTATATATGTATTCAAGTGCTTCCTTTTTGTATATAGCAATTCGTACATATCTGTAGAAATTGTTATTGAAGAAAACAAAATTAATAAATGATCAGTATACATATGTATCCGTATTTCTGGTGAAAATAATTACCAACATATTTCATTTATCAACAACAAACATTTAAAGGTGCTGATAAAACAGTCTGGCGCTCACACCCACAAAGAGAGGGCCAAGTAGGAATTGCGTCACTATGCATACGATACCACAACCAGTACACATTTAGTTGTCATGTAGTGAATGTTTGGTTTCCCAGAGCTTGAATCAAATTGAAGATCCAATGATAAAATTAAATTGAATGCCTCACCAATTTTTTGACAAGGGTCACAAGCGATTAGATAAATATGTACGACGCAGTATTTGCCTTGATAATATTGTAGATGAGTCAGTGAATAGAAACTATATCATTAGTAATTGTGACGTGCACGTGAACATTTCCCAGTAGGGAAATCCATATCTTGGTATTGAAATCGTGGAAAAATTGAAACAACCAAAATAACAAAAAGTTTATAAATTGTGACTTAAATTTGGAATAATTTCAACACCAATATGTTGTCAAATGAAATAGAAATTTTTGAAATACAATTGGATAATCCAACAGCAACTTATACACCAGGAGATATAATAATAGGAAAATTAATTATTGAATTGAATAGTAAAAAAAGTCTCAGAGGTATTTATGGAAATTTATCTTTCAATTGTTACTTTATTTTATTCTTATATTTATTGTCGATATTATCTTGAGTTGACTACTTTATTTTGCATCTATTCTCATTTTTTTAATGCTAACAATAATTTGGGAACTTGTTGGATTTATTGAGGTTATACACTAGAATTATGTTCACAAGGTAATCGGGTTTTTCGTTGTCTCTCTGGTTTTCGTTGTGGACAAACTCATTTTGCCGCATTTAAATATGATGTAATGTTGTGAAAGCCGTACTGTGTGCGCAGATTCATAAAATTTTTAGCGCGAAAATTTGAAATGAACTCAAAGTTAATCCATTAATATTCGAACACAAATGTTTATTTTTAATTGACTTTTAGAATTTGTTCATATATTTTATTTACTATAATAATAGCCACCTATATTATATGCCTCATATATACGAAAATGAGGCAAATTAGAAAACTTCTTTAACTCCACCAAATAACATTGTATGACTTCAAATATATTTGCATTATTGCATTTATATTTATAAATCGCAAATCCCGTACTTAGGACGCCTCATTTGTGCCTGTGTTGGACCAACATTGAACGTTGGACACCTATAGAAATTTCTACATGGGTAATATTAGATTTTTCCCCCAAGTATGGTGCAAAGACTCAATGGATTAATGAACAACGGAGGTTAGTTATCATCAAACGGAATTTAGTTAAGAGAACCAAGACACAAAAAAAACAAATAAACAAAAGCTTTCCCTGCACTGAATAATTGTTATTCCTTCTCTGGTGATGATAAAAAAATATATTAATTGATTGTCATCCAGGAACCTCTCCAGTCCATCAATTCATAATCTAATTCATATTTAATCCCATAATTGTATTCTATGGGAAATTAATCATTAATTATTTTCAGCACTAAAATTGAGATTCAACGGTCAGTGCAAAGTTGACTGGAGTGAATCCCGAGGTACTGGATCAGATTCAGAAACAGATTATTATAATGGAACTGAGAATTACTTTCGAACTGATATATGTCTACTTGGAAGTGCTGGTAAAAATACTAATATTTTTCATCAATTCCTGCTGTTAAATCTATAAATTTAAATATGTCTATTGAACATTTTTAGATGGTGACACTTTTGAAATGGAACCTGGTCGTTACGTCTATCCATTCTCGTATAATTTACCTCGTGATATTCCAAGCAGTTATGAGCATCGTATTGGAAAAATACGTTACAGCATCGAAGGAATATTCGATCGTGCCTGGAGACTTGATAACAGGGTATCAAAAATTATAAGAATTGGAGCGCCATTGGAATGGGAATTACTTGAGGATCATGACGAGGTAATGAAATAGTTTGAAATAGTAGAATATAGAGTTCTAATTCATTCTTATACTCTTCGTAAATAAAAAATATAAATATACATGTTTTTTGTTCAAAGAGTGGCATTGATGATGAAGTCGTGAAAAGTTTTTATTGCTGCCTTTTACCATGCATCAATGTGGGAAAGATGTTGATGAAAATTCGAATTCCAAACACGGTTTTTGAATGTGGTGAACGCATTGAAGCAAAAATAGTTATCATGAACAAGTCCCCCACTGTTAACGTGACGAAATTGAAACTCAAACTCGAAGAAGTAAAATCATGAATAATAAAAATATCTGTCTCGATCAATAATCATCAAATCACATTAAACTGAACGATATCAATACTTTCTAGAAATTGGATTTCCATTCACAATCACCAAAGGCAACAAAGAGTGAAATTAAAATAATACAAAAAGTAAAAGAATTGGGCCCATTTTCAAAAAATAATGAGATTAAACTTAGTCTTCGAGTGCCTGAATTGCCATTTTCATTTTTCAAACACTGCAAACTCATTGACATAAATTATCGCCTGCACATAAGCGTACATTTTTCCGGCTGGTGAATATAACATTTCAATATTTTTTAGATCAATCGAAAACACTAATTAATTCATTTTTTAATTTTGATCTTCTCTTAAAATTCAAGTCATTGTGCAACCAAAAAAATTTACAATATTGTCATTGGATCAAGATCGCCAGTATCGTCGATGGCACATTATCAACTATCTGCTTTACCAATGGTGAATTATTCAACACCATCAGCACCACGAGTTCCAATTAACGAGAATTCAACTGCCACTGAATCATTCCCTATGACTCTAGTTAGACCTCATAGTCCACTTTATTCACCACCAGTATTCCCAGATAAAGCTGTATGTCCATATCCACCGGAAAATATTCATGAACCACCACTAGATAATGGATTCATTCATCCCTGGCCCTCATCGAACCAAAACAACTGGGACGAAGGTAAAAAAAAAAAACTTTTAATCAATTATTTCTCTTGTTAAACTGATAGAAATAATAATTGAATCCTATTTTGTTTCAGCTCCACCACCACATTATAGCATCGCGATGGCTAATAACCAAAAAAAAAATCTAGTCAGAAATCATTCAATGAAAGAATGATTTTACATTTAATGTTATCGTCAAACACATCTGGGTTCTGAAAATAAGTTTTTATACTGACGTACGATGTATGATTGTTATTGTTGCTGTTAATTGATGTTAATTCTGTTTTACTTGAGTATAAAACAAGTCCGTAACAAATCTCTCAATTTAATTATTTATTTGACAATAAAACTATTATTTCATGGAAAAACAGAACAACTTCTCTTGAAACTGATCAATATGTTCAAACCTAAAAATTTTTCTTGATAAAATAGAAAGAATTCTAATTATCATTTGCTTCGATAACAACAGATTATGAGTTAAGTTGCATTAGTATCATTGAAAAATAGGTTGGATATAAATAGAAAAACTTGTATAGGTTGAACCCTGGATATTTTAAAGAAAACGAATTATTACAAATCAACATCCCATCGTGCTGATAAAACAGTTTAGCGCTTGCGCATACCAAGAACAACGTCAAGTAGAAATTGCGATACATAAATTCCAACAATCAGTATCAGTATATTAAAATGGCTCAGTAAGCATCTGCTAAAGCCAAATTGAAGGTCACAAAGCAATTCATTGATAAGAATTCACTGATAAAGGTCGAGATATTAGATAATTCGAAAGTCAATTGCACTCGCAGTGACATAAAAATATATTACCGTTAAATTAGCGAATGCGAAAAATATAATGCCACATAACAATAAAAGAGAAATTTGTTTCTGAATCTACACGTACATACATTCGAAACTGTGACGTATATGGAAACATTTTTTGGTCGCCAATTTAAACTGTCTGAATGTGAATTGTGGAGAAATTTAAACAAAGTTGAATAGAGTGCAGCGCGCAATACTTTCTTATTTGAATTGTCAACATAATTTTATAATGAACATAATGTCGAATGGAATTGTCACTTTCGAAATACAATTGGATAATCCAACAGCAAATTATTCACCAGGAGAAATAATATCGGGAAAATTGATTATCGAATTAAATCGTAGAAAAAGTCTCAGAGGTATTTATAATAGTTTATACTCTAATTATAATTAATTCGTTATCATTATTAATCCGTTTTACTTTCTCTGACATTTTTTTCAGATTCTCGCGGGTCAATTTATCTATTGTTCTACCCATTTTTTTATTGATAAAAGTAATTCACCTACAATGTATTAACATTCATTGATAGTTGAGGTTATACACTGAAATTATACACACCTAAAAGTCGTTTTATTTTCTCTCTAGTCTCCAACAGTCACCAACTCATTTTTTGCTACATTCAAATATTTCGTGACATTTCAATATGGTAAAACATTTTTTACACATGTGGAGGCTCATGAGTTTTTCGCGCCAACATTTGAAATGCAAAATAATTTTAATAATATAAGAAAGTGCATGAACAAATTATATATCTACTAATATCTCACGAATACATTAGGTAATGCCCGAGTTTATATTCATTACCAAATGGATCAATGAATAAATGAGGTCAGTTTATTATCTATCAATATTAGATAGAAAAAAATCAGATGTAGAAGAAAAACGTTTTTTACGACTCTGAATAATTATTTCATTTTTGTTTATGGAAAAAAATTAATCGTCCATGTAGAAATTCCTATATCTTGTTCACCAATAATTCTATCCAAATTCAAACCCAATATTCGCATAGATAAATTAATTATTAATTAATTATTACTTATTTCTAGCGCTAAAATTAAGATTCAAAGGTGAATGCCAAGTTCATTGGACTGAACGTCGAGGTAGTGGATCAAATAGAAAAACCCATCATTACAATGGAGTTGAAAATTACTTTCGCACCGATGTATGTGTATTTGGGAATGCCGGTAATAATATAGATCAGTTTTAAAAATAAAGAATTCTAATCTCAAATATCAATTAAACTGTACATACAATATAGATGTACGTTGCAAATTATTTTAGATGGTAACGCTATTGAAATGGAACCTGGCCACCATGCTTATCCATTCTCTTACAATTTGCCTCGAAATATACCAAGCAGTTTTGAGCATCATATTGGAAATGTTCGTTACAACATCAAAGCAATCTTCGATCGTCCGTGGAAATTTGATCATACAACATCGAAGTTTATTACAATCGAGACGCCATTGGAATGGGAACCATCTGATCATCATGGCCAAGTGATAAAATTATTCAATACTACTGAACTAAAAGTCCCAACGAATGTTTTCATACTTCGAAAATACACAGACAAATATTTTCCTTCAAACAGATTGGGATTGATGAAGAAATTGAGAAAACTTTCCGTGGATGCCTTCTACCATGCATTAATATGGGGAATATGTCATTGAGATTTCGAATACCAACCACTATTTTTGAATGCGGTGACAGCATTGAAGCCACAATAAATATAAACAATAGATCCGACGGCGTCGACGTGACAAAAATTAGAATGAAACTCGAACAAGTAAGAACATAAATAATGACAAATATTTATTTTAATAAATAACTATTAAATCATCGTGTTACAAATAATATTAATTATCTTCAGAAACTTAATTTTCATGCACAAACACCGTCGAAAGTAAAACGTGAAATAACTGAAGTACAAAAAGCAAAAGAATCAGGTCCATTCTCAAAAAATACCGAAGTTAAAATTGGTCTTCAAGTTCCTGCATTACCATTTTCATCTTTCAAATACTGCAATCTTATCAATGTAAATTATGGTTTGCGCATTGAAGTGCATGTGTCTGGCTGGTAAATATAACATTTTAATGTTCTCTTGAATCAATTGAAGATACCAATTGATGGATTTCATCTCAATTGTTTATCCTCTCTGAATTACAGTCATTGCTCAACTGGGAGAGTTTATGACGTTCTTATTGGATCAAAATCATCATTGGTGTCTCATCAACAATCATTTTCTCCACCAATTGCACATTATTTAACACCATCAGCTCCACAATCAGCACCTGAACCAAATTCTTTTTCTCCTTATCCAATGCAACCACCAATGGTACAATACAATTTCCCAACACCGAATGAAAATTCTTCTGGTATATCACCACAAGTTCCCGTACCAATTCCGGCGAATAATCCACCTTATCCACCATCAATGTTTCCCGTTGCAGGTGGATTTCCATATCCACCAGAAAATATTCATCGACCACCCAATATTGGATTTGTTTGTCCTCGTCCAACACCACGTGACAACTCAAATGAACGTAAGAAGCATAATTCATTGTAATTAATTATTCGCTCGCTAAATTTTTCTAGAGGTAATAATAAAATTTATCTTTCTTTCCTAGCTCCACCACCGTCTTATGACTCTATAATGGCTAGCGGTCAAAAAAGTTCTTATAATTAACAGAGTGGAGAAATAACTTCGGGCTTAATGTAATTTTTAAACATAAGCAATGTGAGTTCATGTTTCATGTTCTATACAATATTTGTTTTCCTTTATTTTCCAGGTACCGACTCATTCCTTGCATAATGTTTATAACGCTTCGCAGATACATATATGAATGTATATATATTTTTTATAATGGAATAATCATTGCGATAAAATAAAATTCGATAGTTTTTTTTCTTCGCTTTTGTTTCTATGTCTACGCATTTTATTTCTGTATAGATGGTTCCGTATATTCTACAAAATTACAGATTCGTGGCGAAAATTGTCACAATCCAAAGTATTTGTCATCAATCATTGACATATCAATCAGATGATAATTTTGTGCTCTTGGTAATTTTCACATTCCTCCATTGATTTTAATGTCGAAAAGGAATAGAAATAAATTCAAATATACATAATATAAACGCTTGAAGTAAAACAAAAAAATGTGAAAAATGATTGGACATGGGAGAAATGTGTGAAAATATTCCCCATAACGTCGTGTAATGAGCGTAGAGAAAAACTGGTAAAAATCATTCGCCAATAGATTTTTCCATATCACACACAATTTTCATACAAGGACGTGAGGAATGATAATATTGGTGTTATATAATAATAATTTCACTAAATAACAATACCATATATAGTGCAATAATAACTTTACATTTTATTCTTTCTTTTTTTTCGTTCTTCAAATTATTAATCTCGATAAACAATTCCACGATAGTTTACAGTACAGAGAATGATGGCCGTTACGTGAATGCTTTGCTATTGTTAACTTATAATACTGCGAGGAGAACTGAAAAATAGAAACTAAAAATCAACTAGAAAATACATAACTGAGAATGAAATTTAGCAAGACCGAATTTCGTGTTGAATGGTGAACAATTTGCGTCCGTTAATTGCAGATAGCTAAATTCATTTAGTTTTCTAAACTGTTTTATCGTGTTTATAATTAGATTATTTTTTTATCTTTCCTTACATGTTCCTGAAAATTAACTTCCACTATTTTTACATTTTAATTTATTCAAATGACATCGGCCTCAACGCTCAAGAGTATGATAAAGGATAGTGTGCGCATTGGCATTATAAAATTTGTTTTCTCTGCATTTAGCTAATTCATGTTACAGTATTTATTATTGTTTATTTCAACGGGCTCAGGAAAAACAACCTTATTATTTCTTTTTTTTTTCTTTTTCTTCATATTTCAATATATTATTATCATAAATAAATTTGGTCTATCGGTAATAATGTAAATACGCCTGTTAAACACTGGCAGTATTTGGTTAGGGCGAATTTAATTCAGTTATTACCAGAAGTGCTTTTTCTTTCTTTCTCCTTTGTTTTTTAAACTCTATTATAAATATATCTATACATATTTATATGTGAAAATGCGTGTTGAACAGTTGAAACTATTTAATCGGCGCTTCGTCAATGTATAATATTTCCGAAAAACTATTAAAAAATGAAGAATGAAAACGGCAAAAAAAAATAACCGATAGAATAAAAAAATATAATAGCTAAAAAAAAAAACACTTCTAGCACATATCTATTAAATAATAAAAAAAAGAAAAAATGGTCGGATCCCTAATGATTGAGGGTGGGGCCTTTGGCAGAAGTCTATTGACATTTATTCGTCATTGTGAAAATAGACGTTGAGTAAATATGTGTACATATATATACTGCGATAAAAAAAAAGAAAGACAAGACAATGAAATAATTATAAAAAGTCTAAATTAAGTAGGGGAAAAAAAGTTTTTTTGTTTTTTCGATGAGAAATTGAGTTATTTTTTTTTTATCATTATTAATTTCCTCTGCTTTATATACTGAGTCATTAAAGGCCCCGGTCAGCCGTTCATATAAAACTATGAGATGACCTGCTTATCAATATTAATATTATTATTATTTTATTTATTAATTCATTTATTTTTTTTTCTTTTTGTATTCAATTTGCAGCACTTTTTCCTTAATAAAAAATATAATTGGTGCAATGGTTTTGTTTATCTTCATTTTTTTTATCTGATAAATGTCTTTGTGTTTGTTTTTTCCTTTGTATTAATCAAATTGCCATTAGGTTCAATATCAACGATAATAATAATTGAATAATAATTCAATAATAATTCTTTTTATATTTCGAACTTTGAAATTGAATTTGTCATTTATAAATTTTTCCGATTGTGAAATGAATTTTTGTTTATTTTTATCCTCTTTTTTCTCAACACTTATTTGTGGTGTAATCATTATATCTGCAAGCGTTGATTCGAATGATGAACCCATCGGTAATTCTTATTACTCACATTTGTATATTATTCAATAGTGTAATGTAGATATATATATATGTGTGTGTACTATGTATGTTACATATGTCTATTTGTGTAACTGTATTTCGCGATTTATTTTTATCAATTCTTAATTTATCGAATCCACTTTTTCTTTCATTTAATGTTAATTCTCTTATATATTCTTTTTTTTTTCCCCCTTCACGTTCATTTCTCATTCATCTATTTAATTATTCATCTATTTTTCCCTTCATTTTCAGTCTGCATTCCTGTAACACCTGCAATATCTCGCAAATAAAAATGAATCGAAAAAAAAAGAAATAAAAAAAAAATGCCGTATGCACTTTCACATTGAAAAATCACAATTGAAGTGACTTATATTTCTTGCGATTATTTCGTTTGTCTATTATACCATAACTAAATTAAACATCGTAAAAGGTGAACACCCATTCATTTTTATTTACTCCTCTGTTTCATTTATTTACTTATTTATCGTTCGTTTTTTCCTTTTTTTTTTTTTTCTCTTTTCTTTATTTCTTTCTTTCTTTCCTTCATCATGTTCGATCCCGAATTTTTTTTATGTAACTTTAACCCTCTCGTTTAATTGCACCAGGCGCTTCAGCCAATCCTTTAACTTTCAATCGATCTGCAGTTTTTAAAAACGCTGGTAATTGATCTTGCGATACATTAACTTCACCTGCATACATGAATTCTAAAATAGCTTGCAAATGATTGTAGGCTACGTCTTTCAAAATAATAATTGGATGCTTGGACGGATTTTCCTGAAAAACAAAAGTTAAAGAACCGAAAATCAAACAAAACGGAAAAAAAAACACAATCATGTTTAAATTCGTTCTCTTAAAAAAGGAATAATTTGTTCTTAAGTTTCTTCATTTCTTACTTTATCACATACCTCAAGTAATGATTTGAAATATGGACTACAGGCAGATAGTACCATTTTATGAGCTTTGCACGTTTGTCCATCGCAGGCCAATGTCACATCAGTAAAACTTTTTTCATCACGCAAATGTTTAAATGATGATACCATATTTGATTGGAAGTCATTCCATTTAAGGAAGAATTGCTGTTGTTCACCAGCCATTTTTTAAATCTTATCTCTTTTATTATTATCAAATTTATTTATATATATATATATGGATATGTATATATATATATATATATATATATATATATATATATATATATAATATTATGAATTTATTTTTCAATTGATTAGTAATAGAAGTAAATTGTTCCTTTCAATCGACACAATGTGTTCTGATGTATAGAATTCAATGAGTTTTATTGATATCTCAGTAAATAGAAATTCCGTATGCACGTGAAACTGTAATGAAATTAGTAAGAATTAATCATCGTTCCATTTATCGCTTTCATAACTACAATATAATTTCGTCATAAATCATTATGATTATCATCATTAGCATTTTATTTAAACCATAAAATGAATGAATGCTTACGTTGCCAAACAAAGTTAAATAAAGAGTAAAAATAACGTAAATATTTGACACCAGCTGATGCAATAGAAATTCAATTGCTTGTTTCTTTTTATTTTTTTTTTTTTTTAGGTTAAACACGGTTTAAATAGGAAAAATGTAAATAACACGTCGACGAATAAAATCGATAAATACCATTAATTCAATATTAACTAAATAATATATAATGCAGTATATTATGAATAAAACAATAATGTATGTTTATATTGTTTGACAATGGTTGGTAGAGAGCGTTTTAATATGTATTGTTAATTATAAAATGACAACATTATACGCGTGCGTCTGTTACCGTGTTATTTCAGTTCTACGTAATATACACGATACATTAGTCCCAAAAAATAAGACCCCAAGTGTGGAAGTTGGAGTCTTATCATGAGGAAAATTTGCCGCGCTGTATATCGAAATAAATAAAATATTACGAATATAAATGAATATTGAAATGGAATGATAATTGTAACTTACATTATGGTGTTGCAGATGAAATTGTTTCAATGAATCGATTGATTAATAAGCAATTAAAATATGCCGGAAATATTATTGGTTCACTTATTGTGTGTGAATATATGTACCTATTATTTCCCCCAAGAGCAATATATACACAAGCGAAAACTTTTTACGTGAGTGAGTGGTACCAATTTCTCTTGTTGTGTCTAATATCACGGTAGACGAGTAGTGGAAATTTCGGGTGGGATAACACTTCGGGTATCATCGATATCATTCGGATAAATAAAGTGGCGCCACCAATATATCTTTCGGTTTATGTTGTTGTTTATTCTCAAATTGACTTGCGCAGTGGGTATTTGTGTGTATAATGTAATATTTTTTCTTACTCCTTTTTTCAGAAAAATGTGCGCGCTTATGCAGCAGCAAGTGGCAAAATTTATTTATTTTTTTTTTAAGTAAAATTTATGTATATATTCATATCAGGTATACAAATATTATACGATACGATTATGTCAATGATCATTATTGTTCTTATTATATGTATTGTAATATGAAGATTATTTTTGTTCTTTTGAATTAGACTCTTTTGAATTCAAGAATTGAATACGAAAGAGAAATCATAAATATTACCCACCCTATTCGCGTATTTTGAACAACTTGATGACTTCAATAATCTTAATATTATCTTCATATATCCATATCAATATGGACAAGAGTGAAAGCAATAAGGCAAGGCAATTCTTTGAAAGAAAAGAGCATATTCCATGTTCTTATCTCAATATAAAATGGCACCCATCAACAAAATTGAAATGTCCCAACGATGTTTCAATCAATTACTGGTTGCAGTGTATTTTTCCAATGGATAAAATCAACAACAACCAAAATAAAATCGCATACTCTTACGTCAATCCGGATTCAACTGTGATGTAATAAGAATCGAGAGAAAATAAAAAATATAACGATATTAAATCCCAACATTGAATGATAGTTGCACAGTCTTGAATCTACCTTTATATCTCCACCTGATAATTCGGTTATTCGTTCTCAATCATCCCTAGCGTAAAGTTCATCAATTTATCTGAAAAAGAAAGATAAAAACATTAATATACATTCATAACATTAATCTCTACATTGTTTCAACATTGCTATCTAATTAATGCCATAAAATATTATGACTACAAAGTTAGATAAAGTGTTTGAGTCTCATTAGCAAATATTCACAAATAAAAACACAAGCATACACACAATATCAACAACAATGAACACATAACCTAATACATAGTTCAACTGCACATGGGACAATATTCATATATTCTTTTATTTGTCGTAAAATAATTCAATAATATTAACGAATACTCACGAATAATTGTTAAACAATGAACGAATATAACACCACTATTCACAATGGTGGAACGCACTCACACACAAACACTACTTTTCATACTCGGAACAACACAGTAACAATCACAAACTCACTGCTATTAATACTCTTTAACTCTCATTTTTTCGTTAAACATAAATATTCAAATGAAAAACGATACTTTACCTTGATTTTCAATAAAATGAATCTCGGATATAAAGGTCAAAACACGTCCAAGCTTGATAGGACGCCACAACCAATGCACAGACCACATCCTTTCGCGCGTAAAACCCCCTCTCTACTTAACGCTTGCGGCGCGCGCAGCACCGACAATATCCACATTTGCACACGGCCCAACGTACAGAAATTTTTTTTCACTCCATAACGAAAAATAAAATCAACTATTTCCGTCAAATAAATCCATAGAAACTCTCTTTTTATAATGTAATACACAGTATAGACTCGTGATCTTAGTGAAAATACGAATATAATATTGTATATAAATATTTTAATTGCAATATAAGTATTATTACAAAATTCGAATATGTGCTGTAAAACTCCGCCGACTTGATGAAACTGCGCGCGCAACTTTTGTCCGGCGGTGGGGAGGGTGCGCGCCAAACGCTCGGCAATTGTTCTCTGGCGGCCAAACAAGTTCGGACGTACTCAAACCTGTGCTTTCGTGGTTTATTTCATCAAAAATCGGGAAAAGCCATTGTTTTTCATTTAAATATTCTTGTTTAATGAGGAAATAAGAGTTTAGGAGTATTAATAATAGTTAGTTAGTTGTGATTATTGTGTTTTTCTGTGTGTGAAAAGTGGAGTTTGTGTGTGAGTGCATTCCAACAGTGTGAATAATGGTGGTGTTGTATTGACTCATTGTTCAACAACTTTTGGTGAGTATTCTTGAATATTTTTCAATTGTTTTATAACGAATAACAATGAATATTGTAACATGTGAAGATGGACTAGGTTATATGTCCATTGTTGATACTGTATATATGTGTGCCTTGATTTTTATATGTAATTATTTACTCTCAAGGCCTGTACACACTTTTTTCACCATCATTAATATATCATTCTGTGGCAAAAATTGGGTAGAAATTTTTGGTAATAGTGATAGTTAAAGTTGTGTATATATATATATGAATGATTTTATTTTGATTTTCCAGGTGGATTGATTAATTTTACGTTGTGGTAAATGAAGAAGGAATAAGATACACTCCAAGTGGACAAATAGGAGGAGCTTGAAGTCAATGCAGCAATCATCCAACGTTGAAATTCGGTATCGTTATACATTTTATTCTCATCTTATTCTAATTACATCAGGATTGAAAGATCCAAATTGACGCAAAGATATGTGGCTGTTATTTTAGTTGTTGTTCCGCTGTTGAAACTCCAAATCTGATTTGAATCTTCGTATCACAACTAACATTTGCGATACAGACGCCAACGAAATTTGTTCGCCATTTTTCACAGTGATATCGTTTTACCGACTGTCTAATATATTGTTACCGACTTACGATAAGAACCTCGACAGATATAATACCGGTATTCATAATTTAATCGAAAAAATTATCCAATAGATGTCACTACAAAAGATTCAAGTGAACATTTCAATTCCAGGATTGAAACATCAATATAATGAATGAGTGAAATAACTTTTCATTATATTGCGCAATTTATGATTTCGTATACAGTACTGTTTCAAGCATGAACCCTTGTGTTCAAAATTATTAGAAAACTATATATATATATATATATATATATATCTTTTCTTTCGTTTATTTCTTTTTTCTGCATTATAATACCCATCCGTGCGGCAACGTTGGTCAGGAATATCAACAGGTGTGTGGGACAAACATTTAATAGCAACCACCCCTCTAGAAACATTGAGCCACTATTGGATACTGCGACCCTTCCAAAACCATCTCTCAACCTCTTACCGCTCGTTCATTCGACAAATATATAGAGGCGTATTCAAATCTCATTCTCATTATGTATCCTCCAACACCAATCACTCAGCCAACCCAATCTGATTTATATATCTCCTATACATATATTGACATATTTATTTTTCCACGTGTTGTCACATATATATCATGTATTTCCGCTATACGTATATATAAATGAAATTGAAGGGCACTAATTTAGCGCACATAATGAGAAACCTATATCATTTTCACTTTTGTGTATTTCATTACAAATCACAAACAATCATGTGAAGTTGAAAATTTCGCTGTTTCATCTGAACACCAAATTGTCCTCCAGCACTCAAATTAACTTGATTTTTTATTTAATATATAAATTTAGTTGGTGAGAAAAAAAAAAGAGAAGGGACCAAGCGCCTCGTCTCTGTTATTCTCTCTATATATGTATATATATATATATATATATTTGTGTATATGACTTCGATGAGTTTGGGGGGCGCATGCGCGCACAAAGAAACACCGCGCTCGAAGAGTTGGCGCGCACCACATTGAAAGCCTTGCGACATGCTGTCGTGCTAGTCAGTCGCGCGCCAACACTCGTTTGGATGGTATCGTCATTGTTTTTCCGTTTATAGCATTTAATTATCACATTTTCTATTTCAATTTTCAAAAAATAAAAATCACAACAGAACACATTCATCATCACACATTGATAAAAAATAAAAATAAAAATTTGGCATAAATAACCTACACGTCTTGATTTTGTTTCATCCATTGATTTTTGATTGCTCGCCAATGAATCTGTTGCACGAGAAAGTTGAATAAAATTTTTTGCATTGCTTCCAAATAATACACAGCAGGAAGCGAGAAATAAAAAATTAAATATACACAAGTGTATCATGCTGATTTTTGAATATTGAATTGGAACAATAAATTACGAGTGCTGCGAAAGCACTCAGAAGTGTTTATTCTCCTACGAGTTAGGACGAAAATTTTTATAACACAACAATAAACTGAAATATAGACGAGTAGTAGTGTGCAATATATAGACATCAAATAGTCTTGTTTTTATTTTCAACAAGTAAAAATAAAAAACTGTGTGATGTGCAAGTGAGTGTAAATAATAAACCAAACAATAACAAATAGAAGAACAATGGAATCGCCAGTAATGTATGAAACATCGGCGCACCAGGCCCAAAATACGGGCACGCCGGATTTAAAAAAATCCCCAGGCATACTCGTGAACAATAACAATAACAACACCAACAACAACAATAATAATAATGCCAATGCGAACAATAATAATTCAGCATTACAAGTTAATCACAATCAACAAACAAGCAACACAGTTAGCAAAGTATCAGCGAGTAAAGCAAGTTTACATCAACAATACGCTGAACATTGTGCGGCTGCTGGTGAATTAACGGATTTAAATACACCAGAAATATCATTGGATTTACAACATTTAATTGACGATTCACATTTTAATGATGGATTATTGGATATGCTTGGTGGTGGCGGTAATAATGGTGCAATAAAACATACAAGAAATACCGGATATCCAAGAACAACACTGGCGTATATGCCACAACCTGTACACAGTGGTGCTAGTTACCATCAAAATAGCAATAGTTGCTCTGACAGCAATAGTTCATCATCAGACTCGCCAAGTATCAAAGAAGAACCATTAGATCCTGCTGATTTTCGACGTCATTGTCCACAATATCCACCAGGTGGTTATAATCCAGCAAATGGCGGCAGTGCCGGGCCCTTTGCCAACGGTGGGCCAACATTCACAACATTAACGCCAACAACAGTGCCTGGTGGTCATCCGGTGCATCATCAACATGCTCAACAGGCCCAACATCAACAGCAACAACAGGGACATCCACAACAACAGAATAGGGGACCGATGAAACCATTAATGTCACATCAACATCAAGCGGCGGCTGCTGCTGCTGCTGCCGCTGCAGCTGTTGCACGTAAACAAAGTAAATCTGTTGATAAAGCTAGTGATGAATATCGACGTAGACGTGAGAGAAATAATATTGCGGTGCGTAAAAGTCGTGAAAAGGCTAAAGTGCGTTCACGTGAAACCGAAGAAAAAGTTAAATTACTTGTTAAAGACAATGATTTATTGAAAAAACGAATTGAATTACTTACTGAAGAATTGAATGTGTTACGTTCATTGTTTAGTAGTGTTGGGGTTGTACCAGAACAATTGCATCGTGAAATATCGAGGCATTTGGATCAATTTCAACAGCATGCTGTTGGACCAATGTAGCAGTAGATTTTCGTTCAATCATTTACAAATATGGTTAATATTATTTCTGTTCTTTTTTTTTTTTTCTTTTTTTTTCGGATGACGTGACGATATTTTTAATTGTATAGGAAGGAATGGTGTGAATAAAATCGCGCGTGTGAGTTAATAGAACGCATACGATGCTTGGGTGGCATGCGCGTTTGCTGCCCAACTAAACGACCTTCGAGATACTCTTTCTTTCATCATGAGTGTGTGAGTGTGCATGTGTATGAATGTTTGTTGGGGGAATCCGGCTGTAAATGCTCGTTAATAAATATATCATTTTTGTGCATCATCAATGTACAGATCATTCCGATCTCGAATAATAATATTTATATTTATATATGTATAAATATTTAAGATATGTATATATATAAAAGGAAATGAAGGAAAAGAATAAAAGGAGCAGCACAACAATTATTCGACGGTCGGAATTCACTCATGGTAAATTTAATATTTAGATAAATGGAGATACGAAAAAGATAATGATTGAGTTTAGGAATTAAATTTGATTGAGGGACAAAAAATAAATAGTAGAGAAATGAAAAGTGCCTTTCTTATATAATCAATGAACTTGAATTAATCATGGTAGAACAATTCGGATATTTGTTTCTTTATAAATAAATAAATGTACATTTGAATGTGCGAGAACTTACTTTTTTTTTTTTTTTTTTCTTTTTCTATTCTTAACCTGTACATTGATTCTCGATATCATTATTGACACCGTGTTTTACGTCTTTTTTGATCTCTCACCGTGAAATAACGAATGAAAATATGAACATAGACTCATATAATATATATATATATATATATATATATTTGAGTATTCACACAGGGGATTTCGTAATTTTTCGTTTTCTTTTTGACATTATATCCAAGACTGGGATTGTTGTCCTGTAAAATACAAAATTAGCTCGTACAAATTGACAGTTGTAGAGAAAAAAACAATATTTTTTTCATCTCTCAATGAAAAAGAAGAATGATTTGAATATAGAAATAAATGGAATAATAAATTTGTGAAATAAATTTCATACAGACTCGCGCAGGAAATCTCATTCACTTAGAATATAACTTATTATCATTATAATTATTAATATTATCATTATTTTTCTTTCTTTTGTTTGTTTGCATGACGTTGTGATTAGACATGGTTGTTATAGATAACGTTTAAATTAATTAATGTATAATGCTCTTGTACCTAAGGTACCTCGTGACACGATCGAGATACCCTAAAAGAAACAGATAAATAATTATCGTTCGCAGAACTATACACAGACACACATACGTATATTTATGAACAACGAATTGTTATACATCACGATAAAATCGTTAAATCAGCTATCTTTATATATATATATATATATATATGCATATGCAAACAATTTAGACGAAAAAAAAAAAGCATTGAAACTAAAAAAAGAGAAACTAAATGAATTGAATGAGATGAGATTCTTATTTATAGACAAAATATACAGCAAAATTGATTAATGAAATAAATTTTAATGAATGGGAATAAAAAATCTGCGCAAAGATATATATTAATATACATATGTATATTAACAAACCATGTACACAATCTTGTATTATAGCTAATATTAAATTGATTTTAATATTGACAAATGAAAAAAAAAAAAAAAAAAAATATATGTACGTAAAATTTAATATATTTTTGATTAAAAGTGCAAGCGCAATAAACAAATGTGTATGTTTGATGTGTGACAAAAGGAGGAATGAATCGGCTATTCGATAAAGTGAATGTAATAATAGAATTTTGAAAGAAAAAAGAAAAACAAGGAAACAAATTAAATTGAATGAAAAAAAATCATGAAAACTCGATAGAATTTATTTCGCCAAAATTACAATTGATTACTGACATACAAATAAAAATTGTTTATATAAAGTGGACTTCATTTTTAATTTGATTAATGATTGTTCATCGATCACACATTTATTGTTCTCAATTCAATTTTTATTTTTATTCCATTTCTTTTTTTGTTTAATTATTCTATAGGAGCAATGCGAAAGTGCAATTGAAATTGTGCACAATGAGAAACATTTGGGAAACAAAAAAAATATATATCATCGTTACTTTCATCTCTTTTCACTCGCTCGCTCTCTCACTTCTCTCCCACTCCTTTTCTTCAATTCATTTTTCCGTTCACTGGCGCATAAATGATGACGATTAGCACGAAATAAAATAGCTGTACGGGTATGAATGTACATATATATAAAAATAACTTACATATATATATATATATATATCTACGTAGTGTTATTAATATTATTATTATTATTATTATTATTATTGCGTGCGCAACGTTTATGAATGATTGTGAGCGATATGTGTGCTGAGCATAATGAGATTACCTGTTTTTAAATTAAGGTTGTCTTCTTGTCTATGGCACAAATATATTTTGATATAAAAAAAAAAAAAAACATATACATATCAATTTATTTTCTCAATTTATTTCACCATCAAATGATCCTTCTATTCCTATAAATCAATTGAATAAGTAAAAAGTGATGGGAAAATAGATATTAAGTTCTATCAACATTGGAGAATGAAGTTTGCTGAATTATTTCATCGCAAAATTGTTTGAAAAAAAATATAGAGGAAGAATTGAAAGAAAATAAAAATAGAAAATGATAATTATAATTACGATGTCGAACCGGAATCAACTTTGAGGTGACTCAGAAGATAAGTTTGTTATTAGTCAGATAAATAGATTAACAGCACTGCGGTATGAGCGATGCGCGTCTACATGTCACGTAGTTATATATGTATTTATACACACGTAATATTAGTGTGTATAGTGTGTGCATATAATAAAAACTTTACGTTGATTTTCTTAGCACGTGTATTTTGCAGATACATGTGTATATAAATAGAAATAAATACACATACATGATGCACTAAACGGGAGGGTTTTTTTTTTTTTGTCTTCTCAGTAAAAAGGAAATTTGATGTTGAAAATCTTTCACATTACGGTACACGCACATTGATATATGTGTATTACATGATGATTGAAAATGGTGATATTGGTGAATAACATTTGATTATTCGAGATTAAGGGAAATGAAATATATTGTTGTGGGACATAATTAGAGTGAGGAGATATGAGAAATTACAAGGTGAAATTTTTATGGAAATGTTTAATTTGGGAGTTGAGTTATTGTTGCTATTGTTGATGGATAACGTGGTGAAATTTTGGGATGAAATTGTTTAGGCGATAGTCAAAGTTTTATGGTGTTTTTTTTTTTTTTTTTTTTTTTTTGCGAAACTACATTTGATGCTTTAGACTTTTCTAAATTTTTTAATTGTTTCAAATTCCATATCGTAGAAGGTATTGTACATGAAATAATGAACATGTATTTACTTCTAATAATAATTCACCTAATTAATATATCTAAATTAATGAAAATATATTTACATCATAAATTGAAAATGATTCATGGCTATTATTTTTATTATTATTGCGCGTAATTTGTAATTGCTGTCGCGGACATACGAAATATACATGTATATATATATATATGCCAATGACATAATACACATGCCAAGTTTTGACGCCGTGATGTCTCTATAACATGTGTGTAAAGCTGAACATGGGCTCGTGCGACGAGGTCGTCATAGAAGCCATTCTCATTTTAGAAGTTGCATATATATATTCTTTTGCAGTTATTGTTGTTTTTCCCTATATATATATGTATACATATAAATATACTTATCTTTTTCTAAACCTCAAGTTACAACTTCAAAAGCAAAAATATTTTCCAAACAAATTTTATTCATATTGAAATGAAGTAATACTGAAATAAATATATAAACAACTTAAAACTAATAAATATTTATACAATATTTTATTTTTTATTTTATATTTGTTATATTACTTTTCTTTTATGACTTCTATAATTAACATATTGTAACAGTGTTTGAGACAATTATTATTCTTTTTATTATTTCTTTTACAAATAGTGCTTGTTCATCGCTTTAATCATCAATTTACCGTTAAAGCTAATCCGCAGTGGTGCACACGTTTTTAGCCGTCGCTATTCTGGTTAACGAATATATAGGTTAGGGCCAGAGTCTCGCCAACACTATGCACCCACTCGCATGTGCACGCGTTCCAACACGTTCGTCTATATAATATAGATAGATAGATAGATCGACATTTTGAACATCGTAGTCTTGTTCATAGTCGACATTGTTTTTTGACGTAATAAACCTGTATAAGAGACACACTGTAATGTTTTATACAGTGATATGAAATGAAACAACATGCAACTGCGGAGATTGTTTCAAAATTTATTCGTATCCCTTAAGCGGACGATGAGGTGTGTATATACGTTGAAAATTAAATATCATTGTACCTATACACTTGAGTATATTTTAGTGTTATTACGTGCGTTCGCACGCGCGTTTTTCAACGCTCGTTCTCTTTGACATTCCGCTAGGAAGCGCTGGCTCGCTTGCAGGCAAATAGTGTCATGCACTTGACTATAAACTCTTTATAATAGCTGACGAATACGACAAATAAGATCGCCGGGTCGAGTTCTACGAAATGGAACCTTTGCCACGCGCGCCAAATATATATTTTTGTTTATATACACAGCTTGGTGTCATTTTCGTGTTTGAACTTTGGGAAATTAATATATGGAGGATTTTTTTTATTCTTTTGTTTTCTAGCCCTTTTGGACAGTTTAAATGACTTAGGATGGTTTTATGCATTCCAATTTATCCCCATTCTTTTGAGAAATGCTAATATGAAGGACACAAACTGTAATATAGTTTGTAATTTTTTGGTCATAGAAATCACGAAAGAATTGTGGTAGAAATTATTTTTACATGAGCTTGAAGTAAAAATAGTTTGTGACAGAAAAAAAATTAATTTGGATGAAATAATGAGGGAATTAGTTGACTCTTCCAATACACTTTCAATTTCTATTTTATATCACACTGTATGATGAAGTGAAGGTAAACAAAAGAAGTAGAATTTTTGATGATATGGTAATTGATGAAAAGAGGTTGAATTTAATTTCTGCACACAACCATACAAATGTGATTCGGTTTTTTTTTTTCTTTCTTTCAAATTATTTGCATGTGTGTCCATACATGCATGCATGCGAACTGAATTATTTTACGTATATAATGGTATTGAGAACGTGCGAGCGTTATTTGCGTAATTTGTTACATTCTGGCCATTAAAGTTGACATCCAACTCCCGCCGTATCAATAAAGAAACCCGCAAAAGACACCGGTGCACTATATACAATATCATGTATGAATATATACTTATGGTGATATATGCATACAAAGGCATTTAGATATATACGCTCAATTAATTTCATTCATAAATTACTTTATGCGGATCATTATTACCCGCGTGACAATATGTAATTTCCTTTCAATTGCACATGTATATTTATATATACCTTACCATATATACCTGAACAAATATATATTAAAATTGATATTGCGTTTTTAGAACAGGAATTAAACGAGGCGTTACATATCTGTGTATATATTTATTATAGAATAAATTAATTGACGAATAAAATCGATGACCTTTATTCAATTGACTGTCATTGACTAATTTTCTGGAATTAATTTATGTCTGCTTCAATGCAAGAAATATCATTTTTAATTTGTAATTTTTTTTTTCTTTTTCTTTTTCTTTCTGTGCTATTTGTCGTTTTATTAATTACGCAGTTGGTAGTTGGCAGCGCGGAATGTCTTCGTTGTGGAATTTTATTCAGTGTTTTATTTATTTATTTATTTTGTTTTTGGTGTTTTGTGCTATATAAATTAGAATTTATTAAATAAGGAATTAATTGTATTTTGCAAGATTGAATGTGCTGTGTGAGCATAAATTCACTGTGATTGAGTCTACATCAGTTTAGCAAAGTATTTTATTAATTCATAGTTTTCAATCTAAGAGTGAAAAACATATACTTCAGAAGTTGTTTAATAATTTATAATGGGATGTTGCTGTTATTTCAGCGTCAATTCGTGTTTTGACATCAACTTTTTTTTTTAACTATATGCATAATCGGGTTAACTAGAGTTTATACGGTCGTGAAATTCGATTTTAAATGATGCGTATGTTAATTATTTTTCAACGTTGTGGAACGTTGAAACGGTCTGATGGATGCTACTATTAATTAACATTAGATTTATTATCGTTAATTGTTTTTTAAATGCCACAAGTGTTCGATTGAGCAATTAGTCATCAGTGGTGAATTGATGGCGTGTTAGTTTTTATCAGAAATATCTCAACTCTGATTAGTGACATATTTTCATTCTGCTTGATTTATTTTTGTTACATTATAATTATTTTGAATACCAAAATTTTTACATAATATATATATATGGATTATTCTGTTGGAAAATTTACAATTGACATTGATGATGTTATTCGATTGTGCTCTTTATTTTTTTCTTATCATTTTCTATGTAAAAAAAATTACGTGGAATTTTAATTTTTTTGTTTGGATATTTGAGCACCATATTTTTGGTGACATTGACAAGAAAAAAATTAAGTTATCATGATAATGTTAGCATTCAAGCAGTTGTATCTGGATAATGAGTACATGTATGGAACTCACAACTAGATACAAATTTATTCAATTTCGTATGAAGATTTTAGATAAATTATTTTCAAATTTTTCCAAACATTTCAACACCAATTTTTCATATATCAAAAAAATAAAAATATCATTTTCATAGATAACAAACTTATCTCCACTGTTTATGTTTATTTTTTATTATATTTTGCGACTAATCTCGAAACTTCTTGTCATTAAGATAATTCTTTCTTCAAAACTTACAACCATGATAATGTCACCAAACAGTTAATATCATTAGTTGATAACAAAAAACAATGTCAGAATATGAAGAATAAATGTTGAATAAAATATTCCGAAAAAAAATTTTAATCGAAAAAAGAAATATACACAGAAATTATTGACAAACTAATTGTATACATTATTATTTATTTTTCCATACCTTGCTTTCATCTGGAATTATATTTATTCAGTGTGATTCAATATACACTGAAGAAGAATTGGAAAAAATTATAAATCACTCTCAAATAAAATCATTGAGCTTATATATGGTTTTGTTCTCGTTGGAGTGCGATGTCGCGAGTAATACTCAACGATATGTGGGTGTGACCTGGTTTCCGAGAGTTTCACTTTCCTGTATGAAACGCTTCGCGCGGAGGTAGAATAAGACTGCGAGAAAGAGAGAGAGAGGGAATAAGAGAGAAGTGAAGGAGGATTCGACCCCCGGCTATTACGTCATGCATTGTTATGCCGGTTGTAACGTGTTCGTATACACATACATATATATATATATATATTCATACCAAGTTACATTACATACATATAAATATACACCTATTTATGAATAAATATTGCGAAGTGAATCCCGCGAGAATTTAAATTAGATAGATTCATTTTCTCTATTGAGATTGTGTTATTGCGTTTCCTGTCAATTAAAATAATATTCCCAGTTATTTACAATAAATCAGAAGGAATATATATATATATATATATATATGTGAGATTATATGAGAACAAGTGCGAAAATGAGAACCAATAAAGATATGTGTATGCATGAATGGGTGAAAGAAAAAGTGGAAGGATTAATTTTGAAGTTCAGTTGTTCGTTGTTGAGAAATGTTATTGATTTTAATTGAGTTCCATTTGATGATTATTCTTGAATGAATAAACATTTATTTTTAAACAAATTAAGATGGGTTAAGAATTCTACATATATATACATATATTCACATAAATAAATAATTAAATAAATACATAAATGAATGAGTATTAATTATTAATGAGAAATAACAGGAGTGATGTGTCGGTTATAATTTCAAATGAATTGATAAGTTTTTCACGAAATTTTCATTTTTGTTAATTTATTGCCCTCAAATATTTTTTTTTTTTTTTTTTTTTCAATGTTTATCTGAATATGAATATCACTCTATTGAGAACAAAAAATTAATTAATGTAGCAGTAGCTTTTACTTACTGCGCAGTGTATAAACAAAAACATTGAAAGAAGAAAAATATACGTGAGCACACATTAAATTGTAGTTTATCGTTGTCTATTTATCTCATTCGAATATATATATATATATATATACGAATTGTGTGACACATTTATCATCAAGTGCGTGTAGACGATACATACCTCACGTACGCTTATTTCCACGTGGATTTTATAATAGAAAATACATTAGGTTTATCAGAAACATTCTGTATCAAATACCGTGCGTTCAGGGACACAACTGAATATGTAAAAGCTGTGTAAAGATTGTGGGATTGAATTGAAGCGTAAACTTACACACGTGCTATAACTATTTTTTCCCTCACCTCGACATTTTGAAAAATTATTTTTATTCACCGGATACACATTGTAGGTTTTAGATGCTTGTATATACATATACATAAATGTAAATATCTAGATAAGATAAAAATTATTGTCATTAATTGAATTAATTTTCTCGTATTTTTTTTTTTCCTTTTCGTTTCTTTAGTTATTTTAGTAGATAAACGGTTATTGGATTAATATGGGTGTGTATTTTATTCAAATATTCATTGATGATAATCTAGGATTATTCGGGTGTGTGATGTGTAGCAAGGTGCAACGTAAACGAAATTCATGCTCAGTTATGAGAATATTTATCGGTATTTTTAAATGGTTTTTTTCTTTTGTTTTTGTTTCAATTTTTTTTTTTTTTTTTTTTTCGCAATTCTTCTATAATGAGTGTGTGAAGTGACTTCTTCTTCGAACAATCAAACCATATGAAAATCAGGACAGCAGTGTAGTGCTGTGCGCAAAGGCTGAATTATATGGTCTACCGGAAACTTTTAGATAAGTTTTACTTGAAAACTCATTTTTTAAACTTGCGCGAATGATATTTTGAAAAATTATTCACCCATGCTATTTGCACAAAGATTTATCAATTCGTATTAGAATTCTCTACAGTACATGCTACAATTATAGTGTTACATTAGAGAATACTATTTTTTTTTTTTGTTGTATTAGATTTGAATTTAGAGAAAATTATTGAAGAATCAAATATTTCCTCTTCACAACAGACTATTATTATTATCATTCATTTTATTATCCCCTTTTTTTTATCTTGTTCGAATAATTCTAGTCATTGCCATGACGACAACATATTCCAGTAGAAAAACATTAATTTTTCATCACAGATAAACATATAAAGTATAATCATAGGCGTCATTGTTTCATCGACAATTTTCCCATTTGTTTCTTTTCTTTTTTTTCCATCATTTCATCAATGACATTATTAATAACATACAATAATTACATAAATTATTGACACAAGTGGTCTGAATTTAACAAAACTACAGATGTTGTGTCCTGTAATAGAAGCGAAAAAAAAAAAAGAAAAAGGAACAAAATTGCACGGAAAGAAAAATAGAAATAAAAGGAAGAAAAAAATATATCTAAAAGGCATAAAATTGCCCCCTTTCATCACCCCAATGGCAACTCTACCACCATCATCATCATCATAATCATCATCATAATCATTATGATGTATATATACCCTACGCTATACACGCGATATCCCTCTCCAATTCCTCCCCCATCTGACAACAACACTGACGCCAACAACTACTTCTACTACTACTACTACAACGACGACGACGACGATATTAAAGTTGCCTTCTCTCTTTTCCCATTATATCATATAAATGAATGACATTAGCGGCGCTATAATATCGAAGGCACAACTATTACCGTAACTGTTATTACGTGGCTGCAGTGTTTGCGCGCCATCTTACTGTCTTTCTTTACTAACTCACAAAGCGTACAGTATATGCATGTATACATTTATATATATATATATATATATTACTGTTCTCTTCTCTCCTTTCGCTTCTTCCCGACCTCACCTCCCGTGTATATTCCATCGCGACTCAATCGCTCTCGCTTCTCGTTCACTGCGGGAAACACTCTTACTCTTGCGCTGCACGCAAGAAATCAGGTCACTGCGCGCTCTCCGCGCTCCAAGAAAGCCACACACATTATATTTCAACCGTGGATTATAAAATTATTATTATTTAACTATATACGGGCATAAAGTAGACGCGATAACGAAAAAAAAAAAAAAGAAATAAATAAATAAAAACTTATTAAATAACAATAATAGCTGGAGGAATTGAAAGAAACAGAAAATATTCATTTAATGATATAATTTGTAATATGTTTTATTATTAATATTTCATTCATGATTATTTTATTTGGATTATTAATTGTTTTAAATTGAAACATTTGATGATGGTAATAATTGTGAGAGTATTTTTTATTACACAGAAGAAGGAATGATGAGAAATTGTGTGTATATATTTTTCTCTATTCCTCTTTTCTTGTTTCTTTTTCGTTTCGTTTTCGTTTTCTTTCTCATTTTTACTTTTTTATTCGTCGTTCACGTCATGGTGACGCTGCAAAATATTGATTAGTTTGATATTTTATACGTACATGTGTGTTTATATTTGAATGGAGATAATGAAAATTATTGATACAAGAAGTTGTGATAGAGCCAATGTATTTGACGCAGATTAATCAATGATGAAAATTATTTATGTATTACGTATATGTTTAAATGTGTTTATCATAATCGTGGATGGAAAAAAAAAGGGGGGCAACGATTATTTGCACGAGATTTAAGATTATCCATATTTATATATATATATATATATATATATGTATATCTCTATGAATTTATGAGAGAATTGATAGTATTGGTTCACGGTTCATCAAATTAATTATGACACAAAATTATTGTGAAGAAAGGTCGTCTGGATTAAAGTCCATGATGGAATTAATTTTAGTTTGATTTTTTATATCATGAAATGAAGAGATATATGTATATATTTATATATGTGTGTATGTTTGTGTAAATTAATGTATGGAATAATTAATTATTTAATCAAATTATAAGGCAAATATGTGGGCAGACTTTCATCTCAATAATCAAAAAATTGCATTTGAGTAAGAAAATTGTTTGTTGTCCAATTTTTGCTTATTCTTTTGGAGAAAAATCTTACCCGAAGGATCTTTTTTTCGTCCAACTCACCCCTATATTGTGTGCAATTATAAGTAATTAGAAATGAATGTTTTATAATCGAATAAAAACTTGATTGAATCATCGTTTTAATTATTCATTATTCCAAAGTGCATATAGTTTTATTTTATTACTGTTCTTCTTACTCTAAACAAACAATTCTTCAGTATTCCATTTCGTGGAGATTT
The DNA here is from genome assembly GCA_958496275.1 of Zele albiditarsus. Taxonomy (NCBI): domain Eukaryota; kingdom Metazoa; phylum Arthropoda; class Insecta; order Hymenoptera; family Braconidae; genus Zele; species Zele albiditarsus. The sequence continues at coordinate 7,298,086 of OY292410.1, forward strand.
TATATTGCACTACAAGAAACTCATTTGAGTGTTGGTGAATGTATTGTCACATTAAAAAAGTTCATTGACATTTTCGAGAAAGAATCCCCTGCTAAATCAGCAGAAAAGAAAAAAGACATTTTATATATATGTGAAAAAAAAAAAGTGCAAACGTAAGCAGTTAAAATTCTATTTTTATTTCACACATGTATGGCCATTGATACATTGCGTGTTGATTAAATGCAAATGACAGATAGATTTACATACATGATATAATATTATAGGCAACTATAATCTGGCTCATCATTATGCCATCAAAATTTATGAAATAAAAAAAAAATTGTAACTAGAACTATTTATATCAGCAGTAAATTATTTGAAATATACTCTCGCGTGTACAAACCCGGAACTTCAACACGGCGGTGACAATAGTACACGTGTGAGTGCAAATGTGTGTGTGTGTGTGTCAGTATGATGGAGGAAAAATAAATAAAAACATTACGATGTAAACACCAAACGCGTTGAGAATGTTGAAGGAGATTAATAAGAAGAAGAGTGGTTCGTGTGTGTGTGTGTGTGCACGTGACCTTCTCTGTTTTATTACTTCGTTAACTTTTATTTTTTGTTCTTTTTTTATACATTATGAACAATTAACAAAACATTAAAATTGTCTGTTCATTTTCACGCTCAATCCACTGTCGTCATTATTATCATCAATATTATACGAATTTTTTTTGATTGAAGTGCCAAGTGCACTCTCTGAGACAGGTCAGGGTGTTTTTACTCATCTCAACATACTATTGAAAATTTTATTATCATAATTTATCGCAGAAGTTTTGCTTCATTATCTTCATGTTTAGTGAATTAATTGATGCACTATTCATGGTGAAAAAAATAAACTGAGAATTACAATTTATCTTCAGGTTATTTTGCCTCAAACAAATTATTCTGTTAATTGTAATTAATTAAAAAATTTATGATTTCACAAGTGTATAATATTTTTACCACTATTTTTTTAGTAATTTTATTATTTCAGATGTTGCCTAGTGAATGAAATAGTGATTTAATAGTGTACTATAATCACTAGACAAATATTAATTAATTTTACGTTCCCAACATTTTTATATCTAACTCTATACAATATTAGAAACTATGCACAAATATCACGAGTCAATAAAAAAAATACACTCAAGTTTAATCAACAATTTGTTCTCAGAATTATATAATCCAGTCTCATTTATTTACAAAAATGATAAGAAATAATTGTACTCATTTAAGTTTAAGTATTTCCAGCAAACTTTTAGATCTTTCATATGGAGATATTTGTACCGGAACTCAATGTGTTCGTATGTACACGCAATAATTTCACCATTAATATTTGTCAGATGGATAAAAAAAAAAAAAGAAAGAAAGAACGTTTATAATTTGACGATTTGTAATTACAAAATTTAAATTGGATTTTGATTAATTCATAATTAGAATTAGTGGGGGGGCTATTGAATGAATATGAAATTGTGATGCAAAACTTTTGAATTAGTGATGGAAATTATTATAACATATAAAAACATCTCTCACCTTCCGTCTTACACGAGTGAGACTTTGTACAGTGATCAATGGTCACTTTCCTTTTTCAATGTATAGTTGACCCAGATCATCTTGGCTTTGATGCCTGGAACCTATGTACCTTTTATATCGCGTCTTTATTCGCTTGTATTTGTAAGTTAACTATGTCTCCACTTATATTTCTTCTCATATAAAAGTTTATTTCAACACATGAATAATGATCAAAGACTTATTGTTCTAATATAATCACGATGACTTTGTAATAAATACGAAAAGGAAAAAAAAAATAACAATATTCTTACAAATAAGTCACTTTATTATTATTGAAGATTGTCGGTCATGATTATTCGTTGATTCGTATCAATTGGCAATAAGAAAGAAAATGGTATTCCCCCTTTCTTTTTCTTTTCATTTATTATTATGTATTGTGATAAGACAGGAATGTTTACAGGAAATTTGAGAGTGCAAATTGGGACAGATACTTGGAGTTTTGTTTTTTTTTTCTTTTCCCTAGCAATTCATCAGCAAACTATTGAATACAATGTATGAAATGCTTTTATATATGCAGTTAAATATTAACGTGTGGTTGAGGCAATAATCAGGGAAAAAAATGAATGATAGAAAAAAGAATATAAACATAAATATTCATTATTAAGTATTTGGATTTAAAAATTAATTCTATTAATATTAAATTATTATGTCGAACGTTTGTGAACAATCTATTTTCATCAAACACATTTTGTGTATTGTCCAAAAATCAACAGTATGACATTCAAGAGTTACATTACATTATATCACTGAAATAGATTCGGTTTAATATATGCTAATTAAGATTTTTCGCTGTGATATAAGTGAGAATAATTTTCAAAGGATTCTATATTTGTTCCATTTATACATTTAACTATTATATCATTTGACATACGTAGACTGGTAGAGAAGGGAGTTTATTAACGCCTACCTATGTCCCGTTTCATACTTATATTGTTTAACGTTCTCATTTCGACTATCTTGCATTTCAATTAGTTCAATATAACCACTTTGACAATCGAGTCAAATGCTTGACATTAATACATTTTTTTTTTTTCATTTATTCATTTACTTTTGTTCTTTTTTGTTTAACCAATCTATTTTGTCATGATTGAGTTTTGTTTTTTTTTTTTTTTTTCATGAAACAAACTAACAATGTATTAAGTTGAAGAATGTACAAATGATTTTAACACTGACTACACATTTTCTTCTATTTCTTTATTTTCTTAGTGTCATGATTACGATTAATTGAAGATAAAAGGGTTTTTGGGTTTGCGATAACAATAATAATTAATACCCTTTCTAATCTTTTTGGTTGGTTTCACATTGTCTTATCGTATACTGATAATGGTCCCAAAGTCTCGTGAATACATGCACACATGTATGTATATGTATTAATATTAAATTGTCGAAGCGAAATCGCAGTTTTAATTTTTTCTTTCTTTCAATTGGTTTTTTTTTTTTTTTCTTTCTTTCTTTCGTTTTGTTTTTTATTTCACTTGATCATCCAAAAGTCACGCATCTTTTAACCGATGACCTTCTTCTAATCGTTGTATGCGCAGACATCTATCCTTGCGCATAATTAAAGAAAAAAAAAAAATTGTGTATATATGTATATTTGTTAATTGCAAGTTAGTTGAAGTGATTTGGAATGAATTTTTATTGTTTCTTGATATATTGATAGTCAGAAATCTATGATAATTTTATGGAACAGTAGTAATGTTTTATTTTGGTGTAGAACATTTTTTTAATATCAACTTTTTTCTTTTTTTTTTTTTCTGTGTCATTAAAAGTTTTCTGAATTATTGTGGTTTCTCATTATCTAGTGTGATGATTTTTGATGAATTATTTTATGCGTTTAGACTTGTAATTATATTTCACTTGAGGCATAAATGTAATAGAGAATTAATATATATATACGATAGTATATCTATGTATATGAAAGTGAAAATGAAAGCGTGTTTAACGTTATAAGTAAAAGTCCGAAATGAATTTCGGGGCGACATAAAGGGAAAGCGTGTCCGCGTTCAAGGCATTCTATATAACATTAGACGTGAATTAGAGTGGGCCAAGTTTCGAAATATTAACTACCACTTTTAAATATAAATACACAGAATATGTATATATAAATATTGAAGTATGATGTTATTCGAGGAATTTAAAATAGAAGTTGAGAAAAAAAGAAAAATGAACCCAAGAAAAAAACAAAATTTGTATGAAAGTTTGTATTTGATTTTTCGAATTTTATTCTATCATGTATGGAACTTTGTTTGATTTGTATTCTTTCCCCCCTCCCCGAGACATAAATGAATAATATAACCGTGAAACTAAATTGTGAAGAGAAATATTCGTCAATGGATATGAAAGAGAAAAAAGAAAAATTAATTAATGTGGAAAATAATTTTTGTTTTTGAATAAATAAAAATTCACATAATTATGCAAGAATATTATCCAAAGAATTTACAGATTGCAATACGAATTTGAAACATGAAACAAATTTTCTTTTTTATGACGTATTCAACGTCTATTTTGTTTTTTTTTTTTTTGTGTATTTATTTTCCGAAGAAATGAAAATGTCATGCATGAATAAATGATTACATATCAAATATGTGTACGGAAAAAGTTTCAATAGAATATATGGACGAAAAATTGCGAGAATAAAAAAGCAATTTCTTTATTTTCCATCTCTGAAAGCCATAACTTTTTCTTTTTTTTTTTTTTTTCGTTCAATTACTCTTTTTCTTCTTATGATTAAATTAATAAATGATATAGGGATAAATCACGTATCCTTAGCATGAACAAATACAATTTGTGTGCGTAGTAAAATTGTGCCAGTTTGAACTTGTTGATTTGTATGTGTATATATTAGAAGTGTATAGTATAATAATAATAAAAAAATAGTGGATAAAAAAAAATGATAAGCACACGCGCGATTCCACTTATCGGATGTCATATGTCTGTCTCATCTTGACCCGAACGATTTCCGGGCCTTTCATCGTCTCCCAACTATATACGTATATATATACATATATTACATATAAATATATATACATATATTGTATGAATTTATTCTTTTGGATTGTACGATAAAAATGTTACATTCACTTGGTGCTTGATAAAAAAAAACTATTAGATCATAAAATAATACAACTACATATTTTTTTATATGTTAAAGTGCATTTTATTATATGCCATACAGATTATTCACAAGGTCAAGCAATGCGCGCATCATAAGAGTGCAATGTTTCTTTTCCTCTCGCTCTCTCTCTCTCCCTCTCTCCCTCATTCTCATGAAATCGTTACGCACATATATCTGAAACATAAATTCAAAATAGTTCATGTAAATATAAATATTCTTGTAGGAAGTTGTCGTTAGTCATTTCTCACTTGAATATCATTCAACATTTTATGTTTCGCCAACTATACTTCTTCTATTTTTTTTATATTTTTCAGTGGCAATAACTTTTTTTGAAAACACATTTATAACAGTGTAAATTGAAATGTGTATGTTACATAATCAAATGTATTATATTTATACTCACATTTATTTTATTTGAGAGGACATATTTTAGTTAGCAACTGAAACATTTTGAACTAATAATTTTCGATTCATTCTCGTGTACAATGTCAATATAATTGTCAAAATAAATATTATTTATTTAATGTTGATATTGATTTTGTTTATAAATAGTATTTTAATTTATTCATTATGCTCTACCAGATCTTGATGTTGTCAATTAACACTCCTAATGTTCAAACAAATGTCATTGAAATAAAATTGAGTTATTGATTTAGATGAGCGAAAAAATTAAAATTTTATTCTCAACGAAAATTTAAATGTATTTTGATTGACGCAACTGACTTTAAAACTTCATGTGAGAGAATATGATAGCTCCATATATATATATATATATATATATATATCTATATATGTGTATGTGCACAGTGTCAGCACAAATAGAATTGAATGAAAGATTTGCACGACTGCAAAAATGAATCGAAAAAAAAAAAAAAAAATTAAACGCTCAAGTGTCGCAAGTGAATCATTAAATTATAATAATAAAAAAATGAACGAGCAGAAAAAGAAGAAGAAATGTAAAAAATGTATTGGGTCATTGACTTTTAATTCATTACAGTTCATTAGTTGCGTTCACTGATGTTTGAAACAAACCAGAAATTGTTTAATTATCCAAAATTATATGACAAATTAATTATTCAAATATGGCCCGATATTTGAAATATTATTTTACCCTTTACAATAAATAAGAGAAAAAAAAAAGTAGAAAAGAAAAAATAGTGGGAGAAAAAATAATTCATTACCGAGTACATTGAACTGACAATCAAAAAATATAAATTCACCATCTGTGTGCACCGATGTTGTATTCACTCAGAGATAAATTTTAAATTTATTCCCAGACAATTATCCAATATTATATATTGATTAATATCACTGACCTTGATTGTGAAATTCTGACAAAATAAAAATTGGGTTCTTCTTTCACAAAAGAAGAGCAGTGGAGAAAAAAAAAAAAGTTACATTTTTTCTTTTCGCAATTTTTGTAGACTTACATGCAAATTATTTCCCCGTCTATGTTTGCACAAGTCTACAAGATAAAATATGTCTCGACATTCGATAATATACACTTACATACGTATCTATACACGTAAATTGAAACAAAAAAAAAAAAATAATAATGCAAACAACAAATAATAATCGATAGAGTTAAAAATAGCCAGAAGAAAACGGGATAAAGAAAATCAAAAAATTTATAATTATTTCAATGAGTTGATCGTTAAAGAATAAAATAAACAATTAAATTATTCATAATAATGAAAAACCCACAGTGTATTATCAACATTACATTTATACATATATATTTATAAATTATTAACAAGTCTGGATGACACTGACGTTGTGGGTTTCGACCCACGTGCCACGTATTTTGCCCACGTGTAGTGACAAGTTACAATCCGTCATTGAATAATAATTGCAGCCATTACACTTAACAAATTTTAATGGTTTGATGTATCGCGTGACACAGTAACACATCTTTATTATCATTTTCATTAATTTCACAAACATTGAACAGAGAAAAAAAAATTAAAATTATACATACAAATTAATATTCATTCGAATATTTGTGTAGATTAAATTAATTGACATTTCAATGTTGTCTAATTGCAATTATGCAATTTTAATAATTTATAATAAATTTTATTTTACAACATCGATTTAAAAATAAATGCCGAAGAAAAACAAATTAAAATTTACACTCAAACGCACTTTCACATTATACACAAATTCATTATATTTATATTTCGATTTATGATTTTATATTTTCCATTTAACTGTGTGGGCAGTATGGGTTATAAAGCGTCAGAAATGCTTCATTGAAAATGTACACATATATATATATATATATGTTTATTACGTCCGTCCCACGACCCTCGACAAGAGTTAAAAGTGAAAACACATATATGTCTATATATATATTTTTTTTTTAATCGCCGCCTGCGTCGTGACCAATTGACATTTCATTCTGCGCGCGTATGGTCATCACTTTCAATGTATACATCCAAGTAAATATATATATACGATACATTATTCTTTGACGCACATGCGTAACCGCAAAAAAATAAATTATAGTCGATCTTTAGTTCTTATTTACTCGATGAATAGATAATATATATACATACATGTTTTTTTTTTCCACCAATGGAAAAAATCATTTTTTCTCTCTTCTATTGTACTATGTAAGTGTGGAATACACACATATTTATTTATTTTTTTTTTTTTAATGATAAATAGAATATCAAATTTTCGATTTTTTATTATTAACGAGGTATTGGATGGTTTGAAAATAAATATAGGATTTTTATGTGATTGAAGTTTGATTATCGTTAATCAGTATTTTTTTATCGTGCTGATTTTTTACCAATGATGGAACTTTCTGAAGATATTGGAAATGTTTCAATGAATTAGTTTATGCGCAACTCACCCTTTCATTCTTTAATGTAAAGAAATTACTCTCGTACTATTCTTGTATATTGATTATAATTTCAATCATTGTCAACAATTTTAATTTTGCTCAAAGGATCAATGAATGTTATTCCAATATTTTATGTTGCACGAAAGTCACTCCTTGACGTATTATATATACAGGATTTTTAGTATACAGTAACTCTTTTCTCCTATTTTATCAACAATTTCTCCAGTATTTTCCCAAGGTCCAACTACAAAACTTGTGTACATACAAATTTTTAATTTTCCTCTTCCACATATCCTTGTTCTATTGAAATTGAGTAACATCATTCGCTATTTAGCAATCAACAATATTTTGGGAAAGTGAGAATGCATTTAAACACATTGGAAATTTTTTTTAGCACAATCGTAAATAATTATATACGATATTAAAAAATGTTTACATCTCGTAGGTGACATTACACCACAAATGATAAAAGTTTATTCTAATGCAACGAATAGGGTGAATAAAAAATATTACCAATTCAACAACAGTAATATATATATATATGTGTGTACGTGTGTATATTCGTATGATCGTTTTATCTGCAAAATTTATGAATGAACGCTGCGCCACAACATACTATGACGACAACAACGACGACAACGACACGCACGGTAGCGCTGCGATTAGTTCACGCACACGAGTGTTTATGTGAGAGTTCCATTATGAAATTATATATATATATATGCCACGATTATCAACGATATAGACGATAACGAACCATACGTATGTATAGTCGTTAACACCGCACCTGTTAAGGAATTACTTATTTATAAGTCTATCTCTCTGATAATTGCACGGAAATTAATTCAATAAAATTTGCCAAGTATTTTATTTTATTTATTCATAAAATTATTATTTAATAAATTAATAAATTGTATATAATATATTACAAAGCATAAACCAATTCACAAAAACAACACCGAACTGTCAATCAAAAATTTATCTGTAAAACTCTTTCTCTTTACTTTTCATTCATTTTCTTTCGCATTATTGATACATCAAATTTATCACCTCTCTATATTACTCAATCAAATGTAAAAAATATTACTCAACATATGCATAATTTATGAAGAATCTGCCCCACTGATTATTAATATGAAGAAAAAAAAAAAATTCTATTATTTCTATTATTTATTTATTCAATTTTTTTTTTTATCCACTTTTATTCACGAATTAAATTTACTTTTACCTCTTTTTTTTTTTTGCATCACTCGTCGCGCTCAGTTTCAAAGTGAATGTGACGTATAATAACAATGATAAAAACAATAATAATAATAATAATAATAATAATGATATAATAACATCAATAAAAATAGTAGACAGAAGAAGAGTCATTAATACTTGAATTTTCGTGGGATATTTTTAATGTAAAAAAAAAAAATAAATAAATAATGAAGAAATAACATTTATTGTAGTATTGATATAGGCTTTAGTCTCATGAGTGTTTTGATCTCGTGCGTGCTTTAACGCATTTTGTTTGCGAGAACAGAGGATAGAGGATAGAAGAGAGGTTCCCTTCAGTTGATCTGTTGCGCTCGCACTCTTGACTCTGTGTGACTATACTCGCTTGGGCTGGTGAGTGTATAACGGTGGCGAGTGAATAGGGGGGTATACAGGGGTACACGATTGCTCGTAAAGTGTGCCAAGGTACACTTCTCGTCGAGAAAGCCGGACCGGCCGGACTACAACTTCCACTACTACTTAAAAACACAAAAAAAAAAAAAAATATCATACAGACTTGCACTAGCATTTTGTACTTATAATATATAAATATATATATACGTTCATGTATGTTTATACATATACACTGGTGTTATTGTAGTTGTAGAACACGCGCTAACACTTCACGAATTCTTAATACGAGAATCGATTTTTTTTTTTTTCGTCAGTTCAATTGTTTAAGTCAAAAATGTTTGATGACAATAGTTTTTCTCATGATAGAGAGGTTTTTTTTCTTTCTTTTTTTTTTTTTTCTTCATTGTTTATGAGCTGGGAGATTGAATTAATTGGATGAAATTTTGTGGGATTTATTTGAAATTATTTTGACATTTGCAGTGAGATGGAAAATAATTTTTATTTTACCTCGAGGGTGACAATATTTCAAGTTAGAATTGTCGTAGTGAGTTGTTATTATTATTATTATTTATTTATTTATTTATTTTCCTTCAATTAAAGTTCAAATGATTTTTCGTATAATGGAGTAGTATTTTTTGGAATTCGAAGCCGGGAAAGTATTTTGAAATTGAGTTAGAAAAATTAAATAATGATTGGGTATTTTCAAGGTTCTTTGTTTCATGTTGCTGTATTTTTGTTTAATCATTTAATTTGATATAGCGAAACAGAAGTAATTAAAGATTGAATTTAGTAATTTGATATAAATGTGCAGTTTGTAGTTTATGCATTCACTGGTATTTATTGAAAGTATTTATTCGTAATGGACTTTTAAGAGCGTTTTTAAAAGCTAAATTTTTTTTTTTCTACAGTTATTGATTATTGGTATAAGAAATATATTTCTAATCATCAATTTTATCTATTTATATTTGTTGATTGTTGTTGGGAGAAAATATTTACTTCCTCATATGCATTCAATGCATCCAATGAATTCTCTTGACGAGAACAGTAGAGGAAAAGGGAGGGAGAGGAAAGTGATGATGATAAAGTACAAGGCTGCTGACCTCTGGGAGTCAACGCGTCGCCATGTCATGGGATTGTTTTCATTTGAAAATTACTCGTGTGTGATATGCACGCAAATCCTCTATGGCGCCACAATTAATCCCCCTCCAATTATATATCAAATGTGGTTTTTTTTTATTTATTTTTTTTTTTCTTCTTGTTTTCTGCATTATTTATTTAATCATTTTTAATTGCTTGGAATTGGTGTGTGACCGATAAGACATCAGGTAAATAGTACTCGATAAGTAAATTGCAACTTGGAAATTATTCATTTGACACATGAAAAAAAAAAAAAAAAAAAAAATTGTTATAATTACAATTGTGTATGTTTTTATGCAATAATAATATTGTTTCTAACATTCTACCTCTCAATTAAATTATTTTTGTTGTTTACTATACAATATCAACATTGCTGCTGGCGTTTTTGGAATACTTCTTCTTATTTTTATAGTTCACTTTTTCTTATAATCCTATCATTCGGTCACATTGTTAACCCTCGTTGCCTTGAAATAAATGCGTGACATCATCCGTGTAATTAACGTGACAGTATTAAACAAGTAATATCCATCACGCGTAAAAGAAAGCGAATCGTTTGACACTAATCATACAGTTATTTACATTGTATAAATGATAATAATAGAATACAATGCGTTATGAACGTATTTTAATATTCAATTAAGTTGAAAGATGATACTGTATATATTATTATTATTATTTTTCTTCTTTTATTCGAAATTCAAAGATAAAAATCTTATTACCCCAATATTCATTCATACATTTATTTATTTATTCAACATTTTCGATAGAATTAATTTACACAGTATTGTGTAATGCTTTATCCAAGAACTAATGTCACATTGAAGAAAGAAAATTAAAACTGTCAAAACATTTATTTTTCTCTTGTAAAGAAAATTTTTTACTTACATCCAAAAATCCAAAACAATAATTTATTTATAGCAATATCATTAAATATCGTTTAATTTCGCGTTCAATATGTCATGAACAGAATGGTTTAATATAGAATTGATAATTAATTAAAAATGATGAAGAAAATAAATGCACAAAAAATTTATTTTTTTCACAACGAAGAGAAAAAAAAATAACAGCAACTAAAAAAATTAATTTCAAGCTCTAAAAATATTTCCATGCCCTATATACCTATACTTATATATATATGTACTATCTCAGGCCTCATTTGGGATGCCGAGGAGGTCTAGACTAACGCACGATTTTCTGTAGCTCATGTGACCCCACAGTCACACATTTTCTCTCTCTCATTCTCGTTCTATGCATAAGTAGCTTCACATAACTCCCGCATACATAACACACACATATATATATATTCATCAAAGACACGATGGAAAATATAACATGAATATATACACATATTTATTTTAGATATACATAGATACGTGAATTTGGGCCATCAATCTAATAATAGTTGGGAGGGAAAAAAAAAAAATGTTTAGCCCTTGATGTGACGACTCATCGACTAGTTATATTTACGCTAAAAAAAATCATGTGACATATTAATTAGAGTAGAGAAAAAAAAAACGCAATAAAAATAATGATAGAACATAAATAAAATTCACCTATTTTACTATCGTTTAATTTAATAATTTAATTGTTTTTCTTTATGGGATAAATTATATTGGCAAAAAATTTGTATTATTATTTTTTAATTTTTTCTTCTGTAATATTTTATTATATATATGTGAAAAAAAAATGGAAAAAAAACGCATGTAAATGGCCACTCAATGTCGCAGTGAAAATTAATAGGAGAGATATATAGATATGTAAATAGTAGAGCTTTGACATATGGTTGACAATTTTATTATCGGCCGTGTGAAATATAGATATATGTATTACACTCAGTTGGATGACTCTTTCAGTATTCTATAAATAATGACGAACAAATAATTATCTAGATAAAGAGTTAAATATCATAATTTCTGCTAATATACGTGTCGATAAACTCATATATATATATATATATGTTTATTAATGCGATTTGCAAGACGTGTATTTTCACATGTCAATTCAAGTTGCATTTATTTTATTTATTTCTTATTATTGATAGGAAGGCAATGAACGACTTGATTTCAATCATTTCCGCTGATGATTTATATTATATCGTTATTGTCATATTTTTACATCAACTTGTTAATACATTTATACATATACGCGACATATATACAGTGAAGATAATAAATTGTAGGTGGATATTTATGAATATGTATGAGAAGTATGATAATGAAGAAGTAGGAAAAAAAAAAAAAAAAAGAGTCAAATCAAAAAGTTAGATTGTGACACAGATTTGTTTTCTATTTTTTTTTTTACCCCCTTTTTTTACCGGCAGGTTTACATTTCAATAGAATTTGCGGCTTTACAATGTATTGGAGGTGTGGAGATGTGAGAAACAAAATTGTAGTGCAGAATTTGGTGCACAAAATTCATATATCACAATATTAATTTGGAATTCATTCAATTCGATACGCACAAGCATAGCTCAATTTTTACCATTCAAGAATCTCCTTCGATTTTTTATTTCTTTTTTTTTTCTTCTATTACTATCTTCAATTTCAAATAAAACCGTAAACAAAATTATTAATGCCACAAGCAGAAAAGTCAAGGCCCTACATAATCAACCTATTCATTTAAATCCACCTTTTTCTTATAACTTAAATATTTAAAGTTCAAACACAACAAAATGAATGGAACAAATGTACATTCTAATTATCTCGACTTTTAATTTTTTTTTTTTTCCCATTTCAATACTTCAAAATATAATCATTAATATTTTTCTTCTTCATCATTATCATTCTTCTTTTTCTGCAAAGAAAAAAAAAAAAAAAAAACATTCTACTTTATACAATCAAACAACAATAATTCATATAAAACATTATATATAAATTATTATCATTATCATTATCATTATTATTATTATCATCATAATTATAATGATATATCGTACATGAAAATTTTAATCAGCACGGAAGTAAGTACATCACATCATGATAACCCTCATCAGGGTCATCAGTCGATCTACATTTGCGCGTGCGACTGTATATACGAATTGTAGGACACAAACCAATGGTTTTATATATAATTTTCACCAACACACTACTCCCTATATATATATATATATATATATTTATAAACTGTATACCATACTTACACACGTGCTATAAGAGATTACTTGACCGAATAATTGCAGGGATGACTCTAGGGTAGTGCACGCACGGGCCAAGGAGCCTTCGTCATTCTATTCATAGTCGTACTAGAACTACATTTGAAACTGCGACTTTGATCGACAGCCTCATTTCATCTATAAACATGTATGCATATATATATATATGCATATAGATGATACAAATGAAACAGTGTATATAAGGGAGAATATTAATAATTGTGTTCTCGTTTGTTATTTATTTTACTTTTCATTTTTTTTCAATGCCATTTTCATTCACATTTGTTTTTTTTTTTTTTTTTCTTCTTATTTTTATTTTTATTTCTGCGTGTGGTGATAGTAACAGTGGTCTGGACTTGCTATGTAAATTGTTCAAGTACAGGTAGTGGTCGAATTTTTCGTTTCTCTTTTGATTGTTATTTTTATTTATTTATTTATTTATTTTTTTTTTTTATTCAGTATTACGAAATATTGGGAACAAAAAATATTGTGATTAATATTATTCCAGGATGAAGTTGTTGAATGAAGCGTGTCGTGGAATATATTGTGCAGTTGGAGATTGACGTGTAGCTCATACAATGATTAAAGAATTGGTATAATAATAATAATAATAATGATAATGATAATACTAGGATAAAAAAATTGAAAGAGAAAAAATTATATTTCAATCATTGAGAACTGTGGTAGAAACTACTTTCATCAATATTAATATACGCCTAATGTTTGACGAGATTTTTTAATCGAACACGTTTTGTATATTAATATTTATTCAGGAGAAGTGATGGGAGGGGAAAAAAAAATATTGGTATCGACTGAAATGTCAAAGTGACTGTATGAAAAGAAAAAGAAAGATTTTGTGACTTTTATGAACTCGTAAAAAAACATGTTTCATATAGTAGTTATCAATCACAGTTTGTCTGTCTGTTTGTCTGACTATGTCCAATTAAACAGAAATTGAAATTTTTTGTTCATATAATTTAATTTTTCGTAGTTTATTTTCTTGTTCCATATCGTTGTCAATTTATACGAGTTGAATATTTGTCTGATGATTTTGCTATGAGAAATGTTTATTGGTGATTAATTAAAAACCATTGGGTATTTTTGTATTTTATTTTAGTAATAGTTGAAGATGTATGAGAAATTAATTTTTAATTTTTAATTTATTTGTAGAGTGCGAAAAAACATTACGATATGATTAGAGGAATTTTATTTTTCTTCTTTTGTCTCTTTTTTTTTTTTTTTTCATATATTACAATTTCACGTATATAGTTGATAGAAATAACGAAAGTGTGATTGACCGATTAGATATGCAACTTTATCATAGTATATATATATATATATATATATATTTGTACGTTCGTATAAGTATATTTAATGCACTTTCTCGGTAATACCAATAAACTCCAGTACATATACAATTGAAGTACAAACGAGGCTAAAATTAATGACAATGATAATATACAAAATGTCAAGTTATTATCTTGTTTATATTTGAATTAGGTTTTGTTTGTGGCTGCACTCTCATAGATGTTTTTCCAAATCAAATAAGCATAGTATTTTACATCTCGATCAATTTATTTTTGTTGCTTACTTGGTAACAATGGTAATAATATCAAATTCAAAACATGTTAACACACTGAAATCTTCTAGGTTGTGGAATAACGAATGTCTCATACTGTATTTGAAAATAGTTGACAAAAAATAATGACAATATTTCAGTATTTGATCAAACAAATTTCTAATGAAATTCACAAACGCATTTAATTATTTTTTATTTTTTTCATCCACAATATCAATAATTAAAATATCAGTGAAAAGAAAATAAAAATAATTCCATCCAGAAACTCTTACCTTTACTCAAATTTTTAATTCAAACAGTTTAATTATTAACAAACAACACGTTTAATAATTATCATCATATCCAATTATCATTATACATTATTATATAGTAGTGTAATAAAAAAATTATATGTATTTCATTTTCAATTACAATAATATCGTGAATAAATTATCAACTGTTGATAGTCAGTTTCAGGAAAGAATTTACATGATATTTGGATAACGATAATTATATGTGCGTAACCGTACATATATATATATATACGTATATACTTGTCTATGTATGTATATATACACATATGGATTTATATACAATAGGCATAATAACAATAATTCAATTGACTGTCCTTCGACGACTTACTATGTACTCGTACAAAAGCGTTTCAGTTCCGGCTGTGTCGCGTCTACTCTCAATGGAAGAAAAAAAAAATTAAATGAAATAAAAAAAATTCCTACGCACACACACACACACACATATATACACTCACGTGTGAATATGTATCTACATATGTATCTTGTCCCGCGCGCTATGGGACTCTCGCCTGTATAAGAAGCAGAATATAAAGTGGGTCAACTGCATGCGTCAAGAACTAGTCACTCTCAGTGAGATATATATATATATATATATATATTTTTTTTTCCCCATGTTATTTAATCATATTAAAATTCAAAAATAAAATAATTCGAAAGAGTGATGATAATCTTGTTTTATTCTTTTTCCATTCATTCTATTTTCAATTTTCAATTCTATTTTTTTATATTCATTTAATTGCGTTCAATTTATTTTTATTTTTGTCTGCTGATGGAGAAAAAAAAAAAGAAAATATTCTATTTTAGTGGATACCATTCAAGTGATCGACTTTTTAATTTGGAAATATACAATCCTACTGGTGAAGCACCTTAAATGTTATTTAACCATAAAGATTCATTTTCAATTAATTGAAGAAGTAATTAATTAATTGAACAAATGACTTTTGTACAGACGGTACTGTATTGATTACATTTGGATATATATATATTAATTATATTACATGGAAAAATAGATTCGATTTTTTATTCTACGTTTTTTTTTTCTATTAAAAATTATCACACTAGACCATACAATAATAATTATTAAAATTCATTATAGTTTATAGTGAGAAAAAAAAAATTAATGAATAAATGACAATTTGAAGAATGAAAAGATAATGATAAACTCTCGACTTTGATCGATCTTTATTTACTACTTATACTAATATAAACATTTAATGAATTAAAAAGTAATAGATATATTAATCGATATGAATGATCACAAGTTTACTGTGCCTTTGTGTAATTAAATGTAGAGAGAAAAATAGAAGTAATGTAAAAAAAAAAATAGCCACACGTGTACTTATACACACATAATGAAATTATTCTTTCATATTACAATTAAAATCATAAATTGAATAACAGACAAAAATTGTTGGATAGAATATTTTATTTTGTTCTCTTTTTTTTTTTTTTTTTTTTCACATAATATAATTGAGTGCACGCATCAGGACGTAATATATAAAAGCACCAGTCAACGAAACAGACGAACAACATGAGTGAGAATGAGAGGGAGGATGAGCGAGAAATACAGAGTTGAAAAAAAAAAAAAATAGAAAGAGAAAGACGCGTGTGTTGGCGCAGCAGGCCATGCCTGACCAGCGTGCCACTTTCACTACTTCATATTTGGGTCGTCGCATCCACCGCCACCAAGGGGGCAAGTTCCTCTCTTTTATCATTTATTTATTTCATTTATTATTTTTATTCTCATTTTCGTGTATTGATAATCAAACATTTTTTCCCATTATTTATATCATTTATTTATTTCATAGCAATTTATTTCTTTTAAATAAACAAAATTAACATTATCCGATTATTGCTTACATAGGTGGAGAATATTATTTGCACAGGATTAATTGAAAATAAATTTCAATTCATAAATAATATTTCTTTGACTAATATTTGAGACAGAAAGTTTACGTTGTAGACGAGATTCTTGTGAGGAAAATTAAATTGCAAATTTACTAATCGTTTCGTTAAACTCGTGCCTTATTTTTTTGTTTATTTCATATAATATTCTGATCTTCATAAAGCACATTAGGTCACACGAAATTAAACCATTAGTGCACTGGAAAAAGAGAAATGACAAAACGCTGTTGATTCACGATACAAATAAAATCATTACAATATAGTTTTAAAACAATTTTAAAATGTAATATTTAAAAATTAAAAACCCTTATCCCATTGTAACTGTATCTTAACAAATTTCAAGACCCCAAAACACAAATAACAAATCAATATTACAATCTAAACTCTGCACACTCATCATTATTTATTATGAATACCAAAAAATTATTTCTACTGTGGCCAATTTAATCAGGCCCACCTTAAACGCCTATAAAATACGGTCCTGCATATTAGAACTTTGAAATTCCCAATGTGTCACAGTCATAGTAGAAAAAGAAATAAATGGTGTATAATAATAAAAAAAAGTGCAAGACGATGTGATAAGATTAACAGAGCAAAGTCGTGATTGAGGTAGAGCTGTATAAAAAAAAAAAGATATTATATAGTTACACGAAGATATATAAATATATCTATCTATATATATAGATGTGTCTATATATTTGTGGATGGTCGAACGATTTAGTAGTGATAGTTGTTAGTTGTTAGTAGTAGTGGCGTAGATTGTGGTTCTCCCATTTACCCAGTTCCCTTTGCGCGCGTTCGCGCACACCAGGTTATGTAACCAAGTGAAAGTGGCACAGCAGCGCGCTCGTCGAATCACACAGCCAACATAACACTCCATCGTTCGTGTATACATGACGACGACGTCGTCGTCGTCGTCGTCGTCGACGAATAGCACCAACGGTGCGCACAAACGCGCGCACTAAAGCTTAACCGCACACCATCTTTTTCCCCTACCATTACTCTAAGTATTTAGACAAGTCGAGACAAGCGCAAGTAGAGACGGCCAGACAGCAACAGCCACCTCTCGTTTGGCGCGCTTAGCTCTTACATTTCTTTGCCATTTGAATTTTATTATTATTTTTTTCTTTTCCGCATCACACTGCTGACAGCGCCACGAGTGCAATGCACATCACCGCATCTTTTTTATATATACATATACATACCGTAAATGGTATGATTTTAATCATAAAAATATATATCATTTCATACATGATGAGAATTTCAATTTTTAGTTATTAATTAAATTGTTTTCTAACACCAAAAATATTTTATTGTTCAATTTTTTATTTCATTTTGAGTGGAAATTATATTTTATTTGATGTGAAATTTATTGTGCAATACATCACTTGTATTGAAAATATTTTTCTATTTATTTTAAATGTAAAAATTACTTCACATTAAATTCATCATATTCAAATAAAACTCTTCTTCTCTTTTTTGGATTTACGTATATGTACTGTGTTAAATTCAAAATGAAGCAAATCCTTTTGTTTCTGGGTCGCATCGTGTCCGCTTTCCTTTCTGTTTTATTTCTCGCTACAATTCTCCTCTTCTTTTTCTTTTTTTTTTTTTTTTTCACTTTATTTTATTCCGTTCTTCGCTCCTTTTATATATATACATATATACAAATATTTCTTTTTTTTTCTTCTCTTCTATTTTAAATAGAGAATGTTCCAAATATGGACAAAGGTATTTCAAACGGGTGAGGGAAGCTATAGAGAGAGAGAGAGAGAGAAAGAAAAGGAGTAAAAAAATTGTCAGAGGCGAATATTCAACTTCCAGTGTAAACACAGCGACGATGGCGTAATATGTTGGTCGGGCTTGATCGGTTATTGAGGTGGTTATTTATGTATATATATGTATATGCCTGCTACCGTTTAACTTCGATATATAGGCGCAATGGAATTCGCGAGTTTGTCGCTGTGGAATAGATAAATAAACAACTAAAAAGAAAGGAGGAGGAAAAAAAAAAAAAAGGTGAAAAAAGTATATACACTATAAAACTGATTGTCGGTAGATACATATAGACGACAATATTTTGTGTTTCTTTTTACTCTTTTTTTTTTTCGGTTATCTTGTTCAATAACATAATTATACTGTTCTGCGAAATAAAAAATTAAGAACACGACTGTGCGGAATAATTTTATGAATTAATTTTTCATTATTATAATTCATTATAAAAAAAAAAAAAAAGATACAAAAAGTATTTCCTTTTTTATTTTTTTATTTCATGTGTGGTAATTGTCGAAATAAATGGAAGAAAAAATTAGAAGTGAAATCACATACATATATACATGACGAGAAACAATTAATGAGCGACTGTGTAAATACACATTAAATATTCCGTGTTGTGTACTACGGGAACGCATCACCTATAACCTCCGTGCCACCCTACTTACCACATTGAAAATATAATAGAGATGCCGAGACACTTCTCAGCTTATACCTCAACATTTATATATATATATATATATATATTTATATATATTCGAGTTGGTTATATAACAACTTAATTACTCTGCCCTATTTTCACGAGGCATTGTCTTGATGGGGCACTCACTTTCATACTTCCATAGTGTGCGCGGTTTATATGTGCATCAGTCCAATCTCTGCTAATGCGTACACATTTTTATATACAGTGTGTACTGAATTTAGTAGATTTTTTGTGATTCACTAGAGAGATTGGATGAAATTTATCTGGGAATTTTACTTGGACATTATTGATTTTTATTAATGGTGAAATTTATTATTAAAGAGGAACGATATGGTGATGATTAGGATGTTGGATTTTTTTTTTTCTCGAGAATTTTTAGTGATAGAGAGATTGAAGAAGATTCAATAGTTTTGGGTGTCTTGTGGAGAACACTTATCAGAATTTTATTTCTAATTATTCGAAATTTTTGAAGTTGTAGAATATGAAACGTGATTCCGTGAATAAATTTCATTTAACTTGCATCAATTTTGAGAATAATTGATCCAGAAAATGAAATGTTCAAAGTACTAAAAAGACAGTAAAAAATTGGATTTCGATGATAAAAAAAAATTGCTACTTTCAACGATAGCAACAGCGATGATGAAAATTATCGTCCATGAATTATGTCAATGGGATTTTTTGTTTTTGAGTTACGATAAACGCCGTCACAAAAATACCGTTTCAAACAAAATATGATGTCAGTATAAGTAAGAAAAATTTCCTTCTTGTTTATCGTGCGCTACCATTAAAAAAAAAAAAAATATTGAATGAATAAACAAGTGGGAGAAATATATAATAAATATATGGGATGGAACATTATGCGGTTTGGATCCGACTCACACATCCTGTCGAACGATAATTGATAAAAAATAATGGTAATAATAAAAATATTTCCACTGGTTCTAAGATGAAAACAACCACAGACATATAAATAAAAGGTTATAGGTATGAATGTATGGAAGTTGAGTCATTGGACATTAGCTGAATCCTGATGATGACAAAGAGAAAAGATTTATAGGTGACTATGTTAATGACACTCGTTGAAAAACATCGTCATTTCCTTTTCATTTAACTATATATCTTTCATACTGAATCACCTCTGCAATTCTAATTAAATAATTAAATTGTGAAAATACTAATAATTGAAATACAGAACAGTGTATTTGTAGAATAAAAATATAATAGATAATGATATCTATTTTATTTTTGTATTTTTTTTTTTATATAAAAGACTGACCTCACAAAACCACACAAAAATTTACTAGAAATGTATCTACAAAAATTATCCAAATTTTTCTACAACATCACAAGTATATTCTTTAACTTTATTACTATTTATTGAAGCACAGAGAATTATAATTTTCAATCTTATCAACTTAATTTTCCCCACAATGTTTCATTTTTTGTTTTTTTTATTCATTCCCAACCTCTGGTGAATTAAAAAAAAAATGAATCATAAACAATACTAACGAGAAAAAAATATCGTTAATATTATTTATCACCACTACTATTATTTTCTCATAGAATACAGTTATTTATTGATTGTATAATCTTTTTTCCTTGCAAACAGGACCAATATATTATATCACACTTATTCAAAAGAAAATATTAATTCTTCACCTTTTTTTCTTTTTTTTTCCTTTCCTTTTTGAAGAGGTCAGTTATTCCCCACTCTTTTTTTTTCCTTTTTTTCATTTATTAATTATCCTCCCATCTTCTATTCTGTATTCAAAAATATATTTCGCATATAACCAACAAAATATTCACGTCCCACTTTCATATCTCAACACAACTGTATATTAACATAAATGTATACATCTTATATTATCAGAAATCGAAAGTAAAAACATACAACTACATGCATAAAAAAAAAAAAAATAATAAAAAATACGTGAATTAAAAGAGACTATGTAAGAAGAGTAAATGGCATCCAGTCAAACTAAATGATTAACTACACATAAACTCAACCATCATTTCATTTCTTCTTTAACCAATTTTTTTTTCCTTTCCGATCCTATTCACATATTAATTTATTATTACATTACAATTTAATTTTTTATTTTTCATCTACTATACCTTTATTTTTTTGGTTTTTTTTTTTTTTGATTCTTTATTATTGTTGCTACCGGTAACGAATTCATATCTTTATATACATCCATTTAAATTTTGCTTTCATTTTATAACACAGATGACAGACATAAATTCTAAAAGCAATATATATTCCAAAGTACGCGATGTTATTTAATGATTTTAGTGAAAACGTTTCACGATATTATACAATCGGCCTAGATCCACAGTCACGGAGCGTCACGGATTGTGAACGGAGTGTGGCCCCGCAAAAAGCAAAAGAAAAAGATAGAGTGAAGGAAAAAGTGTACAGGGCAAAGTGGGAAAGGTAGAATAAAAAGAAGAGAATGAAAAATAAAGGAAAAAAAGAGAGAAAGAGAAAAAGATTATGGTGACTTCGCTTTGGTTTACGATGCAGACACACTTGGTTGGAAGCTTCGCTTCGATTCGTTGAACGTTCCCAAATGACACGTGCACACACAAATATAGTTAATATATATATATATAATGCCATTAAGTTTACCGGTGTATATTGAAATAACCGGCAACGGGAACAGTGGTGTATAAAAAAGCAAGATGAAAGGGACATTTCCACCTGGTCACAATTCGTGATTCGTTTTCACTTGTTCGAACACGTTTATATGCACATGAGGCACCCAGATTTTTCAGTGATTGTCGATGATTAAAATTCAAGAGAAATTTTTCATTACACATATGCACTCACCTGCCCCTTTTTTCTTTTTTTTCTTAATGCTTGAACAGTTTTTTTCAAAACATTAATTAATGTTGTGGAAGAATTAATGCATTAAATGCGAGATTGTGTACGGAAACAGGTGCTTATGCTTGCAATGATTTTCAGATTAATTTATCTTGTAAGGCTGCTCTGGTTTGGTTTTTTTTTATTATTTTTTGGGTTTTATTTTATTACGCCACTTTTGGGACAGCCGTCTGCTTAATGTTTTTATGCCAATGTACTCGTTGGACAGGAAATCGCTTAAATTATATCGTGGTAGGATTCAGTTTGATTTTAGAAGAAATGTTTGAGGGAAATATGAAAAAGTCGATTTTTTCCAAGTTTTTAAATAGGTACTTGAAGGAATATTTTTTGATTTGGAAATTGTATTAAAATTCTAGGGGTTTATGCTAAATATTTTGAGGTGATAAAAATTGTAATTCAAAAATGAATAGATCAAATTATTTTATTTCTGCATGAAATTATTTACAACTGATGTTGCAATTGTTACGCGTGGCCTTATTCATTTTTTTTTTTTTTTCCTTCTATTTTCGCCAATTGTTCATATGCTCTACGATTATAAATGAAGGTATTTCGAAAGAGGAACGTAAAAATGAATGAGATTATATTATTAAGTGCATATATATTTATTTTTTTCTTTTCTAGTTGAATATGAAACACTGCGAACAAAACAACAAAAAAAAAAAAAAAGAGGTTATAGCTCTGTAATATGTTTGGAAAAAAATGTTACCAATCCAATATTATTTTTCTATCTCAATTTAACTTCAAAAAATGTGAAATTGTAATTGGAAGTAACAATAGTATGAAAAATAAATATTATTAAATACAATTTTGTTTGAATCGTGAATGATAAATATATTTTCTTTTCGCAATTAGCTATTCAAAGGTGCAAAAAAATTGTACGGGTTTTTATGACCCAATTTTGCAATACCAGAATTGAAACACATTTTTTTTTTTTCCATGAAGAATCGTGAATTTTTTGTTGTGTTCTTTTTTTTTTATATATATATATTTTTCATACTGTCAATGTGACACATTAGCCAATAGCAATATTTTCGTTTCATCACTTCTGGTGAATAATTATCAATATATAAAATGTGATCAGTTGAAAAATGTTGATGTTAAACGTTCGGCATATTGATATTAATGAAAGTAATTTCTAGCAACACTCTTTCCAATTAACATTCGTGTTCACATTTTTGAATTATTTTTATTCGATTTCTAATCATAAAATAAATTACACGTTAATATTTATCTGCGTTTAATATTATTCAATACTATCTATTCAATCATACTTTTATCGAGTATATAAAGAGACAAAAAAAAGAAAATTTTGCCTCAAAATTTGATTCATCATTCAGAAATTCCCTGACACAATTATAATATTTCTCTTCACATATAATGAAAAGCAGAATTGAAAAGAAATTTATAAATGATAATTTCATATCTATATACATTTATGATTGTAGATGCATTAACAATTGTGATTCGAATTCTTACACCAACTGTTGATGAATAAAAAAAAAAGGAACAATAGTTTTTACCTCGTTGTACAATTCAATAAAAAATAATGACAATGAAATATTTGAAATGTTTTCCTCTCCGACTCCACTTGAAGAGCACATACACCCGTATATACATTTATATATAGTGACGTAATTGTGGAATCTCGTCACGTGTTCTCATGTTGACCCTTAACCTGCCCCATGAAACAAAAAAAAGAAACTAAAATAAAATAAAAGTTAACAAAACAAAATGAAAACCAATGGTCGCAACTTGTTCACATTACAAACTCAGTTTTTTCTTCTTTTCTTTTCTATCCCATTTATTCTAACGACTATACACTAAACGTGTATTCATATGTGCGTGTGTCTTACATTGAAACTCGCTCCAAACTTTCAAAGAGAATTTTTGGAAAGTGTTTGCTATATAATGTCTCCTTTTTTTTTCTCTCTTTTCATTTCTTTTTTTTTTTTCACCTCATTCACACTTCACTTCCGACCCTTTTATGAGAACATTTCCTATATTGAATCGCATTTACATTAATGTTTATTCCCGCGCGCATTTATCTTTTACTCCGAACGTCATGTTCTCAGATGTTAAACTCCCGCCTCAACACTTTTCTCGCATGGTATGACGCCCACTGACATCTCCAATGCGCGCATTTACCTATATCTTTATGTGTTTATATATATATATTGGTACCACACACGTTCAACCTTGACGAGCCTATTTCACATTCTAATGCCTTACAAACGTCGGGAATATTTACGCATATCAACGGGATAAATATGCTTGCAGTTAAAACGCAAGTCAATAAAAATTGAAGTGGAAAAAAAAAAAAAAGAATCATTTCATCGGTCATTTTTTCTTCTTGTATTATTTGTTCCGCAGTTTATTGTCATTGCATTGTGTTGAGAGAAGGGTGCTTGATTGATCTAGAATTGGGTGTACCATGTGGAAAAGTATCATTTTTGATTGGTAAAAAATTTTGTGGGAAATTAAACATAGATAAATTATGCAGAATTAGTTAATTGATATTCTAAGCATTTTGATTATTTATCATTATGATATACATTAATCATAGTATGCGAAATCATCTCAATTATCTAAATAAATATAATTACGAACTGTGGAAAAAAAAAAAAAAATGTCTGGAAACTCCAACACAAATATAAAATAACATCCCCAAATTATTTCAATTTCCTATAAATTTTCTGTATTTCATTTACTCATTATCAAAACACAGCAATCTTCATACTCATACCGTGTAATTATTCATACTATTCCCATATGAAAAAAAAAAAAGAAACTCACAAAACTAAATAAACTCGTTCAGGAATAAAAACGCCAAAAAAAATCACGCCGGTATTCATTTCCGGGTCTCAAGTCCCACCAAAATCCCCAAGAATTTTCTTCGAACGTCAAACACGTTTTTATTTTTATATTTTTTCTTTTTTCCACCGTCATGGGTATCGGGTCAATAGGATTACAACAAAGCCCAACGCTATATATACATACATATTCTCAACTACATATACAAACACACATATCTTCTCTCTTCTAAGAAAAAAATTAAAAAATAAAAAACTGATAGAAAAAAAAAAAATAAAACAAAAAATATAAAAAGGAAAGAACTAAATTGACAGGCCCTTCGTTCTCTTCCGTATCTGCGATGCCGAGTTTGTCACTATATATATATATATATTTATGCTTTGCCCGCTTCATTCGATTGCCAGGGTCAGGCATTCCGTTATTACGTCGTTTGGTGGTTTATTTTCTCTTCGTGTTCTTTGCCAGGCGTGTCTCTCATAGCACCACCAACAAACAACAACAGCAGCAGCAGCAGTCAGACGCGCGAGAGTAACGCAAAAGAGCTACTGTTGTTTCGTTGCGCGTTCATGCTTGCACATTGTATTTAATATTTACATACAAACACGCGTTAACACAGTTGAAGCCTCGAGCCAATACAGCCAACGAACCAAAGAGCTAAGCTGGCTATCCAGCTAGCAAAAGCAAAAGCAGTAATACAAGAGAGTGTCAAGACTCTCTGTTACGCTGCGGAGGTTGGATAACACATCGTGGCAAAAAGGAAAAGTGGCTAACCTACTAACCGCATCGGGCCCCACAACGGATACGGGCGCTAGTGTTGGTAGTACTGTGTATAAAGCGCACGCGCACAGTTTAATCTGTCTGTATAATATCTATAGAGAATGTCTGTATTTATTTATTTATTTATTTATATGTTTCTTATTGATTTGATGAAGTCTTCGACGATTCTGGACCCATTTATTTGTATAGTTATTTAGTGGTATTTATTATTGTTAGTTTATGTTGGATTAATTAAGGTGGAAATTGAGAGGATAAAGGGATGGGGATAATGAAATATAGATTAATGTTAATTGTTGTTGATTAATAGTGGAAGAACACAAGAAAAAAAAAGTTATTTGAATTTTTAAAGATATATTGATTTGAGACGATGGGAAATAAGGAATAATTTTGATGGGAGAAATGTTTTTCACGTCTTGAAATGATAAACATTATTTGTCGATTCATAAACAATAACAATCAATTAATAACGAGGAATACCAAGTAGAAAATAATGAATGATATATTCGTGTTCAATGCAACATTAAACGCTGAGACATCTTCCTACTACAATAATTGAGATTAATAATAAATAATAGTAATGAGATATACAGATTCAAATTCGTAAATTATTTTGACTACATTAAAATTTAGTATTGTTCATTGGTAATGAAAAATAGATTTGTGGGCGCGCCAAGTATACGTTCGCGATAACTACGTTGTAAATTTAACTTGGCTATATGAATTGAATTCCATTCAGGATTGTTTTTCTCCTTCCTCTATATATTCCATCAAAATGCAAATCAAAAATAATCTTGGCGCGGCTTCTATAAATGGAAGATATTTTTCTATTATTAAATAAAATAATTCAGTATCTATGTGAAAGAAGTCTCAGGCATAGTATATTATATGAAAACTTTTATTATTCAAAGTGTTGTGTGAGTGTGTATGTTTGTGCAAGAGTGTGGCCGTTGGGCGTCGCGTCGATCGCGCGTCATTAATGCCTCAACGTAAAAAAAAAAAGAAATAGCAGTGGGGGAAAAGTGAATTAGAAAAAAAAAATGAATAGGAAAAAAGGCAATGTTTAGCACAGATATAATAACCGGTTTTGTTTAATACGACGCGCACATTTGACTCGACGCCTCGCCTATAACATAAAATAGCCACACGTATATATATATATATATATATATATATATGTGTGTGTGTATGTGCATGCTTAAATAAACCGATGAATTATTGCTCCAATTTTTTTTTTCTACATCATTAATCTATGAATTTTTTTTTTTTTTATTTTTTTTCTCATTAATTTTATGATTTATTCTTTCTCTTGATTATCGATAAATTCAATGGGAAAATGAGAAATAAATTATAATAACGGTGTATTAACATAAATGTTATTGTTTATTTATTTATTCTTGTTCCTTTCGGATAATTAATTGATTTTTATGTCATTGCACATATCGGAAGAGAAATTGGGAATAGAATTAAATTTTTTTGATGTACAGTTTGTCTTTAGCCATTGTTCATTTTGAGAAAATAATTCTGAAAATGAAACTTCGACTGTTTTGTATTATTTTCTAAGCAATTGCTGTTCTTTCTATACACTTAACTGCTATTCAGTTCATTAAAATTTGTGGACTATAATAATTACACTAAAAAAAAATCATCCTCTTCGTTTCTCCCTTAAAATCTTATCGTGAAATTCAAGGAAGAATAATTAATTGTTTCATTCTTGACCAAGATATTTTCCAATCAAACACGAAATATGTTTGTTTCTATCACATTTTTATTCGTAGATAAAGAATAAAATATTCCCAAATATTTCAATATCATATTATAATTTAATTCACCATACACATAATCAATTTTTAATTTCCAATTCTTTACAATTCGTTTCTGATGTCATAAAAGAAAAAATAGTCCGATCAAATACTTTATATGCCATAATTATTTATAGAAAAAAAAAAAAAATATATTCGAAATAAAAATAGTCCAAGTGCAAAAATAGTTTCTCGATTTAAAATCATTTTTAATCTTATTGCAAATTTCATAATACTTATATATAATTAGATTATACGCGCTTCAATTGTGGTTCACATGAACAAGTTGTAATATATTTACAACGCAGATTCAGTTCCATGTTTGATTAATATATATATATATACACATAAATATATTTTATATGTATGCTATCCAACAACTTTCTCCCTCGATTAGCGTGATTGGTATGTGTGCGTGCCGCCACGCACGAAGAACTTCTCGCCTTTCCGAAAACACTGTGGCCTTCACCGCATCTCACCTACATATTCCCCGAATATCATAAATAATCTTTAGTAATAGGTTTTTATTTTATTTTTTCCTTCCATTTTTTTTTTTTTTTATTATTTTCTCACTTAGTATTTATGAGACATTTGTATGAGCTCGAGTTCATTACTAGTGCATCGTCATTGCCCCTTTCTCACACACTAGAACAACATTAACATTCATACATTGCTTTTAGGCTCTTCCTCTCTTTTGAACTCTCACTTTTATATTGTATCTAATTTAATTCAACTTTCAAATAATCAATGACATTTGTTCCTTTTTTTTTTGTTGGTTATTTTTTTTTTTTAATAGTGGTAGATTTCACTGTTGTTAAAATATATATAGGCACATTAATGTACATTTATTTATAATTATATATGTATATAGGTGAGGAAGAAAAAAAAATTAACATTTATCGACTAGCTTGAAATTTGATCAAATTTCCTGCTGTCATTTCAATGTTTAATTTTTCTCTTATTATTTATTATTTGTTTATTTATTATTTTTTTTTTTTTTCCATATACAATTTTGAATGGAACGCACATAACTTTCGATATATATTAACGCATCACTTTTTCACCAGTTGAATATTGCGCAATTTATAAATATAAATATTTGGCTGTAGAGAAAATAAAAGTATGAAAAATTGTTTGGTTGGCATATCGAATTAATATAAATCCAAACATTATGCCAAGTCTACAATTTGCACTCGATAAACCCAGTGACACACTTATTTGTGTTAGCGACAGTGGATTTACTCGTCGATGATGCGTGCATGGAGAAAGTAAATACGTAAACGTTCGTAATACAAAATTACGTGATATGAAATGAATAATAGATTACTCATACGTTAATATCGTTTTTCTTCTTTCAATTCAATTGAATGTGAATGTAGATTTTCATTTTTTATTTTTCTGGTTTCCAATTATTTGGTTAATATTTTTTGATATGTATATATATATATATTAATGATAAATACTATAAGATCATACTGGAATATTTTCTCTTCATTGAACGCGACTAAGAATCCACAAATATATATATTGACTGAAAATTTTCACTTCCAAGAATAACTTTAAGCGATGATTCCTCGTCACTGTCACTTTCGTGGAATGGTCTTGTGGTTGTGGTATTGCCCGCGGCAATGGATTCTCCATTTCATTCGCGCATAAAAGTTCAACAGGTAAAATGTATATGAATATATATATATATATATATTCGAGCACATAACCTACCGCTTCGCGCCCCCCATTGTCTTCTTCTTCATCTTCTTTATTCTCATTTTCGCTTCCTTAAACAGTCACGGATATTTCTCATGCGAACTCACTATGTGGGTCAGTGGGTCTCCAATGCTTCTCATATACAATTGATATATACAATACATTAATTCAAATGTTTTATCATTTATTTATTCTATACTCGAAATTAATGGAAACAATTCTTTTATCTATTCGTGAGTTCGGTTGATTTCTTTTTGAACCATATTCAATCCTGACATGTAAGTAAACCTCAAACAGTTTTGAATCCATCTTTTCGAAAAATCAATAGATGAAAATTGTAGCCCGTGCGATTTCCTATTGAACGATATCATGGAAATGTGTTTCTAACCTGAGAAAAAAAAAGATAAAAAATTACTTAAAAAAAAAAAAAATCCGATGAACGTTATGAAAAATAATTGACGCGACATCAATTTAAATTCTTATCTTCTTTTCTTTTCCAATTATTTAGAGTACACATCAACATTGTTTACATACAATTATCAGTGATAAGATTCATTAGAAAAAATAAGAAAAAGTTAAAAACTACCTATTCAAAAATCATTAAGTAAAAATATAAATTTTTTACTTTCACTCAAAAATTGTTTGGAATTTCATAATCTTAATGATAATGATTATAAACGCTTGAAGCAATGTATTGATAGTAAAACAATCACGCCATATATGCATATAATTTTTTATAATATACAAAGACAAAGAAAAAAACAAATGAAATAAATAAAAAAATCAAACGTGATGGCAGAGAAGATACGTCTCCGCTTTTATTCCAACCGTTTGTACCTACAGGGAGATAATAAAAAAGGAGGAGAAAAAGAAAAAGAAAAAAAAAAAAAAACGAAAGTTTGTCCTCTTCGAATATTCTACACTCGTGTGCGCTCACAGTAAGTTTCACCGCGAACATATCACGGCATATACGTGTTATGGGTCCCGGGACATTCTGTTTAAAAGCATTATACACATACAGACAGACACACACACACAACACATATGAATTATATATATATATATATATATTATTCTCAACGTAAAAGTAAGAAGTAAAAGATATACAAAGGACTTATGCTAACGCAGCAAACATTGTGAGCAATATTTATTGCGCTCACAGAAATGAAACAGAATGAGATGGAAAAAGAAGAAAATAACAATAATAAAAAATAAAATAAAAATATCAGGTGTAACATATATTAACTCATGTCAATGTTTGATATGTCGCGGAAAATAATACATGATATATATTTATTATGTATATGAGTTTATTATATCGCATTTATGTATCGGTCAGTTACAAGTTATACGACCGCTCTTAGCGCTCGACTACGATCAAATGATTTACGACCTTTTTCTCACTCGATTTCTCGCCCCCAATGTTATCCCACCGCACAATTCATACACTTTTCACCCATGACATATATAAATATATGCAAAATGTACGGTATTTCATCGATAAGTTACAACCATGTTACAGTGAATAAACTTGAGGTCTACAAGTTCCAATGAAATCTAAGCATAAAAGGGAGAATGAAAAGAAAAAAAAAAAAAAACAAAGAAGAAAAATAAATAAAGGAAATGAATGCGTTTGACATTTGGCAGTGGCATCCTGTCTCTCACTCTCTTTCTCTATATAGTCACACCGCCACCAATGTTTTTTCATAGGTTATTCTTTATTCCACTACATAAATGAAAAAAATAAAAAAAATACATATATATATATATATATATATAAGTATGATGAAGATGAATAGATAAAAATTTTGGGATGTTGTATTACTCTATCTGTGACTCTACAGGAGGCGCCGCTGCGCATGAGAAGCATGTATGTTTGTGCGTTTTTTTATTTTTTCGTCTTATGGTATATTATGGCCTATGCCACCAAAGGCACTTCGTTTCGTTGTCTCACCGTCTTCCATCTCTCGTTCTCTTTCTCTTGTCGATGTTGCAGGGTATGTAATATGGTGGGACGTGCGAGCGCGTGTGGCGGCGAACGTCGAAAAAGTGAAACTCGCCTCGACGCTGCGCGTGTAACCTAGAAATAGCACAGTGACGCTCAACTTCACGTTATTTATTTTTTCTTTAGAGGAAATGAAAAAAATATTTTTTCAATTTCTTTTTTTATTCTCATTAGGTTTTATTCAATTGTAAAAATTAATATGAATGATATTGAATCACTGTATAGCAATGAAACACTGATGAATAATTGGAAATATTTATTTTATTATAGAATGTCACCTGGTAACAGGTGAAACGATATTTATCGGTTCATTATGATCCACTGATTTTTGAATTTTGTGGTACATCAGTGAATTATCTGTCAATGGGGAAATGGTCATGGGGTTGTTTAGAATTTTGATAATTAATGTAGGATGAATTTGAAAGTCTCATTAAAATTCTTCTGCATTCAGGATTGTCCAACTGTCTTATGACCACAAGCGCAATTTAATTATCAATGTTTTAATTATTGGTTTATCGCTTGTCTGGGAAAATTGGACCTAAAACTATATAAAAAATTTAATATTTGACGAAAAATGAACCGGCAATTTTATCAGAATTTCGCAACATTCCACAGATACGTGGTTCATCTGTCCTGTAATAAATAAACCAAGCACAATATTTAAATTTAGTTGTAAATATATTGGTCCATCAGTATCACAGTCAGTTATCAGCCATTTTTACACAATTGACAATTGATAATGAGATAATTAACTTGGGTCACCGCTGATAGACATGTGCAAATGATTTAAATTATTATTTAAGTCATTTTA
This sequence comes from Zele albiditarsus, assembly GCA_958496275.1. NCBI lineage: Eukaryota > Metazoa > Arthropoda > Insecta > Hymenoptera > Braconidae > Zele > Zele albiditarsus. Next base: position 7,330,591 of record OY292410.1, read on the forward strand.
ATGTTCTTAGAATTTGTTAATTTGAATTTTTATATTGGCATGTTATTTAGTGAAAGTATGTATGTATTTACAAGCAAATAGTGCGCGACTCGCTCGAGCAGCGATTGCAGCGCCAAGGATCAAGGCCGACGCATACCTGTCTCATAATATAAGTGCGTACTCGTACTCTCTCTCTACAAAAATGTATTAATAGTTTATGTGTTTCTTCTCCTAGACATAATCATGATGCAATGTAACAGAATACAATGAACGAACGAGTCGTGTTCAGATAAAAGATGCTTACACTTCCGTTTCCTATACAAATACACTTTCATTTATTTCTACTACATGTAATCTATAATAACATCATCTTTGGTATCACTATATTATACTTGGTAATATCTTAACGCCTGAAGATTATTTACTAATTGCTGTGCAAAAATAATTTGTAAATTTTTATCATTTCGCAATGAGGAAAAACAATTATTTCAAATAAAATAACGTAGGGAAAATAAATAAAATTGAAGTATTATACAGTGATTGTATGGATGTATATATATATATATATAGAAAAAAAGGATTAGTTGTTCATTCTTCTTCTTTAACAGTCGCATCTTACCATCTATTATACACCTTCTCAAGGAAATAAATTTTGTATATAATTATCTGTATGAAGAGGAATAATAGATCGTCTCTCATAATTATACAAAAGACTGTGGATGGAAAAAAAAAAAATGTATATAAACAAAAGTTTATACAGAATTTCTTTGTATAAAGAAAGAAAAAGATAAAAAAAAAAATTGTTAAATAAAAAATAAGAAACAACTTCCCGTATTTTTATTCAGGGAAATTATTATGCAAGAATTTTTAAACATTTGTTATACATGCATTTCAAAACAATGCACTCTCCATTATGTACACATTTTTATTATCATAGTTACACGATGAATAATTATTATTATATTTGTTATTGTGGATCGGGATTCTGAAAGAAATTAGAGAAGTTGATTTTGATTGTGTATTTTTGTGATGTACATTGCCAGAAATAAAATAAAAAAATATAGAGTAATAAACACTTATTGTTTAATATAAAAAATAATTGAAATTTGAGGGTCGTTGTTCTTGGATATTTTTTTTTTTTTTAAGTTGGCGTACACAATATCTCGGAAAGTTGTAGATGAACTGAGTTCATATTTGGCACAAATTTCGAGAGAATATTACACTATTGTGCATTCTAACAGTTATCAGATAAATTTTTTTCCTAACGTTCCCAAAATATTTTATACATGCAACAAAATTCAACTTCCATCACCGAATGTTCCAAAAAACAATTCTAATCAGAAAAAAAGAAAAAATAATACAATCCTAAACAGCCACGTATTTCTTATCATTTTCACCAAACTCACTACATAAATTCAAATAATTTCTTACTTCAACATCTAAAATTCAGAAACTACATTATAACCCACCTATAAACATATACAACGTCTCAAAGTCCCGTTATTCTTTCGCTTAAATCTCTGCCCCCCATAGTTTTTTTTTTCTTTTTTTTTTTTACCTTTCTTTCACTCATTCATTCTTCAATATTTTTTTTTTCACTCCCTTTTTTTTCCATCTTCTTTTCTTTTCTCTGTTCTCGACTCGCTGTGGTCGATGCACTTTGTGAGTCCGGTTATCATTAAACGGTACATTGACGAGTCAAGGCCCCTTGTACAAACCTATACTACTAGTCCTCTATACAAAAATCTTCCTCGTCTAAATTATTTCATCTTATTCAAACGTAATAGAAAGAAAACGGAAAAAAAAAATAAAAAAACGACATTTCTTCAAAAAATATTGGTTGTTACAATCTAATCACTGTACATTAAAAGATATAACGTTAGATTAACTGCTAACTTGAATGGTGTCACTACTACTCCATAACGAAGAGAAGCAGAAAAAGTGTTTCCATAATGTTTCCACGCTCACACCTCCACAAAAAAACCACACCTATGTATATGTATAAACATAGCTTATATATATTTTTAAAACCAACCACACTCGCATTGAATTATCCGCCCACATTTACCACCGTTATAATTCTCAATACACAAACATACACACGTAAATGCATAGCGAGAAAATTATTTCTATTTCATTTTTAATTTATTTATATTCTATTATTATTATTTAGTTTACTATTATTTTTTCTTTATTTTGATTTGTTTGTTTTTTACATCTTTAAATGCCACAACTTATTTTATTGCTCTATGTGCATTATTATTTTTATTTATTAATGAACTTTACACGTGGTTATAACAGAGATGGCGGATTATATATTTTATTGTGAGAGTGTATATTGCGTTTGTGTATATTTATATTGGTTATGATTAGTAGTTACGGCAGTTGGTCAGACGAAGAAAGAGAGAATGTGTTTTAAATTCAAATATACATATTATTATCTTTCGCAATCACTACATCACTGACCTATACGATTAACGATTGTATAATATGTGAATGAAGACGGAAAGAAAAAAACGACATACGTTAATTTTTTTTTTTTTTTTTTTTTCTTACAAGTATAATTTTGTTTATTCTTTAATTAAATTATATTTTCTGTTGTTTTTTTTTTTTTGTTTTTTACTATGAAGGATGAAAATGTAAAGGGGAATAAGATGTGCATATATGAGAAATCGTGGTCGTAGTGCGGTTAATTAACGTTTAGGTGAGGAATTTGTTCATTCTCTCCTTTTTTTCTCTTTATATTATGAAAACACTTGAGTATACTTTTCTTAATAAAAGAGTATATATATATTTGCGAGAAATATTAAACAAATATCACAATTATTTATAAAAATTGGTCGTAATTGACTCATAAAAAATTAATTTGAAAAAGAAATTGAATGTAAAAGATGATATTTATTAATTTTGCTCGCTGAATTTTATTATTAATTAATTTTTCCTCGAGATAAAATCATTTAATTCGATATTGACTGACGGTCTAGGTTACGTTACAAGGCGTTGCGTGTCACGTTAGAAAACGCAACTTACACTGTATCACATCCACTAATAAAAATAAATAATAATGATAAAAAATATAAATTGATTATATATTTCAAATGTAATAATGAGAGAAAAAAAAAATTGTTCAATCTAAAATTCTTCATTCATTCGCATATATATTTTCTTTCACTATGATCTCATGATCACACGGAAGTAAAAGTCAGTGAGCAATAATGCAATTTGAGATGAGACATATAACCACATATAAATATATATCCATCTTAACCTTGACAATAATCGAATAATTTGATGCTCTATCATCAAAACAATTTTTTCAAATGGTAAAAAAAAAAAAATATACTTATCTTCAATTTTATAATTATAAGTAATCAAAGAAAAAGAAAAAAACATTAAAGTGAATCATGTATTATCTGGTCATGTATTGTACGACTCAGCAGGCATGTAGTACCCCAAAATCAAGGTTACTGATGAAAAAGAAATCGTGATTAGGTATTTTCCATCGAAAAACATCGATATAAGAAACATTTTTTTTTACCTAACATAATTTATTTCACACCAATTAATGACTTTATAATACACATTGTATATCTATTAATAGACTCACGCATAAACAGTTATGTTGAATCTATTTATCTTATCTCCTAAACACTTGTGACATGTAAAGTTTCATGGGAATATTAATAATTGAAAATGAAGGAAAAACAAAAAATATCTAAGAAAAATCGACACGCATAACGTCAAATTCGCTTTCAATTTTTTTTGCAATCGACAATTCAATTCATCATTAATTATATCATAAGTGAGTGCATAAAATTGCTTGATTAAAAAAATCTAATTCCAAGAAAAGAAAATACGTAATATTGAATTATTCATTATTTTCTTTTCCGCAATAATTCTTAGAAAAGTCAATATATTTATTCATGTATATGATGACAGTGAGTTTCATCGCGTGATTGGAAGTTTCACTTGAATATTTCATTCTACTCATTCAACATAAGATAAATATTTAAATTAGAATAAATGAAAAATTAGATATTACAAAAAAAAAAAAATGTATTAACCAATTGAATAATTGAAATAAATTATTCATCTATACCTTTGGTATTTTTTTATTGATTTTATCATTACTTCTTACATGTAATGCATGTGGATGTCAGTTGCACGTGTGTAAAAAATTAAGATGACAGCAATTGATATAGACATAGAAGACAGCAAAAAAAAAATAAAACTTGGCTGAAACATGCACAAATTCAATCGACGCATGCATGCATTTATATTTACATAGACCAAATTGGCATGTTGCCAGAATGTATATGTTTAATTTTCATGTAACTATCCGTCCACCTAGGACGTATATAAAATACATATATATACACAATCATACATACAAATGTGTATGTATATACTTGATGAATCTGTGTGTCCTATTTTATTTCTAACGCCACAAAACTTCTTCACTTCTATTTCATTTCATTTAATATATTTCCGTCCAAATTTTCTTGTCATTTTATTTTTACTTTCTATTACGTATTTAGTTATAAAAAACAAAAACAAAAGTAGTGCAAATGTGTGTCTGGTGAAAATTATAAAAATTGAAACATATTATTATCACATTTTTTATCATTAGGGGTCAGTGTTGCAATAAAATTCAAACAAATTGTCTTATTCCTTTTTATTTTTTGTTTGTACATATTTAATGTTTCAAGTTTTTATAGCATGGGCACGTTAATTATACGGAGATATTTGAGAAATTGAAGGAGATGTAGTGTACAAGATATTTATTACCGTGCAAGAAATAATTGGATGTAAAAGTTAGAGCTATTTTGTTTTTTGTTGTTTTTTCGAAAGAATTTTCCCATGACAGCTGACATGATATCTCGAAAAGTTATCAACTTATTGACTTCAAATTTGGCACAGATATTCAGTGAACATTATGTTAAGGTTCTAACTATCAGCTTCCTGATGTCTACAGTCGTATTATTTTTGTTTTATTCTCTCATCATCTCGGATTTGTGTTTTAAAAGAGTCATTTTTACTAGACCAAAAATAATTCAAATTTTTGTATTTTAAATTAACCCTAAGAAAAAACGAAAAAAAAAAGAAAATCATAAAAAATTGCTGTATCCCATGAGAATGGTGTCCATAAACTATCCAAGATAAATATTCAATTGACTACCGCGATGAGAATTACCCGAGGCAACTTCGTCCACTCGCTAAAAATTTTGTTTTATTACAACAAAAAAAAAATAAATATTTTTTCCATCCTCAAATCTCATTTAAAATTTTGGACTCTTGCTTTTTTTTTGCTGAGGGCACCTGCGGCGATTGAATTCCACGAAATTCATCGGTCTCTTCACGCATATATATATATATATATACATATACATGTACTTGATATACACTCTGTTTTTACATGGCTTCCAATAATTTATCCGTAAATATAGAGGGGAATTCTCGCTCTATCTAATTTTTTTGTTTCATACCTGGCGATCGATTTCCAACGAAGCGACGCAAACTGTTCTTCTATATGTATCTACATATATATATATATAAAACCCTTCAGGTCGTTGTCCGTATAGAAAAACGAAACACCGACAGATTTTCTATGCTTCCATTCGTTGTATAAAGTTCCCCCATATATATTTTTGTCTATGTATGTATGTATAAATATATAGTTGACTTCCAAAGAGACCCACTACTCTCATCCGACCTCACCTGCACCAAATTCCTATGCTCCCGTGAGCGGTGCGGTCCTCACGGTCACTGAACCTAAACCCGGAAGAGCAAGAAGATGATGGTTGTGTAGAGCTCCACCGTTGTTTTTCACTTCATTTCTTCTTTTTTTAAATTTTTTTTTCCATCATTTTAATTTCATTTAATTTTTTTACAATCATTTTATTCTTTCTTCCTTTTTTTTTTCTTCACCCACATTTATATTGTCCGCTATTCGTTACAAGTAAAACGATTGGAGGGAAAAAAAAAAAATTGGTGCTTGGATATAGATACGTGATTAAAAATGATGAATTTTTGGTAAAAAAAAAATTTAATTAAATTGTTTGTTGTTTGAGTTGATATTGTGGGAAAATATTATTTGTGAATTGGATTTTTAATTGTTCAACTTATGAAAATGAGTTTGTAGAGTTGTTTAAAGGTTCATGGGAATGATAAGAAAATGATATAGTAATTATTGGATGAATTTTAAATGGAGAAATATAATAACAAATATATTTTAGTTTTTATTTCATTGAATTCCTCGAATTGTCATTTTTCTCTTTTTTTTTGTTTTTTTATATTATCTATTGTTTGATATTTTTATCGCAGTAATGATTTGTTTAAATACGTCAATGATAAGTGAAAAAAAACGAAAAAAATGAATATACATATATATATATTGTTTTACGGATTTTTGGTAGAGAAATAAAAAAGATTGATGGGTGAGTTTGATTTCAATTTTATTTTATTGATTCTTTTCAAGTATCATTGTCTTATTTTGTTCTATATTCTCTATTATCCATTATAACTATCGCAATAATGATTCGTTGAAATACGTCAACGACGTGTAGAGATAAAAAATAAATAATGGAGTATAGACTATTGCCAGAATTTTCGGTAACTAATAGACAGAGGAAAAAAAAAAGAATATAAATTGTTTTAATTTTTGCTTGATTAAAAATTTTTTCTATCAGTCAGTTTCAATCATACTTTAATATCAATGAGAAATATTACAAAGATAAATTTATTAAATACTTCAACGATGAGTGAATACATATAAAATAAAAATAACTCCAAGAATTTTTCACGAAAAATAAAAATTGGAAACCAATAACAATTTATATTTATATCTTCCTTATTTTATTACTTACATTCCCTTCTTTTTACTACTGTGAAAATTAATTGGGAATTCCCGTGGTTCTTATATGCACACACACGCACATACACATATACATACAAAAGCGCTTTATAGTAAATTCATCATTCTCCATCGTCATTGTCGTCTCTATTCTCTGATGTCATACAATCGGCTTATTGCATAATTAACGCCAATGGACGGTGAAGGCCGCGCCACAGCAATATATTATAGCATACACTACAGCAACGTATACTACATTGAGTAGGCAGAGTATACAGTAGTGACTGCACCAGCATCAGTACCAGTAGTAGTTAATAGTAATAGCAACAGTATGTAATAATATAAAAGAAAAATTCAGTAACACGTAAGAAAGTCCAGTTTGTATCTTTTTTCTCTTCCTCCACAATTTTTTTTTTTCTCTTACACTATTTTTTTTCTCCCTTCTACATATACATACCAAAGCCTCGAATACTCAATGCCAAATTTGGTGAAAGTTATTTAATGTTATATATGTTAGAAAAAAAAAAAAAACAATTTACGGATGTGCTTTGAGTAATAATGAGAATTTTAATTTTGTCATTAGAACTTTATCATCATTATTATTAAAAATAAAAAGTTATTTTTGTAAATATATATATACACACACATGTATATGTATATTTAAAGTATATATAAGGGTACAAAAAAATTAAATCTCACTTGAATATATATATCCAATAATTACTCGTCATTGAATAACCACTGAGCATCACTGAGAACCCACAGTGGCTTCCTAAACAATGCTTGACTCACTTTCACTTTGTTCCACTACCACTTTCATACTCATCTTTATATACATGTGCGTGTATTTATCTATCATTTAAATCATAAATAATTATTTAACTATTTGAATTCATTAAGAAGTAAATTTGAACAAAGAAAAAAAAAATTGGTAGATATAAAAAAAAATAATAAATACAAGAATTAAATTATTGAACATTTGTTAGGTTGAAATAAATTATTATGTTTGATTAAAAATGTCGAGACATCCAAATCCGGCTTCATCATTTGTTGAGAGTGCACATAGATTTATATATAATATAAATTTATATATGTGTTTGTTATATTTGGTTGAGTGTGTGTTAAATATATACAAAGGAGAAACTATTTAATTAATTGACCCAAGGGTTGCTTGTACATATTATTCAACGTCGATGGCGTACGAGTATGGCTTTGTAATACTTAATTAAAGGAAGAAAAAAAAAAATGACATGAAAAAAGTAATAGAATAAAATAGAAATGGTTCGAATATATAAATGTGTATATGTGTTTGTCTGTGATTTAAATTAGCGGACGTTGATACTCATACAATATTTTGTGTGCGTAAACCCGCAGAACAATTAGTGCAATAATTGACCGCGATTGTTAATCAATATTCATTATCACATTATGTAAAGTTAATATACACAAAAGAATTAATGATCTGCGAGAAAAAAAAAAGTAACACCATTATAAAAAAGAAACTTCACATATATTAATTGTTTCATTACTAATGCAAAAATTAACTTCTCATTATTACCCATTCACATATATCACTAAAAATTAATCTGATAAATTAATTTTCAAATTTATTTATCAGAAAAAAAAAAATAGAAAATAAAAAATGAGACGATAATCAGAATTAATTTGCAAAGTTTTATATACACTTTTGAGTGTGTGTACACACATGAATAAATATTTATTCAAACCGATACCAATTCTTCCGGATAATTGCGAAAATTGCAAAGCGATTGTTATCGTCGCCGGAAGTGGTTTCGCACGCGATCACGAGTACGAAAAAAGAAAGAATTAAGCAAGGAAACAAACAAATTAACAAATGAAAAAAATAAAAAATATATATGTGGCTTGCTTCGATTAGCATTTTAAAAAAAAATTGTCACACTCAAACTCAACACATCCCTCGTCGTTAATAATTTTTCATTAGTGATTTAAATAATTAAATAATTAAACCACTCAAACTCATAATTAACATCCTATTTCTCATTTTTTTTTTCTTTTTCATTTTTTATTATTATATTTCTTATATTCAATACCAGTAGTGCTTTTGACCAGATTATCTCTCAGATTATTGTCGATTACATAAGAACATGTTTAAATATACATATTTATATTTATATATAAATATAAATATATTTTTATAATAATATGTAACTTATGAACGTTCATTATTCAAAACGTCAAAAGGAGATGGCGAGCTACATTTTAAATAATAATAATAATAATAATTATAATAATAATAATAATAATAATAATAATAATAGTAGTAACAGCAATAGTTAAAGAAAAGAAAGACAGGGCAAAGTCGAATAGAACGATAAATGATCCATGGACCAATGAGCGTGAATAAAGAACGGGAAAAGACCCAAAGGCCCAATAGAATTCACGATATAAGACACGCTGTGACTGTTGTGTGGGGGAAAAAAGTGAAAGTTTCCAACCGTACCAACAACTCAAAGGCATCGTCATCATCGTGTATTATCTCTCGCTCGCTTTTTCTCCCTCTCTTTATTCTCTTTCTCTTCCATATGTATTTGTTTTATTACATTGTGTTGTTTTTTTTTTTTCCTTTATATTTTACATTGCACTTCACTTTAAATATATACATACACACATACAACAGTCCTCTTCCTTTTGAGCTCCTTGAGACATTCAGCAAAAGGAGTTTGTCCCATTTATCGCACATCTTCTCCTTTAAAGTCTCGTGTTTATGTATTTTTTCTTTTTTTTTTTTGTATACGTCAAAAATAAATGTGCATAAAAAATTCTTTATGCTCGTAACCGCGATAAATTATAATGTCATTTTCACCAAGTCACAATTTGTTGGAAATATATATATTTCTTTTTTTTTTGTGGTTTAAATTTAGGTTAACCCTCTAATGATAATATTTGTTCCTTTCTCTTGATAGAATTGGATGAAAGTTGGTACATGGTTGTGTTATTGAGGGGTTGTTAATAATGGAAATGGGGTGAAATTTTATATGATATTTTGAAACTTGAGAAGTTGAGATTTTTTTTTCTTATTAATTTTGTAAATTGATTGATTTTATTTTTACTCATCATATTTAACTGGTCGCCTTTATTTAAGTCCACACGTAAATCATATTTTTCACGTGTTTCCCTCAGTAATAAAAACTTTGAACACTCATTTATTGTTCCCTTGTTCTTTTTCGCCAGACATCATATTTCCTCACAATACAAATGTAAAGAGAACTATTAATTTATGACAAATTAATTATTTCACCGTGTATGTATTTATATTGAACAATATATTCCACAATACACTCGTATATAATACCTGTCTACTAATTTTAATTGAGTTGACAAAACAAATAAAAATTCAAACGAAGAAATCGTTGACAGTAGAGACAATTACAAGCGCAACACTCACTCACTTTTGAATGTGTTTATACAATGGTAATGTAGCGAGTTTTTTTTACCAACATCATATCTTGGAAATTTTCTGTATTCTTTAATTTAGATTTTACTTTCGTCGCAGTATTTTTCACCTTCGTTTAATTGCGTTTTTCATTTTTTTTTTTGGCTATTATTCAAATATTCGAATAGCTCGTTATATTTTTTTTGTTAATTATTAAAAATAGTCTAGAGCAAAAATATATTTCTCTAATTCTAAATATTGTAAATACGTAAATGTATGTTGATGATGATCGTTAGTGAGGAATGACCACTGTCACCTGTTGTTGATGAGTATGATAATTGATTTCTGTGTATATGTGTAAAAGTTTGTGTTTGTGTTTGAGCGAGGTCGAATGGGTAAAAAAACAAAATAAAATACATAACATATAGGTATATATTTATACGTGTCACTTTTACGCAGTGGCACCATTGGCAAATATAATATAGACCTTCGTCGTCGAGGTTACACTGGGCTTCCCGAAAATTTTTTTTTCTCTTCTTTTTTTATTTCATTCGTCGAGTACACTCTGCATTCCAACCAAGGCTCTGTAGTAGCGTCGATGACCGCAAATGTATACACAACAATGTCTTATTTTTGTCTTTTTATATGTTTTTTTTTCTTGTTTTTTTCTTTCCTATGTGTTAGTTTTATTTTCATTCATTCGGTTTTTTTCATCGTGTATTTAGTAGTTATCTTTTTCTCGTCTTCTTATTTTATATAAGTTCACTGACTGAATTCTAAACCCAATGATATAATAATTTTCAATTAAATCATTTAAAAAGTGACAGTTATTATTATTACACTACGGTGAGTGAAAATGTCTTTCATTATAATCTCTGCCGGTTGATTTAGATAATAGATATTTATTACTCTGCGCAGATTGACATTTTACTTGATAGCGGAAGATGAGAAAAATGAAATAAATACAGAAGAAGAAAATAAAAATGGCACAGTAAAAGAAACAAAAAAGAAATAATTAAAGAGGAAAAGGTAGGATTGAATGTTGAGAATAAATTGTTTACACATACTTCCAAAATGTGTCATTGATTTTTTCTCATTATTTTATTTTAAATTATAAATAAAATTGAAATATTTTAATGATAATGGAAAAGGAGGTGAATGATATCTCCAACGCACAAATCATGATGACGAATTATTGACAGGAAGTGCAAGCAACTACTGCAATAAATAATGGAGCAAAAGGAATCGAAGGTAAGCAAGAAAGCAGCAATCTCCTGCCGGGCATAAACACCATACACTCGACCCAGTTGTTCACCCGAGCCTGGCGCGTCACTACTCACCTCTACGTATATATATATACAATACTGTGTCCGTACAAACTATTTAACTTTCGATTAAGTAATCCTTTGCTCAGTAGCCAACGATAATATAATATCACAGTATTTCCCATATTATTTTATTGCTAAGATCGAGATAAAAAATCATTTTTCCTCATAAAATTGGTAGAAAATAAATTGTTAAAATTATTCATATTCTACTAAATTAAAGATGTCTGCCAATACATTACCTCATTGTATCACCATAGATACAGCATAATAAAAATTTTCTATTATATGAAATAATAATGTGGAAGAAAGATTATATATTAAAATTAATTAAACTAGTAAATAAACAAAAATTTCTACATTAATGATATTCAATTTCTTCAATCCAATTATTCAAGTTGTCTGAATTATAATTTACAATTAATAAAATTTATGTAATTGATAAATATGATTATCTCCAAATATTCAATCAGCGAAATTAATCAAGAAATAATTTACACAATTTTTTTCGCATAAAAAATATACAATTTATATAAAAAATGAAAAATGATATACGTATATCTGTTTTACATTTAAAAATTTCAATATTTATTACACAATATTCGTAGATGAATAACACAATAAATGTCAATAAATAAATAATAATAAATTCACTGTTCCGCATTTTTTTCTACTAACAATATGAATGTTTGGATGAGAAAAATGACACGAATAAAAATGTGAAAGAAAAAAAATAATAAAAACAAAATTGGAATGATTAAAATTGTCGGCAGATTTTGTAACATTAAAACCAAGCTCGCTAATTAAAATTCATAATAAATTTACATATTCAATAATCGAAATTTTATTAGATGATATGTTCCCATTTTCTTATCGCAACATGATGAAATAAAAATAAAACAAGTCTTTAAATGGCGCCGTGATGAAATATGATAAAAAAGATTTGAATTAAATATGAAAATGTATATATTTAAATAAATAGTATTTTGAAATATTTACAAGAGTGTGTCTCACACATTTTCTTTAATTTATACACGTAACATTTAAAATAATAAATATATAAATAATTAAATAAATAGATAAGTGAACATAAATGTCTACTTTAATTTATAATACAATGACCTTGACTGTGGGCAAAAGTGAGCCAAACTAGTTTGTGTGCCAGGAATAAAAGCTCAAACGTGTGTATGCGCTAGAGTAACTAATGTTGCAACGCTAATATTAGCTTACTGTATGCACTATGACAGTCTGAATACTCTTGTCTGCACGCCCAACTGCAAGCACGTGTGTATATAAGGATACATGTATAAGAGAGATAGTGAGATCAGTCGTCAATTTAAATTTTAGTTGAGAGACATGTCCGTCAGATAACGCTTGCTTACACTTGAAACATCGAATACTCGAATACATTTCCTATATATTTGAAGTCGTTAAACATTTTTATAAATAAATAAATACATATATATATATGTATACATATATATATATAAATATATATACTTATATTTACTGACATGATGTATTAATGTTTCCGAATAAATCACTCTGTCTTATGAGCGCATTTAAATACTCGAACAAAAATATGTTTTGTCTACTACGCATTAGAAAAAATAAAAAAAATATATATATATATATAAAAAGAATTTTTCTGCGCATTGTCTGACTATTGGTATGTTTTTGCAAGTACAAAAGCCTCCTTTCTAATGATAAACATGTCGCAAGGATATTTCAATATTTAACTGTGACCAATTTTGGTTTTGAAAATTATAAAATGTATGAAAAAGAGAATTGATAAAGGGTAGACTTAAATGAAATTAAAAATATATATTTGGATTTTCCACACGCTCTTGGACAGATTGTATACTAATGTGCAACTGCAAAATTCTCCACCCTTAATGGTAATCGCTTTATGAATGATTCCAGTATGAATACGTGATAAGTTTCTGTAATTAGAAATTAAAAAGCAAGAAAAATGAATAGTCATTGATAAATTATATTTTTAGACATGAATAATGTCACAATAAAATAGTGATTGAAATGAATTTATCTGGGTATTTATTCATTTCATGTTTCTTTTTATTTTTTTACAGATTTGCGAACACTGTTTGTGATTGGCTAAGACAAATATCGACAATGAACTGTGAGAGTTGAGCCCCCAAAAACAAATCACAAGGAGAAACATAAATCTGTAATGGTATGTATTTAATATATTCATATATTTTTATATGTTTGTGTCTAATTGCTATAAATTATATTGGAGAACTGTGTGACCTGACACGTGCTTATCAAAATTTACGATTTTACCCATACGTAAAAACATATATTCACATACGTCATGTATGTGGATATTGTGAATAAAATATTGAAAAATAAGACACAATAAAGATATATTTCGAGATGGAAAATTTACTCTCATTTGTGAACTGCAGAATAAAATCTCATAATAATCAAGGTTCACCACTGATAACATTCGATAAATCTCATCATTTATATTTAATTTCTTTTATTAATCTCGTTTCATTCATTTTTTTCCTCTACATGACACGTGTTTGATTTTCTATAGAATAAATAAATAGATCTATTGAATTATTATTTATTAAACTTTTGTATGTAATGCATTTATATCCACACGTAATTCACAATTATTTTATTGAGATATAATGAACGAAATAATAACATTATGATAATATATTTCACAATTATTTATATGTTTATTCTGTTGCATAGAATATTAACCAACAGTTAATGATATGACCTCTCTGCTTGGGGTAGTACCACCACGAGATTATTTCATGAAAAATAAAATACGTTCATGAACGCAATCGAGATATTATTTGTGGAATCGTTATAGGGTCATAAAATCAGACCTCTCCTATTTCAACGCATCATAACATCGATATAATATAAAAAACTATTTTCATTTTTCAATAAAAAAAATATAGCTGTTGTCAGAAAATTGTACATTCAAGTCGTGGCAACATTTCTCATATTCCTCATTCGCTTTAAATCATAAAAAAAAAATTACTCTTTCAATTTCAATAATTCCAAAAGAAAAATCATTTTATACTCATTGATAGAAAACTCATCTGTTAAACATCCGTCAATTCCTTTGTCTTCAAAAGGAAACCACGTGGGAAACGAGAAATTGCCATATCCCATTCAAATCCTGTTTGCGGTTTAGCCACAACTGCCATATTATTTATTTCCGAACGTTCCAATTTAATATTCAATTGACAACCGTGTGACAGAAAGTTACAGTCAAAATTTTTCCATATTTCCACCATAAATTTACCAGTCAATACATCTAAGAACAAATCAACAAAAAATCGTCACAAATTTTGTTCTTCTAAATAATTAAATTCATAATAATTTCAATTGACAAATGCTGATGAAATTCAGGCAAATATTTCACCTAAAAATAGAGAAATATGTCGTCAAAGATAATCACTCCATTTTAATGGCGTGAAAACGGTTATGGAAAAAAAAAATATAAATATATGTATATATTTATACATTGCTCATATGTGTGTATTTATGTGTATATAATAATGATAACCTCTAGGGGTTATAATTTTATAAAGTGATTGGAAAAAATCGATAAGAATTCTGATGCAATATTGGCGTCAGTTATACATGCAGATCGCAGGGGGTCCAAACAGATTATTGCAAATCTATTTCCACTTTTTTTTCTTTTTTTTCCCCCCCCCCGTTCCTTTTTCATCTTTCTTTCATTCTCTTTATTCCCTCCTCTTTCATAATTTTCTCGGTTACCCATGTCCATAGCAAGCAATTTCTTGCCGCAATATTAATTATTGACCTTTGATAGTTCCATATTCAAATTAACCATCATCAAAATCTTCAATAAATTACAGTGCTAATTATTGTTTCGTTTTATTTTCAACTCAAAATTCTAATGACTGTGGTTTGATTTGGATAAATGAAAAATAATTAATGATAATTAGTCAGATTACTTCTTATGTTTTTTATTTATTCATTACCAATGCGCAAACAAAAATGGAATAAAACGAAGGATGAACTGTGGAAAATATTTCAAGAAATTGCCCTGTCGTCAGACAGTTGTACCATCGTTGTTATAAAAGTAGGTTATGTGGCGTTGAATTCCCCGTAACCAGTACACGATATAAAAATAAAAAAAGAGTTGTTCATGGATACATTTACCTGTAATCGTCTTCAAATGTATACATACATATGTATATATTTGTTTTTTTAAGAACGTACCGATGTTATTGTAACGTTGAGTCAGCGAGAAAACAAATTTCATCATTGAAAAAAAAATATAAATGTGTGTCAAGTTTTGGCATTTCACGATGTTATCGTTAACACTTTCAATATAAATTCGACATTGTATATATGTGATTCATATACAATTATAAAGAATGGCAAAAAAAAAATAAATAATAACATGAGAGAATAATTTGCAAACTATGAGAAAATTAGTTATTAAATAAATTTCGTAAAATTAGTGTACGAAACATATAAAATCAGCGTTAATTTCAAAGACCACAAATTTAATTTAACTGAATAATTAAATTAGATCTGATGATAAATGAATATAAATCTATTCTCATTATTTCCAAAGTAAATTCGGAAACTATAAAAATTAATTTTTATTCAAAATGTAAAACAGTTGTTTCAAATTAATATCAATTCAACAATATTGTTTTTTCACTCTGACAATTGTCTGGACAAATGAATTATCTATACGAGTATGTGTGTATACACAAATGAACAATCATGTCGCATCATGGCCCCGTCACACTTTGACCAAAAAAAAATTTACATGTTGACAATATGATATGACCGAGTTAATAAATAAGATAATATCGTTAATTATTGTTCTCGCCCACATAATCACAACTGATATATTTTTTTTGTTTCCTCCTCTCAACTATTATACATATCAATCGCGTGCAAAAACATGTTTTGTATGTATTACGATTTATATCAAGTCAATTTTCCTATCCGGAAAACCATCAATTATTATCGACTCTTAACGCATTTTAACCACAATAACAAATATAGTTCTCGTTAATTTTTTTCTATTTAATTTTCACTGCCACTCAATAAATCACAATATAAATGGACCAATTCCAATTGCGTATATACTAAAAATTTATGATGACCTCTTCTACCCTCAATACATATATGCATCTTAAATTTTTTTATCCACACCAAAATTCTTTATCATTGTTGAATTATGAAAACGTGGTTGATTAAAATAAAAAAATGAATAAATCATGTAAAAATATATTACCAAGAATTTCTATATTAACGCTTCTGTGAAATAAAATAAAAGTAATTAAAAATATTTATATAAATCAAATTGTGAACGATATACGATTGTTGAAGAAAATAAGATAACTTATCGAATTAATAATGTAAATATACTTATGATATATATGTTTATAGTATTAATATATGGATCATGTGATATTTAAAGTAAGCCAATGGGAGCTCACTTAACCGTGCCTTACCCCCATACACGTGACCTCACATTGACGTCACATCGTTGACCCTATAATATGAATGAGGGATAAAACATATACAAGTAAACACATGCAATTGATTTATAATAACATAATCATTAAATACCAACAATACATAATATTGTTTCATTTCATTTCACAGTACTATCACAGTTACTGACGTATGAATTCAAGTTGAATTATAATTATTATACCGACTATCATTTTATGTTTGTTATTATCAATTTTCAGTTCATAATTTTTGAACTGAAGTTGAGGAGTGATAAGAAAGTGGATGTTAATGACTTAAATATTACAGTAAATTTTGGCGCCTTCGTTAGAAAGCAAAAATGATGCTGATAAAGCACCTGGATAGGGAGTTAGTACGCTACGCATTCAGCCAAAGGTGAACTGATAATAATGATTTCGATTTGAATGTGGACACTGCCGCCATCTCACATTTGTCTTGAGAAATTTATTTTTCATTTGCTTTATCACTCGCTATAGACACACACGAAATAAAAATCATCTCCCTTTTATCAATTGAAGATTGATAAAATATATATTTCGATTTGCGTTTGGAAATTATTGATGACCGAATTCAGTATATTTTTTATATTATTTCAATACCGTTAGCATTATTATCGACTGAGATTTGGCGCGCACAGACGCGCAAAAGTTCAAGAAATCAAATAATTATTTGTATTGATATCATGGAGATGTAGGATAAAAATGTGGATAAGAAGAAGATGATAATGATGATTAATTTTATTGAACGTTAATGAAAAGAAATAAATCACGATGTCAAGGATTTATTTCTTCAACAATAATTTTAAAGACTAAACAATACGCTTGATCATTGTGCGAAGGAAATGAAGTAACATATAATAACTATAAAAGAAAATTGTTGTTTTATGTATTTATTTATTCAACGTAAAGTTAGATACTACAACTTTGGTATAAAAACATAAAATAGTGGCACTGATTCAGACAGTTTTCATAAAACGCGGAAAAAGATTGTTTATTATTAATAGGCGCGCAGTCGCTGGAACGAATATTATTTCCTCAAAAATTATTACATCGTATTATTTTTTTTTTTTTCTTTCATCATTCCTGTTCATGAATACATACGTGTCATTAGAAATGTTAAACACTGCGGGCCCACAACAAAAAAGAATACACATACATATATATATATATATATTCATAATTTATATGCACTCAAAGTGCGTGAATTCAAAAGCGCATATGTGTATATAAAAGAAAACGTTCATTCCTATTGTGTAGTTATCAAAAAGCAAATATCGATTTTTTGACATTACAAGAATTAATTGAAAAAGACATGGAGTGAAAATACGAAAAGAAAAAACCAAATAAAATAATGATAAAAATCATTTCACGATATCGGGATAAATCCCTTATCCTTAATCATTTAATTTGTAATTTTATTATTATCATTATCCAATTTTAATGCTTTTTTTTTTATTTCTCGTTATGTCTAGAGCAATATTGAATGAATTCATGAACGAGTATTATTTAGCTGTGCACTGAAGGGAATAATTGGGTATGTGTATAATATAATTGTTTTTTGTCATTTTTTTTTTTTTTCCTTTTTTCTTCTTTAATATATGTATGTTTATATTTATGTTCATAAACTTGCGACTCGCGGATATTTAAATTGGAACGATATTTTTTTTATTAATGAACATAACAACGAGTGAAAAGCTTCCCAAGCATCACGTGATTAAGTCGTAATACCTATTATTATTATTAGTATTATTAATTACCAATTGTAATCGTTAATTGTTTTACGAAGTTAGATTAAATTGTTAATATAATAGTAGTAATATTATCACTAGTAGTAGTATTGTAGAAGTAGTATTAGTAGTAGTTGTTTTTTTTTTTTTTTTCAATCGTTATTATTTACCATTATTATAATTATCACTATTAATAGGAGGGCATGGCTATAGTTATCTAGAATGCACGGATTTTTTTTTTTCCTTTTTTCAAACACATTACACAAGAAAATGCAACACGAAAACAAAAATAATTTTATTTTTTTCCAGTGCAATATCTGTCAAAATCACATTGATGAAGTGTCGGAGTGTAACGAGATCGAAATTGAGGAATGTGGAATTTGTTTTTCATTTCGTATTCTTGTTTAATCGCAACATTACATTTTGATTTTATTGACGAATTCATTTCACAATTAACCAGAAAATAATGGCACTAACGTAAGTGAAGATGAAAAATTTGTTTCACGTGCAAAATAGAAGAATAAATTTATCGAATTCAATACTTCATTTTTATTCCCCATTTCCTCCATTGCAAAATCGTTCAACACACTCCGCGGCAGTAAGCAAAGAGGAAATATATATCGATGCATTCTAATATGTTTAATATTTGTATACGGATTAAATTGTTAATGTGTTTGACATATGCTAGAGAAAGGATCTATTATTCTCTGACTTTTTGCTCTTGGGATTTTTTTTTTTTTTTCGTTCACGACATTAAAAAGAACTCATGGATGGCTCTTGCTATTGATCATTAATTGCAATTATTCAAAAATTCAGTGATGGCAATGCTGATACATTGTTGAATGTGAATTGAACAAATATAAAATAGTACATTCCTATTTCCGACCGATTCCCATCTGAGCGATTATTAGCTCTATCATTTTGTATTCAATCAAGACTTATCAATCAGCATGTTCAAATATAGCGGAATAATATCATTGTTACTTCAATATAATTATTACGAACCTCAATCGTTTGCACTCTTAAAATCTAACGAGACGAGCAAAAATAATTATAGTACATGGAAAAAAAAAAGATCACCGTCGCATTTTCGCATTCAAATGTCTTTTCTGATTAACTACTATTAATTTTTCATCCCTTTTCATTACTTTAGATTATACTAATTGGATTAAATAGAAAATGGATTTGATATTGTGAATATTATTTCACTTTGATACATTCTCCAAAAATTTGAAAGACTTTCACATGTCCAAGTGCATTCGCCCGTTTGCTTTAACTAAAATGAAAATTAAAAATGCGGCGGAAATAAGTGGAAAGCTAAAGCGATAAATAACTCAATTTTTTCGTGCGACGGGATTGCATCATTTTTTTCCTCTGTCAATCTAGATAATAAAACAGCAGGGAGGACAAGAGTAGGGGTAGGAGAGGGGGACACACAACCTTCGTTACGAAAAGAAAAAGTATATTCTCAATAATATTATCCTTTTCTTTTCCTTCTATTCTTTCCGCCTTGCTATATTTTTCTTTTACTTGTTCCTTCTTTTTATTTTATTGTTGTCGCCAAAACGGAAGCAGTATATTGTTTGTGGCACACAACCATGACTTAAATAAACGACCAACTAATTCAATCATGATCACTGTTTGCATTATACGCGCATTGCGCAAATCTAAATCTAACAAGAATAATAATAATAATAATAATGATAATATCAATAATGATAATAATAGTAGCACTAGTAGCAATAGAAAATATTTAACGGGCCCCACTGCAACCATGAACTCTCAATTAAATAATTGAAAAAAGAAATCTAATTAATTAAATCCAATTCATTTTTATTCCGTCCATGGCACTGTTGATTAATTCATTTGTTTGTTGTTCGAGACAAAACAATGCAACGTCATTCATATCGATAAATATACATAATAAACCCTGACGTGATAATTGAAAAAAAAAATAAGAAAAAGTAATAATAATTATCACTATTCATAATGATCAAGAAAAATGAATAATTTGAAATTATTCAATCGTTGTTTTAGGATCAACGCCCGATTAGCACGCAAGTTATTTTTTTTTTCATTTGTTTTTAACATTATTAAGAACGAGGATTAATGATAAAGCGATTTATTCTGTTTTTCGTTCGTACTCCTCTGTTTTTCGTTCGTATTCCTCTGTTTTTTTTTTTTTTTTTCATATGTGGACGCGACAGGATGTTCTAAATCGACAGAATTTTTCTTTTATATTTCGACAATTGTGTAATGTGAATTGTAGGATCATGGTTTGTCGCGCGTAGAAGAATTTATTTCATTAATGTTGCCTGATATTTTTAGCTTGTCTTTTCTTGTTGATGATGATTTTGTTGCTGTTGTTGCTGTCGATTTACAGATTACACTGCCACAGTATCGTAGGGTGTGAGGAGTCCCCCGTGACTTGTGTTGGGGGCGCTGGTTTGCCGGCTGGTTGCTTCGTTTCTGTAATTCAATTTCAAATTTGAGATTGATATTTGTTTGTAATTGATTGTTTATTGTGTACATATATTTTTAGTGCGATGATTAAATAAATTTTTAATCCATGAGGCGGGGTAAAAAGATACATGTTTATGATGAATGATTAAACGAAGGGGGGACGATACAGCAAGATGAACACCAGCACCCAGCACCCAAGGAGATTGTGGCGATGCGAGAGATGATAAAATATAAATAGCATGAGTTGAATTACTTAATAGCGGATAACTATTATGAATACTTATAAGATGTATGTATTTGTAATATTAATTGTTAGTTTTATCATTAATTCACACACAGTACATGCACACGATGAAGACGGTTGAAAAAAAAAAAAATAATAAATAATCAGTCGGTGGCATGCAATGATTCTTCATTCGCTCTCGCTTTGTATCTATCTTGAATTATTCCTTCTTTTTTCGGTTAGGTTTTCAATCAGGAAAAAAATGTATTTCGAATTTTTTGGACGGTGAGAAATTTTTTTCCGATATACGATGATTTGAAATATGAACAAAAGTGTTGAAGGGAGATTGTGAAAAGGGTGTAGTTAACTTTGAGCTGGCAATTTTTTTGGAATCAAACTTTCCTATCTCAATAGAAATCGACGTTCTCCAAATTCTGCAAAGGATTTTCCTTCTCAATTTCTAACTTCGAAATACACTTTTTCCTCATCTATTTATTTGTTAATTAGCGGACTTACGGTTTCCTGAAGTATAGAGTCATGAAACAATAGAAGAATTTTTAGGAAAAATTGAGAGAAGAAAAAAAAATGTTTCGTTTTTTTTCTTTGACAGAATAAATAAAAGGACAGATAAAAAAAATATGAATAATTGGGGTTTCATAAACATTGAGAAAGTGAGATTAAAATTGCTCCACTCTGCCTTTTGAGATTTTTCAAATACATTGTCATCAATAGTATTGCAATTAGAACGAATAAAAAAAAAGGGAAAAAAAAGTGTGAGAACATGTCAGAGCACAAGAGAACTTAGTTTCATTGTCTTTTTTTCTTTTTTTTCATTTCATTCGTTGTTTGTCTTTATAGCGCTACTGACCTCTCGATAAGTTTGCGCATCTCTTCAGTGGTCATGCCGTCCTTGCCACGGGCATTAACTGAAATTTAAAAAAAAACACACCAACCGATTGACGCAACGATCAACACATAAACAAACAATAACATGCACGATAAAAGCAATCGAAAAAAAAAAAAAAAATAATAAAAAATAAAGTTATTCGAAACATTTACGTCCAGTTCACTGAATGATCTGAGAAAAAAAAAGGGACAAAAAAATTGTTAGTCAACTCTGTCATTTACGTTTTTTCCTTCCCTAAGACACTGTTGCCTCTGAAAATTTCAATATTTACAGCAGAATATTTTTTGCACAGTAATAAGAAAATGACAGTGAATATATATTTTTTCCTCGTCTAGTTCTCCTTGCAAATTTCACAATTCACTCACCGCCATAGTTGCGATTCATTTGTAGTTGATCACGATCACATTCAGCTTCGCTAATTTCGTTGCTCTCCTTGCTATCATTAAAGCTTGAGTTATTTTGATCGTGATTGCGTGGTGGTGGTGGTGGAGGTTCAGGTGAATTTGACATTGGTAGATTACGCGCTGATCCAACACTACGACGTCCAACAGATCCACGTGATCCATAATGATCATAGGGTGCACCATATTGTCCATATTGAGATCCGTATTGATCCTCTTCCGGCGCACAATTTGCTGGATCATCATATTCAGGTGAGAATACAGTTTGTCCACCTTGTGATGGTACACGGGAATAACGACCATTTTGTCGTGGCTAGAAAAAAATTATTTGCGTGAAAAAGAGAAATAAATGAATAAAAAAAGGAATTAAACCCTAATTGTTGTTTCAATAAACATGAATTGAGTTAATGTAAAAAAGTCCTGTAAACGATTTTCAAACATTCTGTTGTTCATATTTTTTTCTCTCACAACATTCGGAAATGTTCATCGTCCTTGAATATCATCAATAGAGATATAAGGTTCACTGTGAAGACTGTATATGAACTTCACCGGTTCTATTTTTACATTAAATGATACTAGTTCGCATGACTATGACATTCTGTGTCAAATTAATTCACCATTGATTGAGATCCAGAGCGACTATGTGCTGAGACATTAGTTGGATGTCCAATTGGTGGTCCCATAGTGCCAGAATGTCCATTAGCCGGATGAGGGAAGGTTTGGAATTGCATTGCTTTATTTGGGTCCATTTCCTCACGGAAGCCAAGCAAATGGAATGTTGCATACGGACAAATTTCATCCTCCATACCTGAAATCAATTTTTATTGCCTTGGGTAGATACTGTTTGCATATCAAATGATCTCCAATCAATTCAATTAATCAATCGTTTAATCAATTAATGAATTCGTTGTTGAGATGTATTATTTTTTTTACCATAACACAACCTACCTCGAGATATATTATTATAACTACTCTCAAATATTTATATTGACAGTAAAATGTTAAAGAATATGTAAATATAGTGAGATGATTGTGAAGAACAAAGAAGCACCATGCAAGCGTGCAAGAAAAAAATAAAATACTCTTAGTAAAGTGAAATAAAAATTGGGGGATAATTCTCAATCGCCGGGTGGAACATTTAATTTAAAAACTTACGACTCATATGTTGTATCTGCTCCAAATTGCGCTTTACAGCAGTCACCACACGAGTTGAATATTTTTTTACATACATATGGATTTAATTTTATACAAAAGAATTCTATTATTCAACTTTAACTATTTTCTTTTACTTTCAAATTCTCGAAAGAAAGATACTATTTCTTCTTTCTCCTGCCATTCTATTT
The DNA here is from genome assembly GCA_958496275.1 of Zele albiditarsus. Lineage (NCBI taxonomy): Eukaryota > Metazoa > Arthropoda > Insecta > Hymenoptera > Braconidae > Zele > Zele albiditarsus. The sequence continues at coordinate 7,354,743 of OY292410.1, forward strand.
TTCTCTTATCGAATGGAGTATGAATTTATTGGATAACACACACACACACGCAATTTCATTTTTCTCTTCGCGACTTTTTTTTGCAAATGATCATTTCTTCGGGGAATTGTCACAATCAACACGTGGTGAAATTAATTGACCTACCTCTGTGCGACAGCGCGTCATTACTTCCAATACGTGGTGGCGGTGGACACCGTCTGTTTGGCGCACAATGTGACAATTCCTCGTACATATGACGTCGTGGATCCCACGTTGAATGACTTCTAAATGAGCCTGTTCCACCTGTACGAACGTAATATGCTACACAACGACCGTTCGCAAACCCAAAAATTGCCTTTACCAAGATTTCACCGAGATAGGATTGTCCTTTCAATATATGTGATGTAATTGTTTTTTTTTTTCTTTCTTAACCCTTTGAAGCATCATTTTTTTGAGAACACTACTTTTGTTCAGAATGAGAATTAGTTACGCCAAAGTTCTGTACTATTTTACAATCTACTTCTCCAACATACAAAGAGGGTCTTCATCCTTCATCTATATATTTCCATACAATTCGCCTTCGAGGTACATGGTTTAGACTTTCATGTATATTGTGAACGATATAATAATGATAAAATATTAACTCGACGTATTGTTTATTTTTTATCACTTCAATTCTTCATTTCATCGTATAAGTATTTATTTTTCATATTTCTAAGTAAAAACCTGAATGGGTTACTCTACTTTTTGAACCGAAATATGATAGAATTCGATTTCACTTGGATCAATTCTTTCTAATAATGATAGATACCATGGGGTATTAATTAAACGACTTGAAATCGTGTGAACAATAATAATTCTACAGGACTAAATTATGAAAATTCGTGAATGACATCCGATGATTGACTACAAAGGAATAAAAAAGATCATAGACCCTCACTATAAGGAAACATATATGCTTCAAAGGGTTAACATTTATCTTGGCGCACACAATTGGGCAATTGCAAGCAATTAAAAATAAACCAAATTAAAAATAGCCAAATGCATCAGTGGTGTGTTGATCCGATTGGGGAAGGCATAAAAAATTCTGCCAGTGACAATTAGCTAAATAAAAATGGCAATATTCGATGTGCATTATATATAAAGATATACTATGACATCAATAATTATAAAGAAAAATTGCTTGAAAAGGGGGAATAATAATGAATAATAAAAATATTTACAATCGTCACATCATCAAGCTTTCATCGACAATAATGAATATAGTGGGAAGAATCAAATAAAAGAAATAACAAATCAAAAACACGATCGTGCGATCGACAACAATCTAAAATTGAATATATAGAATATATAGAAAAAAGACGTTTGAATAATTGTCAATGATATTTCATTCGTCGTATTCTTATTTGTTTGTTCTTTTTTTTTTGATGGCTTACTTATAACTGTACCTCGCTTGATACGATCACATGTATTATAGTTGGAACCGGGTACAGGTGGCAATTTACGATTTGGCGGTGCAATATAACCAAGCTCGTCGCGAAGATCTGGCCGACGTTTATCCAATGTTGCACCAACCACACCAGTCTGTTGATAAACTACGTCATCTAGAAAAACGAAATGCAACAAGAATGAATAAATTTTGTTCATATCTTAATTCATTACTATTCGTGCAATTATTTTATTGACCCATTAGCGCATGTAACGAATCCACTCGGTGATGTTCTACAATTGATAGAGTATTCAAGGACATTCACAGTCGTTGATCACAAAACCAATGCTATACATGACTGAATTAATCATTTTTCCCATAAACGCGCAAATATATATTCAACTCTGATGATATATTTCTTCTGATTTCTCGAATTATTACGAATAAATTTCTTGAGCATCTTAAAGCGGAAACATCATCGCTAATGGGTTGACTCAATTCATTCTGATTCTATGTCAAGAATATTTGCGTGATAAATATTTAAAAAAAAGTGTTTTATACATTGTCCCTCGTAATATTTCTCGTCGGCTGATGAGATACCTCGTAGCCGTGTTTGTTCTGGGCCACGAGTGCGTCGCGATAATGCAACGCATATTACAACAATTCCAACAATTATAACAACAATTGTTGCACCAACAGGCACAACAACATTGACATCCAGCCACGTTGGTAGCCATGGGAAAAAACGTCGCACGTCAGTTTTCTCATTGCCACCATTGCGTACAGGCGGTGCAATTGTTCCTGAATAAAACGGAAATTTCTAATTAATTAAATTCTCTTTTTTTACACACCTTTGTCATCGGAGCCATGGCCCTTGCCCTTCAGTACACAAATAACGATAACGGCAACGATTATAACGAGAAGTGCTGCGACAACAGGCACAACTAAATTTAAATTCGCCATAAATATTTTCATTGGATCTTCATCGTTGTTGCCACCGCCATTGTTTACATCTGGTATTTCGCGGGCCGGTGCAATGGTGCCTGTAACGTGAAGATAAAAAAAGAAATAAAACTAGTAAATACAACAAACAGTCACCATTATAGCACCGGCCAACGATTACCAAAGGGCAATCGAATATGAGAAAAAAAAATTGGTAACAAAAAAATAATAATCTTTCTCAAATAAAATTGGAAAACCAAATTCGGTATCTTACCTCCAGTTACGGTCAATGTCGCGAATTCATATTCGGCTACAGCAAATCCAGCATTATTGTGTGCTGTCACACGCAAGTGATACCAGTTAGCTGGATCCAAATCAAGAACAACGAAATTACCGCCCGGTTTCACATTGTTTGATACTTGATTCCATTCCTGTTGAAGTCTAAAATGAAATATCGAAAACAATTTCGTTATTTGTATTTTTATTTTGTATTCAATTCTCATGGATATATATATTTTTTCTATACTTTTTCTTGTGTTCGACGACAAAGTACAGCATTGGACAACCGCCATCTGACCACGCATTCAAGTGTAGAGTAATGCTGTTAGTTGACACTTCAATGAATCGTGAAGCTTCAGGAATTATGGGTTTTGAGCCTTTGGTTCTGGTATTGAGAATGTCTGATGGATCGCCAGTTCCAATTCTGTGAAAAGAGTTTCACATTAATTATGAAGAGAGAAAGGGAATATTAGAATGTCAGACTCCATTTTAAAAAATCGAAAAATACTATTGATACATTAAGGAACTTATAAACTTTGAAAAAAAATTATTCGTTGAACTCCTTTGTGATAAATCGAGTGGGTATTCATTCATGACACATTAGAATATGTTGAATGCCTGTTCAAGATTACACAATTACTCTCTTACCGGTTTAATGAATGCGAAAATCAGCATAATATTATAATGATCTTATTTTACGTGGACGATTTTGAAGGAACGATATTTAAAAAAATAATAATTCTCCTCTCATCATACCCATTGTATGCCGTAACGTAAATCTGATATCTTGATCCACACCACAAATTTTCCAAAGTATATTTCTGCGCAGTTGAACTTATTTGCACCGTTTCCCAATCACCAAATTCCGGTTTGTAATGAATAGTATAACCGTGAATTGGCGCATTATCAGTCGGATGTGGACGTAACTTCATCGTCAATGAATTTGTAGTTGTTGCAGTGAGTGTGACTTGAGGTGAATGTGGTGGAGCTATCAAAAGAGTAATAATAGCAATATCCCAATTAATTAACTGCGAAAAGATACACAACACATGTTCATAGTTTTATTTTTTTACCATGGACAATTAATTGATGTGTAACTGTATCATGTCCAAATGAATTCTCAACGTAACACGAGTATTCTCCAGCATCAGCACGATCAACTTCTTTGATAAACAACGATCCTTCAGGCAATTGTCTCAATCGATCACTTGGTTGTAATTTAGCATCGCGAACTTTCCACGTAACTTCTGGTACTGGAAGTCCAACAGCCAAACACGGTAATTTAACATCTTCTTTGTAAGTGGCAGTAAATTTGTCATCGAATGATGCAATCTTAGCGGGTACACGAATATTTGGTGTCAATGTTACAATTTTGGATGCTTCGCCTTCACCAATATTAGTACTGGCTGTAACCCAAAATTCATAACGTTTCTGCTTATCCAATCCAGTTGCCTCATATGTCAATTGATTTGGTGGTACTTTTTGACTAATTGGTTCTTCGACATTGTCAGCCTTTGTGTAAACCGTGTACTGTGAAATAACACCATTTGGTTGAGTTGGTGGACGCCATGAGACGAGAATTGATTCAGCGGACATAACGAGTGCTTTAATTGCAATTGGTGCTTCGGGCGCGTCTTGTTCAGTTTGACAATGAATTGGCGCTGATTTAACTCCATCGCCACCTGATGTAAATGCGAGAACTTGCATACTGTAATTTGTGTATTTTTTCAATCCATGCAAAATTGTTTCGCTTGATGATGTGATTTTTGTGTCCTTTGTATTCTCGTCATACCAAGTTTCAGATGGTCCGTAGATAACCTTGGAAAAATAGAAAAGAAATATAATTAATGTTTATTATGAAAGGATTTTATTTTTAACTTCTTTCACTTGATTATTTACTTTGTAACCAGTGATTACTCCATTAGCGGCAGTCAATGGCGGTGATACCCATGAAACACGAATTGTTTGAGAAGTTAAAGTTGTGCATGTTGTATCGTGTGGTGGTTGCTCTGGTACACCTTCGGCAGTGTGTTGTCGTCTCTCTTCACTCATTGGTCCCGAACCAACTTTGTTGAATGCTTGAACTACAACGCTGTATTGTGTATAAGTTTTTAAATTCATTATCTGTAAATGGTGTTCCTTGCCGTCTTCTTTTGAAAATTCAACAGTTTCAAACATGTATGGTTTCTCGGATGATGATAGTCTATAGCCGACGTAGTAACCAAGAATTTCTCCATTCCAATCTTCACGTGGAGGTGGCTTCCATGTAACCTTGAATAAAACAGAAACACAACGTGATTTAATTTGTTTTTTTCTGTTATCACTTATTCAGATGAGATTACATTTTTTATTTCTCATAATCAAGTGGCAAAGAATTTATGGATCTAAAAAGTTCAATCCTTTTCTCACTTGTTTGAATAGAAAAGGTAATCGCGCAGTGAAACTTTTCCAATATAATTCGTACCTTCAGAGTATGTTGATCCAATGCATCGACTCGGACAGAGCTTGGTGGACCGGATGGTGCTTCTTCTGCAGTAATTATAGTCACAGTATCTGATGGATCCGAAGTGCCAATTTCATTTTCAGCGACAATACGAAGATGATAAGTCGTTGCGGGACGTAAATTAAATACACCAGCGACATTTTGTTGAGATGCGGGGACGAGAACACGATCAATATCAGTTTCCCACGAGCCTTTGCTCATTTTGTATTCAACAATGTAACGTTTGATTGGACTATTTCCATCGTATGGTGCTGCCCATGATAATTGAACTGATCTTCCAGATTTGTCTAACACTTTCAAACCGTATGGAACTTCTGGAACCTCTGTAATTCAACAATTAATGGAATAATTATAAGAATAAATATATTCTGGTGTTTCATATCGATTTATCGTTACTTAATTTTTCATCTATCAAACCTTGGACAATCATGTTGATGCTGGTGTCATCGCTACCGAATGCATTAGTTGCTACGCACGTAAACAATGCAGAATCTCCTCGTTCAGTTCGTTTAATACTCAAATCAGCCAAAACACCATTAGCAAGAATTTCCTCACGAATTGTGTACCGTGAATCGCTTTTTGGGTCCAATCTTTTGTTATTCATATTCCACAAAATTCCAATTGGTTTTTCACCTTGTGCCTCACATTGTAATACCGCTGGTTCACCACGACGTGCCGTTTGATTGCGCAATTTTATTTCGAAGTGGGGTGGTGCTGTTGTGATCGAAAAAGACATATAGTTAATTGATAATCACAATTATTTAAGGATGAACGTTAAGATCACGGGATTATTCTTACTCCTTTAGTCACATTTTCGTCTCTGACAACAGGAATTTAATCCGAAAAAATTCGCTATTGTCAAAGTAATGAGGGTGCGACTATATATTCTCGCCAAAAAAAATTTACCTTGTACAGAGATGAGAATGACTGCAGACAATCCAGAGCCAATTCCATTCACAGCTTCACACAAATAATAACCTTCATTTGTCTTTTGAATATTATTGATTGATAATGTACCGTCTTCAACACTGATATCAGGATTGTTTAATTTTAAATCAGTGTAATCGCCTGGTGTATCGCCTGCAATAATACATTCACTTTAATAAAACCCTGGATTGATATTTAACGATAAAAAATAATTCAATATTTTGTATATAAATTTTACCAGCAGCCCTCTTCCATGTGACTTGAGGCTTGGGAAAACCATCAGCTTTACATTCAACACGTGCATCTGATCCTTGTGCAAATGCTTTGTCAGTTGGCTCCAAAATCCAACGTGGTGGTACTGTTCACACACACGATGAATACTATTAGCTTTATTTTATTACTCTTTAATAACTCGATTAAAATATTTCTATCGAGAGTGAGTCATTCCCAAATTATTCGAGACCAAATTGATTAATTTTTATTTTTTTATTCTTTTTTATTTCACATTTGGAGTCGAATAACAATCCTCCGGTCATTGTCATTGTATTCTTCCCAAGAAGAATAACTGCATGAATAAATAATTTCCGTTCAAATGATAAATATTCATCGACAAAAAGTATCATTTTTTATTTATTTATTTTTTTCTTTTTACAACATCCCATTACAATAACGACCAGACGATTGTTGTTGCGGATTGCTCATTGTCGCTATTGTCCCATGCACAAATACAAAAAGCACTACTTGCTCTCGCTATAAAGACAATGAATTTATTTGTTTCAATATTTCCTTTTAATTTTGCTTCAAACAAAAATACATGCATTAACCGACGACCAACGAGTACCCACAAAATAAATAATTAAAAATAAAATATTTTAATGCAAAACGATGAAGCATTTATAATCTCATTATTTTTTTTTTTATAAGACAATTGAATTTTGCATGCAATGAAATTTACAGTGGGATTTATTTTAGCCATTGATTTTTATATCTCTATCACATTTGGTACTCGATGGTATAAGCACTGTGTATATTTCTCCTCTTAACATGCATTAATTGTTTTATTCACTCTTAATCACATTTAATCAATAATCATGCACTATGAAAAAAAAAAAAAATAAAATAAACAAAAATACGACAGGTATCTACGAAACAAAAAGATGAGACGTGTGGTGAGGTAAGGGGTTGAGGTGAAGGTGTGGGTGGTTTTTGATGGATAGTGACATTAATGTGTAAATGGACAAAATGGCGGAATTTTTGGTAGGTAAATTCTTGTAATCATTTTTTTTTTTTTTTAAGGTCAATGGACAAGTGGACAATTTGGAGATGAATCGACTCCGCGTGAAATGACGACGAGAAGCGCATGAATCGCGTGTTAAGGGTTGGTGAAGGGGCGGCGAGGCGAAAGCCTAATGGAGAACGAGCGTCGATATATACTGTTATTTTTTTTTTCATTTTCTATTCTATTTGTTAAATTTGATATTCAGTATTTGAATTTATGCAAAAGCGATGACACGCTTAATGCGATGGACGAAATCATTCTGGCAAATGTATATTTCACAACTCTATTTATATGAAAGTGGGTCACTAGAAGAAATTGATTGGACCCTAAAATGATGCTGATGATGATGACAATGGTATAATTCGTGATAATTATTTGAAGATAAATGATCCAATAATTAAATGATGATTAAAATGAACGATATTTATATTCAATAAATATAACCATCCTAGAAAATTTGTATAAACAAATATACCGTGATATATATCGCTTAATCTACATAACGGCGCAGCCATTAATTTGCAATAAACAAGAAGCCGATTTTTTTTTCTGTGTATGACTTTGTATGAGTATTGGATGATTCCTCCAATGCTAATATATGATTATTCAGCATTTTTTTTTTTTTTTTAGAGCATTTATCGTATATAAACAATACCTTACACACAGTAGAATATCGCACAGCTTATGCCAGGCCCTTTTATTTCCAATAAGAAAATACGAAGAAAATTATATGTATCTATATTAATACCAAAAAATATAAATATATATCTTTTGACAAAAATTAAATAGAATTATTGGAATAATTATTATGAGTATGAGTAGTAATAATAGTAACAGGAAAATGCGAATGATACTGCGTTATTAATATACGGGGCTAATTAGCTTTAGCGACGAGGGATAACTTCGACAAAAAATTAATGTGTAATTAAACAGCATGTGTGTTCACTCAACAAGCCAAAGGGTCCACAAATTAGACAGACACGTTCATCCTCTCGTTCAAAAATATTTTTTTTATATATAGAATCATAACGGTTATGGATTATGCAATCAGATGCATTGAGGTTTTATGTGACAGCAAAGAGACACAGCGAGAGCCAGAGATACAGAGTCGTTCCACATGACGCTTTAACACATCCTCAGGGACAAAAATATATATTTAAGCGATATTCATATAAACACATATAAATATTAATTGATATATATATATATTTGTATATGTATATGGATATATTTTAGCTTCATATTCATTCAATTTCATTAAAGCTCCGCTGCTAATTTATGCTTGTGACGAGCGCGCACAATGCAGAAAAGAAGCTTCTTTCATTATCTCTCTTTTTTTTTTTTCATTTTTTTTTTTTGTCAAGTTTGTACCAAAAATTTTTTATCTTTATCAATTTGTATTTAATCAATCGATATATATTGTGGTTGTTATTATTATTATAATTAAATCTCGTCTTTGTTTTGGCCCTAACCATGAACAATTAATGCTGCTTCATGTATTGTTTTTCCCGACGGATTGGTAGCGACACAGGCGTATGTGCCAGCATGACGTGATGTAACGGGATCAATCAGTAGTATGCTAGTACGTGGACCAAGTTTTCCAATGTTGTGCGGCAATGATAGTGACAATGGTTTGTCATCATGGGTCCAGGTGATATTAATTGGTGTATCACCAACTGGTACCATACACGCAAATTGTGCCGCCTGGCCATCATAAATTGGTTGTTCGCCAAAGTCGGACGGTGTGATGCGAGGTAATACTGCAATTTTAATTTGGTAATATGCAAGAAAAAAAAAAATTCGAGATTGACATGAGACAGTGAATGTCCGTTTTGATTTTCGTATTTTAACAAAACTTTCATTTGTTTCGTTGTTGCTGTTTTGAGTTTTTTTTTTTTTTGTCGCTGGCATCTTTTGAACTGGCTGGTTTTGTTTTTTTTTCTTTCTTTCATTGTTGAGACAACGAAACCGGATATTAGTAGATCATACAGGAGGACATCTTGGGGAAACTTGGACGACGCTTTTTTCTTTTGTTCAAATAAACTCTGAGGCCCTTTTGTAATTTTACGAGATGCAGTAAGAGTTATATAGAAAATTTTCTGGTGAATTTGTATATAGTCATATTTGTGGAGTGGAAAATAATGTAGAACGAATAATCGAAGTAATATATTTCGTTTTTGATCGTTTAAATGATAAATTCATAAATAACAAATGTTTTTTAATGTGTAATTGTTTATGTGGGTTTGTGTGTGTTTATGTTCGCGATTTAATCAAGCATATAATTTTGATATTAGGTAATATCCTACCGACATAAAAAAAAATAAAATTAAACATTCATATCGACTTTTCAAGAATACATTTAAAAAAAATTGCAATGCAATTATTTATATACGTTTAGCAAAATTATTGTTTTATCATTGCTGTTTCCTTCTTTTTTTCCCACTTTTCATCACGTAGTATTAAAATTATTTTTCAGAATGGCAAATTGACAAATCTTAATGATTTTCAATTGAGGAAGATTCTCAATTTTTATTGATTGATACTCATCAATCTCAACTGTTTATTAAACTCACAAGTAGTTCTTATTTTGTCTGTCTGGGTCCAATGTAAACTACATAATTTTAGAATAGTACAACCAAAAAATTCGAATCCTACAAATTTTTGTATCAACTTTAGTTGAGAAATTTTCGGATTTCCTCCCTAACATAACATAAGATTTACCCAACTAAATTGTTTACATGTAACATACTTTCAATCGTGCTCATCAAATATTTGATTACCAACCGCAATGAAAAGTGTCAGGCAACTTGTTAAGTTGCCAAAAAAAATTTATTTCGTCTCACAGGCTTTTGCAAAATATAATAAAAATACGCTGATATTGCAATGAAATACGTCAAAGAAAAGGAGAACCAAAATCAACCGTGAATATATTTATTATTAATTGTTCGTTAATTGACTTTTTTGTTTTTGCATTTGAAAAGTAATACCGTTAACTTTAAGATGTGCACTGTGACGAGTACGACCGGCAGGATTGTCCGCGACGCAAGCATACTCTCCAGCATGTTCACCTCTCACAGCTGGTATTGTTAATGCAGAGACACGATCACCCAATGACGTTATCTTCACACCTTCACCCATTTCTAAATGACGTCCCTCAAATAACCATTTAAGTGTTATTGGCGTATCACCTTTAACCACCGCGCACTGAACGATTATCAGATCGCCGGAGTTGGTTTCATCGAAGGAAAAGGGCTGGAGATGCGGAACGACTGCGGACATTTCACCATAAATAGCAAAATTTACATAAAGGAAAAAAAAAATTTACAAAAAAAGAAACATAGTGAAGAAAATTAACTGAAACGATAGAAATAAACTGCTAAGAGAAGAAAACTAACTAATGTATCAGTGGTTTATATAATTAATCATTTAATAACCCGGATGAAAATTGCAATAACCAAAAGTATCAAATGAAATTGGAAAATCGATGTAAGCTTTCTCGTTTATCTTTTTCAGATTTTTGTTTATTTTTCGGTTTTAACAAAAGCACACCATTGACTATGAGATCGGCGGAGAGTTCGTGCCTTCCAGCAAGATTTTCAGCAATACAAGTGTAAGTTCCCGCGTGCGTAGCTTGTACTGATCCTATGCTCAAGATAGCACCTCTGCCACCAAGATCCAAAATGGCAACGCCCGAGTGTGGCGATATTGTATGATTATTCAATGTCCATCGTAGTTTCAATGGCTGATCGCCTTCAATTACTGCGCAAGGCACTATTACAACTTGACCAGAATTTAGTGGCACCTCACCAAATGACACAGGCAATAATTTTGGAATCACTGCAATTACAAATAATTGAAAACAACTAATGTGAGATCCTGTTTCATAATTTTAATTTTCTTCCTGAATTTCGGAGTCAATAAATCCTCTAATTGTATGAAGATGATGATGATAATGACGGAGTAAAGGAATAAAATAAATGGTTATGAATTAGGATAAGGTGAATAATGCCCCATCAGCCAAGAAAAAATCAGAGATGATTAAATTTACTTTCATGTACCATTGACATCCAAAATAGCTGAATGTGAACTAGAGCCAGCGACATTTGACGCGATACACGTGTATTCACCAGCATGTCTTGCTGCTACAGCATCAATTGTCAATTGTTTCACCCTTTTTCCCGAATTTGAAATAACAATATCAGATCGTTCAGTACCAATTGGACGACCATCAAACATCCAAGTTATTTCCAATGGAAAGTCGCCTTTGCTCACTGCACATTGAATTGATGCAAGATCACCGGCATTCACGGGTTCATCACCAAAACTCAGAGGTAAAATCTGCGGTGCGACTTTCAATAAGAAGAATAATTTTTTAATTTAAATTGAATTTCATATTGTCCAAGGAAAATAAAAGGATAATGTGATATATGTTCTCAATAAGAAGGAATTAACTGTTCAAACTGGAGGGAAAAAAAAATGTCTCATCGAATTGTTTGCGTATAGACCATCTCTATCAAATCCAATCCATAACTAAACAGCACTTTAATCTATCATATTATGGATACCATTGACTGATAACGCTGCAGAACGACTGGTGGAGCCAGCCTGATTACTCGCTTCACAGCTATATTCTCCAGCATGTTTAGCTGTCACTGAATCAATACTAAGTAAAGAATTCATTCGTCCAGTTTTTGTAATCATCACTTCTGGATGATCGATACGAGTTATTGGTATGCCATTAAGATTCCAACGTATTTCAATTGGTTGATCGCCTTTAAGCACACTACATACTGCTGATACTTGTTCGCCCCAGTTAGCTGGCTCTTCACCCATTGAAAATGGCGCTATTTGTGGAGCAACTGAAAGAATCGTTTGCGAAACGAAAAATGTAATTTAAATAGAAGGAGGCAAGTGTTGAGGATGAGTGGGAAATTCCTACAGATGAAGGGACGAGGATACACGTCTTTTTTATAATCTAACACCGTCAAGTAATGTTCTTTTTTCTTTTCGTAATATTGGTGAGTACCATTGACAGCCAACACAGCCGTATGACTGGTAGCTCCTGCTTTATTCGATGCTGTACACGTATACTCGCCCACATGTCTTGCCGCTACAGAATCAATTGTCAATTGTTTCACCCTTTTCCCCGAATTTGAAATAACAATATCTGTTCGTTCGATCTCAATTGGACGACCATCAAACATCCAAGTTAATTCCAATGGAAAGTCGCCTTTATTAACTGCACATTGAATCGATGCAAGATCACCAGCATTTGCAGGTTCATCACCAAAACTCATGGGTAAAATCTGCGGTGCAACTTTTAATAAGAATAATTTTTAATTGATTGAATTTTAAATTGGTCAAGGAATTATAATAGGATAATATAATAAGTGTTTCGTAATGAATGAAAGGATTTATCTAATTAACCAGTTGGAAAAAAAAAACGTCTCATCGTATTGTTTTACGTATAACCAATCACACTGATCAGATTCATAGCTAAGAATTACTTTAAATCAATAAAGTCATGGATACCATTAACTGATAGCACAGCAGAACGACTGGTTGAGCCAGCTTGATTGCTTGCTTCACAGCTATACTCTCCAGCATGTTTAGCTCTCACTGAATCAATACTGATTATCGAATTCATTCGGCCTGTTTTTGTTATCATCACTTCTGGATGATCAATACGAGTTATTGGTATACCATTGAGACTCCAACGTATCTCAATTGGTTGATCACCTTTGAGAACACTACACATTGCCGATACCTGTTCGCCCCAATTAGCTGGCTCTTCACCAATGGAAAATGGCGCTATTTGTGGAGCAACTGAAAGAATCGTATGCCAAACGAAGGAAGCAAATTAAATGAAAGGAAATAAATGAGAAGGATTATATGGGAATTCCTACAGCTGAAAGGACGAGGACACACGTCATGTCTATAATCTAACAGCGTCATTTTTTTTTGTTCTGATGACATGAGTGTGTACCATTAACAGCCAACATAGCTGTGTGACTTGTAGCTCCTGCTTTGTTTGATGCTGTACACGTATACTCGCCCACGTGTCTTGCCGCTACAGAATCAATAGCCAACATACTATGACGTTTGCCAACAGTTATTGTGATGTCAGGACGATGTTGTGATAATGGTTCACTGTTGAATGCCCATGCTATATCCAATGGTAAATCGCCTTTGGAGATTGAACATGTTACCGATACAGCGTCGTCCGAATTTGATGGCTCATCACCAAATGCAAATGGGAGAATCTGTGGGATGACTAACGTAGGAAAAACGCGTAAAAAATTGCTAGATAAAGAAGAAGGAATACCTAAACTAAATTCAATCAATTCAGTTGCGCTATCCGCTGCAACGAGCCAAATGTCTGGTAACGGATGAATAATTCAAGGACTTGGATTTGTCATGATGGATAAAAATGATGATGGTGATGGTGATTGATCAATTATCAACTAATTAGCGATTTAATCACAAACAAAAATGTGCAACTGACAATGATGCGTGCGTTTTTCTGATGGGTTTAATATAATTAGAACAAAAAATTGTGTAAATGGATAATTGATGGACAAGAATACAACAAATAAATGAATAAATGAATATTTTTTTGGGTACTAATACCGTTAACCGCCAATGTTGTCGAGTGACTGACGTTGCCAGCGCGATTGGTAGCGATACATGTATAATCGCCCGCGTGTCTTGCCGCGACTGATTCAATGCTGATTGCACTCATATGTTTATTGATTCTCGTTATTGTTATTTCAGGATTTTTTGAATCAATATCACGGCCATTATGACGCCAGACAATTTCCACGGGAAAATCACCCTTCACTATGGAACACGTTGCCGATACCATGTCACGCCAATTTGCTGGACCGTCGCTCATTGAGAATGGGCCAATTTGTGGCGCGACTGTGTGAACATTTGTGTTTCTTTTTTATTTGGAAAAATAAAGAGTGAATGATTGAACAGAAGTGGATTATTCGAGAGGATTTAAAGAGGAACTGATGGATACACGTCTCCTAAAATTTTCAATTCAATATCTTTTCTGGTGTTATTTTTGTTTTTGATTTATACCATTGACTGCCAATGTAGCTGTATAACTCGTTCCACCAGCAGTGTTACTCGCACTGCAGCTATATTCACCCGCATGACGAGCAGTAACTGCTTCAATTGTCAATAAACTCACGCGTTTACTGGTGTTAACAATAATTATATCAGTATTATCGCGTTTTATTGGAATACCATTGTGCGCCCATTCAATATCAATCGGATAGTCGCCTTTAAGTACGGTACAAGTTGCCGTCACTGTATCACTCCAATTGGCTGGCTCCTCGCTGATTATGAAGGGTGCTATCTGGGGAGAAACTGTTTACGGAATTGGATTGATTGAGTATCCCAATGAAAATGGAAATCAAAGAAACAAATTGGTTCGAAGATAACAACAAACGATTTTCTCATGTTCTTGATACCAGCATTTAATGAATTTGTATGTGATGGGAAAAAATAAGAAGCAGGATTGAAGCGACCGTGCTATTTCTGATACAAACACAAAAATATTATATGTAAAACTCAAAAATGAATGGAACAGAAAAATAAAAATAAAGCATAATTTAAATATCGCCTGAAAGCAAATATAATGTGATGTAATGGCGAATGGTGCTCTTTTCATGAACTCAAATTACCATTAACAATTAATGTCGCCGATTGACTGGCAGTGCCAGCACCATTGGACGCCATGCATGTATACTGTCCAGCATGATCCGCCATTGCTGATTCAATGCTGATAACACTCATGTGCTTACTTATTTTATTTATTACAATGTCATGTCGATTATGGTTTATTGATTGATTGTTGTGTCGCCATGATATTTTCATGGGATAATCGCCTTTTAGTACTGTGCATGTCGCGGATACGGGTTCGCCCCAATTAGCCAGACCGTCAGTGAACGCAATTGCCCCTATTTGTGGTCGAACTAAAAATGCGAAGAAAAAAAAAAGAGGTATCCTAGTAATTTCTATCATGAAAAAACAATGGATCATTTCAATTGTTTCGATAGTCCCTCGTCGCAACTGAATGGAATGAGGACGTGTTTTGGAAAGCTTTGGAAGAGTAGGAAAACGTCTCACGACACACCTAACAATTATCTACCAAACTCCATCACTTATTAATTTTTTATTCTCCAGTATTCGAGATACCATTTACAGCCAATGAAGATGAGTAACTGGTTCCACCAGCGGAATTGCTTGCAGTGCACGTGTACTCCCCGGCATGTCTTGCTGATACCCCATCAATAGTCAATAGACTGACACGTCGGCTCGTGCTAACAATAGTAATATCCAAATGATCGCGCGTGATTGGTTCACCATTCAATGCCCACTGAATATCAATTGGAAAATCACCTTTGAGAACGGTGCACGGTGCTGTTACAGTGTCACCTGCATTGGTGGGTTCGTCACCGAAATCAAATGGGGCTATCTGTGGTGCAACTGCATGTGGTAATGGAAAAGGAGCAAAATAATAATGTAAATGTGTAATTAGGAAACGATGAATACGTGGTATCTTATTGATAAGGACATTTCGTAGAACCTGTCATATATTATTTCCTATCTAAAAGCAAACGAAATTGGTATCGATTGCTGAAGTGTACCATTAACAGCCAATGAAGATGAATAACTGGTTCCACCAGCAGCATTACTGGCAGTGCACGTATATTCCCCTGCATGTCTTGCCGACGCTCCGTCAACAGTCAATATACTGACGCGTTTGCCCATGCTCATAATAGTAATGTCCGAATGATCGCGCGTTATGGGTTCTCCATTTAATGCCCATTGAATATCAATTGGAAAATCACCTTTGAGAACAGTGCACGGTGCTGTTACAGTATCACCTGCGTTGGTGGGTTTGTCACCGAAATCAAACGGGGCAATCTCTGGTGCAACTGTGTACGGAAATGGAAAAGGAACCAAACAATGAAAATGTGATTGAGGAACGGTAAGTATTTGTATCTTATCAATGAGGACGTTTCGTAGAACCTGTCTCACATTCTTCCCTAATTAGAAAGAAAAAAAAAAGGTATCGATTGCTAAAGTGTACCATTGACAGCCAATGAAGATGAATAACTGGTTCCTCCAGCAGTGTTGCTAGCAGTGCACGTATATTCTCCAGCGTGTCTTGCTGATGCTCCGTCAATAGTCAATATACTAACGCGTTTGCTCGTACTAATAATAGTGATGTCTGAATGATCGCGCGTAATTGGTTCACCATTTAAGGCCCATTGAATATCAATTGGAAAGTCACCTTTGAGAACGGTGCATGGTGCAGTGACAGTATCACCAGCATTAGCAGGTTCTTCACCAAAAATAAATGGAGCAATCGCTGGTGCAACTGTATACGGAAATGGAATAGGAACAGACGATGAAAGTGTAATTGGGAAAGCGATGAATATTTTTTTTTTTTTTTTTTTTTCGTAGAACCTGTCTCACATTCTCTTCTACTTATTTAGAAGCAACAAAAATAGGTGAAACATTTTGATGTGTAAAGTGTACCATTGACTGCCAATGATGCTGAATAACTCGTGCCACCAGCACGATTACTCGCTGAACACGTGTATTCGCCAACGTGACGCGCTGACACTGCATCAATTGACAACACACTAACGCGTTTGCCCGTGCTGCCAATTGTTATATCATCATTATTAACCGATATTGGTTCACCATTTAATGACCATTCAATTGAAATAGGATAGTCGCCTTTGATTATTGTACAAGTTGCTGTTACTGTTTCATCCCAATTTGCTGGTTCATCGCCGAATGTAAATGGCGCTATTTCAGGACGAACTGTCAACCAGAATGAACAAATGAAAAGAAAAAGAAGATGGAAATGAAATTGATGAAGAGATCGAAAGCCTCAGGAGTGGAATTGGTACAAAAGGAGAAAGTTTCGTAGATAACTGTCGAATTTTTTAAATCTAGAAATACTGCATCAACTTTTTACTCTGTTTTATTATTCATTGCTTTTTCTCTTGTACCATTCACTACTAATGATGCAGAATAACTCGTGCCACCAGCTGTATTGCTCGCCATACAGGTGTATTCTCCAGCATGACTTGCAGTCACACCATCAATTGTCAACAAACTGACACTTTTCCCTGTGCCGATTGTTATATCCGGATAATTATGAGGTGAAATCGGTTCACCGTTAAGAGCCCATTCAATTTCAATGGGACGATCGCCCTTTATTACCGTGCATGTGGCAGTTACTGTGTCGCCCCAATTGGCCGGCTCGTCGCCCATTACAAATGGCGCTATCTGTGGTGCCACTGATTAATCAGAGGAATTTATCAAATCAAAAAAATTATGATAATGGAGTATGGTTTGTTGTCGTGAAGGACTTGGGATTATTTCTGTTGTTTCGTAGATGACCTGAAGCATTATGTGATGGAATAAAATTTTTAATGTATATACCGTTAACTGTCAATGCGGCGGAGTAACTAGTACCACCAGCGGTATTGCTAGCACTGCATGTATATTCTCCAGCATGACTTGCAGAAACAGCATCAATTGTAAGCAAACTGACACGTTTTGTTGTACTAATTGTTATTCCTGGATGATTATTATCTATTGGTTCACTGTTGTGCGACCACTCAATTTCAATTGGAAAATCACCTTTGAAGACGGTGCATGTAGCAGTTACTGCGTCGCCCCAGTTTGCTGGCTCGTCACCCATTACAAAGGGAACAATCTGAGGAGCAACTAATAGTGCCGACAATCGTCAAATATTTCAACTTCAGTTGATTTTTATATTATTGTTGCTAGCTGTTCGGCCATGTGTCTGAGGCGCTCGCTTTACAGGAAGACGACTTTGATGGAAGAACAAGAAATATACTGTTAGTACAGAGGAAGTGGAAATTACCGATGATATGGTTGATTGGTGACAGTACACATCGAGCAGGAATACCCTATTATAATGGCTGGCTGTTTCGACTATGAATTTTCTAACACTTTTCCCCACAATCTTTTAGAAATGCGGAAATTTTTAATTAAATTTGCCTAACGATGGGTTGAGAATTATTCGACGATGCATGAGAAATCTGGATTCATTTCTTTAATGCTGCTTCGTGGATGGAAAATATTGAGGTAAAGAAGATGAATTCAGGAAATGAATGGATTGATAGAAGTATTCGATAACAATCTGAATGACAGGAAGAAAAAAAAACGTACCATTGACTGTTAATGTTGCGGATTGACTGGTTGCACCAGCAACATTTGACGCTGAGCATGTGTATTCACCCGCATGTCCAGCACCAACTGAATCTATGCTGAGAATACTATTTTTTCGCGTAGTAGCAACAAGATTGATATCAGAACGATCGCGACGTAATGGCACACCATTTAATGCCCACGAGATGTCAATCGGTAAATCGCCTTTCAGCACTGAGCAAGGAACACTTATAGACTCGCCCCAATTAACTGGACCATCAGCCATTGTGAATGGTGCTATCTGAGGTGCGACTGAAAGAGACTGCCTCACGTTAGAAAATAATCCGATTCATATTGTTGAGAAAAATATGGGCCGGAAAGGAAGAAATGCACGGCCGAATATACGAGAGGGTATTATTGCCTGACACAATTTTACAGAGGATTGACAAAGGGTTAGTGAAGAAAAGGTGTAACAAAAGAAATGAATGTAGAAAAATTAGAAAAGATATGCGAAATGTTCAATTGGAATGATGCAAAAACTAGTCAATCTTAAATATATATTAACTGAAAACAAAACCTGAGTGTACCATTAACCGTAAGTTCAGCTGAATAACTGGTCGCACCGGCAGCATTTGAAGCCACGCACGTATATTCACCCGCATGACTTTGACTTGCCGCATCAATTGATATGAGACTATTTCGTTTTGTGATTGCCAATTGAATATGAGGATTGTCATCCGCGATTGGAATACCATTGAGTGCCCATGATATTTCTAATGGCGTATCACCGCTTACAATATTGCATACGGCTGATACAGATTCACCCCAATTAACCGCTTTGTCCGCCATCTCGAAAGGAGCAATGCGGGGTGGTACTGCATTTTTAAAGGATTATCAGTTGTAAGCGAAAGAAGTGATTATTCATGAATATTTCAAGACGTTAAAATTATTCGGAATATCGATTGTGATAGTCGTCATTGTCATCGTCGTCGGTGCAGAAAGTTGGATAAGGGAATGCAAGTGAAGCCTCCATTTGGGACACCATCGAGTTGTGATGTATGTATTTATGTGAGTGAATTAATTAGTATTCATGCACGCAATCGCACCGGATGGCATCTTCCACGATATATAAACGCGTACCATTGATTGACAAATCGGCAGAATGAGAAGCGGAACCGGCAGTGTTGCTTGCGCTACAAGTATAAATTCCAGCGTGACGCGCCGCAACTGATTCAATTGTTAGTGTACTTGCTCTTGAGCCACTCTTCCTCACCACCAAATCGCGATGCAGTTGATGATGTTGATGACTATTGATATCGCTATTAATCATTGATCCACCATTATTATTTATATCCATTTCTAGTGGTATACTATTGAATGACCACGCGATGTCCACTGGTAGATCACCCTTAATAACAGCACATTGAACTGTCGCCATATCATCAGCGTTTACTGCCTCATCACCAAATGTAAATGGTGATATTTGTGGTGCAACTGCAAATTTTTAAATCGCCCCAGACAAAAAGGAATAAATAAATAGACAGAACCCGAGTTGATTTTTTTTTTCCACCCTGTCTGGATTTACTGCCGCCATTTTGAGGATTTTGGAAGCATTTAAATGCATGGATTGATGGATTGTGTATTGTGTTGTATACAGAGAAAGAATTACAGAAGCTCACGAGATGGCGTTCGCGTCAGTTTGAAGCCTTCTCTTTATCGAAAGCGTTTCGAAATAAATTTATACGTCATGTGTTTCAAATTTACTGGATGCATCAGAGTGTTAATGAATATTCCCGCGCGACCAGCGTGCACTGATAAATATTATTTCTCCACATGTATAACCAAATAAAATGATGCTTCTGCAAACAGATAAGAAAGCTACCATTGACCGCGAGCACGGCGGTATGACTGTCGCTTCCTGCCGCGTTTGTTGCAATGCACTTATATCTTCCTGCATGTCTCGCCGATACACTGTCGATGCTTAAAAAGCTGACCCTTTTATTACTATTCACAATTGTTATATCATCACGATCATGATGATTAATCGGCTGATCATTGAATGTCCATGTTAAGTTGACAGGCAAATCGCCTTTGATGATTGTACATGATGCTGATAACATTTCCTCCGAATTCAAAGGACCATCACCAAATGTGAATTGAAGAACTTGCGGCGCGACTGCGAATTACAACGTAGGTATTTGTGTTATAATTATTATCGATACACGAGAAAAAATCAATTACGAAGTGGAACGAAGAAGAGTTAGTGGAAAATGACGAAAGGAGTATGGAAAACTATAAAGAAGACGAAGAAGAAGAAATAGAAGAAGCAGCACTTCCCAATAATAATTCACGTCCACGTCTTTGGATTGAAGAATATTTCGTGAGCGTGCAGGGAGAAATAATATAGAAAAGAAATAAAATAATCAGCAGATTATTCTGAAATAAAACTAAGTAATAAAAACTAATCTGAATGAATTAAAAGCCAAATATTGACATTGACAATATTATATAATGTGGCCCCGAACCATTAACAGTCAGTTGTGTCGAGTGTGATGATGTCCCTGCCGCGTTCTCGGCCGTGCAAACGTAAGCGCCCGCATGTTTAGCCGTTATCGTTGATATTGTTAACATGCTAACACGATCCGCGACTTTTTTAGCAATAACACCGGACGAGCCACCAATTTCCTTTCCGGGATAATTCCAACGTATTGCAAGTGGTAAATCGCCAGTCGGTACGATGCATTGAAGATTAGCAAATTCACCGGCATTCATTGGCAGCTTGGTGAATGCAAACTGTTGTACCGTTGGTGGCACTGAAGAAATCGATGATAATAATAATAAAGATGACGATGATAACAAAAGTATTTTGTTATCAGTTTATCTACTGTATTTTTAATTCATTCGATAGATGCAGGTAAGAATTCCAGCAGTTGACGAGATTCAAAGTTGAAAATTCTTCCAGAAGATCAGGGGGAGCAGATAAAGAGATAGAGACAGAAAAATAGTGCGACATGATTGAATCTGTGTTGAGCACAACTGCTATGCAGAGATACAAAAAACAGCTGAAAGCGCGCAGGTATAAATCGAGCGTGGGGGCACTTCGGCTGATGTTCATATATATACATATAGTAAAGGTGAAACGGACTGTGTGTGGTTGTGAAACGACGGCAGGTGGTGTTCGCGTTAAGATTCGTGCCCACCTGCTCGCACCGCAGACTCCTTACTAAGAGCTAGGACATTCCACATCCTACACTCACATCATGAGGATATATATTTACCTATATAAATCGCAATTTTTATGCACATCTTGCTGTAAAAAATATTATTACTATACTAACATTTATGTGGATAAAACAAATTATATAAATGCCGGGATAAGTAAATAGAACAACGGTATCTGCTGAAAAGTAAGAGTTATTGTTAAAAGTTATCTTTCTTTTTTCACGAACGACAAGAGAGGAAAATTTATTTCTATATTGTGCAAATAAATCTTGAGCGTGCGGGCTGCCACCCGGATATTATTAAATTTGTTTGATGATGCAGGTCGGTAAATCTGCGTGAGACAATTGAATTGCTTGCATGCCATATGGTGGTATTAAACACCACACACATGCTTGAGAAAAAAAAAAATTACAACTCGTAATGTACTGCATTCATTTGATGTTATTATAATTATATACTCTCTCTTGTCGTCTCCATGAATTCCTGTCACATTGTGAAAAAATGTTTACGGTTCAGGAATTATCTGAATATTTTTTGAATGAAATATGAACTCCATTTTTCGTGGGCTAGTCGATAAATAACCGTGTCAGCTCCACGGTTTAAATCCTCAATCACGGAAAACAAAATATATATTGATATGTTTAAATAAAAACGACAACTCACCCATAACTTGTACTTCCAATGTTCCGCGTGCGCTGTAACCCTGTGCATTGCGTGCAACACATGTATACGTTGCTTGATCGCTGTGTCGTTCAACATTTTCGATGATCAATGTGCCATTTGGAAATACTTTCTGCTTCCTGTTGATTGGTAGTACGCGTGTATCACGTTCCCAGACGATGCTTTCAATAGGATAACCGGCAACGGGACACGTAACACGAAGGGTTTCACCGGCAACAATAGCTTTCTTGTCCATATGACGAATGAATGGTAAACCGTAGACATTAAGTCGTGCTGAATGTTCCGCCGCACCAACCTGATACACCCACATAAATATATATCAAACTAAATTGGATAGATATTATTTAATTATTGAACATGCATACCTTCGATGCCGCAATGCATTTGTAAAGTCCACCGTCGTTTGTATGAATGCTTGAGATATTTAAATGAGAAACCACATCGCCATTAACTTTAACGTACTGTCCAACTTGAAGTCGTTCCGTGTTTGAAAGACGTTTGCCATCGAGTTCCCATGTAATTTCCGGAGTAGGATTTCCGCTTGCAACACACTTGAGGAACATGCTTGGTCCAGGCTGAAGAGTTTCCTCGGTAAATGCCTGTTTGATTTGTGGTGGTTCAACTGATTGCATGGAATATAAAAAAAATTATTGATTTCTAATTATCAACAAAACTAAATACAAATTTAATTATTTTGGTATTTTTCCATTTACTCACATCGTCCACCAAGTTTCAATTCAGCTGTTGATTGAGCACTCTCTTGATCATTCCTGACAAAACACTGGTACATTCCCTTATCTTCTTTCTTAACACTTTCAATTCGTAAAACTGCATCCTCATGACCTAATGGCTTTCCGTCCTTCATCCATGAAATTGTTTTAATGGGATTGCCACGTACATTGCATGTAAATGTTGCTGGTCTGCCAAAGTCAACGGTTTGTGTTCTCGGTTCAATTTCCGAAGCCAAGGGGGCGGTGACAGTTAAAACAGTTTCAACACTCTCGCCGCCAACTGAATTATTCACAATGCATAGATATTTTCCCGAGTCCTCGACGCGCGCTTCTCTGATGATCAATGTACCACTCACTTGACGGACACGTTCATTTAATTGCACTGGTTGCCTTCGTGTTGTTCCTTCAATGAATTTATACCATCTGCAACAGACGTAATAAAACAAAGAATAAATTAGACAAAATAATTAAAAATAGAAATCAATGACAATTAATTCTTCAACTATTTTTCTTTTTTCTCTTTCATATCAACGCTTTGTACAATGCCTAGGTTTACACTTCTCCTCAATGATTGAACTTCAAGAAACTTTTGATTTGCATACAACTCTAAGAAAGTATAATGACCAAAATAAATTGGGGTGAATATTATTGTATTTGGTCTTGTGTTGTGGAAATAATTATTAAGGGAACAGAAAAAAAAAAGAACAATGGTGTTGATGTGACACGCGCGACACGCGATAATTATACGCGCGTATACCTAGATATAGGTGCTGGAAATCCTTGTGCTGAGCACGTTAACGCCAATGAATCGTTCACAACCCCATGATATTTATTCAGCCCGTCCCCAGTACTCTTTGGCGCTGTTTGACCCGATGGTTCTGAAATTAAAAGGGTCCGAAAGGCTCTATCTCTGTCTTTCATCCGCTTTTTCGTCGCCATCAGTGTAATCAAAAAGTTGTCTATGACACTTAAAAATTTAAAACCTGTCAAGGAAATAAACTTAAAATCTAATTACATACCAGAATTTTGACAACCACATTACATTGGACTGCATCGTTTACGTATCTACGTGAAACTAAAAATAAATAAATGTAAAAATGGTACAGTACCTTATGTTCATTGATTGATCCTTCATCCTGCGGTCTCGATAGAGTGACAATCAAAATACAGAGCAACATGCAAAGCTATGCCAAGAAAAAATATGTGTTGGAATAAAAGAATAAAGAGCGTCATGTATAAAAATGAGAGGGCTACCTGGAAATTGGAGTTGGGTTGCCCTGAAGTGAATGACTGAGTGCTAAACTTTGACCCTGAGGTAAATGGACAATTTCGCCGCCCTCAAATTTTTTTCCCGATGTACGCGGCGCTATTTCAACGTTGCTCTCTGCGAAAATACGGATTGCCAATTCCCTACTACGAATTCAACATTATAATATACCTGATAACTGGAACAGGTGAACCCTGCACAGCACAATCAAGTGCCACAACGCCGGAAATTGGTACGCCAACTAGTTTTCCACCCTCATAACGTTCCCCGGCTACACGCGGCGCAACATTAGTGCTTGGTTCTGCAATTTCCCAACAATCGGTAGTGAGAAGCAGTCATCAATCATGCATTGATAGTGAATGACAATGAACATCCTTCTATAAAAACACGGGACAGGATACCGCCAAAACAGTGAACTATTTCATCAATACCTGAATATAGGTGCTGGGAAGCCTTGTACAGGACACGTTAACCCAACTGTCTGGCCTACGTGAAGTATCCTCTTCATCCCATTGACTTCTTTGTCACGAACATTGGGTGGGACACTGCCACTAGGTTCTGCAATATTGCCACGATAAAGTCTACCAAAGCTCTCACCAAAACGAGAAATAAATAATTCAAGTAGGCAAAGTGTAATATGTAACCATAACATGAACTGTCGAGTTCACCTATGCCACGTAGAGATGGAAAGGTCAAGAACCGAGAAATATTATGAAGACATTCACCCTTTTTGTAAAAACCCTCATAGACGGCTTATAATATCTAGACATTGCACTCATGCCATACAGCTTATGATACCCGAGTAGATATACATCAGTGGATCGATACACCTCTAGCCTCTTTCATTCAACATGAATGCCAACGTCTCTCACCTATAGAATGGTGGTGGATTCGCCTGAGCTTCACACAGCAACGTCAACGACATTTTTTGTGGTTTGATTAACTCATCAAATTTTGATCTTGGTGGTAGACGGGGCGGACCACTACCAATTGGTTCTACAATTAATGCAATTTTCAGCCCAATAATAATTTTATTCAACAATTAATAAGAATCAATGAACGCTAGGAAAGGGTAAATCCGCAAATCATCACGTCGTATAATTAATCGTGTTAACCTACCTGAATAATGGTAATGGATTTGCCTGAGCCTGACATAACATTGTCACTGATAAAGTTTCAGATGTTGTAAGGACCGTTATTTTTGCTGTGGGCGGAATACGCGGCGCCGCACCATTAACTGGTTCTACATAAACACATGCAAACGATATAAAGAGATGTGTTAATATGAACAATTCCTTTGTAAGCGACTGAACACAGACCTGAAAGTGGGGGCAGGGTACGCTTGAGCGTCGCATAACATTCTTAATTCTTTGTCCGTTATCACGTCAAATGATTCAGATTTGGCTGATCTCGGAAACTTCGGTGATACTTTACCCACCGGTTCTGTTAGAAATTATTTATAATCATCTATTTAGCAATGGAAAACGTACGTTTATCATTTTACCTGAACGATGGAACAGGGTAGGCTTGGGCCTGACACAAAACGACAATGTTATTGGTAGTTGTTCTCTCCATTAAACTGCCCTTCTCCCCGACAATTGACGGCACTTTAGTCCCTACTGGTTCTGTTAACATAACGAACATAGGTGCCATTGGCAAGGGCTTCTTAGTGAAACTAACCTGAACGCTGGAGTTGGGAATGCTTGAGCATCACAAAGAAGAGTTGTTTCAATGCCACTAGACACTTCGAAGGAATTAGTTTTCGCTGATTTTGGGAATTTTGGCGATACGCGACCCGCAGGATCTGGTGAAGACGATAGAACGAATTTTTGAATTAGATGTTTTACCTGAATAAAGGAACAGGGTAACCTTGGCCATGGCATGGGACCACGATGTCTATGCCACCACGTCGCTTCATATAGCTCCTTTCCTCACCAATAATTGCTGGAGCTTTACTCCCCATTGGTTCTATTTGACCCGAAAATCACAATGAATATGTAAAAAAAATTCTAAATTACCGAAAATTGGGGACTGGGTAACCCTGAGCTGGGCACGACATAACGACACTCGTTTTCGCAGCTTTAGCTTTCCAACCACCTCTCAACTCTCCAATAACTGCTGGTGCTTTGCTCCCAACAGGCTCTGCCAACATATGGCCAAACATTTCCGTATGAACATTTGCGACAATCAGTCATTTTAACGTGTTTAATTACCTGAATGCGGGCACGGGAAAACCTTGTGCTGGACACGGCATCACTAAGCTTGATTCAATACGTTTATCCAACCACCATGATGCCTTCATTTCACCTGTGAAAGCCGGGGCTTTGCTGCCAACCGGCTCTATCAATACCACAGTACAATCAGTATTGTGGCGATGAGCATAAACTAACTAATTAACGAATGTGGAAATAAACATTTACCTAAACGCCGGAACAGGGTAAGCTTGAGCAGGACAACTCATAACGACAGTGGAGCTCTCATATTTCTCAAACCACCACCCCTTCATTTCACCCATGAATGCTGGTGCTTTCGTGCCAACAGGTTCTTAAACCCTCACCAGAAACAAAAGAAAAAATTGTACACAATTACATAAAGAATTACCTAAAAGAAGGGAGAGGATATCCCTGCGCCGGGCATGACATAACAACGCTTGATTGTTCACTCTCTTGTAACCACCATCCTTTGACAATTCCAATGAACGCCGGCGCTTTAGTTCCAACGGGCTCTAGCAAATCGAGTCATGCAAATTGTTTGTGCATCGATAAAAGTTCGTTCAAAGCAAACGATGTAGCCTTTGGCAATGTATAGGCGGAAAAAAAATCTACTAGGAATAAAATGGGTTACCGAAACGCTGGAACAGGGTATCCCTGTGCCGGACATGTGATCACTACATGCGACCCCGAATCTTGTCTCATCCATCCACCTTTAAGTATTCCCGTCATAGCGGGCGCTTTGCTGCCGACAGGTTCTACACCACACGAAAAAAAAAGAATGAATATTTGTTTTCACTACCTCGACACGGGAATTGGATGCCCCTGCGCATTACATGTCATGCCCAACTCCGCACCCTCTTGCCTCAGGAAGAAGAATGACTTGACATCACCAAGAAACGCGGGGGCCTTGCTGCCAACTGGTTCTAAATGATAGAGATATCATTTGTCAAATTGTCACTTCCTACTTGATTAACAAACAAGGTCACAATTGTTCCCCTGACCTATTATTCCTAACAAGCTTCATGAACAATTGGCGATCTCAGTGTCACTAATACTTGTAATTTCTCTATTGAGTCTATCTCCATTTATTTCACACTCTTTCTCGCCCTCTATTTCACTCTCTCGCAATCTCGCAATGTTCAATCTACGAATATATTATCCTACCTAGTTACTGGCGGTGGATGTGCTTGAGCATTGCAAGCGATACTGACGGCCTCATTCCTTCCACGAGTTAGTAGAGTGATTTTGGCTTCACCGGAAAACGCGGGGGCTTTGCTACCAACGGGTTCTGGAGACAAGTGATTAAATAGCTAAATATAAGAAAAAAAATGTTCAACAACCTATTTACCTAGTAACTGGTACAGGGCTTCCCTGTGCAGCGCAAACCATCGCCGTATCTTGGCCTTTGTGCCTTCCTATCGTGCGACTCAAATCATCTGATGATAGTGCTGGCGATTTTGCACCAACAGGCTCTGTAAAGTTTTCAGCCTCGATCCAAACGATCAAACGTATACTATTGTACATATATCTTCAATAACCAAAAGATTCATCCTGACAATAATGGATTTATATTTATGTCCAAAAGACAAATGAGTTGAGTTGGATTAATTAGCTCGGGGCAGGGTCACCAGCACTTCAATCATAGCATGCACGATATAATTCTGAATTAAACTCCTCACGTTGGAATCCCCCCCCCCCCCCCCCCCCAACAGTGGGTTCAATAATTAATACGACTGCGGTTACCTGGCGATAGGGGCGGGACTTCCTTGCGCATTGCATTGAAGCGAAATGTCAACGTCTTTACGTCTCGCATAACCACTGAACGAGAGATCACTCGAAAATTTTGGTGCCTTCAATCCAACGGGTTCTAAACAGGAATAATTTATCTATAAAAGATGGAAATTCCACAATGAAAGTAACCGGGACAGGGCTCGCAATCAAGGATACTAATTTGCACAAGTCTTATACTCGATAAACATCAAGGCAATCACCTCGCTTTTGGCGCAGGACTTCCTTGAGCATTACATTCTAACGTTATCTTCGATCCCGCACGCTTTGTCCATGCACTCAGCGAATTCTCGCTGGAGAACTTCGGTGCCTTTAATCCAACTGGTTCTAATGGGTCAATGGACATTGATTAAATGAAAAAGCGAAAGAGTTCAGTATATATGAAAGAATTAGTGATTGTAGGGAACATTGTCCTGGGATCAGGGTAGCCCACAAATGAACACGCGCAAATAATAAATGACAATCATTAAAAAAGTGGGTGGAAGTCGAGGGTTACCTTGTGAGTGGTGCCGGACTACCTTGAGCATTGCACATGAGGGCTACATGCGACTGTTTTCGTCTGGAAAATGTTCGAGATTCATCGTCGCTGGAGAAAGAAGGTGGCTTGAGACCAACGGGTTCTAAACGAGAAAAAAAATAGCCTTCATGCTATTCGTTCCATTTTATTCCTTCAATTAAATTTGAATGCATACCTATAAATGGGTACGGGGAAGCCCTGCAGGGGACACGTTAAAGACGCCGTGTCGCTTGAATGGACATCCAACCACTCGACTTTGCGATTAGCTGGAAGCTTAGGTTTCGCGCTTGTACTCGGCTCTAAATGGAATATCGATTAAAACGACCATTAAAAAACGCATGAAGTGTCGGATTAACCGATGTAGAAGAAAAAAAAAATAGAATGAGGACAGGGATCCTCTTGAAACGGCTGGGGCCACCTCAGCATCATTAACCCACATCATGTTTAAAATCCCGAGCAAGTAACGTTGTTTGAGAATGCAAGTGGACGACCGACGAATGAATAGGAGGCGTCAGTAACATTACCCACTTCCTTTATTCCGATAAAAGTCGAGTAGATCCTCACACATCACTGCACACGAACACACACACACATATGTATGTAAAATCTCTCGAATATGCCTTTGGCATCGCGCCCAGAGATCTGTATAAACGCTTATATTTCCTTTCACCTATCAAGACGATCAGAGGGGGATAAATCTCGGTAAAGCCTCACCTAGATAGTGGCACGGGATAACCCTGTACTGGGCACATCAACGTCAATGATCCGCTTGAACGTGACTCCACCAATTCAATCTTGCGATTTGCCGATAGTTTTGGTTTTGCACTTGCACCAGGTTCTATTCGAAATAAAAATAAATAAAATTCATTTGTTTACTGACCGTGTAACGGGTACAGGGAAACCTTGACCCGGGCACGTTAACGCCACCGCGGACGATCTCGTTGTCGGTTTTACGACTTTAATGTCATCATTCGTGAACTTTGGCTTTGCACTGGATACCGGTTCTGAGTATATAGATTACAGATTGAAATGAGAGATAGTAAGTGGCAAGCAACGAAGCAAAAAAAGTCATGTGAGACAGGGACTCCCCTAACTGCAATACATGAGCATGACAAAAAATAAAAAGGGAGAATGAAAAAGAGTTCTCATGACTAACCGTGTAATTGGCACCGGAAACCCTTGTGCGGGACATGTCAGTGACACCAAACTGGAAGTTGGTGTTGGCATCAACACCTTAATATCCGCATTAACAAACTTTGGTTTGGCACTGGTTACAGGCTCTACAAGTTCGAATAATAGGAACAAAAATTACGAAAGACTACACTGATGACTGACGAACCGTTAATAATTGCCTACCTAAATGCCGGAACGGGGTAACCTTGCGCAGGACAGGAAAGCGTCGCAATTTCTTCTGAATTCATAGTGACTTCGAGTGTTCTCACAGATACTCCGGAGAACTTTGGTTTTGCACTTGCCATTGGTTCTACATAAATAAGTCAAGTGAAATTTTGAAGCCTCACATATTTAGAATAATGCTTCACAAACCCGATTGATAAAGTTTTACCTGAATGCTGGCACAGGGAAACCTTGAGCCGGACACAAAAGTGGCGTAGAAGCATTTGGATAGACACTGGGATTTGTTGACTTCACGTCCAGTGAAGTTAACTTAGGCTTCGTGCTCGAAACCGGTTCTAGATCAAATGATTGGACACTCATGAAACAATTCCACAAGGGCAGTCCGGGAGCACAAGCAAACAAAAAAATGCAATCAAGTTCTCCTTTTTTTTTATCCAACAGGACTTACTTGAAAACTGGGACAGGATATGCCTGAGCTGGACAGTGAAGAGTCACGCCACGACCATCAGATATTTCAAATGTTCGACTCTTGTCAATTGTTGAGAACTTAGGTCTTGCCAAGCCAACAGGTTCTACGATTTAACGCCACGCGAATTTTTCAGAAAATAAAAATAATATATGTATATATATATTATTTATGCTGCCGGGACAGGGCGTTTTCTAAATTAAACCTACCTAAATGTCGCAACTGGATATGCTTGAGCGGGAGAAAGCATCGTGAAACTTGAGTCCTTGACAATACGCACGCCAATGTCATTTACCGATGGGAACTTGGGTTTTGAACTCGAGGCGGGTTCTGAAGTTGAGACAGAAACAAAAGAAGAAACAGAAGCGAATTTAATCGAGCCACCAAACAGAACAATAATAAATGCTGGGAGAGGATTCTCTTCGTTACGTTTTATAAATATACAATTCTATCGTCGTATCACGTTTTCATTATAATACCGAGCCTACTATTCCAGTCTATTTATAAACCTACCTATAAAGTGGCACTGGAAAGCCTTGCGCGGGACACATAAGCGTGACGCCATTTCCCAAACCAACTGCGAATCTTAGCAGATCACTTGGACCGGATATCTGCGGTCTGCTACTCGACGCCGGTTCTGCATGTGATATAGAATATACAGAAAAACAAATCACGCAAAACGCGACGTATATTATTACCTGTATGACGGGACGGGGAAGCCTTGAGCCGGACATAAGACAGTCATTGCGCCACCTAGCGACACTCTGAATGCTTGCGAGTCAGCCAACGTTGGAAATTTGGGGCGGGCACTCGCTACAGGCTCTATATACATACATTGACGATGTCAAAGAGGAGAGAAAACAAAGGGCGGGAAGTAGCCTTTGCGGTTTTAGTGAGAGAAAAAAATGAAACACGCAAGTGTCACAACCGCATATAGAGTTCGATATTAGTCTTGTCATTTTATTCCTCAATGAGAAAAGAGAAATCGATGAAAGACCGTAGAATTGACACGTTAATGTACCTGAATGCTGGAACGGGAAACGCCTGGGCGGGACAGAAGATTGTTTGTGTGTGACTTTGGCGTACGGTGAAGGCGCGCATTGTATCAGTCATGGGAAATTTTGGCCTTGCACTCCCTACAGGTTCTGTTGTGCACAACATCAAGAAATTACCAAACAAAAGAACGAAAAACAAATAGAAAGAAGAGAACCCATTAACGGCGGGATTGTCAATCACATAATTTTTTCTCCCTTAATTACCTGAACGCTGGAACAGGAAATGCCTGAGCCGGACAGAAGAGGGTAAGAGGTTCATTGGCATTCACTGAATAAGCTCGCAGTTTTTCCGTCATTGTAAACTTCGGTTTAGCACTCGAAATTGGTTCTATGAAGTATATGTAGTAAAAAAGACAAATAATAATTGTAACGGTTTATGCTGACGTCTCTAATACGAAATGTGAAATACTTTGTAATAGTTTTTTTTTATACATTTCTCTCATTCTTTGGCGCCTACCTGAAAGCTGGAACGGGAAACGCCTGCGCCGGACAGAAGAGCGTTTGTATATTGTCGAGGCCAACTGTATATGTACGAGATGTGTCCGTCATTGGAAATTTTGGTCTCGCACTGGCGACAGGCTCTACATACGAAATAACGAATGAAATGACGGCAACGTAAAACAGCGTTGAGAAAGTATAGAAGGGCAGCAAAAAAGAGACGAAAGAAAGAAATAAAAATGTATGTAGATATGTATGTGTACATATACAATGGAACGCGCAACAGCGGAAGAAGCATAACATTCATACACGCAAAATGGCGGAGAGCGTGACCTGAATTTATAGAGATTAATTCCAAACTTTGAGAGGTTCTTTTTCCAAATTTTTCGCTACTTCTTGATTTGAACAGTGCTCAAACAAAACACGTTTATTTATATACCTGAAAGCTGGAACAGGAAATGCCTGTGCTGGACAAAATAGTGTCAAGGGATCATTGGAGTGTACCGTATAAGTACGTGAATTCTCCGACATCGTAAATTTTGGTTTTGCACTGGCAACAGGTTCTATTCGAAAGAAAGAAAAAAAAAGGAATAACCATAATGAAAGACATCACTGTATGCTCTTATTCGACCTCCCATCCACTTTTCCTCCCGACTATCCGAAATAGACGCTTCGTCAAGGCACAGAGAAATAATGGACTGATAACCTTGAGATCCCCTGACGAGATATATATGCTGCTAATTATATAGCAACAATTTCAATGGCACCCATAACAGCTAGTTAAGGTTATGCAACGCCTTATAGTAGTAGTAGTAGTAGAGTAGTAGTAGCAGTAGTAATTATAGTAATATAAAACAGTCATTAAATTACAATACTACATGTGTTAATATTCTGCTTACCAGTGTTCTCAATATAGGGTACAGAGTTTGTTACGTGACATTTGCACGTTTGTGGGTTAGAAATGAATAAATGAAGTGATAGTAGTGATATGCGCGCCGGGAGGAAGAGAGAAAGAGCGACGAAAGAGATAGAAATGACGATTAAACTTACTTGTATATGGGAACGGGGAATCCCTGCGCAAGGCATAACAACGTCACCGAACCCTCCATTGTAGTACGAAAACTCCTTGAATCGTCGATTGTCGGGAACTTGGGCCTCGCCATCCCGACTGGCTCTAAATAATTTTATACGCACCATATTCCAAGGACTCGAATTTGACTTTCTCTCTTTCTCTCTCCCTCATTATTATTATCATCATCATTATTAATATCTGCTCATGATATACAGGGAACCCCTGCATCAAGCATGTTTATATTTTATTTAATTAGAAAAAAAGTTCCCAAGCCTTTCGTCCAAATCCAACGTGAATTTTCATATATCTCTTTTCCTTTCACGTATTCAATATGTTCTTTTTTTCTTTCTTTCTTTCTTTCGCTTCATAGACTATTTTTTAGCGAATATATGACTGAAACCGGGCGGCGAAACTTACCTTGCACCAACAACAATGCGAGCGAAGAATGCCGGGCAAGAGTGCGAGAGAGTATACATATATATATGTGTATATGTGTGTGTATTCTTTCTTTTATATATACTTTTTTTTTGTTCATTTTTTCACATACATGAAAGCAAAGTCGAGAGACTCGAGGGAGATACGCGAGAGAGCGGCAGTGACACACGTTCACACGCGAACGAATTGATAGCAATGTTCTTTTTTCTCTACATGTATATTTCATATATATACATAGACTTTTTATATGTAGGATATGTATATGTATTTATTTATATATATGTATTTATATATATATATATATATATATATATATATATATAATTTAAAAAGCGGACGCGGTGGCGCGTGCCCGCAGGGGTACCCTGTCCCAGCATTCAGGTGATTGTCAATGAGCTTGGTCCATCTATGTATCAACACTAAAACCACATATAGCAGTTTCACCCCATTCATTTTTAGATTTTGTGATTAATTTCCACTCTTTATTTTATCAGCGATTATTTTTTTTTTTTTTCATGATTCCTTGGATCCAAGCTCGTTGACTGATTTATCGTAATATAAATTTAACGATTACAATGATTGAATTTATTCATTCATTATTGTTTAATTGGTGTCAAAGCGATATGGATACATTTTTTGGTTTTGATATTGTAATTTTGATGAAGGAAATTTAATTTCTTTCTCTTTCCGGTAAACTTTTTTCAATATACGTTCCCTTTTCTTTTTTATTGATAGTCTGTAGTTTTATTTACTCTATTTTATTTCTTGTACTGAATTCAAAATGAATAGACATGGAGCCACGAAGTTTATTTGGAGTGACAAGTTCGGTTTTGCATTCAACACGTATTTATTAAACCGTGAGTGTCATAGCTGAGGTATTATATTGGTTACAGAGAATCGATATCGCTTCGTCGCCGTATGTGCCAATTGTAGGCGTTCCGAGTATATAGACACTGTGTGTATATATATATGTGTATGTGTGTGTGTATGTGATTCAGTCTCGAATTGTACAAATGATTAACAAAGTGGTAAATTGAATTTAGAAATTGAAAGGTCGAATAAGAACCATGGTATAAATTTATTGACTATAGAATAATGAATAGTCGTCAAATAAAATGAACTATTTGCATGAATTCTTTTGATACAATCACAAATCACACAGATCACAGTGTCTATACTGGAATAAGCATCAACAATTTTGTCATCATTAATATGAATTTATTCAGGGAATTTAATGCAGAAAATTGCACAGATAAAAATTAAATGTAGAAATATTTTTATGGATTAAATTTTATTTCATTCATGTTTGCTCATTATTTTTCATGAGAAATCCAAAATTGTTGTTGCGTATATATTGAAAATGAATAATAATGAATTGAAATACAGAGTAGTAAACCCTGAGACTTACCGGTGATGACTAGACGTCCCTTGGTGGCTGACAATCGAGTTTCCCCAGTGAGACGATGTTTGGTACGACATTGATAAGTCTTGTAGCCATCTTCAGGTCCAACATCTCTAATATGTAATTCTCCAGAGGGCAATACCAAGTATTTGCCATCTGTTGAATGAATCACCAGGAAACCAAAACAAACCAAAAATTAATATTTCGAATTTAATCTCGATCAATTATATCATTAAATAAATATTCCAAGCAGGCCAGATACCATTATTTAATTGTGAAAAAACAAAATGAAATCATCATGCAGAAGATTGTGTCAGTCCCAGAACCACAACAATTTATATTCTGACATCATGACCATCAATTAATAAAAATAATAAATAAAAATACATGCCTGCTGATAATTAATAACACTCACTCTTTAAATATTTAATTCTCAATTGTCATTTCTATTTCGTCATAGAGTTGTCATTCAAAAAAATGAAACAAAAGGGTGATTTAATTTCTTGGTCCTGGAGTGTTATTCATTACCAACATATACTTGAAGCTTGATGCGAACAACAACTTCACAATAAGTGCAAGAAAATAAAGTGGTCTGTAGTTTTGAAATGTGGCGTGAAAGTGGAGTTGGAAAGTGTTGAGAAGTGAGAGTACCAGAGGGTGTTAGATTGGAAGAGAAAGGTGGATGAACGGATGAAAAATGGGGTGTATAAGGATCTGGGGACAGCGCGAGCAGCGGCAGTCAACGTCTTAAACGACAAATAGAAATCGTATTTTATCCAACAATATTTATAATCGTCTTTGTATCAATACAATTCTCATTGATTCACTATAAAATTTATCCATGAAAAGCTTTATTACGTAATCACCGCACAAAGTTCATCGCGTGACGGACGGCCGAACGATTCTATTTAATTTTATCACGAATACAGTTCAGATGTAATAAATATCGGAACTAAGCCAATAAATACATTATTTACACGCACCATTCAATGAAATATAGATTCAATTAATTTTTCTTTTCCCTTTGTGGTCATATAAATATTTCACTCTTTGTTCTTTTTGAATAATATGTATTAGCGAAGAATTATAAATAAAGAAATCATATAAACGAATACGAGTAGAGATACATTATTATGTTTTCGTGCAAATTGAACGAT
The DNA here is from genome assembly GCA_958496275.1 of Zele albiditarsus. Classification (NCBI taxonomy): domain Eukaryota; kingdom Metazoa; phylum Arthropoda; class Insecta; order Hymenoptera; family Braconidae; genus Zele; species Zele albiditarsus. The sequence continues at coordinate 7,391,092 of OY292410.1, forward strand.
TAATTTATCGCAGCGGTCGCGAGTGGAAATGATTTATGATAAACATACACGAGCGCGCACGAGCGATGCATAATAATAAAATTAATTATAAATATACATATAAGAAGATAGCGAGACGAAAATATTTATGTCGAATATGTATGGGGTGTTCTAATAGAAATTTACGTTCGGCTGTGATCAAGTCGAATTGAAATTTGTGAAAAAAAATTATCAATGAATCCGTGTTCATGTGAATTATTGATAGAATTATACAGAATATTTTGTTCGAGTTCAATTTTTTCGGATCATAAAATTTATTTCTGATATCTCGATTTTTTAAATTAAACTACTTGAAAAATAACATTGTCACACCCCATTGATTTATGCAAACGATAACGATAATGAAATAACCGAATAGTGAAGCGGAAAAATACGTATATCCTATTACTTTTTACAGAATATGACAAAAATTTGAGAAATAAAAATTGAGCTACCCGACCATAACTAAACATGAATATTTAGACGAATCACCATCCATGTATCTCTATCTATAAAAACATTAACGTGTCCAAATTGAAATCTTTAAAAATGCTATACCGTAATCGGGTCTAGGATAAATGTCCGTGTTCTCATCTTCAACCCAAGATTCAACCTCGACGAATTCAGCAACAAAGCTCGGTATGTGACACTTGATAATCGCAGCATTGCCACGTAATACGTGCTCGTCCATCACGTTCACTGCGTACCGCTGCCCGACAACTGTAACCAGACCGATATCTCGCCATTTTTTAAATCCATACAATCGATAATACCGAATAGAAGGGAATGATTATTCTTTTTATGTTTAGGATACTCAAGAAGCAAAATTTCTTATTCATGTATGTGTAATTGATAAATTTTCATTCTATCCGTAAAATTATAAACCAACTCTCGTACTCATTTATTTGAATCCTACCGTAAGACGCATCCTCATCATTAGCCTGATAATTTCCCCCCGTTGTATCTATCCAACCAACCACATCCACGTGATCAGCAACAAATGACGGTATTTGACACTTAAATATTGCTGCATTACCACGAATTGCAAATACATCGTAAACCTGTACCTCGAAGTACTGCGAGACAACTGTAAATTGATAAAATAACGTATGATAACGCAAGAATGCTGAAGTAAAATTAATTCCCCTATGATAATTCTATTTAATTAGGTTGTTAAAATCCGCTGACCGCCGCTAGACATCGCTCTATTCGCTGTGCTATTCGCATTAACGTTATTCGTTTATTCTTCATTGTATTTTCTCATTGTTTGTCGTATTTTCATCCTACCCTTCTCTGTTTGGTCGTCCGCCATGTAACTAGTACCATCATCAGCGAGCCACTCGACAACATCAACAAAATCACCGACAAAACTTGGTACAAGACACTTAAGTATCGCTGTATTACCACGCAATACGAATTCATCAATAACCCGACTCTCGTAGAACTGTTGTACGACTGTAAATAAAATCAATTATATGAATGAATAACCGTTTGAAATACGCAAATGAATAAATATGTTTTGATGTTAAAAGTGAGATTAAATGAAGCCATGTAAGACGTTGATTGGTGAACTGCCCGAACTGTTTTATCATCAATTATTCTGTCTGACGACATAACTTGCTCATTTTGCAATTGATCTTTACCGTAATCTCTGTCCTCAGGACGATAAATTGTACCATCATCAGACTGCCATTGATCCACATAGACAAATTCAGAAACAAAACTCGGTATTTTGCATTTCATTATCGCACCATTTGCGCGTATAACGTACTCGTTCTCGGCCTCCGTCACGTAGGACTGCGAAACGACTGCTCGCGCCATAATTGCGCATGCGAATACGAATTAATAAAAGACTAATGACAATGATTTATTATTGTGGAATGTTTGTTTAGTAAAAACAAAATTTTGATTTTGCCATTGGTGAAAAAAATAAGTAAAAAAGCGCAACGCGAATTATTATATCGTTGATGTAAACTCTTTAGTTTTTCAATTGATATACCCTGATGGCCAGCATTCGTTGTTTGCTGATGTTCAGGTACATAAATTTCACCATCCTCACGTATCCACGCTTCAATTGTTACAAATTCGGCGATATAACTCGGTATACTGCACTTCAGAATAGCGCTATTACCCCTAATGACATACTCAGTCATGATTTCCGGTTGATAAGTCTGCGCAACAACTAAATATTTACAAAAAGCATTTTTAATTATCCTTTCTCTATTGCATATACAAATAAATAATAATAATAAAAACCGTAAATTCAATTAAATTACACATATGAAGAAATGTATTTTGCTGATGCAATCAAGATAACGATTTTTTTTTCTTTTCATATTAACTGGATCAATTATACGCTTGCGTCGCTGCCACCGCTCTCGCCAATTTCCCTCGCACGTGAGTTATAAATATTGAGAACATGAGAAAGACAAAAAGAAACATTTCACTTATTTCGTTCATATAATATACCGTAATCAGTTGACGGGTTATATCTAGAGCCATCGCTTCCCTCCCACGTCTCAACGCTCACAAATTCCGCAACAAAACTCGGTATGGTACACTTTAATATCGCTGCATTTCCACGTATTACATATTCGGAGACCACCTCAGCTTCATAGTATTGGACAACAACTGTCATCAAATATAAATTTAAACATCCATTATCTATTTATATCAATTTTTCTTCATCCTCTTTGTCTCATCAAGTTTCAATTTCAACGCAGAAATTTTCGTCACAGTATTCGCAAATTATTTATCCAACTACAATCAAATCCAGATGAATATATTAGCAAAATATAATAGAAATAAGTGATGATATTTAATAAACGTTGACACGCCACTGCTGCGCAAAATAATTATCATCGAATTCTCAACACTCAAAAATATATGTACATCATTTTGTTTATTTATGTTTGTACCATTTCCCTCATCAGGATTGAACGAGTTTCCCTGATTATCTTGCCAGCCTACAACTTGAACGAACTCAGAAACAAAACTTGGAATGCTGCACTTGAGTATCGCTGAATTTCCACGAATAACGTATTCATTATTCACCTCAGATTGATAATCCTGATGTACCACTGTAATAAATCGCGTGTTGTAAAAAATTCCATTGCAATTCATTCATTGTCTTGAATTTATCTACGTATATATGTATTAACTGCAATCAGTTTCAAATGGTTTGTCGCCCACATGTGAAACAATGAAGAAAGGGCGACAAATTGAAATGAATGAGTAACAATTTGTGTGTATTAACATTAATTTTTAATATATTGAACATTTTTTCTTGTATTACTAACATTTATTTGTAATTTACTTCTACTCTCTTTATCATTAATCGCACATGTGTAGAAATATGCAATGAAACTAGTTATTAAATTTCGGAAGTGAAATTCAATGGCAATTACAAAGGTAGCCTTACTCCTTCAGTTTCTCTGTTCATCCGCACTGTTATATAATATACATATACATCTACATTGTCTCTCTCATCTATCTCGCCTTGTTCATATAGATATAATCAAATTTCATGGACGACCTGAGAAATAGGATAACTTAATTATGCTATCAATTCACTGCAGAGTTGCACCATTATAAGTGTCTCAAGAACGTAAATAAATAAAAAAGACCAACAAAAAAAAATAACTATAATAATACAAGTTTGGTCCGCCGTCACGGCGATAAATATACAACGAAAATATATTATTTGCATAATTAAATAATTAATTCGAAGGATGAAGTTGACGGCCGCTTTTCAATTTGGGATATTAGTATAAACAAAATTTTTATCACTGTATGTGTAATAAATTTCGAAATTTATTATTTCGATTCGTGGGCAGATTCAATATAATTTTTCATAGCACGATTATCATTCGTTATCATTACTTAAAGTTCACACTATTTTATCGTGTCTGTGACCCTGTCTCATCTCATTTCTTTTGGCAGCCGTCCCGACGCCAATTTGATGTTGATGAATGTATATATATATATATTCGTATAATATACGCCAATTATTTTAGCTTGTATATGGGCGTATTGAGATAACAAGCTGGGAACTACATTAACGAGATGCTTGACGTTATGTGTCGAGTAGACCGGAAGCGTGAAAGGGGTAGAATGAACGAGTGTATATTGTAGTATTAGTAGTCTACTGCATGTATATCATTTATTCAGACTCAAAGAATAAATAAATTTAATTTATAACAAAATTTACTTCAAACTGAACAATTGATCCTGAATTAATTTATCTTCGTCAAGTAGATCATCGCCGAATCTATTATTTTATTTATTAATTTTGTACGTCTGTCGTTCAATTATTACTCAGCATTTTTTCTACTGGTTCATTTATTTTTATCACCGTGAACAAGTCACTCTGATATACTTTTGCCACGTTTTTGAACTCGGCGATGATATATTATATTTTATCACTAGTCAAGGAAAATAATTGATATGATTTTTTATGCGAATTGAAAATATATTCTCTCATTTCTCGGCTCAATTCGGCAAGTGTGTACGTCAATTGACGTATCGAAAGTGATAAAATTTTTTCTTTGTTGGAGGTCCGACTGCAGTATTAGTATGCTCTAAAATTAACCGATACAATTTATGTAACTGTGCGAAATATATATTCTCAATTGTTCAGATAGTAATTATCTATAAAGGAACAATTCATTTCACACTTGCCAAGCTTAGTTATCGTAACACTTCTCCTCTGGTTCAATCTTCTGAGAATTGAGATAGATACAATAGTTTGCCCAAACAAATAACCAATTACGGAAAATTTGCTTTAAGAGACTATTAATAATAGAACCTATCGAATAAATAAGCACTATTATTGGAGTCCCTGGGACCTCAAAGTGACATTTGAAATGAATTTATCAAGCGACAGAATTATCAATGCACTAATTACTCTCTGATCAAATATTCTGACGATCAGTTGTCACCGAATGAATTCCCTGTATATATTTGAAAGGAAAAATTTTCCGCACAGATATAGAAAAAAATAGTATTCTCGATCAGACGTCTATTTTCGCTCTCGATAAAAGAGTAAATTATATTCTAAATTTAAATACACATAATCAAACTTTATTCTCGATTGAAACATTCTTAATTCCAGTCTTGCTCTGAAAATAACATCACAGATAAAATATCTATTGGGCTCATTGATTTTTGCTGATGAGAAGAGAAGAAGCCAAGAAAAAAAATGAAGAGTAGGAACATATTGATAGTCGTGAAAGGATGTTCAAGAATGTGATTACTCCTGGTTGAGGAATACTGTTTCCTCCAGTACAGTACAAATATAAAAATTAATGATTTGAGTGAAATTGACTGTCACAAAATTGAATTCTAGATATAATTACTTTCTAAAATTTCATACGTTATTCGATAATTAAAATTGCCATAAAATGTAAATAAAAATCTGCCCACAAATCAAATTACACATAAATTATTCGAGCGAAAAAAATAATTGCACTGCTGTTTATCAAATACCGTAATCATCGCCTGGAGTAAACTCTTCGCCCTGATCAGTATGCCACGAGAGAACTTTGACAAAATCAGCAACAAATGATGGCACAACGCATTTTAATATTGCGCTATTGCCACGTATAGCATATTCCTTGTTAACATCAGTGTCGTAGTATTGCGCCACCACTAAATATATATTTCCATACATATGAACAAATTTTTAAATAAATTGTAAATTCAATTGATATTCATAAATGACGAATTGTCCATCAATTTATTTTTCTTTATCCTTCAATCTTTATTTTATATTGAAATATAAACGAATTGTGTTGGGGCACTCGATAAAGCGAATGTGAGACCTAATTCTTTCAACTTCCTACAATTAAACGCTCTATGTGCAATAGTTGAGAGAGGGAACACGGCGATTGCGGTGGCGGCGCAATGAAAAACGACCTCGTTATATATACTCGCATTCATCTAATTATTTTAGACATGAATAAAACGTTTAAAAAAATTAGAATAAATGTGTGCTATCCAATCAACAAAATTATCACTAAACCAACTCAGTTTCATTTAGAAATAGATGAATGAATAAGAGAGAAATGATAAACAAATAAATCAACAACTGAATTTTTTCATAACAAAATTAACTTTCGTGTTCTCTGTCTGCTGATTTTTGTTCATAATATGTAAAATTATCCACGCGTTGTCACTGACTATTTCGCAATTATATACGTATATACTTATATCTGCATGAGCTCTTGGAGAAATAAAGAAATGAAAAATTATAATATATTCATATTTATATATTTATAAGACTCGCGTATATGTTCAATGAGTTCTCACAACTTCCGGCGCGTGTGTATATATGCGAATCATATATGTGTCTATTCCGGTCGCAATAGGTATCACGACCGCGAACAGTTTAGTATCCTGCAAAGAATAATAGTTATTTTCCAATAGACGTATTCTCTTTTCATATTCCTTCGCCTTTGTATTCATTTCCCTTTTGGCCTTCGAAATAAAATATCATGAAAAAAAATATGCTTCTCTTACAAAATGAGAATAATATGAATTTAATATTACAATACTTATTGAAAGAAAATACGTCCAGAATTTTATATTAAACCTGTTTTGAATTTCCAAAAGTAATATTCAATTTAAGTTTTAATATTCTCATTCTATTTGTGATTTTATTTGATTGAAAATAACGACGGTAATTTTGATAACTCACCGGCACGAACGTTGACATCGCGACTGTGAACTGAACCAGCGGGTGATGTAGCCAAACAGCTGTAAACTTGTGCATGAACCTCTTGACGATAATCTTCAGCACGGAATGGTGGAAATACCAAGTTTCCATTTGGCAAAACCTACGCAAAGTGAAAGAGATATAAAACATACCGATAAACACAGTTTCAAAGAAAATAATTGAAATAAATTGTTCAGATTTTACTGAAGCCTACCACAACATTATCCAACGTCACACAACGACCACCAAGCAACAGCAATAAAGCTTCACGAGTGTTAACCACTTGACATCTTTATATATACATGCATGCATACGTACATATATAATCTTCCGGGTTCATGACCCAACCGAGATTTCGTATCGTCTAAATCGATTCAATAACCCTCAACGTAACCCAATTTACACGTCTACTAACTACCGATTAAATATCTATTAAAAAAAAATTCTCGTAAAAAAAAATCTCCACCCATATAAAGTTTAATTAATAAGTGACATTAACTATTATATTATTATTTTTTATACTAATATATCTATTAATATTATCCATTTACCTGTCGTAATCCAGGTACGTCACCAACAGCTGTACCATCAGCACGAACCCAAATGATATCAGGTTGGGGATTACCACGTGCTTGACATTCAACTTCAGCGCCAGTTCCATTAGAGAAGTCCACACGATTCGGTGGTTCCTTGACAAACACCGGTCCCATTAATTCATCCTCGGCCGATGCAACTGTACAAACATACATGAATAAATGATGAAAAATTAACAGAGTGTTATATGAAATCAGAGATAAAGAGAGATATTGATTAAAGTAAATTGGGGTATAATCGAAAAGTTTAATATTTGTTGATTTTAATTGAGTTCATAGTTATTTCAATCTGTCTAGTATATAGGAAAGAGGCTGGACGGAGAGGTTCTAAATAAATAACGTGCCGACAAGTCGCTTCATATTAAATGTTTGTTGGTTAATATTAGTTAATGACGGCGATCATGACCTGATAAGAAGATTTGAAAATATGGAGACGGATTGAAAATCCCTCGGTGAGGGGGATGAAGATCATATCCATAACTATTCTGCTCACTTGATCATTCGATCTCAAATCAACAATGAAAATATATGTAAAATGGCAAAGGCTCGACAACAATAGTTAATAAATTTCAAAATCGTCTGTGGTATTTTAATGAGAATGAAAAATTCATATTCCAATGAGATATTTTATGTACCATGTTTATTTCGAAAGAAAAATCGTATTGACAATATTTTTAATATAAGCGAACTCTCAAAACGGGCACTTCAATTAGGAATAAAATTTATTCTTGTTTCAAGAGTGACAATAGTCTATTGATTGCGAATACATTCTGCTAGTATAATATGGATCAATGTACTATTAAACGTGGTGAATATTCATCATATATATGAAGAACATTGAAATGTAAATTTATTTGAAATGATTCGTGGTTAAAAATGCTTTTGAAATCAAACGTGTGAAACTATCGAATGTCGGAAGTTAAATTGCAATTAAAATAAAATTCATGGCCAGTGATGTGCTATCATAAATTACCAATCTTGCTCCAATTCTTTAATTATCTTTTTCAATCATAATTTTCGACAAATTGAGCGTGATAAAATATTTAAATTCAAAAACTTGTGTTTTCTCGTATCACTATAACAAATGAAAATTGAATTGCAAGAGATTTTTATATTCAGAGAATTTATTTTTTTTTTCAAATGTAAAGCCGTTGACCTTCGATCTATCATACCAGGAAAGCGAGGAAGAAAAATGTAAAACACGCACGTGATGAAGATGATTCTGATAATAAAGAATAAAAAAGGGCAACGACAACAGTGAAGCATATTTATTGTATTATACTTTAAACGTGTTTGGAATAGCACATTCCAGTATGATTATATAACTCGGTATACAAAGAATTGAATGGAACAGAGTAAATGGAAGAGAGAAAAATTAAACATATAAGTAAGTAGTAGAAGTTGAATTTAAATTTTACTCACCGTTGAAAAAGATAAAGGAAATAAAGATAAACATAGCAATGCGAGTGACATTGCGCCCTCCAGGAGGTTCACGTAACATTCTCAGCAGGCCCATTTTTTTGACGGGGCAAGCAGCAGCAACGGGCACCTGTAGTTGCACAAAAATATAACACACGTTGATGGGGGAAAAAAAAAATAATAAACAAATATATAAAATCAATTTTGAAAACCACTTTCACACACTAAAAACTTATATAAAAATTCCAGAGCGATAAAACACTCTTGAAATTTATATATCACAATAAACATGTTGTTGCCACCTCCTTCACATATTTCAAACAAAATAAATCATCAATTTAGCCATAATAAATTATTCGTACATGTAAGTGCTCTATATTTATAAATCCAGAATTATTCATACAATATATTAATAGTATATCGTGTCGGTCGATTGGTTAATTGGGTGTTTGCTCAGTGTAACACATTGCATATATAAAACCATAATAGATGGATTTATAACACGAGGATGTTTTAACCAATCAAACAATATAAAATAACTATCCTCTGCTCAATAATGAAATTACGCAGTGATTTTTGAAGATAACTTTTTTAAATGACCTCAACTAACCCACTACATTTTAATCGAAAATTTATCGCTTCCTTCTATTCATTGCCCAATACTACGACCTCAATAAAAATCACTCACAAATACCCCCGATGGAATAAAACAATTCATAAATGACTTAGACCATTTCCCATATGAAATGTTTCATGTATATAGTCATTATTTCACTTATTTCTCGTCCAACCCTTTTGATTGTACAATTTTTCAACTATCTGAATCTCCAAATCATCACCCTATAAAACAAAAACAGAATCATACATAAATAAAGAAATGAATCATGATGAGAAAAAAGTTTTCCTTAAAAAGGAAAATCTGGTTGACATCAGCTGGGATTTCATGTGAACAAACGATTTACATACATGAACTCATACATATATCTATCATATCTCAGCATCTTGCTCTCATATGTGACATCACTTTGTGGCATCTCTTTGATACACCACGCTCTAACACCATATGCTCTCACTGCAAAATGATGACGTGATTCTGTTAACTAGTCTCGCATAAAGAATCTAAAGAGAAAAACCGTCAGTTGTCGGTTATAACTTTTATAACTACCTATATATAATTATACATATATCTACACAACACATAAAACTAACCGACAATCATCTTGTCGCGTTCAACAAAACGACGCAACAAATAAAAAAACTAAACACCGAGTGAAGCTTACTATGTGTACAACCTCGAGAATGAATCATTGTTTCAACGAATTAATATTACTCTTTATTTTTTTTTCAACTTTTTTCTTGCTCTTTCACAACTCTGACCATGAAATGTGTATGTTAATATTTTTTTCTTCTTCTTCCCCAACCCATCCTAAGGCATTTTATCATCACTTTATAGGCCTTCACACAAAGCGGAAGTTCATATAATCCAACGTTTCTCATTCGTAAATCCATCTGTGTGTACATATTCATAAAAATAATTTAGAGAGCTTTTTTTTGTTATATATTTAGAATCAATGTATATAAATACATGAAGAATACAGTAGGTAATGAAAGGAAGAGTAATAATGAATAAAATAAAAAGCAGTAGCTTTAAGATGTGTGGGGAGTTTTAGAAAAATGAAATCTATTGGAAGACATGTTGGGGAGATGCGTGATGGTGCACGTGCTGGATGTATAGTCACATGAATAACATGGAGCAACGCGGGTAGAGTAAATAGACGGGGCAAAGGGAAACTGACGGCTTTTGGCGATGTGAATAAAGGCATGAGAAAGAGAGAAAAAATATATATATATATATAATTATAGTTGTGGGAGAGATGGTAAGAGGGTCGAAAAAGAGCACGGCGGAGCACGAGTCCCTCGCTCATGCTGTTGGGTTTATTGATCGCCAACGCTGAGAGAGCTTCTACTACTGCTATATACTGCTATGTAACCGTGCATCTGCCTCTCGGTGTGTCGTGGTATATAGAAACGTGCTCAGCTCTCTCACTGTCTCTTTTTCAGCACCACCAACACCACCGACATCAGGAGCGTATCAAGAACCAACAGCAAGAATTATATTCCTAACAATTATGTATAAATAAAATTGGAAAAATTGATAATTGCAATGTGTATTATATATTGTGGAATCGTAAAATAGAAATGAAAAAATGTTTGAGATTTTATCATGATCCCATCATTTATATTGAGTATTTGATTCATTTTTATTATTTTTTTATACTCATTTTAGATAGCGTTTTTTGATTTTTTATTTGATGGGTTGAACAATGTTGTGGGTTGCAGTTGGATACAACTGCAATGAGGGAGTGGATGGGTTGGATTTAACATGGGGTGAATAATCCCCAGTAAGCGCAAGCGCACGAATGTGAATTCAGGGCCGATGGCTGATAAAATACCACCCCTGTATTCTGAGGATTTATATTGTAAGAAAAAAAAAAAAAAGGAAGAAATTCGCCACCTTTTTTCTTGGATGAGAATGAAAGTTCTTGTTCGATAAAAGATTGTGTGTTGATAATTTTTGGATTATTATTCTATCTCTTTGTTCTGTCAATTGGAATATTGCAACGTGTGGAATGTGTATTTATTTATAAAACTCCAGAAATAATACGGAACAAAAAGGAGCTTAACAGCACAGACGTGTTAAAACTAATATAACCTACAAGATTTATCGGAGCACTTGGTGAAGAAAAGTTTCTTCACAAACTGACAGAATGGATTCCACAAAGTGTACGTTAAAATTTTATTCTTTCATATCCCTTGTTGCATTTTTATTTTATTTTATTTATTTGCTTATCTTCTCGTCTTTTGTTTCTTTTTTTTTTTCGTCTTGCATATTTTAAATGGGTTTTATTTTTTATTCGACGAAAGACGAAGTTTGAATTAGGTAGAGTACGAAAAGAATTATATGCATCTGTGGAGATATATATCTTTACGTGTGTATATGTGTATGGGCATGGTCCATACAAACGCACATTCTTGCAAGTGACAGATGGCGAGAGTGAAAAGAAAAGACGAAGCGGAAGGGAAAAATGTAAAGAGAAATCCGAGACAGATCCGCCCTTGATGTATCCACCCAAAATTTTTCAACCTAAAAATTAAAATAAACTAAAAAATCATAATGAATATCAAATTAAATAACAGAAATAATTCTTTATCTAAATCAATTTTATATCAACAACTATTATCTATTGTACAATCGTCACGACAATTGTCAATTCATTTGTCGCATTGCTACACCCCAATGCCGGTACCTATTAATTCTTTTATATTCTGCATGAATTTATAGTACAATTGTCAGTTCAATTCTCTCTTTCCTTTTCGTTACATACATACTTTACTTGATAATCGATCGTGACAGGCTTTGACAAAAAGAGAGGAAAGGAAGAAACGTCGCATTTCTTTCTTATTTTTCCCTTTCGCTCTCTCAGTCTCTCTTTCGCCACATAACTATATCCAAGTATGTCTAGTATACATATAGTACCATGAACGACGCACGTTTGAAAGAGAAGAAAAAACTCTCATTGTAATTCATTGCAAGTGAGCGAATGAAAAAAAAAAAGAAAAAAGAAAAACATTTATCATTGTGGCGAATTTTAATTGCAATCTTTATCATTTCCAATATTGATAGACATCGTAATTGCTAGAGCACATATAGATACACCCACACGTACAAATTAAACAATTTATGTTGAATTGAATGTAAAGGGCAACAACAACGATGTACACTCTTTCATCACCAAATAATCCACTTATTCAAAGGGAATTATTTTGAGATTTGATGACAATTGATAAATAAAAAATAATGTCACTAACGACGCACCTTCTCTGACACCACAAGCCTCCACAGAGACACACAGACACACACAAGATTATTGATCCACTTATATCACTATTTAATAGTTTAATTATATTTATTATTGATTATATTTGTTTATATTTGAAGATTATTTAGTAGTATTATATAGAGAAATTGGGATAAAGTGATAGCAAGGAAAAAACTACTCCGGTTCTGGTATTACGATTAAATGACCGTACGCGAACACGAGCAACTGTCCGTTCGCTTGTCAGCGCACGAATGCTGAATTTCAACGGCGTGGAGTTACACGAAGGGTTACCCAGTGGTAGTGGAAGACGTGGAGCTGGTGGAGGATAGTGGGAGAAATCGACTTCGACATATATGAACGAATGGGGGAGAAAAATGCGCCCCAGTATCTCGAGCACGGCCTTCACATTCTTATTTCTATATTTTTTTTATATATATATTTATACTTAATTTTTTGTGCGATTAAATAAAAGTGAATTGATGATGTTGTTCCTTTTTTTTTTCTTTTTTAATAAAAGCAATATAGCATATGTAATAATGAGTGTGGATTTTTGTTGAATTTTACGCACAATCAAATGAATGGAAAGGATTTGTCAATTATATCATTTTTTTAGAGTGGAATAATTATATATAATGATGAATTTGAACTTCTTTTTTTCTATATCTATATTCAATATTATTTACGGAAGAATAAATTAAATTGATTTCCAAATTGACTTCATTTCTTGGAGGGAAATATCTATAATATATGTGATATGGACCATTAATATTTTTCTGACCTATTTCTCATTTTTCGTATATGAATGAATAAAATAAATTGATTTTCATAATGACTTCATTTTTGTGATCCTATTTCCATATTTTTGTTAAATCTCTGCTGAATTCGAATGGAGATGAATTAATTCCCAACGTGATTTAGTTTCTTGGTGCAAAATAACAATAGAAAATACAATGGAGAATGTGACATTTTTTATATGGTGAATATGTTTTGCTTACCAATAAAATTTTTTCATCCATTTGATATTTGTCAAAACGCTGAATTCGTATGAAAGTCACGTTTCTCTCCATCGGATGACGGTGATATCATTTGCGCCAGACAACGCACGCTCGATGATTCATTATAGTCGCACATTGTGTATGTGTATGAATACATTTGTGTGTATAAATGTGTCTGCGTCAAAGTTATATATATGGATGTGAATGAGGTTGAATAGTCGCCAGATAGCTTATCGATTTCACTGCACGTGCCAATAAAATTGCTAGAAAAATTAAATAATATTTGTTTATTTATTTTAATGCCAGAGAATGAAGTAACATATTTTTTCTTATTCTTAAATTTCTTAGAAATAATTGTTTCACTATATATGCATTTATTTTTCCAGTTATTCAATATGTAAATTAATAGAATTCCGTAGGAAGTAACTCAAAAATGCATACACATCAGTGCATATTTATTTATAGTGATGAAAACATTTTGATTACTCATTCATGCAACTGATGATAAAATACGAAAGAACGCATGCAGAAAGTCTACAATAGAGTAGTTTTATTTTTGAATTTAATGTTATGATCATGAAAATTTAATTTTCATCGAGACAATTTGATCTTATAACCTCCGAACAGTCAATTAATTCCCCATTTACATCATGCGAATAAATATGACCAATTTTTCACTAATTCATGCAATAAATATAAAACTCAAAATGAATTGTTACCAATAAAATTCTTTCAACCAGAATAATTCATATTTTTGAACAATACTACCGCCAATAAACATATCAAGTGTTGGTATGTCAAATTCCTATATTACCCGTCATCAATAATGTGGAAAATTGGCTCTATCATATTGCAAATAACGAATTCACTATCATCAGAATTGCGAATGTGACGTTTCAGAAAATTGCTGCACATGCATATATATATGATAAAGAAACGTTGATTTACTGGATAACAGCTGCTATAAATAAACTCATTTGCGAGATGATACACAGCGTAAATAATGGCAGAATGTGAGAATTACCATATATTGGTCAGAGGTATTCATTGATATTCATTGATAAATGTTCCTTTTAATTTTTTCAATGTCTCTATTAATATGCGAATGTATGTAAACTATGGATCTATGTATGATTTCTATCCTATTCTAAATGTTTATGTATTATATATTCATTTCCCACCCGCATTATCCAGCATACAGCTTGAATACCCTGAGTAGACAAAAGCATTAACCAATGTAAATAATAAGTGTGCTCCATTTACATTTCTGGATTTCTTTGTCTTTTTTGGGGAATCTAGATTGATCCGCAAAAAAATAGCTTTTGTATATTACAGCCATGCATCTAATCAATGTATAGCTGATAATTCAACTGATATAAATAGAAATCAATCAATAGAATTAAGATGCTTGTTTGTTCCTGAAAAATGCATTAAGCGACAAAAAAAAATATCCGACTTGCCATTTAATAAAAAGACTACTTCCAGGTGATTCAGTATCACCAATACTTTCCATAATCCCAATAATAATGAAAAATTCATATATTATATAACAAAAACGAACCACGAATGAAAGTAGTCGGAGTCTTTCGTTGAATGTTCTCTCTTAATAGCTCATAATTCATTATTTCTAGCTTCAAACTCAATACGTTTGTCATTTTCACTATCAATATTACTATTAAAATCGAATATACTCTCTAAATGACACCGTCAACCTGTAAAAACAAATAATAATTAACAATACCATTTCTGTATACGAAGTGAAAAGCAAAATGGCAAACATAACCAAAAAAAAAAAGCGTACAAGTGTACTTAAAAATTACAATACTGTAAATAAATAAAGAATTTACCATTTTTTATACCGGATTTATACAAATTGTCCGATATCAATACGTTTTTCAACGTTTTGACGTCTTTTTTCATGGTTAAAAATTGTTTTACTGCCGGCGTGAAAAGAAACATCGTTTTCAGCATCTGTGGCTGATATTCAATATGGTAGCCGGTGAGTGTAAAAAAAGGCGGTAAAATGCGCGGGAAATTGGACTGCATATAAAATTCCAATATTAATAAAGAGATGGCGCCACAATGCGCGGTAATATTCAAAAACAAATATACATCGCAGGTACACACAGAAATAATTTTCCAACCATGTACATGGTAGAATATGAGACATTATAAATATATATGCGTTAAAGAGGTTGATTGAAGCAGTATATTCTGAGGGTTGCACCGGACAATCATACGTACATTATTGTAAATTACCTAGCAGTCTCAGTGCATAATTCACGATGCCACAAACAACACACTCAATCAGAGGTACATGTAGGTGTTTCAAAAATAGTATTTTCAGCAACAGTTTTGTGAATACTCCTCTCAGGCTACCACTAAATAATATTCCAAATAATTCACGGTCCAATTTTTGTATTATATCAATTTAATATTTTCATGTTCGATAAGATAAATATGTCGATTAATAGACAATCATAATTTATCTAATCATCAAATTGACTTTGGTTAAAATCAGATCATTTTCAATATTTACAATATGTGTTGAACCTGAAATTATTTTATTTAATATTGATATATTTGTCATTGTTCATTATTCATATCATTAAAATTTATGATATGAATAATCTATTATGTTAGTATTAGCGATCATGATATCTGTGAAACTTATGCATCAATTGATCTCAGTTAAAGCTCGTTCGATACGTCCACGAGTTCCCTATATCCTTAACTAGAACCATAATGATCCAAGCTGAATTTCAATTTTATTTCATCAGAATAAAATTCGAAAAAATAAAAAAATAAAAAATTGAATTTTATGCTAACTTTAATTTCGTTTCATCTCATCGGATTTGAATGATTCTAGGTAAGATTATAGAGACCCAACCTTTCGCATTATTTGATAAAACAATCACAATGTGGGATTCTTTATTAACAACAAAAAAAAATATCATTACATTATTTTATTGTCGAGACTTTTAAAAATTTAGACACATCTACTTAAAATCCAATAGTTCTGGTACACCCAGTATACCGCACTAAAGATAACTTCATCTCACTACATACAATTATCTATTTAATATTGGCGAGTTTGATAATTCGATAAGTGATATTAACAACAACTGTAATAGTGGTGAAGTCGAGAGAAATTGCGTTCACATATCTACGCTTATCATTTATTCTTGTTTTGACATTCACTCTTTGCTACTCTCAAAGAATACAGACGTACATCTATTACTATTCACTGTCCTTCACTGATCAATTGATAATAATCATGAAGGAAATACGCAGCACCTCTATTATTATCGTGACATTCATTATTTCATATCTAATAACAGTACAATGTTTTGTTGTAGATGCCAAGAAAAAATGTGTCAATAATCGACCGATAATAGGTAAGCAATAAATGATCTATTATTCCTTCAAGAATATTTATCGTCTTAAAAATATTTTCTATTGTGAAATTTTTATTTTTAAATGAAACGATTAATTCCAGTGATCGATAATAATTTTTTTAGGCATCTTGGCACAAGAAATTACTCATCATTTGGACAATGTCTATCCAGATTTGTATGGGAGTTATATTGCTGCTTCATATGTGAAATATTTAGAAAGTTCTGGTGCTCGTGTAGTTCCGTTATGGTAATTACTATCATTAGATATAATAATCATAAAAATGTTAATTGATAAAAATTACCTTTTTATCATCGATTTATCGTTGTTATTTATTTTTTTTTTTTCTGTTTAGGATTGGACAAAAAGAATCTTATTACGAGGATATTCTGAGTAAAATTAATGGGTACGTACATTATATTTAAATGTAGACATAAATATATACAAATAATTTTTTAATTGATAATTATATATTTATTATTTTAGTGTTCTATTCCCCGGCGGAAATGTTTATTTCAATCGAACGAACGGATATGCAGAATCCGGTGATAAAATTTTCAAGTAGAGTGTATTTTGTCGTAAAGTATTCTTAAATGTGGAAATATTCATTCATTATCATTGTGGATGATTTATTGTCTTTTTTTTTTTTTAGGATTGCTACAAGGATGAATAGTAATGGTGATTATTTTCCTATTTGGGGAACATGTGTTGGTTTTGAATTATTGACATATTTGGCAGCTGGTAGGGTTGATTTTCGTTGTAGATGTTCTGGAAAAAATGTTGCCATGCCACTTGAATTTAAACCGGGTAAATCAATCATTTTTTTGTTTATTTTTGTTTCTCCACTGGTCATTTAGATACTCAATTAATATTTTTTAATATGGTATATATTTTTTTGTTTATAGATTTTAGACAGAGTAGACTATTTAAAAATGCACCTGACGATGTGATTAGAATTCTGCAGAGTGAAAATGTTACAGCAAACTTTCATATCATGTGTATAACAGAAGAGGTAAATAATAATGTTGACTATTATATATTTATATCTCGACAATTCATGTATTTAATTCAAATAATATTACATACTTTGATAACGATGTGCCGGGGAATTAGATTTATTTCTTTTACAATTCTTTCTGTAATAGTTAGGCGTAAAGAAAAAGCACCAAAAAATTTCATGATTTTATGTTGGATAAAAGTCAGATTTTTAGAAGAAAAAAAATTAAACAGACTACGTACAACTATAACGACTGCGATTATGAATAATTTAACGTGAGAATCAAATTATTCGGATGATTTGTTTTCAAGTTATGATTTTTGTTTGAACAAAAATTTATCAAAATTTTATAAAGTTGTGAGAGTAGATTTCGATGGCAAAATAAATCAATATATCTGCATCAATTTCCAGAATTTCAGTATAATATTTCCACATTATATTCTGTTGAAAGTACAGGCTTTAATAATATGAAAAAGAAAAAGTCGATAATTCAAAAATTTCACCTTGATATTATTCGTTCCTTCTTATTTATTGCCGATGTTTATAATCCTTTTTTCAGGGTCTAGCGCGAGTTAAATTGGCGAATGATTATCAAGTATTGTCTGTGAATAATGATTTAAATGGCCTCACATTTATCTCAACAATTGAACACAACACTATCCCATTTTATGCTACGCAATTTCATCCCGAAAAAAATAATTTCGAATGGGCTGAACGATTAACTGGTATACCACACTCCAACAACGCAATAATAATCAGCCAATATTTCAGCAACTTTTTTGTCAATGAAGGTAAACTCGATTTCATACAAACACAAAAGAAAGAACGAAATACAATATTTTTCAATTCAAATAACTTTTTTTCTCATCAATTTTTAGCACGAAAAAATTTCCACAGTTTCCCATCAGCAGCTGCGGAACGTGAATTAATTTACAATTATCCTGTTACCTATACAGGACCAACTCGTTCATCATTCGAGCAGTGCTATTTATTTAAAAAAAATAATAACAGTACTATAAACTAAAAATAAATTAAAGAATCATCGAATCATAATGAAAATTCGTGAAATAAGTAAATTGATTAACTAAATCACACGAAGAAAAATAGAAAGTATTAAACAAAGTAAATAACAAGTTATTAAAACTATAATAAACACATAAAATAATTAACCCGAATATAATCACGATCGTGATAATATTGAATTTAGACGTAAAAAAATTTACACAAATCTCAATGAAAAAAATTTAAAAACTTATTCATCAATCTACAAAAATACACGGTTACATATACAGTATCAACTCGTTTATCGTCTAAGTAGTACTATTCATTAGAAAACCAAAAGAAAATGATAAAAACCTGCACCAAAAAAAAAAAAAGGCACATAAGTGGATCTGGTTCCAGATCTAGTTCTATCCGACTTTAAATCTGCACAGATATATCCACATAACCCGTACATTGCCAGATATGTCCAGATATGATTAGCCACAATCACATCTAATGTCGGATCTGCACATCGCCTTCCGGGTCCTGATAAACAAACGAAAAATAAATAAATTAATCAATTAAATCACCTAAAGAGAAATAACAAGTATTAAATGAAATAAATAATGCATGAATTAAAAAATATCAATACGATAATTCTATTCAATGTAATTGCGATTATAACTGTGATAAATGCTATTTGCAATTTATTTATAATCTATAAATATTTATGATTTAATGACCATCATTGAATGCATCACAATCATCGATGAAGAATCTTAATAAATTAATCACATGCATACATATACATTTTATATATATATTTATTTAACTAGTTTATGAATATATATACACCCAAAGGCTATAATACCCGTTGGCTTTTCATTTCATATCTTGATCCTGATAGACGCGATAAAGCTATTCGATGAAACGATTGATGCTACGCGATGCCTATTTCTGTATACCGTTTAGTTATTCTCTAACCAATGGCGTTTGGGTTTTAGTATATACCTATAAGAGAGAAGGCCATATAATATAAAGTATATAGTTATATCGGATGCATATAAGCAACCTATACTATCGGATGCGAGAGCAAACCAGCATCTTCCATCTCGCACGCTTCTCTCTCATCTATGATATACCTTCCTATATAAATGTTGGTGATGATCGAACAAAAGTTTCAGTTACTCGCCCGCAGTTTCACCATTCGAATCATCCCATATATAATGGCACGGGCGCGAACAAATCATGTTATCCCATCAATTTTTTGCCTATTGGCTATTACAATTATTTATTTCATCGACTATACAAGTAAGAGAATTAATCTTAATTTTTTATTTCATGTGAATTTGATGTGAATGAAATTCAAGAAAATTTATTTCTATTTTTATTCAAGATTGTAAACCGTATCAATTGTTGAAACATAAAGATGGATATATTGCGGTGTTTATTCGACATGGTGATGAACCATTAGCGAATATTGATCCAGTATTGGCTGAGGCTTTTAACGAAAAAAATGTTGAGGTAAAAATTTTTATATTGTTATCTTATGAATTTTTTTAATAATTCAATTTATATGCAACTGTTGACCCTCCACTGTATACTATGCCATAGATCGCTTCTAAAATTCATAATCCTTCTCCACTTTATAAATTTATTAAACGAGAATAGAACGTATTTCAATTTTGAAGATTAGGTCTTTTACTGAATTAAACACTGGTATTCTTGTTTGTCATTTTATTATTTGATTAATTGTTTTACCCTGCTTATTAATTGTCTATGATGAATTGATAAAAATGATTCATGCGGTGGAGAGTTGAATATATTATATTAAATATTTCTATGATTCATTTTATGACAATGTGAATATTTACTAACTGTTTACTCTTTATTATTTCTTTTTGATTATTGATAGAATGGTGTAGTGCCAATTGAACATCAAAATATTCACGCTCCTGATGAGAGTGTAATTGACAATGAAAAGTCAAGGGAAATGATACTGAATAATATTGGTATGGAAAATAATCAACCACAAGCGCGTTTGGCATTGTGAATTTTGAACGATATAAAAAAACAATGAATAATAATGAAATGGGCGACAGGATAAGAAAGAAAAAGAAAAAGGCGGAAGAATTTAGTACATAGTGGCGCGGCAGCGCTTGTGAAAAAAGAATTGAATAAAAAAATAAAAAGAAACATCGAGGCCATGACCGTGAGACATTCAAAGAGGCGGCCCACCACCACAAGAAATCTCCACCTCCAAATAATGCAGGAAGGTCTTTCTTTTGTTATAATATATAAAATAGTTACTTAGAAGACAGCATTATCACATCATCAGGTATAATAACGGAATAGAATATAAATTTTCTAATAGATTGATATCTCTATACACACTTAGACACGTATGATCTCATAGAAATTTCATCATTAATTATTTCTAGATAATCTTTTTAACTTCTTATTTCCTATTTTTTTTTTCTCACTTTTTTTTTTTCAATCTGTCACTTCAATATAATGATTGATTAAACGCAAGCACACTCGACAATCTCTATTATTTCTCGCTTAGCACCACGTCGTGTCCTGAAATCAAGATACAACATAATAATTATCATTTATTATTTGGGAATGAATTTAAGAAAAAAAACTTGTTAGTGAATTTTGTCTAGAAAAAAGCAATTAAAATTTTTTTCATTTTACATTTTTTTAATGTTTCATTTTTCTTCTTATATTTTTTTAACATTACCTGTATGAGTGAACTTTGAAGCGTGCTGGTGTACAGTTGTGTGGCTTCGAGTACAAAGCCGCCAAACATCTCGTGGGATCTTTTTTATCTCGTAGTAAACACGTTTCGGTTTCATTACCTGAACACGTGCCAATGCATTGTCCAACATTGATGTGCTGCATGAGAAAAAAAAAAAAGAGGAAATAAGAAACCAATTTATTAGTAAGGACAATTGATAATCTACCAATTAAATTTTCATAGATTGAATTTTTCATAAGAAAAGAATTAAAAACTTTATAGATTTTGTTTTTCTTTATTAATTTAAAAATAATGAATTCTGATTATGAACACAGATCTTTTAATATTTGTCAATGATTCATTCAAATTGTTCAGGGAAATATTGAGAATAATTATTCTATCTTATTGAATAAATATTTTTTATATGTGATCATATCTAATTACTTTGACAGTAAAATTGTTAAAATGATGTTCGATTAAATGATTTGAAATTTAAAATGAAGTAGAACCACTTAATTTCAATTGGACTTCATTATTCGAATAACAAATAACGTGCATTGAATGCCAGAAAAAAGAAAAATAGTTCTCTGTATTTGTGTTATTGGCATTGGTAGCTTCGCAATTGTTAAATACTCATAATAAATTGTTCATTGACAAAAACAAATATCGAAAATTAAATTATCTACCCGAGTTATTGGCTCAACACGACTAAAATTAGTTCCACGTTTGCTGTCAACTTGATTGTAATCAAGTACACTCTCTGTACGATCCATTCTATGACAACTTGCTGCACAACCACATTTATCAATAATTTGATAAACTTCAGCGCCTATTAATCGTCAGAATGGTAGAAAAAAAGGAGAATGAATGATAGTCTTGGAGTAATAAACTTCAGAAAATCAAAAAAATAATCATACAATTATTTATTAATAGAATAATTACCAACCATTGGGGCCTCTTACACTGACTGTACTATTTTTCACTGGCTTACAACCAAGTGCTATCAAAAAAAAGAAAAGAAAGGACATTGACAAATAAAACAAATAAATTAAATCATTAAACAAACATAAAATAATATATTTAAAAATTGAATTCGAATTTTTGCAATTTAAATTCTAATGGAAATATAAATTTTGATACCTTTTGAACATAATCCCAAACACACACCAACATCCATAGCGATTTGATAAGGTGTACCTGAGTGTATTAATTGTTCAAATGAAACACGACCACACGTTGATCCAATCCAACAATCACAGCTATCAACTACTTCAATTATTTTAACACTTTGAAGTGTAGAAATTCTCTCCATACGTGATGAACGTGGACGACATTGGGAATGCATTGGGCATCGCTAGATATACAATATTAATTCAATGTCATAAGGTCAGAAGGGTGAAGATATATACACGCACGTGAATGTTAAATAAAGGGGTTACATATAAATTTTAATGAGTAAAAAAAAAAAAAACATGAGTGATTTAAAAGTACTTTTATCGAATGATATTAATATTTATTTTCCCACAATTCTCAAGATTTTATTTTCTACATGTGAATGTTACAAAAATACAAAACGAACAATATTACAATAAAATAAAAAGCAAATATTCACATTCAGAATTAAAGTTCACTTTGACAAGAATTAATTTCTGTTTTTAGTTCTCCTAAAAAATTCATACAATTTTCTTGTTTCCAAAAATGAAAAATCAACAACAATATATTTATTATTACAGACAATGTTCTATAAAAATGAAATTCTCCTAAACAATGTTAATTGTATTAATTATCAATTCAAACTTGTTCTATTATATTTAATAAATGTATACAGTTAATTTTGTATTTAATGACTTTATAATTGAAAGAGAGTTCAGATTGAAAAAGAAATAATTGTTAATGCAACTGATCTATGAAACAAAATGAACAAGAAAATTGACCCTATTTCTTCTCGTTATGAATGTATGTAGCCCCATCATGAAAAAAAAAGAAGAATTTCAATTAAATAATGATATAGGTCAAGTATAATAAAAAATAGAGGGCACACACCTGAACAGCAGGCCTACTTGGATCACCAGGATCATCAGAGACATGACGTGGACAAACTCGTCGACAATGGCCAGCATCAATTGTAATTATCTCCCCTGATATACCTAAAATATTCACAATAATGAATGATAATGAAAATTATATGCATGTTACATACATATATATATATATATTATATCTAATATAATACACGTGAGAGAATTAAAATAGGCTACATAAAGGAGGGCAACTGTACTCGATGTAAAACGAACCGGACGAACAATTTTATTAACCATAGTAGTAATAATGTGTGCTATACTTTATGTAGAGTAATATACACATATACAGCTTCATCACAATTGATTCCCGTGCCATTGAATAATTAAACTGCGTGTTGGTTCTTCACGTCCGGCAATACATATTATTTTTCATTCGATTCATACAATTATCAACAAATTAATAACAACTTGTACACTGATGAGAAATAGTTTTGTATTTATCGAATGGCTATTTTTCCAGTGACAATTAAAAATTAATTATATATTACATTAATGTAAAATAAATTTTGTAAATTTGTTCAGGAGAAAATATTTATCCAAAACAATCATGGGATACAATATATCTGATGAAAATTATTAATTTATTATTATGAGGAAAATTAATTGGAAAGAATTTATAAAAATAATATGATACAATATGGAAAACGAAATTTAATTATATTTATTTATTATTATGAGAATATTTCATTCTTGAAATAATATTTTATACCTATGACGAATACAAGAAAATTTATCCTTCATTAGAACTTTCGCACTCAGTGTTTGGATAAGTAGAATTAATTTGTATTTATTCTTTTACACCTTATTCTATTTTTATTTTTCTTTCATACAGATAAAATTAAATATTAATATTTACTTGCCATTCCCAACAGCAACTTTTTTTTCATGCCTGGCACAACAACGAAATTCACGTGTCGGTTCATCAGAATATTCATCTTTATTTTTACCATTATCATCATCATATTTACTTTCAGCGATGACTGAAAAATCACACACACCACACACATGTATATACACAAAATTAATATTAATTATTTATGTTGGTGATGCGACGGGGAAGAATTATTTATTGAATATGATGCATTTATATTTTTTTTTATTTATGAAAATTATGTATATGTGTGTTTATAAGTGCAAAATGCTGATAGAGAATTCACATGACTCACTACCAACCAGATTGACGATAAATCAAGTAGGCTAATAGACTGGTAAGGAAAAACCAGTATCCTTGTACATGTATCATCACTTGAATAATATATATTGTAAATATTATAATAATTAATAATGATAATTAAAATGTTGACAAAATAATTGTTCTTTTCACCGAACTATTATCACTGACGTGTGCCTCTTACAACACTGACTGTGATCTGATGTCGTGCGCGCTTTTATTCACAATCCTTTTTTTTTTTTCGCTTTGAATTTGTGATGTAAAAATTTCGGCGCCAAAATCAACTCACACGATTGGTTGCCCAATGTTGTAGTAACAAGTATGTGTAATGTATATGAATAATATATGTGTCAGATATTGCGCGCGTGCGTAATAAAATTTTTCCTAGCCATGAGATATTTTTTAATGTCATGGAAAAATGAAAGTGAAGTAAAATTATAAAGAATGTGGTGGATAATTAAAACGGAATTAATGTAGAACATTGATGAGTTGGGAATAATTTTGAGAAGGAGTTCAAAATTATAGAGTTAATAGTTATTTAGAATAAAATAATGTCAATTGTTCATTATTTAATTTTATAAATATGTCTAGTATATAACGCAATTATTATATAATTCCTCAAGTCAAATTCATTTGGGCATGAAATAAATTACGGATTTTTTCCCACAGATAATTATTATTCTATATGAAAAAAAAAAAAAAAAAGAAATATATGACCTTGAATAAAACCACAAATTCCTAACCTCTATTTCCTTTGACAATGTCATAATTTTATGGTCATCATGAAACATTGCTTATTATTTATAATAAAATAATATCAAATTTGAATAGAAAAATTTATTCATCATTATATTTAAATATATAATTTCCCTACATCAGCGCCGCTTGATATGTCGGTTGGTAAGGTCGCATTCTTCTGCCTGCGACATTACCACTATCCAAAAGTTATTTCGCTCGCCATCCACTTTACGAATTGCACAATACAAACAAAACGAAAATAGTTGTTGTGCACGATATTATAAATATAATAAAAAAAATTAATTAAATTAATTTCGACAGTCAATAACAGAAAGAATTGCAGGTTAGGATTGAATATATATCTATCTACATGATCGACAATTGAAGCGCGAAATTTTAAATCCTCGACAGATTGGTTGATTTTTACTTCTTTCCTCTCAAATCCAATCCCAATGCAAAAAAAAAAAATATCATGTTATAAATTACTTACTTGTATAGGTCGAATTACGCAGAATCGCCCGAGCTCTCCAACATATCTCTCAACTTTCTTGAATATTTGTTTCTGACTCTTGTAAGATTTGTTTGAAATTCGATTAAATTATCCACTGAATTTTTGGTACAGTAACTCTTTTCTTCTTTTTTTTTTTTTTTTCTACATTTTCTCTAGTATTTTTTAATGTATATATTCTGACAAAATAATAAAGTTTAGTTTAACCACAAACGTCTATTTTTGATTGACTTTCAAATTTTGTTCATACATTTTCTTTACTATTTATTTAATATTCTCAATACCGTGTACAGTAATTACCGTGCACGGGCACGTGAGAATAGTCTCAGCCATACATACACATCCATACATAACCTCTTTTACATACCGTACGTGTTAGTGTTTTGATTAATTGTTGTAAGTATAAAAAATTATATGAAATCATACTCCAATATCTTTGTTATCATGACCTAATAAAGCAGCGTTTTTCGGTTGTCTAGGTTTAAAACTATATATTATCAAACTCTCAAAAACAAGTTTGGTTACTGAATCACTTCTGAATGATAATCTTCATGAATCACATAATACATATACGAATAATGATAAAATGTTTACTGTTTTCTTTTTGTTAATAGAATGACAATATGTCATCTAAATCAAGGAGAAGCATTACACCCTGGGTGACTTGTGAAAAATGCTCATCAACAATGTCACAAAAAGATACGGGTAATCATGAATTGGAATGTCCTCCATCTGACACTGAATGGTCTCACAATCATATTCGCAATCACATTCTGTATAGCAAAGTAGAAATATATTTGCCAAAAGGTATGCAGTGAAAGATAGAAATAAAAAAAACAAACGAAATGAACTATTGGAATTAATTGGTTTAGTATTGTTACAGAATTTCCGAAATATATGACAGACACAACTGTACAAGATTACATATTCATGTCGGAGTCAGCTATGGAATTATGTGACATTGCCATGGGTGGTTATGCATTGATAAAATTAAAAAATCATACCATTGTTAAGGAAGCATTCCGAACGTTGGAGAAAAGTTTGACTAGTGTATCTCTACCGCCAAAAGGTGAGAACTATTTCATTAATTCACTGGGAAAAATTATATTATCAAAAGTGACGCCGTTTTTGATGAAATAATAGTCGGTTACTTCATGTACCAAGCAGTGTAAAATTAGTTTAACATTAAATTTCCACTGCATGCGAATTATAAGGGAGAAAAAATTGACAAATTCATTTTTTCCAGTAATGAAAACGTACGGTGTGAATAATGGTGATCGGGTGCAAGTAGAAAATTTTACTATCAAACCACTGCATCCCAAGGAAATAATCGTCAAATATATCGGGAAACAAATGCCACCAAATTTGCGAGCACAAATAAATTCACGAAAGCATTTGGCGATAGACCAAGTATTTCGCATTGAGAATCGTGTAACATTTCCATTTTATGGTCAAGATGTGAAATTAAAGATAATTGAAATAATTGGTGACAATGATGAAAAAGAATCGATAGTAGAAAAAAATAATGAAGATATTGAAGAGGGGTTTGAAAAGTTGAGTATTATTGATGAAACTCCAAAATTTTATAAACCAGATTTTCTAACAAAATGGACATTTGTCAGCGATGATGCTGAATTAAAGAATAAGAAAGAAAGAATAACAGTGGATGATATCGCTGGTTATGGTGAATTATTGGCCAAATTACGCGGTGAAGTTAACATTGTTTTTGATCACTACCACGAGTTTTTAGGAGAATACAAAGTGTCGAAAATATTCCTTATTTATGGTACAGTTGGTGTTGGTAAAACTGCAATAGCGAATGCCATTCTATCAGAATACGAGATCAATGTAATCAATTTGAAACCCGGCGATATTTGTTATCGGCCTCAAGGTGAAGGGGAAAAAATCCTGCGCGACATTTTCGATAACGCAAAATCTAAAACGCCTAGTGCAATATTATTTGAAGATATCGATGGATTGTGTGGAAGAAAATCCGCGAGTGACAATGAGAGACGTTTGATGACAGTATTGTTAGATGAAATCGACAATATTTACAACAGCGATATAAAATGTTTGATATTAGCAACAAGCTCAAAACCCGAATCAATTTATCCAGCATTGCGATGTCTGGGACGTATTGAGAATGAGTTTGAAATATGGGCGCCAACGCCCGGTATGCGACGGGAAATCTTGGAAAAAATGTTACGCAGACTCCGCAATACTGTTAATAATGATGAACTGAATTATATTTCATCCACAACACACGGTTTTCTTGCTGCGGATCTACAGAGATTATGCACACAAGCGGCGAAATGTGCAATTGAAAGATGTGAAGAAATGAAAGATACGAAACAAATAATAATTACAGGTGCTGATTTAATACGTGCTCTAACAATTATTACACCGGCAACTATGAAAGAAGTTTTAGTTGAAGTACCAGATGTTAAATGGACTGAGATTGGAGGACAAGAATCATTGAAATTAAATTTGAAACAGGCTGTTGAATGGCCATTGAAATGTCCTGAAGCATTTACGAAGCTGGGAATAAGACCACCGCGAGGTGTTCTTATGTATGGTCCGCCTGGGTGTTCAAAAACAATGATAGCAAGGGCTCTTGCTACTGAAAGCAAACTTAATTTCATAAATATCAAGGTAACATCAATTTTTTTTATTCATTATCTGGCTTCCAAGAGAGTTTTACCTTTCAGAGAATATGGAAATAAATGGTTTTTATTCTTTTTCCTCTTTCGAAGAACCACATACATTCATATTTTCTATCTTTGTTAACTTACCAGGTTAATTATCATATTAATACTCTCAAATATAAATATACTCCTTATTAATGCAATTAATAATTGCGATTTGGAAAGAAGAATTGATCATGGATTGGAATTTCAGGGTCCGGAACTTTTTTCAATGTGGGTGGGTGAATCTGAGAAGGCAGTAAGAGAAGTATTTCGTAAAGCAAGACAAGTTGCACCATCAATAGTATTTATTGATGAAATTGATGCGCTTGGTGGTGAAAGAGCAAGCGGTAATGCTGCGAGTGGCGGAAATAATGTTCAAGAGCGTGTATTAACACAATTGTTAACAGAATTGGATGGTGTTACGGCATTGGGGGCTATTACATTTGTAGCGGCGACAAATAGACCTGACAGAATTGATAAGGTAACTATTATTTATGATCCACTTGAATTAAATTGAAGAAACTAAACAAAGCTAATATTTTCTCGTTTTTCATTCCTGTCTTTTCTCCTCTTCTGCAGGCGCTTTTGAGACCTGGCCGATTGGATCGAATAATTTATGTACCATTGCCTGATGCGACAACGCGAAAGGAAATATTTGAAATTCAATTTCGTAAAATGCCAATAGATAGTGATGTTCATATTTCGGATTTAATTGAATTAACTGAAGGTTATTCTGGCGCTGAAGTTCAAGCTGTTTGTCACGAAGCAGCAATGAAAGCACTTGAAGAGAGTTATGCTGCTGGTACACTTGAGAACAATATCACACCTGAGAAAGTGACAAAAGTACATTTCACATTGGCATTAAAAATTGTAAAACCACGTACACCCGCGTCACTCATAAAATTATACGACGACTATCATCACAATCGATAAATAATATTTTTTTGAGATAGTTTGTTGTAAATAACAATGATCATATTGATTATACGAAAACTATGTGAATTATAAGTATTTTTAATATCATTTAGAAAGAAAAGGAAAAATAAAATGTTAAATAACATTCGAAAAATTTGTAACATGAATGTTTTATTTTGCCAAGTAAATTATATTACACTGAATTATTCAACATGTGCAAGAGAAACGCACACTTTTCTCATCGCATAATACTTTGATGTATTTGATTTTATTCTTATTTTATTTCATTTATTCATTCTCTTTTTTTGTTTATTTTATTTTATTGTTTTCTCTCATGTTTCTAATATATCATTCAAATTAATTTTTTCTTCATTTTCCTTCTACCATCTCCACCAATTTAATTGTGACAATATGTTATCACAACTATTAAAATTAAAATGACCATAAATTTGTCAATTTGTTATTGTTATTACTATTATTTTTTTTTTTCTCAATTTTCAAATGGTGTTTGACCAATTAAATCCTCGATCGACTATCACGCGTATAGAAAAAGTCATAAATAGAATGCATAAAGCAACCGTGGCATGACATGATTTTCCTACTATTATATATAATGAATATTATATGTATAAATATGAGAGCGAGCTTAAATTTGTCAATGAATGTTTTGTATCACTGTATATAATCGTTTGTCTGTCATACACAATTGTCCCGATTATTTTTTCTTTCAAATGACAGAAAGGACTTAAAAAAATGAAGACAAAATGAATTGTCCCACAGATAGAGACGATTATTACGTGAATATTTACAAGAAGAAATATAGTGAAAATAAGGAAAAAAAAAAAAAAGACGAAAAACAAAGAAATACGAAAAGCAATGAATTAACGCATCATGATGCACATCATTATCGCCAAATATTTACAACACCCATTGCCTCCTTTTCTACCTCACATTTTTTCCTCCCCCGAAATGAAAGAATAACTTGCCCTCTCAAAACAAACAAAAAACGAATAGAAAGAAAAACCAAGTGCCCAAACAAATATTTGAATAATTATGAATTTTCACTGCACCAGGAAAAAGAAAAAGACTAAAAGAAGGAGGAAAACAGTATAAATCAACAACAAACTTATATATTACAAATGTTCAGTAAAATTATAAAAAAAAAATTAAATGTCATCATGATCACAATTAAAAGATCAATAAATAAATACGTATATATAATATATATTTTGTATGGTGTGTCTTGTGTGTATCGTTTCTGTTTTGATCCTTTGCAATTGTGATCAAGAGTATTACAATATATGTCGGCGACAAATTTCATTGAAAATAATAGACAAATATAATAATAATAAACATAATAATAATAATAGTAATAATAATGATAACGAAGAAAATTATAATATCAACTTTTGTCATTACTCAACAGTATTTTCCCAACCGAAGTCCATTGACAAACGTGCAATATCACTGCTAGCTGATGATTCATCTTCACTGCTAGTTGCTGAAGTTTCTTCAGAAATCATAGCTTCACCTCCGGCTTCTTGTGGTCGCGCACCTGAATTTGTTTCCGCGTCAACCACACTATTTGCGGCTTGTGTAACGATTGCACTAGCTGATGGATCACTACGTGGTCGTCTACGTGAGATAACTGGCGTTGAGTTATAACCAGGTGACCAGGCATCATCACTACGACCAACAACATCACTAGTCGAAACACTTTTTGAACGTGCACGTACATCCAATGATTTTCTCGGCGCTCTTCGCAATGAATTTTGTCGTGACACTGCAGGCGATACTGTATCAGTATTTGGTAATGGATCACATGACTCGTCAATTTCCAATGTCCACGAAACTGAATCACCTTTTTGAACCATAAATTTAATCATTGAGCTCGATGCTGGTTGTGTATTTTTCTCGGCAAGCATTGAATGCTCAATATGCTCGGGACCCAATGAACGTGACAAACGTGGTGATGGTGTTGCCAATTGATTAGCCAATACACTTACAACTTCATTTTTTTGTCGTAGTCGCCACTGTAATTCTTCATTACGTTGTGTTAAACGTTTGTTATGTTTGGAAATTTCATGGAAAGAACCGAGTAATATTTCATTCTGATGTGACAATTGCCTGTCATAGGACTCTTTACTTTGTAATTGAGCTTTCAAATCTTCACAGCGTGCTTCAAGCGTTACAACACGTTGCTCTAATTGCTCTTTGCCCTCACAATTACGACGTAAAATTTCATTTTCACTTCGCATTGTTGCATTCTCTTGACTACGTATCTCCAATACTGAACGCAATGACCAAATTTCTGCGCGTAATGTCGCTACTTGATCATTACCTGTCAATAAACTACAATCAATTATTTCACTTGATTCAGATGAATCAGTATTAATTGTATCATCATTCATTTCTTTTATATCATTATTTTCTTTTAATTGCTGTTTCATTTCGTCAATTTGTTTTTGCAATTTATTCTTATCCTCAACTTGCTTTTGTAAATTATTTATATCCAATTTTAATTTAGCAATAACACGATTTTTCAATGCAAAAATTGGTTTCAAACATGATTTGAGTGATTCATAATCCTCACGAATTGTTTGAAATTCTTTTTCATTTTCAGATGTTGATAATGCTAAATATTTATTATTCCAATGTTGTTCTTTGGATTGAATTTCCATTGAATATTCTGTCTTCAAACGTTCCATTGTTGTTTCATGTTCACTCGTTAATTTATCGAGCGATGACTTCAATCGTTTATCAAAATCATTTTGCTCTTGTTCCAATGCATTCTCAAGCTCGTTAACGCGAGCAGCGTGAGTCGTCTCCACTGATAATTGAAACAAAACGTGACATAAATTAATAAAACGAATACTTTTATATACACATACACAACTGTCTATAAATTATAGTCATTTAACAAATAGATAAATGAATTCAATTAGAATTCATATACTAACATTGTGCGCATAACTCTTTCAAGGCTTTCTCATGATTTTCACGCTCGTCTTTCAATTTTTCCTCTAAATTTACACGTGCCATTGTCACATAACGCAGCTCACTCTGTGCCGTTGTTGTACACTCGTCGAGCTATATAAAAAAAAATTATAAATAATTCCAGTAAACAGAACAAAAAATCAAAAATAGATACAAATTGATCAATAATTTTTATCTACCTGACGTGTTAAATACTGTATGGTCAAACACAGCGCTTGTATTGTATCCTGCGCGCATTTTGATTGATTTAAATCACAATCAATTGAATCATCTTCAGTTTGCGCCTCTTGATGGCGATATTCAATTGGAATTCTTGATGAAATAATCGGGCTCGCTCTAATTTCTTTCGTTCCACGATCTGTAATAAATGCAACAGGTGCCATCACTTCACTATTCTTCTTCACTTTTATAATATCATATTTTAAATTTATGTATCATCACATATATTTTTTTTTTTCCCCGTGTACTTCAATGAAAAATATTATACGACAAATCTTGAAAATGAATTGAATTTCTTACAACGCAGTCTCGTAACCTTGCCACTGTTGTATACTGATCAGATGCCAATGTTGAACGACCTGGACATTTTACATCGTGCCAAGATTTTATCCCTACTTTAAAATTTTTTATCCCCACTATTTGCTCTTGAATAACTAAACCATTTGTTGACTATTGGTTTGATATATACATATACCTAGGTGGCTGTACGATATTTCAGGGATTGCAAACGCATTTACGAGTTCTATTTGGCAGAATAATACTTTGGGAAACAGAAAACGATTGAATATAGTAATTATATTTCTTGGCGCCGAACGAAAGTACCTTTGTACAAACTCCCTCAGTATTCGTACAAAATTAAAATCCGTACAACCGGCCTAATAAATATTCCAATGGCATTTAAATAAGCAGTTATCTGACGAAATTTAATTTTGGACAAAAGCATTTCACAAACGGATGATTTATAGAGGGGAAACAAATAAATTTATATTTAAATGAATTTAAGATTGTTTGGGGCTGTACGAATACAGTTGACGCGCCTTAATTTTAATAACCGGAAGTGCCAATTTTACTCGCCCGCCCGCTCGCCCATCCTCCAAGTACATCCGCTTTTATTTTTTATTCCATTTAAATTAAACTATTTAACGATGCTGAAGAAAATATAATGAAATAGAATAAAATGAATTATTGATGAAGGAAATGTTTTTCTTTTACTGGCAATAATTTTAATTCTATTTGTGCCATTTGTTGATACTTTAATTGGCGTGCTTCTCGTTATTAATTATAATATTCATTACCCGGCTTTCATGTATATACCGGAAGCAATGTGTATTACAGCTCAACAACTACAATGTAATGCTCTTTATATATGTCAAATGAGTTTAGCATCGGTAACGTTTCAGTGAATAACGAGAGCGTGATAAAACGATCAAGAGACGCGCGCGGCACGACTGAATTTGTTCTTTGCCAAGTCTATACTATATAATCACACATAACAAGTCTCTTTTTCTTTTCTTCCTATATATACATATCCCCTACTTCTATAATTTGAAATTTAATTGACCGATGATAAACGAAAAAAATTGAAATAATTTTTAGATAAATTTAAATTAAATTTTTTCTTTTATCATCTTTCTTTTTATCCACCTTTTGCGACCAATGCCGATCCATTTTGCAATTGCTTTTCAGCATTATTGCAGGCGTTGTTGAGTGTTGTAGTACGTCGATTTGATTGAAGTTTGCGCGTGGGCGTTGGACTTTTATCTAAAAAGTTGGAATAAAAAATTTTATTTATGTATTTCTCACGTTTGTTCTTTTTAATATATAAATTTGATTTTAAATTTTCATTTACCGAGATTGAGCGGTGATAAATCGAGTGTGCAAGCTTTTTTTGTGTCATTGTTTGTTGTGCGCGACTTGAGGCTATTACGTCCATTCACTACCCGACGCTGTTGATTCACTGTCACAGGTGAACGTTCTGAAAAATTAGGAGAAAAAAGAATTACAACAAGAACAATAAAATAATATAAATAAAATAAAATGCTAAATGAAGAATTAACATGAAAATATTAAAATAACCAGAAGAATTTCACTGTACAAAACAATTTACATATTGTATAAAAATATAAAGATGTATATTTTATTATGGCGAGTGTGTGAGAGAACAGGTGCCAAGCAAAAATATAAACAGGAAATTTGAATTGATACCGCACTTGCCCCCGTTCAAAAACCCGAGCAAACATTCGAAATCTTTCTAAAATAGAACGACCTCGTGGCATGAAATATATTCACGACGCGTAATATTACATATTTACATTAAAAAAATTTATATCACTAACATTGAAGAAAAAAATAATCAACCAAAAAAAAAATATATAACATCCAAATAAATTAATTCTCAAATTAATTATTTCTCTCTTCACTTGATCCAAAATATCGATGCAATTAAAATATAATTACACATGTAAAATTATTCTAAATGTATTCAAAACCCACGCATTGATGTCGCGTGTGTATATATAAAACATGACAGCGTTATAATATATTAATATACCTCGTTTCAAGCTTCCAAATCCTATTTTTGATTCTCTGACTAGGTCAGCTCGCACCGGAGCTGTTCGACCCTTTGAGCCCTGTTGGCCCATCACGCAATCAAAACC
Source organism: Zele albiditarsus (assembly GCA_958496275.1). Lineage (NCBI taxonomy): Eukaryota > Metazoa > Arthropoda > Insecta > Hymenoptera > Braconidae > Zele > Zele albiditarsus. The sequence continues at coordinate 7,426,581 of OY292410.1, forward strand.
GACGCAATTTAATTACCTCATTAACCCAATGCAATTGAAAATTCACGAAATTAATTTACGTACAAAAAAAAACAAAACAACAAAAAAAAATAACCAAGTCCAATAAGAAATCCGTCATTGAAACAAAATGATCTGTTGTCACACTAAATGTCTTCATCACATTATTTCCATTTCTACGTAAATATCATCAGGAAGAGACGTCGATCTTGACCGTGGTGCATTTGAGAAAATGTATTTCAAGCCCAAAATGCAAACCGACGAAAAGCCCAATGACGATCAATAGCCTACATTGTCCGCCAATGTCCTTGATGCCTATTTTCGCTTGACAAATTCCACACGCACATAGGTATATTTGTCACCCAGGTATAAAACCTCAACTCGGTCGGTTACCCATAGCACTTACATTGAGTTAATCGTTTTGTATATTGGCGTCATCACCTTTTGTTCAACCGAAAAATTTGTATACTGCACATTTTTCTTTTCATCTTTTTTTCCAATGTCTCAATACAATTTTCAAACTGAACATCCAATCTTATCATCATTGATAAACATATTTGTAAGCACTTTTTTTCCTTTACGTATTATCACATATTCAAAATAAATTGGTAGTTTATTTTATCAAACTGGTGGATGAGTTCTGGTCGGCCTTGATGCGATCAAGCACGTGGCTACCAGGTGCTACACCTGTCTCTCAATACCAATAAGCAAGAGGGGAATACGTTGATAGTATGGCATACAATACACAGCCGATACACAGTGATGGAAAACGGTAAAAGCAAGTCTAGCGAGTGGCGATGATGATGATGGTGGTGGTGGTGTTGCGCGATTGAACTATAGAGAGCTGAGAGAAGCCAACGGGAAAGACGCTGAAGCGCAAGAGAAAGAGTCCGAGTGAGAAGAAATGTATGTACAATGCCGGAAATAAACGGCTATGCCGTTGACCCGTTCGCGCTCACTCTATTGCTTTGCAAAAATCTTTTACAACACACGGCTCTTTATTTTTAAATAAAAAAAAATGGTATATGTATATATATACATAAACAATATAAATTGATTGATTGTTTACGCTCTTTTATCAATCGTTGCTTTCAGTATCAAACCTGAAACAACAAATATTTATTATTGTTTCCACACTCCTCTATGCTCAAACTCTCGTGGCTTTTATCCTTATAATCATGAACATTATTCATGTCATATTCCATTATCCACCACCACTTCTTTCTAGCCATTCCGAAAATTTATCGCAGTGGTTGTGCAGAAAATTATTTCTTCTCATTCCTTTTTTGATTATTGTTTTTTGTTTTGGAGTGCACTTTGATTAATTGGGGTTTGATATTTGTTTCAGTTCCTTTTTCTCTTTGACTATGAATACATAGGCTTTTTGATTTTTGTTTGATGTTCGTGACCCGAATGAAGTGAATACATTCACAGGAAAAGACTCTGAAAACGAATAATGAAGCGGTGGAGGCAATGTGAGGCGCATGCCGCGCCGAACGCCGCGCACAACTGCCTGATTCTTCTATGCTAAAGAGAAAAGAATGATATACCAGAGAGTGGGACACACTTGGACAACTCTCTCGCCACGAGGGGTCACGATCAACGCCGATTGCTGCCGAAGGGCTTGAAGGTTACTCTAAAACCTCACCTATCCTATGGCAATGTATACTGGAATGTAACACCCTACAGCATAAATTATTCTTTCACCCAATGTGGAGAAGAAAAAAAAAATGGAATGAAATAAAACAGCACTTTCATTCATTTCGTTTTTACTTACTGGGTGCAGTGCCTTTGCTTGGCGCACTGCTAAGATCACTCATTGAACTGCGAACAGAGCTGCGCGCCGTTTCTTGCATTGGCGAACTCACACCCTGACGCACTCTTGATCTCCTTGAAGATAAAAAATCAAGGATTAGCTGGTAAATAAAATTGTTTATGATTTTTATGTCTTACAATTTTTTTTTCACCAACCTTTTGTCTTTATTTGAATTGTTATTGGCGTTACCATTCAGTCGTTTGGCAGACGCAACAGTTGCTGCTGAAGTAGAAGATGCTGATGACACTGCAGATGATGACGATGATGATATTGGGGTCGAAGTTGATGTTAATGTTTGCGAAATTCGTGATTTAATGTCTTTACGCGGCGATCTCAATCGCTGTTCATTTTTACCCGCTTCTATTTTACTCATTACTGCATCCCACCTTCCACTTTTACGCGGTGCACGTAATATACGTCGCGGTGGTTCTTTAACTGATGATGATGATGATGTATCTTCTTTAACACCGGATTCAATCATCGCTTTTATTTTCGATGCAACATTTTTCTTTGGCATTTTATATTTTTTCAATGTTGACGAATCAGATTTATTATTGTTCAATAATGTTTTACCGTTGATTGAACGATTTGTTGATTCACTTGGTACGTGAATTACCGTCACCTCGTGAGTTTCCGGTGTTATATCATTTGCAATATCTGTTGGACTTTTTGATACCTGTTAGGAGAAAATAAAAAAATTTATTGGTAATTTCGCATATTAATAGTCCAAACCACTGGTAATACTTCAAGGCAGGAATAAATTTTGTTAAAGGTCATACATAGCATTCTCAAAAAATCACCAAACGAAATTGTTGCGTGAAAAAATTATGGATAAAAGAAGAGCTTGAAAATAGGTTTATAGTATTTTGTTAGCATTGACTCAATTGCGTTACTGTAATATATCAATAGGGCAGACAATAAATAAATAGTGAATGGGCAATTAATTAGCATAAGCAATTCCATTGTCTATAAGCATTTTCTAACGAATCTATTGTTCATGTGTAAAAAAGTTTAAATCAAAATACGTTCTATTCCTCAACATGAATAAATTTATTCCCATATCGCAAATGAAGTCGTCCCTAAATTGATTCAACACAATTGAATCGTCTATAACAATTGACAATACGTTTCAACCAAAAGTAATAACCCCGATATTTTTATCTGCCGATTCAGAATACAACAGAATCACCGAAATCATTGTATGGAAAGAATTTCGTGATGGAAATTGTTATTGGCGAGTAAACTATTTCCAAGATAAACTCAAAAATTATTTCATACTTTTCTATCCACATTCTTAAGTGATCATTCAAAAATATTATTGATTTATAATTCGCGATTTACGAAGGAAACCATTAAAATTATATGACCTTAATAAACATTTATTTACGACCTCCGGTACCAGTCAGTTGACGAGACACATAAATTTGCCTGATCGGAAATACAATAAATATAAAAAAATCAGAAAACTTTATTAACCTGCAAAAAATCCATGATCACTTGTGGTGTCACTGGCAGAGCTATTGGTGATTTTTCATGTCGCTGTGACAGCTGTGTATCAACAGTATCACCTGTATCGGCAGTATCAGGTCTATTTTCCTCGCTCATCAATTGTTCCTCCATATTATAACGTTCATCCTGTCGTTTATCTAAATCTGAATAAATTCCACTCGAATCCATTTCCTCGCCAGCAAAACTAGGGCATCGACGTCCAACTGGGGCACAAAATAATGTCCCATCAATAACTTGTGCACGTCTATCACCACGTACAATATCTTCATGCGCATCCGCGTCACTTTCAGTGAAAAAATCTGAATCAGTCATTGGATCTTGTAATCGACACGGATGACACGAGGCAGGTAAATTGCCAGGTAAATTTCCTGGTGGTACTGCGGGTGGATCTGGACCACGACTAGCTGGTCGTGAATTCTCACCGTCACCCTGATAACCAGCCTCTAAACTCGTAATGCTTGTCACTGATGTGACAAAACTCATTGGCAATTGGGCAGTAGATGTTGCGGCACCTGACGCAACCGTTGTTATTGTCGTTGTAGTTGTTGCATTACCAATTGTTTGTTCAATTAATAATAACTTATGATCAATAGGTGGCTTTGGATCCAATGGTAATTCTTCTAATGAAGGTGAACGTTCGCAAATAATACCATCGGGTAATTCAATATCACCATTGAAAGGTACATCTGTTGGTCGTGATGCTCTTGATGATGATGATGTTGTTCCCGCTGCCTGTCGCGATATATTTTCACACGATGGCGTACGGGAGCAACCCAATAGTACAGTAAAGTCGGTCATTTGATCTGGAGTTAGTATACCCAAACTCTCGTCGTGTTCGAATGAATTTTGTTTATTTAATGATAAATATTGATGAGCTGCACTCAATGAATTTGTTGTTTCGTTTAATGTACTAGCTAGTGATGCATCTATTAAGCAACTGTCACCGACGTCATCCAACATGCTCACCTGATCGTAGTATTTACTGCGAGACATAAAAAAAAAAACAATATTAATGAAAACAATATATCAGTTTCTATTTCAACATTGACCAATTGAATATTTATAAATGATGTAATCGGTGTTTGTATGTTTATTATTCCCGATTAATAAAACATAAGTTTGCGATAAATTGACCATGTAGAATTGTAAGAAAAAATAAACTTGTGGATATATATTGAATTAACAAATTGATTAATTTATATATAAATACCTGAAAGACTTTTCTTCCTTTCGTTGCAATGATAAATCATGTTGTGTATTATTATCCTTGAAATTCCACAATGACGATGGATTAAAAGCCGTATCCATTAATTTGCCTGTATTCAAAATCAATATTCAATGAATAAATACAAGGAAAAGAAAAAAAATAATAGAACGATAAAAGAAAGAAGTGTGAAAAAAAAAGACAAAGTTGACAATATTGGACTTTTACCTGATGGTGTTGATGCAAATAATGAACCAAGAGTCCATTCTCGTGGCTCTTTTGGTGTAATAATATTTTCTTGTTCTACCAATGGAAGACATCCCGAATAAATTGTTTGACGTCGATTGTTTGCAATTGAATTTACAACGCTTGTTGATCCACCATTATTATGTTTTGTTGGTCCAACTATTTTTGGTTTTGATAAATATGATGGACGTACTGCACGTGAGACCGGTATTCTACTCTCACCAGCGTTCTATGCAGATACAAACAAATAAACCCGAAAAAAATATAAGTAAACATTATGCAATAATGTGGACACATAATATTTATTTTAGCATAATATCATGAAATAAAATATTTCATGTTTAAAATTGATTATGAAGAATGAAGTAAACATAAATAAATTTATATATGCATTTTCGACATAGAGCAATTCTGTCTCGGCAATATATGTTAATCAATATTAATTGCACGTATAAATTATGAAAGAAATATAAATAGCTGTATAACATTTTAAAACAGGTATAAGAAATCTATTGTTATATCCAGGATGTTTCTCAGAAGTAATTCAATGCGAAATGTTTGTGTGAATTTCACTTTGAGTACATATAAGACAACATGGAAACGTGCTCAGGTGAATTATTCGTGTCAAAAATTAGTACTGTACTAATTAGGATTGAGTTGATGCAGTACACAAGCAATTATAACCTGAGAAATTCGACTTGTTTCTAAAATTTTTATCTCACAAATGATTGAAATATATTTGTTATTCCCCGAAGAATATTATTTTCACTAAATGTTCTACTTCAAAGTATTTTTAATGATAAAAGTCGTGAGCCTCCTAACGATACTGCGTCAAAAAAAGTTGTTTCCCTGGTAACAAACATAACTGAAGATGATAAATAATCTAATTAACATGATACGTGTAAGTAATTATTAGCAATCACTTTCTTCATCCTCGCACATAATTATTCTTCGAAATTTCTTTCCTTTGTAAAATAATATCACGGATAAAAAAATTAAATTACACAACAACTAAAATAATAAAAAATCGCATTCTTCCTTAATGAAAACTATTAAAAATATAAATCATTATATAATATAATTATGTTATCGTTTTATGAGCATGTTAAACAAAAGTATTTAATACCAATTAATTAACACCATTAATATCTTAAATATATTCAACAATACTATACCTATTTCATTTCTATATATTTTACATTCGATATTACAATATTAATAATAATTATTATTATAAAATCTTATCAATATTAAATAATTCCCAAGCAGTGTTGGGTTAATTCAACACGACAATTAGGAAACTATCACCACTCATCAATCTCACCTCATTTCTTAATCATTTTATATTCGTTAATATGGCACATATAACAAAACAACTTTCCAATAATATTTAATAAATAAATAAAATTTTGGTGGTCTATAATTCGAAATGTATTAAGCGAATACAATTCATTTTTACACTGATGGATGATTTAACAATAATCGACAAACCATATTACCAATCACATATTCAATCAAAGAGTAATGTAATATATTGGAACATTTTATTGCAACGATTTTTATCACAGGTCATAGAATTCGAATTAACACTTGAAGAAAAAAAAGAAAGGTAAAATATTACAATAAAATTTCACACCATTGATTTTATTTCAATGCTTAACTGTGAACAATGTTCGTGTCAATTTATATGTAAATGTTTCTTTATTATTAGTTGAATGGTGTTACACCAATTGAAATATTATTATTGTGGTTGGCCTTGGTCTTACAATTTAGTCACAATTATTGTCAAGTCCATGGAAAGAACTTTCACTCATTTAGTTAGTTAGTATGCTGAACGTTTGCTAATATAACGCATTGAGCTACTCATTGTGAACTAGATTAATTTAACTTCAACGTCCCACACAAAACGCCGCGCATCTGCACGCGTGCGCATAAATCCACCACCTCTTTATTCAATTCTTCTTTTGAACTCAAATTAGATAATACACATGTACATACTTATACATATGTATTTGTACTCTTTGTAGTGGAAATACAACTGTAAGTATTACTCTTAGTCGGTCATGTATATACGTACATGTATATAAATTTCGAACGTGCATTTGCGAACGGCCGTTAGCACCCATAATAGAGTCTAACGGCTTATTCACACGCGCATTTTGTACCATCAAGATTGACTTGTGTTCAGCATTGATTTTTTTTCTACCTTTTTTTTTTTTTTTCATGTATCTAACAAATTATATACATTTCTATAAAATTTTTTACACAACATAGAATACAGAGGAATATTTTTCGTAAAGGTAAAATAAAATTGAAAGTCATTGTATTATTTTATGATAAATAGAAATAAAAAAAATAGGTTTGTTTTTGTCATTCATGGGCATTGTGATATATCGCATGTGGGTTAAATATGCGGTGAATTAACACAATTTTATTCAATTGTAGTCAAAGTAATTTGTGCTAATTTACAAACTCGCACGCTCCCGCCACCGCCGCCTACGTAAAAAAACATTTATTCATCCCATCATTTTATATTAAAGTCCGTTATAATTTTTTTCATATATATATATATATATATATTTCTGCAGTTAAGTAGTTAGTGCATATTATATTATGATGAATGTACTTTGCGAACCACTGTTACAAAAAGAAGTGAATGACTGTCTGTCTGTCTGTTATGTGTGCGTGCGTTCGTTTTTTTTTTTTAAGCTCATAATTATCTTCATCATCATCATTATCATCATGTGTACGTGAAGTAACACGTTGCAAAAATACAAAAAGATAGAATGGAATGGATGGAGATATAGATAAAGAGAATAGAAGCCTTCAGTAAACGAAATTAAGGGCACAAACTAATTAAATAATTCTTTGCCTTTTTCACCACAACTTACGGGAGAAAATAATTTAATTAATTTTCTTTATCTTCTTCGTACACATATAGCAATTAAAATTGAGACAACGTGTTGAATTATTTATCAAGACTATGCGTATTTGTTTTCGAACATACGATTTATAAATGTATCATTGAGAAAAATAATATTTTTTTTTTCAAAGACAATATTTATATTCTTGGACACAATGCTATTTAGAATCAATTTCCCTTTTTTTTTTTTTTGTTATAATTGTTTCAATTATCAGTTTGAATTAACGAACGTAAAATTTTTATTTCTTTGCAAATCCATTCAATTTCATACTATTTATAACGCCATAAATATATTGAGCAATTGGCATCTGATCAGACATTATTTTCGATGTCGATTGTACAATAAAATTTTCAATTGATAATAAAAATAATTGTTTTATACGTGAAACTGTCAATATAAGGAATTTATTAACTAATATACATTATCAATTGATCTAATATTGCAGCTATTATTTCGAAAACAAAAATAACTAATACAAATCATCGGGAAGATCAAGTTCAACTCGATTATCTCTGGAGGAAATAAAAAATATTTATTCTCTACCTCACAAATTTTCGAACAACAAAAAATAATTCAACCAATTGGTTTCTTTTTTGTTCATTCACATATCAGCAATTGAAATGAGACAACGCCTTAAATTATCAATCGAGACTGCGGATATTTCAGTCCGGATGTGCGCTTTATAATTGTAATGCAACGAATCGCAACACACATACATGCGTGTTTATATAAAAATAATTCAATCACAAATGGAAAAAAAAATATATGTATATATGTAGCAAATTTTGTTCTGGACTGTGCGTTCACTAGTCCGTGAATCCGTGAGCATGCAAGTAAGTACATATATAAATTTATTATAAATATATATATATATATATATATCTGTAACGTCGTCTCGCACGCACGCGTCTTTCTATCATTTATACAAAACTCCAAACATATATCTATTCAAATATAGAGAAACTATAATTAAACGATAGTGATTGCATTACCCAATGTGTATATTTATCATTGACGAGAAATCATTGTACGTAAAAAATGCACGCTTTCCATTTGAAAATGTTTATTTCACCCTTTTTCTTTTTTCCTTTTTATTCATTTATCTCTATTTAAATACGAAAGCGAGAGGAGAAATTGAATAGAACAAAAAATGTTCTATTCTTTTTTTTTTTTTGTTAACAGAAAATGTGTCGAGATATTTTCAAATGAATAAATTTTTTAAATTTCGACAGCGTTTCATTATACAAAACTCATTGAATATGCTTTAATGTGTCGGTGCATTCCACCTGTTTTTCTCTCTCATTTTAACTCTCTATTCTTCTCTTTGTCGTTCTTTATATGCTCACGCAATGGCCGTACGTCGACGGCGCGGCGACTTTAATATACGTCAAGAGGCCAACTACACTTATAAACATATACATACATACTTGAAATTACATACGAAGTATTATTATTATTGTATTTGTAACATCGTTCAATCGCATTGGAACGCAGTGAATATGTATTTATCTATAACATTATTTGTATTCGTAATCAATTTTTCTTTATCAACATAACAAATGATGTAGGAAAAAAAATATCCCTGAAATAACATTAGTGAATAGATAATAATACAAAGTTGGAAAAAAGAAGTAATCATTATTTCTAATGATGAATAAAAATTCTCAACTATATTCTTAAACATTTTTTATACTATATGAATAAAACAGAAAAAAAAAAAATTTATATTTACGTATTATAGTAAGGCTTCGCCTTATGTAACAGCTCTCACATTTCATCATCACATTACCATATTTCCTATTATTATTAATTTCCATTATCACATTTACAGCATTGCAACAATATTTATTTATATATATATATTTTTTTTTTTTCTATTTTTATTGACGTGAATTGACGCGTAAAATAATATTTTTAATGACACAATGTTATTCATAAATCCACAAATGAAATAATAAATATAACAAAAGTTCGGTTGTTTATTGTTTGTTTATAAGAAATAAATAATTTATAATTGCGGAACACAAGTGTATTACTCGCGGCGGCATTCAACGCGCGGCAGACTGTTCAACACTGACTTGACTAGGTCGCTCGCTACGCGCGTATATTGAAGAGGAGACGAAGTATATAACAGAACATATATCCGTTTAAACCATCTAAAATGTTTGTAAGTAAAGCGCGAGTAGAGCTCACGACCTTCGTAATACCACTATGCTGGTATAGTACATATACGTCTTGTTCTAATGTTATATGTATACTGGCTGCCACCGTAGTGCCGCTGCTCATGATATTACCGCTGTGTGGCCGTCATGGTCTTTGGTATCATCATCATCATCGTCATCATCATCATCATCATTCGTCGCATAAGCTGGCATTTTATTTTGTTTCATTCAAATTCAATGCACGTATGCATACAACCGAGTAACACTTTTTTTTATCAGCAGTTGGTTTTACTTGGTATATAAATTTGGGTACTATGTCGATGACAGTATGAATTTTAAAATTTATTGTTAAGTCTCTGCAGTATGTTGAAGAGTTTGTTGTACGCATTTTTGATGACCGTAACAGGAAAATAACATTTAATTGTCGTGTTTTTGATGGAACTGTAGGGACATTTTTTCCGCCTCTTCAATCACTATTTGACAAGATAGTTTGATAAATTTATTTTAAATTCAATTCATATTTGTTCTTGGTCTATTGTCAAATTTGATTGATGAGGTTGAGGAGAAAAAAAAAATCTTACGGATTTACAAACTCTGGTAGAAATATACTTTTATAATTATAATATTTTGATATTTCAAAAGAGAAATAAAAATCAACTGAGGTAGAAAATGCATCAAAGCACAATAGAGTCTGTTGCACTCGTCATTATAAATGAAAGTGGAAATAATATCACAAATGCAATGTGAATAATTCTGATTGCATTATAATTGGCACATGATAACATATATGCTTGAAGAAATTTTTCATGTAAAATTACTGTATTCACGTATTATGAGTTGATGATTATATTGACATTATTAGAAAAATTAATATAATAGTATAATACGGGAAAATGAAAAGAATATTCTACAATTGAAAAAAAAAATATGTACAATACATGAATGCCTAATTTTTCACTGTAACGAATAGAGTAGTTAAATTAATTTGTACTTTTCATGGATGATTACTATTTATCGTGACTTTTTAATCATTTTAATATTGGCACATAATAAAAATTGATTGGAGCACCGATAAGAGTCCACTACATTGTTACAACAGTGCACAATATAAATCACTCAATTTACTAAATTTATTTTCCGAATATGTTTGATTGAATGAGTTACAATATTTATGAAATTTAATGTTGAGAAACATTTTTTTTATCTATATCTCATTCACACACTGAGAATATTAAACTTCAGTAATGAATAATTATATCATGTATTTGAAAAGTTATGAACTCAATTCTTGTGCTATTTCATTCCAACTGCAATAAAAAATCATTCGAAGATTAATTATACAAACCGTTTCGGATTGTTAATTATTCATTTCATATATACGGTTGGTTTTTAAGACTCAACTGTTATATTACAAAAATATATTGTGCTTCAGACGGATAATCCTGGAATATAATTATTTCTATGCTAAAGTTTTCGTTCCGTTCTAAATAAGTCAGTGGCGACAACAATAACAATATTATGAAATGAATTATGAGTTAATTTTTAACGATATTTCATTTTCCAATATCGAGAAGGAGAATGTAGAAAAAAGTGCAGTAGTTGTTATTGAATATTATCAAATGCATAAAATATATTATTGGAAAAAAATAAATTATTCACTTCCACGTTGCTTTTCGTAACAACCAACCCACATCAATTTCTATATTTCTCGCAATTAAATTTTATTGTATTGAATATTGTAGTGAATTCCCAATTCGACTACACTATTGTTCTCGATAATGTACTATCGATATTTAATACTCCATTTACCAATAGTAATAGCAATTTTTGAAAACAGTTACTTCTGGAATACTTCAATAAGACACTCTAAACAGTTTTACACGAATAAAATAATTCACTCTTATCTATATAAAATATAAAAATTCCCTGTATTTAGAAATTAAAATCTGCTATACCGAATCTTCCACTTGAATTTTATAACTTTGAATTCAGATTTGGAATGTAAGTGACCTCAAACAATTTTTCAAAAAAAAAAATCACCAACTTCACTGCCACCACAATTTTATCAGGACTACATTTATTCTGAACAGAAAAATACTCGTCAACGATTGGTTCACTCCGAAATACTAACGAATCAACGAAAGACATGACAGTATCTCTGTTTTTTTTCTCATCAATTATGAAATCATTTTAAAACCCATATATGTAAAAATGACTATTCCAAGAAATGCAAAGTTATGATAATCAATTAAATCGATTCTGGAATAGCTGCGCCAGCAGTGAGACACCATGCTGCAATTATTACTGACCAAGGACGAATGTTTATTGCAAAATTCCATCAGTCCAATCTTTCGCTCAATAATATTTTACTTTATTATCATAAATCTATTTTATCTATTCTAATAATCAAAAACAAAGTGGTTTACTTATTTTTCACATTGCAAAAATGTATACAAAACAGATAACAGTTTACTGTTCTACTGATGGCACACAATGAGTTGCCAACTATTCAACTGATATAAAAGTAGAATCACGTACACGCTCGATCGATTGTCATCCTTATTGTCCTGTTCTATTCCATATTTTGTATCATTTTTTTTTCTCTGTCGCGACCATTGTCACGCTTGAATTTACGCTCTGTCGCCCCTATCGCGGAATCTACAAACGAGGGCGTGTGACAGAAACAGGAAGAAGAAGGGGGTGGTGAGGGAGGAGAGAACGCAGAGGAAGAGAGAGTCAGAGGAAATATACACGGTATAAAGGCACACTTGTCATTTGTGATGAGTCAACTTTAATTCCTTTTTTTTTTCCTCTCCCACATTTTTTCTTCCTATTTATTTATTTATTTTCCTGTTTGCTAACTGTGTGACTCTCAAGGATTGGGAATAATCCTGCGCATGCTCAACAATGACTATTTTATTTACAATTATATGTACGAGATGAGAGAAGGAAGAAGAAAGATAGACATTGCTTTCTCTAAACGACCTCTTTTTCCCTTTTTTTTTTCTCATTCCTAACTCAGATGAGTTTTTTTCTTTTTGTTTTATTTTTTGCGCTTGTCGGTTAGTTACTTTCGACCACAAGCTTCAAGAATTTTCTCCTGGTGTCATTTCTCTATAGAATACATGTGTACATACATATATTTGTAATATGTAGAAAATTTTCGCTGTGACACGCGAGTTTACGCCTGTAATCGATGTGTCGACGTGGCGAATTTCTCCTAATGCATTAACATAAATGACAAAAAATAATAATAATAAAATAATTATAATAGATGGATAAATCAATTAAATAAATTTATTGTATGCATTCTAATATTTCCGACGTTGCGAATAGTCTCTTAAATATAATATCTAAAATTCAACAACAATGGAATATGTTTGATTGATTGATTGGATTTGGATTAAAAAAAATATTGATATGGAATAAATATAAAATTGATAACTCACTTTCGCCATTTCGTTGAACAGTGGCATTTCAAGAAATGTATTGTGTCACTTGATGATCAGTCCAGAATTTCACTCGTAACTCTTACTGTAGAATAATCCCATACCAATTTTTCGTTCACATTTAACATTCCCGTTACCTGAATAAAGAACACAGTTATCTTATCAGTTAAAAACTGTTTTCATAATTTTTTTTTTTAAGTACATATATTTCAATATTAAACACAAATTTGTTTGATAGAATGAAATGCACTTTTATCATTTCACGGTTGATTCGCGAAGGGGGTGTCCCACCTGTGTGTCTTTCCCGATATATTGTCGTGCCGGGCAATATTCGACCATTCCAAACCGGCGTTGTTGGTTGTAGTTGACTTGCACGGTATTGATCAACGGCGCGCGCGGTCATTCAAAAGGGTGGGTGGGAGGGTGGGACGGCGCGCGGTGTTTCTATCCGTGACGGCGCACAAGAGGGAGCCGTAAGGGCAATGTAGTAGGGGGCAATATACTTCTCCTCATTCTAATGCTCTTGTGCAGCAGTGCTTTGTATATATACACTTTATCATTCATGAGATTTATAATGGAAAAATGCTGAGATTTTTAATTCATGTAATTTCGTTTTTGTATTCGTTAATTCATAATGTCAATTACAGTTTTGAATATTTATTGTCCATTGATTTATTCTAGTCGCGCTTTTTTTATTTGAATTGCTTAGGGATGATTGAATTAGCTATTGTCACTCAGTAATTATAATTGTTGGAGTATAAAATAGATATCAGTCATTAAGATCGTTAGAATATCTTTGAGGTTTTTATTGGGTTGGTTCTTCTACTTGACATGGATAAACAAAAATGCCATTTTTGAGATTATAAATTAGTCAATCTTACAATTTTGTTTGCTTGTTTCATACTATTTGCGGAGAGTTTTATATGGTTCTGATAATGAATTAATCATTCTTATCAATTCATCAAAGAGATCATTCATCAAATTTATGATGAAGCAATGGATTCCGTTTTTTTTTTATTGGACTCCATTAATTGAAATGTTCAGATATTATATTCATTTTTATAGATTAGTTTCCTTTATGGTTATAATGATTCGTCAAAGCGAAGTGGTCAATCGCTTAACAGTAAATTTCGTTGAAATTCATTTATTATTTCCACTGAATGAATTTTGTAAATTTATGTATCGAGTAAATAGATAATTGTTGAATGTGCAAATACTGACATTGGATGATGGTTCTGATGATTCCCAACTCGTGATGAGTCATAATATTTCAGCGATTTTCGTAATGTGAATTTTTTCTCTTCACTGTCAATAAATAATTCAAAAAAGTCTGTCAACTGGAACCACATTTGCCATCAATAGTAGAACCATAAACAGACTCCAGTTTTTGTCCCTTCATATAAAGTCTATATATCGACTCAATCGAACCCTTTCTTCTCTCTCTCCCTGATACATAGATTAGCATAGTTCATCAATATCTTCTGAAATATAAATAACCGTTTCTTATCATAATACCGGTATACGATAATTTCAAATACATAACCTCACTGTTGCATTATTGACTCAATCAAATGAAACTAAAATCTTGTGACTTATCTAAATAATACAGTGCATCATCTATTTATATTATTGTTCGCATTTCGTTTACTTTCTCTATCAATTCCCACATTTCGAAATAATCTTTCCCTTTTTTTTTTGCTTGCGCATGTGCACTTTCATTTAATGCGCACAAAAGTATTGCGCATTTGTGTGAAGAAAACCTCTTACTCGCCCGGTTCTTTTTTGAGGTTAAGTCTGCCGTTGGCACTGTGGAGACCTAAAAAAAAAAAGAAAACAATATTCCTCTACAATGTCACTACTAGTACGTAATTTAACAACAAAATTACAACAATATTCACATCAAGTATCAAAATTCTGCACTGCAGTTGGAAATCCAAATATTCAAGTTGAATCTGAAAATATAACACCAATAATATCAGATATAAGGTACATCAATGATGATCGACTGTACCTGAAAAAGCGACAAGTTTGGGTTGATAATATGGATACAGTTATATCAAATAAATTAGGATTAATGACATTACATCCAGATGTATTTGCTGCAAGGCCACGGATCGATACTTTATGGGAAAATATTCGGTGGCAAAAGTTATACAAATATGTCGTGAGTATTCTTGTTTATGTGAAATATATTATTTTTTTATCGAAAAAAACCATTAAGAAGACATAATGAGTGCATTCCCTTATGATAAATAATGATGTTCGATCAATGTTTTACAGAATTTCGTGCATGTAAAAGATCGTGCTGAGCTGCCTGGCGGTGGTCGTAAACCATGGCCACAAAAAGGACTGGGTCGTGCTCGTCATGGAAGTGTTCGTTCGCCATTATTCAAAGGTGGTGGTATTGTTAACGGTCCAAGAACAGCAACAACACATTTTTATATGCTTCCATTTTATAAACGTATCAATGGTTTAACTACTGCATTATCAGTAAAATTGGCACAGGACAATCTTCATGTCGTTAATGATATTGAAATACCAACAAAAGATCCTACATATTTGGAATCATTATTTGAAGAGAGGAATTGGGGGCCTTCTGTACTTCTTGTCGATACTGAAGACATAATGCCGGAAAATATTACTTTCGCTACTGATGAGATTAAACATGTTAATCTGATGCCAGTTTATGGTACGCATGCATTCATAATATTGTAATGGTGTGAAAAGAAATTTCCAACTGAATTAAATCGCTTACTCCGTTTTTTTCTTACTTGCAGGATTGAATGTTTACAGTATGCTGAAACATGAAACGTTAGTGCTGACACAACGTGCAGCACGTCGAATCGAAGAAAAAATTTTACATCAATTAAATCGACCGGATTGTATGAAATTTACTCGAAAATTCAAAACGGATCAAGTTTAAATGGAATGAGGAATAACAAAGAAACACAATATGTTATTGTACAAATTTTATAGTTAACATTGAACTGATAACATAAATGATTAACATTTATTTACACATCATTGAATCGAAATTGTCATTAATTATATAGAAATTATATTATTTCATCGTCATCTGCGTTTCACGCTCATGGAACTGCTGGATTTCGTCAATACTGGCTAAAAAATGTCTTTATATTTAGTATAAATATATTGGCGTGGATAAACTGAGCATTATCAATTGATAATAATGAGAGAGAAATTAAATTACCCGAGGTGTTGGATCAGTTCCAAGCATTTTTTCACGCACTGCCCATCGTATTGCAGCGTGTCGATTTTCACCTGGCAATAACTTTTGCTTCCATCCTTTTTGATACTGTTGATAGAGTGAAACTGGGTCTGATTTAATATATTGTGATGGACGTTGAACTTGTGGATGCAATCCCCATGGTCTTATAACTGAAAACGAAAAAAAGGATCAATAAAATACGAGAAATAACAAGAAATAACAAATATTAAAATAGATACAATTGTCGCTTACATGATTTGGATTGAGACCGTGATGAACTCCTCGATGGATTTCGTCGTGAACTAGGATTAGATGTAACACTCTTTGATCGTGAACGTGAACGCGGAATGTTCTTCGATAATTCTGGAGCACTCGCAGTTCGTTCAGGAATTACTTTAACTGTTTCAGCTCGATTTGTCATTAATTTTTCTTTTCTTTCCGATACTCCTGTACGTACATTCTTACTCCGAGCTCCCAAATCAATTTCTTTTTTTTTACTCTGTCTCTTTGGTGGACTCTGTGATTTTTCCCTACGAAATACTCGAGCGTATTCCTCGTCATTCTCAATTTCATCATCTGACTCTGTTATGCATTTTATCTTGATTTTAACAACCGGAGAATCATTGGCAGCCGAATCCGCTTGTGAATTATCGTTGGTGTTTTTATCAATTAATTCAGCAAGTGCCTGACGTTGTTTCAAGAATATTTTTTTCTTCGTTTCCTCTTGCCATTGTTCATGTTGACGTTCTTTTATTTTCCGATGCAATTTCAAATCTAGAAATGTAAAAAATAGCACAAATTAATATGTGTATCGTATTTTATCAGGACTAATCATTTATATAAAATCATTTTGCGGTCATAATTGTGGATAAATTTGAATATCTAACCGGTCAAGAAAGAAAACCGTTGCACTCACCTTTCATAAATGATTTCAATTGCTCTGCTGTGATGCCAACAAATCCAAGAGAATTGAGAATTGCTAGGACTTGTCTCGGATCATCATCACCATGAGGCATTTTTGAATAATTATATTATTTTCAAATTGATATATCAATTTTATATATATTTTTTAAATTGACTTCTGTCTTTGGAAAGAGATATAATAAATGCTGTTTTACTGCCCGTACATTCAATTCTTTTAACTGTAAACACTGTTATCAAAAACATAACCCCTAAGTTCATGCAGTAGCTCCATCTACAATGTTTTAAAATGGACGAAAATGTTTTTGGAAATATGTTTAAATATTCATATGATAATGCAGCTATTGACATTACCGATGCCAAGATGCGATATGAACAATTATTTATGATTGTGTATCGCACGTTGGTGTATTCAAATCATCCGCATCACCATCAGATGTATTGTCGAGCAATAATAACACTGGATCCATTACTGTAAATTATTCACCAACATTTTATTTAAGTCCAGCGCTTGAAGCCGCTACACCATTATATACTATTGAAAGATATTCAAGTGCACAAATTTCTAATGGTGCACGAAAGGACTCTGGATATGTTGCTTATGCTGTGAAATTTATGAGAGATTACAACCACCAACAAGTGTGAAAAGCTTATTTTGAACAGTTAATTAAAGATTCTCGAGGACAAGTTTGATTGATTGAACTTTCGAAATTAAACGAAAATAATTCCGTTGATGAATGAAAATGATTTAAGATATATTCAATTTCGAAATGATTATTGTATTAAACAATAATTTATTATGTAGTCTTCTCTATTTTTTGATCACGTATGTGTGCGTGGAAAAACAGTAAACATTGAAATATATTATTCAACATTCAATTATTCTATTTCCGTAAACATACGAAGGTTACGAAAACAATCATATATCTGCTGTCAAAATTAGTACAATTCTACAAAATAATTGATGAACCGTGTAAAGTTAATAGCGATGAATCCGGTAATTGAGGTTTCGGAAATCCCTGATTGTGCTAATATTTCAACAGAAGAGGATGACGGTGAGAATATCGTAGCCATCGAGGGCGAAGATGATTGTGGAAGTCTGAACGAAGGAGAGGATGATTGCGAAGAATTCGGCTGGGCAGCAATGAAGAAAGCTTTACCTAAATACCAAGGCTTTATTTTCGATATCAAATTGCAAATCTCATTTTTTACTGACAATTTACAATACAGTAAAAGTGTATTCGCAGCTTCAGTTGCAACAATTGTTACTGATATTATGCACAAATATGAAGCATGGAAGCCTGCTGCACCGATACTTATTGAATCTTTGCTATATAAGCTCAACGATTCTTTCCTTCAAATGAAACCATCCAGCCCATTCAAGTGGAATGTTACTATCTCTATTGCTGGAAATAATTTCAAAATAGATTTCATCGACGACCCGCCAATCATTTATGATTGTTTGGCCCATGTTTTCGTTGCG
Organism: Zele albiditarsus; assembly: GCA_958496275.1. NCBI lineage: Eukaryota > Metazoa > Arthropoda > Insecta > Hymenoptera > Braconidae > Zele > Zele albiditarsus. The sequence continues at coordinate 7,445,521 of OY292410.1, forward strand.
GAATCGTCCAATCTTGATGGAATTATTATAAATTATACTACTACATTTTTCCTCAGTCCTGCTGTGAAAATTGCAAAGTCACTCTATGTTTTGAAAGGTTTTGACAAAGTAGAACCTCACAATTATATCCGCGATTACTCCAAAGTTATCGATATGATTAAGAATGGCAAAAATTATAGTTTCGAACGTGTATGGAAAAATATTTTCGATGAAGTAATTAAATATGATCCAAGGTTGCCGATCGAGTATATTTCTGGCCGCAATGCCTGAGAAACTTCATTCCATCAATATATCTAATATATATTTTTACTTGAATACAAATTGTTATTGTGATGTTAATGCTTCTAAAAAATTGAAGTTGAATAAAATTCGAATTCTATCTCAATGTGTTTGTATTGACAACTGAATTCCAATTCAAGATTTATTTTTAATCATCAAATACTTTGACTGATAAAATATTCGAGTGGATACCCGCAAGTTTATCAGAGTGGCGCATTCATTTGAATTTAAAATGTCACGGGAACAATGCGCAGAATCTTTCTTGTCGACCTGTCTCACTCAGTCTCTCTACTCATCTCTTCAGCTACAGTTTTGATGAGCAGCGGATAGAAGATATTTAGCTCATCGGGATATTCCAGTAGAGTATCAGACAACACTCTAACATGAAGCACAACCTACTGTTAACGACAATCCCTAGCATATGTTTGATAATTTTTACAATTACTGGTATAACATTACCGTTAAACCTTATTTCGAAAACAAAGTTAAATCAACAAATTTAATGAATCTATTCCTGTAAAACAATATTACAGGATATGAAAGCATTCAAATAACAAAATTTGAATTACCAGTGGCGGTGCATAATGGCACAGGACCAGTGGAATTGATGTGCGTTTATGAAGTCAGCGATCGAGAAAATGGTCTTGTGATAAAGTGGTATCACAACATGGAACAAATATACCAGTGGATACCACCAAGTCTGTTTAAATTATTTAATTATTTATATTTAAAGCGAAAAAGAAAAAATTGAGAATTTTATCTATTGCACAATTATCTTCTTCAAATAAATCTATCATAATCATTGCTCCCTTATATATTTAATTTTAATTTCAAATTCATTTTTATATAGAAAATTATTAAATGAACATTTAATGGTTATTGAGTTTGATTCGATATTTGTTATTGCAGTGCCACCACAGGACATTGGAGTGATCGCAGGATTTACGGAATATCCAACTGAAAATATCGATCGACCATTAACACATTCAATTATTCGTTTGCGGCAAGTCAACCTTGATATGACTGGCGATTACACTTGTAGCGTTAATACATTCTATGACGAGGCTGTGCAAACAAAAAGAATGACAGTATACGGTAATAGAACAATTAAATGCAGAATAACAAATTCATATAATTTTTAATTCGAATAATATCTAAAAAAAACATGAATTTTTAATTCGTGTCCTAAATTTTTTTTACAGTTCCCAATTATCAACTGAAGATTTTGGCAAGCATTTACAATGACACTCACGTTAATTTAACTTGCATCGCTAATGGTGCACGTCCAAGACCGAATTTGACAATACTAATTAATAATGAACAATTAAACGATCGACATATTCGTGTGGAAAATTATCGAATGTATCCATGGATTTATCAAGAAACAATTGTACCAAATTTTATTCATCCAGTAATTATACAATGTGAGATTAATATACCGGACACCGGCTATCGGACACGAGATAAAATAGTTTACTATCCCAGTATGCATCGTCCACACCATTAATTCATCAACATAACAATGTTATATATATATGATAATGATAAATAAATATAAATTTGTAGGTGTAAAATTGGGAAGCGATGTGGCTCTGAATAATTCCCGCTTACTAATCGCCACAATATTTCTGTTAACTATTCTATAAATAAATCATAATTGTCAATAAATAAGAATGTATAATAATAAGATGTAATATATTATTGTTAATGTACAGTAATTGTATGATATATTTTGGGTTTGCAAATTAAAGTTGAAAATGAAATACTCCAGAGTATTTATATGTATTATTAATTGGTCATCAAGCTGACAACCCAATAAACCGTGTTGATCACTCAATCGTGAAGATATTTACCCGTGCAGCGGCCACTTCCGTTTCAGTGAGCAACACACACTTACTCGTGGTACATACGTACATATTTTTCTCAATATATTGATTTAATTCTATCATAGTATTGGCACAGGTATAAATATATCCATTCTGAGCATATATGTCTGTAAACAGCAATGAGAAAAAGAAAAAATAAACACGTCTAATGACACAACGTGAATGGCGATATTTGAAATATTTTACCACGTGGATGAGTTGTCCTGAAAGTTTTTTTAGACACATGGTGATCAATCGAATATTTAACCAAGACATTCATAGAGATATATATATTCGATGGCCAGTTGTGAATAAATTTGCTAGTGATTAGAGAGAAATATTTCCACTACAACAGATCAAGATAATCGATTTTTCTTTCTCTGACCTTTCAATTCTTTGTATAATTGTTTTGGATTGAAAATGTTAATCAATTTTCCGAAGAAATTTGGGAACGATGATATATACTTTTGTCGAAACTCTCTCGAAACAATACCACGAAATTTCGATATCATTACTCTTTTTCTTATCTCTTATTATTTCAGATATGAATATTTAAAAAAAGTAAAATTTCTCAGGGCATCACCCTTGTATCATCCGCCTTATACCACCGTATTACTCCTTGTACTACAAAATTTCCTGCGATAATTCTAATATTTTTCTCAATTACCATGCTAAATAGGATGTGATAAATGATCACATATACATATTGAATATTAACTATGTGACATCGAAATGATTTTACGGCGTTATTGAATGGCCGTAAATTAGCCATGACTCACTTTATTGTTAATAATAACTACGTAACGTCGGAAAAACTTTTTTTCTTTCGTAGCATGTTTTATTCCAACCCCTAACATATTTCGCAGATTAATGATAGTTACTTCCTGCACATAGAACGTGTGGTAGTGGGTGGTTACGTAGGCGGCAATGATTTGTCATTTGTAATAAAAAAATCAAATTGGAACGTTTATGTAAATAACTTTTAGGTATTCAAAACAGGAAACAAATAAATAGAAAGATAAGATGAAGATAATTAATGGTTTGAATAGGTCGAAAGAGTTCAACCTTTCATGTCATATTCTTTCGAATAAATATTGATATAAATTATCAACCATATAATCATAAATTGTTATAAAATCACAGATTCATGTTGCAAAAAATAATAAATTTCTCAATGCCATACGAAACGATTAATTAACTGTATGAATACAGTCTTTTATATACATCAATTAACTGTTTTAATTATTCTTATATCGTTGCATATTTATTAATTTTACGACATCACCCTCGACGATGACAACCAAGATGAAGATAAATTGCGTCCAATTGCCTCGTGGATCACTTTCATTCAAACTCATCGTGTATTGAAAAAAAAAATAATGTTGCACACATACGTACAATTTCATACACATCCGCTTATATATTTATAAGAAAAAAATGATAGATTGGGGTGACATATATATATATGTATATAATAATTTATCTAGTGAAAGATAGACATACACGATCGGCGACACGATCGAGTGAACGCGCAAAATCGGACCCACAACTTCATGGTGTATCTCTCTATATAGTAGTAGGTGGAAAGTCAATGGGGGTTGAGTTTGAGGGGAATGAAGAGATGAACGCATACCACCCGCAATATCGCGGGTTATAGAGGGGTAAAAAGGGGCAGAGCATGGAGATAAAGGAGGAGGATTATAATCCAAGAAGAAGGAGCTGATGATAAGCAGAAACGTTGCGTTGAGCCACTAGTACGTTAGCTCTCGTCCTGTCAGGTAAGCCAACAAATTCAAGTGATTTTTCGCAGAATTTATTTTTTCTGATACCCATCTGCTTCAATATAAACTTGGGGTATTTGACCATTAAACAATTATTGTTTCCAATTTGAATTTGTCTTTGTAGATACTGTGAAGTAAATATTTCTTCCGAATTTTATTTGGAAGTGTTTGAATAAAATAATTCAAAGAAAGATGATGAGTCGGCCATACATGATTGTCTTCCTTGCAGGTAATTCATGTTATTCGTTATTCATTTTTTAATATGTTTTCTATTCAATTCATTAAATGTTGGGTGAACTTCAGGATTTAATTAACGTTTTGATATTATCAGTGTGGAATCGTTACGTTGAAGTGTCCTTTAATTGATCATACTCTGTGTATCCGCGTTCACATCTACGCAAATAATTAAATATATATAAAAATATCTTAGGGACAATTCTTTGATGGTTTCATGATTCATCTGTATAATTGAAAATAAAATAACTATGGAAGTTGTGCGATCAAAGGGTTCGTCGCCCACGTTACCATATTTATATGTGTGTAGTGTAACATGAATTGGCAAAGTTTTGACGCGTTTTTGCGCGTGATAGTTAAAAAGTTTTCACAGTAATTTATGCGGTATCCGTTCTCGCGCGGACATTGAAGAAACTTGTAATTACAAACGATTGACATTCACTGAACGAAGTGTTCACAGCGTGTCTTATCCATGAGAAAAGAAAGATATATCATAAACAATTTTAATAAATTCAAATGATTGATTTCGAACATTCATATTTTTAAATTTATTTTTAATCAGCAGAGAATTTAATAAATTAATTTGTTTACTTTAGTTTGTGTACTGTGGGGCGTTGGTGAAACACTTTCATGCGATCAGTGTGGACGCGAGTGCGTTCCGATATGTGGAACTCGTCAATTTCGTCTATGCTGTTACAATAGTTTGAAGAAACGTGCGCCAAATAATGGATTGAAACTATGGCTTCAACCACCACGAGAACCTGGACACCTACGGCTTGTTTACGATGCATAAATTTATTCATCTTCTATTTGACGAAAAATCGAATGACGCAGATTACTAGACATGGTCTACAAGCACACATCCTTGCCACCCTTTACCCCCGTCTATCAACAACCATCGTATCGAATAAATAATTTATCATCGCATTATTGTAGTTTTGATTCAATTAAATTTATTTTATTTTTTCCTCGAATATGTAAATCGTTTATTGTCAAAAAAAATCCAATCGCGAATGTTCTTTATCGATTAGCATAATGAAAATATTTTATTCTTAAATATTGTTGAGTCAATAATATTTTGTTTTATGAATGCTAAAAATGTTCATACCTTAATTTGTGTATGTATATACAAGGAGTCCGCGGTGATCTATTTTTGTATTCAATTTATACAAGCTTGTATAGATTGGATAATTTTTCCAAGTCGAATTTTTCGTTTTTTCATATTTTCACATTGATTTAATTTTACTAATTTTTTATTTATTGTCTTTTTGATAATATTCCATTGTAACTTATCCAATCCTGGATAAGAGTCATAAGTTAATAACAAATTCAATTCCTCAGACGTTGTGATATTTTTTATATCAATTTTTTTAATTATTTTTTTATTCTTTTTTTTTATTTCTGATTTGGTTTCAAATGATTCACGTGATATTCGCACTAAGAAAAATGAAATTATATTGAAATTTGATGTCTATTTATAAAATAAATATATATGCAATATATCGTAGATAATAAAATAATTTTTTTTTTATTAAAAACTTACCACCAATATCGTGAATAACGGGAACTTGCTTTTGTTCCTCATTTGATAACGCTTTTTGTTTATTTGACTCATTCGCTGTATCTAGTGTCGGTTTCACTTCAATTTCGGGAGATTCATCTTGTGCTTTTATCAAACTGAACATCGAGTTAGTGGGCAATTGTTTTACTGCGAGTAAACTGTATAAAAAATTGAGTGAAAAAATTTTAATATATACAATATTAAGTGTGATCTATTTTCTATGAATAAATTGATATTGTGCACAAACCAATGAGTTTGTTCGTTAATCCACGGCAACGATAACCATTCTTTCAAATTCGATGGGAAACAATAATTTGATGGTATCCAATTAATTCCAACTAATTCCAGTTTATTTATAAATGGATACATACTGTTGTACCAAGTGCAACATTTTTTAGCAAGGTGTCTCGAAAGCAACCTATAAATAATATCCATAATGCAATAAAATAATGCGAAAAATATAATTATCACCATACAGAATATCAACAAGTACAAAATATATCTGTAATACATTCTTATCACAGTATAGTTAAAAGATTACTCGACTGACAAATATTCATAACTGTAATTAAAATGATAAAAAAACAGAATATGCGACATTTAATACTTTCGAATGATCGAGACTCAGACTTTTTTTTACTACGTAATGATGAATGAGAAAAATAAAAAGAAATAATAGCTTATAATATTCACCAAATTCTAGCAATTGCCGACCAAGCAATCATGGAAAAGGTCCACGCTTGGCCAATGATAACTCGTGCTCTAAAAAATTTTCCAGCAAGAAATGCAACGTCCTGAATTCGACACATTAACTTAGCGAATCCTTGCGTCCGCACAAGAACATAATGCAACATTTGTCGTGTTGGTAGAGTTACCGTATTAGTTTCATTAATAACAATACTCTTTCTTAAATTATTATAATCTTTCTCAAGTGATAAATAGAAATAATTCTGTAATGCACGATTAACTTTTTCCATATTCTTCAAACCTTTGTCATGCCTAAATTTTGTCTTCAATCGATAAATTAAACGTGACAGTATTGTCGCTTCTTTATTAAATTCTTCTTGTGATTGGAGTTCATCGTAAATTTTATTAATACTTTCCATAAAACGTGTGACATCTGTAAAATCACAATAACTAGAGGTTAGCAAATGAATCATCAACATTTATATTTCTAAATCAAATAAATCAATTAACCAAATGCTTCTGAATTCGTTGTCCATGAACTTGTTGGTGGTCGATTTAAATCCAATTTATTCCACAAAGGTTCCATTATTATTTAGGTTATGTTCAATTATATTTACAATTCACTGAAAAATATAAACAAACGTGTTCTGTCACGTGTAGTGAAAGATCTCATGTGTAGTTCAAATCTTTTTTCGTCAAATTGGTGCACCTGTACGAACAAGCACCGCTGGAATTAAATGAATCAGCCCTCTGTGGGCATTCCTCATAACTGCTTTCAATTGGATTCACAGCCCGCCGAATTAAAAAATTTCAAACAAATAATAGCACCCAGAACATTCCAGTATCATTTATACATTTTACTTACTATTATAATATTCATAATATCATGTACAGTATTTACCGTGCACGACAACTCGTTTGATTTCGCTGATTTCAAGGTTTCCCGTGCATCACATTACCGTGCACGGGTACATTAGAATAGCATCAGCCTATGAAAATATCCGTTCGATGGCGCAACGTGTTCATGGAGTTGTTTATATCGACAATATATATATTTTTTCATATAAATCCAAACACACAACGCACTTTGCCGATATTCATCATTACTAATACGCATTGAAATGAATAATAATTAAATAGAAATATATATTTATTAAAAACAAAACCACATATGTAAATACTTATTTGGTGTATTTGTTTTTTATTTTATCGTTAAAATGGATCCATCGACAACGAGGAATGATCATGATCAGAATGAATTATTACCCGAAACAATGATTGTTTTGGTTAAGTGCACCAAAGAAAATGTTAAATTGCATGACATTTATGTAAAAAAAAATAAGGTAATGTTGGTTAAAGGGATTTGAAATAATTTGTAAAAATTGTAACGGTTATTACTAGATGCCAATTTCAATTGTGAATTTATTTCAGTTTCGAATCGGTCGGGCAATCGAATGTGATGAACATATTCTCACGCCTTTGATATCTAGAAATCATTGTATTCTTATTTATAACAATGATCAATGGACAATAACTGATTTGAGTTCAACACATACAATATTGAATGGAAAAAAATTGGAGCGTGGTGTACCTGAACCTATCAGCGCAGGTGATATAATACAGCTGAGTGAACATGAGGATTATAAATTCACAGTTACAATGTTTATCAAAGATGAGCCAGATAAGAAAAAATTACGATTATCGCAAAGTCTTTTAGATCAAGAGATTATTAAGCAAAAATTATTTGCTGAAGAGCAAGAATTGAAAAGACAAGAATTGGAAATGCAACTTATACATAAGCAAAAAGAACAAGAGGAGTTGAAAACACGTCTTGATGATATTTTAAAAAGTAAAGAGGCGGCCGAGGGTAAAACTGAAGAATTAAATGAAACGATAAATTCACTTCAGGAGAAAATTATATCGGGCAGTGAAGTTGAATTACAAATGAAACAAAATTATGATCATTTGCTGTCAACTGTTGAAATTCAACAGAGGAAATTTGAAGAGCGATTGAATGAAGAGCGTAAAAAATGGCAACAAACTCTTGATATGAGTAACCAAGAAAAAGCAGCGTTAGAAAAAAATATGACTGAGCAAATGACGGCATGGCGAGAAAAACAGCAAGCAGAATGGAATAGTGTTGTCGATAAATTAGTACAACGTGAAAAAGATATACAAATAAAATTGATGGATGAAAAAAAATTATTGGAACAAAGATTGAAAGAGGCTAATGCCGCTTTGGAGGAGAAAACTGCACTTGCGGAGGAATTGAAAAATTCTGTTCAAAATCCACCAAGTAAACGATCAACTGATGATGTTGCTTTATTAATCATTCTTAATAACCAACATTTATAATAATATAAGTGTATTTGTGATTTTTTTTTATCCTGATACAGTTGTCGTAGTCGAAGTGGCAGCGAATCAAGATGTACTGGAAGTAATAGATCTCACTAAAGAAGACGCAGGTTCATCGAAAGGTCCAGATGCTATTGTAAATAAAGTTGGAAATATAATGGACGAACAATTGACTTGCCAAATATGCTCGGAATTATTTATAACCGCTGTTACACTCAATTGTTCACACACATATTGTCAATACTGTATTTTTTTATGGATGAAGAAAAAAAGCGATTGTCCAATATGCCGTGGACCCATTTTATCAGTTACCAGATCACTGGTATTGGACAATTTTATTGAACAAATGGTGAATGATTTGTCGACACAGCATAAAATACTACGAAAAGATATATGTATACAACGAAAAGGTGAATAATTGATATTCAAATTATTCATACTTAAGGCTGATAATTTTGCAAGTTTCCATATTTAATTGTATTAATTACTTGTTTATTTATTCACTTATTCATTCATTTTCCAGTGTTGTCACAACAACTTGGTGTACCGAGCATTTTAAGAAAGCGGCCATCACGTATTGTCAAAAATAGGCAAAGGAATAATATTGATTAAGAAAGGTTTTCAAGTATTCAAAGAATGAACAAAGTGGAAAAGTCAATGCCGAATTGTAATAGTTTTTATTTTTTTAATTGTAAGTTCTTTAATGACAAGTTTGAAAAATTGAACATGACGTCGCAATAATTTCACTATACAGATAGGTTAATTAAAGTGGCGATCAATATTTTTATAAGCACCTAAGTGTTATTGCAAATTATTCATTTCACTCCAATGAAACAACCTAAAATTATTATTAATTTTCCAGCATCCAAAATTATTCCCCAATTATTCATACATTATATCCTACAATTTGTACTCAAAGGAATCATAGCGCAGTTAAATTTCCATTTGGCGCTGATAATTATCAATCATTCGATTTGATATTCCTGAATAATGAGCACTATAAGAAAAAAATTGGGAATAAGTCATTACTTCAGTTTTTATTTATTTCACCATCACAATGACGTTAGTAGTCATCACGATCCGCAATATATAACAGTGCCTTCAATCAAATACCCGAATTAAATACAATCATACAGAAACTCACAAAAGTATAATTATCTACGAGTTCTTATTCATGAGATGTAAGATCGAATTCAAACACTGCACCTCTGAATATTCAATTCAAAATTGCCGCACGATCGTCGGTGTGACCTCTGACGACAAACAAACATAACTTATTTTTGTTTAAGGAAGTGTTTTTGAGGTTATGAAATTGCAAATCACTGATTAGAAGGTTAAAAGCCGCAGAAGCAACATCAACATGTCAACAGACTTTTATATACGTTATTACGTCGGCCACAAAGGAAAATTTGGCCATGAATTTTTGGAATTCGAATTTCGTCCTGATGGTAAACTTCGTTACGCAAACAATTCCAATTACAAAAATGATACAATGATCCGCAAAGAATCATATGTGCATCAATGCGTTATGGAGGAACTCAAGCGAATAATTCAAGACTCAGAGATTCTTCAAGAGGACGATTCTCTATGGCCACAACCTGATAGAGTCGGCAGACAAGAGCTCGAAATTGTGATTGGAGATGAGCATATATCATTCACTACTTCCAAGACTGGATCTTTACTTGATGTCAATCAATCACGCGATCCAGAAGGACTTCGATGTTTCTATTACCTCGTTCAAGATCTTAAATGCCTTGTATTTTCTCTAATTGGACTACACTTTAAGATTAAGCCTATATAATAATGTTTAATTCCAATTTATACATAAATATATTACACATTCAATGCTACAAAATTTATTTCTTCCTTTTATTAAATCGTATTCAAATATATCAACATATGTAGGGTAAGATTTTATTCATTGCATCATAATTTATAGGTTATGTGCTCTTGCTGTTGGTACATCTATATATTACATATAAGTTTCATAGAGAAAGTTGATAGATTTTTTTCTGGTAATTGAAGAGGAATTTGATCCATAAGTAGAGCCACATGTTTATATATTTTGTAGGTAGTAACATTATTTTTATTTGATTCAAAGGTTAGACATAATGTTGATTCATTGGGTTGGTTAATTAAATCAATTTTCCAAATGTATAATCCAATTCAAATGCTGATAGAACTAAACTATTTTTTAGGTTACGGCTGTTGTATTTCTTTTGTATATATATATTTACTAATTCATTATTTACGTACACAAATTGATACATAAATCATATCAATGTATGTATATTTGTTATCATTTCCTTCCAGAAAGATTATGTCTTCAACACATAATGGGACTGATGCGAAAGAAAATGAAGATGAAGGTAGAATAGTCACTGACTCTGTTCATGAACGAATGCGAGAAAATGATTATTTCTTTTGTGAACAATGTAAAGAAGCAATGGCTGCAAGTATACCTGTAATGGAAGAGCATTTCAAGAATAAAAAACATCGAGACAGTTCTAGTTGTGTGTACTGTCGTGGTGAAGTGTTCCCCACAATCAAGTGTCATGTTGATGGTAATGGAGTTGAAACAAGAGTGCCTGATGTATTTCATAGATGTACCGATCTGCAAAACCGTAAACGCATGGATGCGTGAGAATAGATTCCGAATACATACTATCAACGTACAAAAGAAAACGTGTAAGATTGAAAATAACATTCCAATATAACTTCAATTCATAATTTATTAAATAAAGTAGATGAAATGCTTTTGATAATCATGATAAATAAGTATTATTTGGTATTGTGTGTGCTGAAATGTAGAATTTTAATATATTCCGAAAGACTTTTATATAAATATATTATAATATACTGAATCATATATTATTATTCAATTAATAATAAACTTTTTTTATGTATATTTTATTATCTGTGCAGTATTTGTGCATCAGCAAATGGCGTAATTTTCACAAAAGTGTAAACACAGCATAATTATATCAAGTCTTTGATTGAAAATTAAATACTTATTTTATATCACTAGACATTGTTTCATCTAGAAACTTTTTCAACTTTGTTGGATAGTCAGTCATCACACCAGTTGCACCAAGATCGAACGCTTGCGCGAACTCTTCTTCTCTATTGAGGACCCAAAAATACACCTATCAAAGAGATGAGTCAATTAAATACCACTTTTCTGCTAAATAAAGCATGCATTTTCGAAATTATTGGCATATACACTAGAGAAAGGTAAGCAAATGATCTCACCTGGATTCCACGGGCTTTTAAATGATTGAACAAACACGGGCGTATCAATAATAAATCTATTGTATGACAAATTGTTTTTTGTAAAGGCGATGATGACTTTGGAGTGCCAGTTCTCCTATGAAAATGATAAATATAATCTCAAAAGTCACACTGTTAACATCCCAAGTGTATGAAAGTGATAATTAATCATTAAAAAAAAAGTTAATTACCTTAAATAGATAGCGGGTAGAAAAATTTCTAAATGCGTTTCTTTCAGTGGTATGAATGGCAATATTCCAGTGTACATAAATAAAATTAGAAGTGCAACGCGTTTCATAGAGAAGAAAATGTTCACGTGTGGATTCTAAATGTGAAAGAAATAAAATGCAATTATTATTTCACAATACTCCATAACTGTTGCTCGATACCAAAACTCGTTCAGCACAAAATGTTCACGAGTGGAATTACCAGGGAAATGAATATGAAAATAAAATGCTTTTCAATGAGTTCTGTTATGAAGCAACAGGCTTGCATATCGCGCGAAAACATATTCACTTACAGCTCTGTAACATTTTCGTGTTATTTCATCATTAAAATTACCCCATACAGTATATTCTTCACGATTATATTCTTTAATCAGTTCGGCCACCTTTTCAATCAGTGTATTATCATTGATTTTTATATCAATATTAATTGGCATGTATGGGAAGGTTTTAAATACTTCTCGCAATAATGGAAACTTTCTTTCATCTTCCGTTCCGCATCCAATAAATTTCTTCTCTGAATATTCGTACAGAAAGTCAAGGATATCATCGTTCATTATACAAATAATATAAGTATTATTGTTATATCGACGCTCATAATTATTTATATATTTAATTCACCTGGATCAAAGTCTATTGGCAATGACTGTTTGAGCAGTGGTAAATCATTGTAATCGACTTCGCAAATATTTTTGTTCACACCAGTACTGCGAAATAAATTCTGATCATGACACACAACTACTTCTCCATCTTTGGTAAGGTGACAGTCTAATTCCAGCATTTGCGTGCCAATTGATACTGCTCTACATGATATAAAAAAAAATTAAATAAAATAGCAATATTGATTTTAGCTTTTACTATTCCCAAGTATCTTTATATAAATATATCCCCTCTTCTTGACGTCATACAACCTTTTAAATGCCGACATAGTATTCTCATAATTTTCTCCAGCACCTAAACAAACGATATAGCATGATGAGAGGGATGATAATTGACAATGGATTTAAAATACAATTATCAAGTAATTGAATTTATAAATAAAATACCTCCTCTGTGACTTATATGTTTGCATATAAATTTAACTTTTTTCTTTCGATGAATCAGAGTTGGATACTTGAATAGAATTACTGATGTTAGAATATAACCACCAACAATCGTGTAAATGAACATTTTTCAATTGAACTTTCAAATTACTGAATTAATGTTTAGTTGCAGATACCAAGGAGTCCACAAACATTATGAAAAATGTAATCCGGTAGGTGAAATATACAATCATATGTAAGAAATACGTTTACATTCGTATCTTATCTATTCATTTTAATTTCTGTTGTGGTCATGACTTATTGTTCCGGTGAAATAAATTCATCATACCAATTGTTATTAATTCGTATATATGTACTTGCAGTTTTTCAATGTGTTCAATAATAAAACCTGAAAATACATACGCAATTTCGAGAGTTTTGTTCATGAACGCCACCTAGCGATTGGTTTTTTTGGGTGCAATGTAATTGGTGTTTGCATTGTTCAACAGGAATGATGGATTGGGAACGAGACAGTGGACCAATCGCAACATTGCGCGCGACGCATTTTTTCTCTGTGATTGGCCCAGTATCTCTCATACGTCTATTGGATAGTAATGAGAACAATGAAAAATGGCGGAAGTAATGATAATTCCAAAAATGTGGAACGAGTTAGGAATAGCAAGAAAGGTTTGGAGAGTGAATAGAAGTTTGTTTTGGTGTTTCTATTAGCCTGGTAGTCATCAATATATTTTGTTCTGTATCAATTGTGACGAAAGAATATAATGATTCTAGTTTAAACTCGATTGCATTGCGAAATTTCGAAAATTCGCGCCAGGATTTCGACAGTGCATCCCCAGTTCGGATCCCCATTCCTCATGTCCGATTTCCACCAAAGCGGATGAAGTCGCAATGATTAAATGAGGTTATATTCGTTCCAGAAAATGCCAGCCCCGCATTGGTTAATTTTTCCGAAACCCGATCCGATACGTAGATGCATGTTACAACGGCACACAACGCCAATTTGGTCGCCATATTTAATTTTTTTTCAAGCTTCATACAGACTTGAGTACACACGCCGCAGTTATCCACCATTGTAAACGCCGAATCGCAATTTTATCCAACGTGTCGGCTTTCAACGTTTCCACAACGTTATTAGCGATGGATTGTTTGGAAACTGAAATTATTTGCTGAATAATATGCAAATTTTACTCCTTTGCTTATTGAGACGTAAGTATGAAGAATATTTATAACATAGCATTGAACCCCAACTAAATCCTCCGAATTCTATCAAACCATGGATCCCATTTTGCCTCTCCGTGGCCGTTTTTTTTTTCTACCTGGATATAACCTATACGGAGATGTATTTTACATGAAGAAAATTGTGATATAAATATAGGTACATTTTTCATTTATCTAATTTGTCATTTTTCATTGTGTTTCAGAGAATTAACTGAAATCTCGTAACGATGTCAATACCACCGTATCTTCTGGCGCCCAATCCATGGGCCACCATGATGGCCCAACAACAAGCTCATGTCCAATTGGCTGCGGCACAAGCACAAGCACATGCCCAAGCCGCTGTTCATGCACAAGCGGCACACGCTGCACATATGCATGCAATGGCTGGACCACCGCTACCACAAATGCCAAAGCAGCCTGAAGTATTGTCTGAAGATAAACTTCAAGAGAAGGCACAGAAATGGCAACAATTACAATCAAAACGTTTTGCCGAGAAGCGAAAATTCGGTTTTGTTGATGCACAGAAGGAGGATATGCCACCTGAGCATATTCGAAAAATAATTCGTGATCATGGTGATATGAGTAGCCGAAAATATCGTCATGACAAGAGGGTTTATTTAGGTGCATTGAAATATATGCCACATGCAGTTATGAAACTATTGGAAAATATGCCGATGCCATGGGAACAAATAAGAGATGTCAAAGTTCTTTATCATATAACTGGTGCAATAACATTTGTCAATGAAATACCATGGGTTATTGAACCAGTTTATATTGCACAATGGGGTACTATGTGGATAATGATGAGACGTGAAAAAAGGGATAGGCGACATTTTAAAAGAATGCGATTTCCACCATTTGATGATGAAGAACCGCCACTCGATTATGCTGACAATGTTTTGGATGTTGAACCACTTGAAGCCATTCAAATTGAATTGGACTCTGAGGAAGATGAATCCGTTGCATCCTGGTTCTACGAGCACAATCCACTTGTTGGAACAAAGTAAGAATTTATATCAATTACTTGTGTATTGAAGAAAGGAATAGAAAATGAGAATAAAATATAATTAGGAATTATCAATGATGAACTGCGTAGGGGTCCTGAAACCAACCATACATGTGAGTTGGCTGCTGTGGCACGGCTGTAGCTTGTTTCGACAAGGCTTAAGTCGTGTCATGGTTGGATGCAATCGCCAGTCTGAGAAAATTAAATTACCACCAAATTTTTGTGACAAGAATTACGAATTAGAATTATACGCATCGGAATTATATATATTATTTGTTAATAGATACTGCTTTCTTTCAGACACATTAATGGTTCTACGTACAGACGGTGGAATTTAACTCTGCCGCAAATGGCGACGTTGTATCGATTAGCAAATCAACTTCTCACTGATCTCGTTGATCAGAATTTCTTTTATTTATTCGATCCCAAATCGTTTTTCACTGCGAAAGCATTGAATATGGCGATTCCTGGTGGTCCAAAGTTTGAGCCATTGGTGAAAGATTCAAATGCTGCTGATGAAGATTGGAATGAATTTAATGATATTAACAAAATCATTATCAGACAACCAATCAGGACTGAATACAGGATTGCATTTCCGTATCTTTACAACAATATGCCGCACTTTGTTCATCTTTCATGGTGAGTAGCGTTATACATTATTTTTTTTTTTAGAGTTCTGTGAATCCTATCGAACCCACTCGTGTTTTTCATTCATTTGTTATGCATTTTCATCTTGAAAATTGATATTCCTATCAACTTCCAATTTCAAATATTTTTATATTAAAGTCTAATTTTGTTATTTTCTCAACTTTTTTTTTTCTGATTATTTATTTTTCGATTTTGTTCGTTCATTGATTGGTTCACGGAACTCATGAACTCCCACGCAAATCAAGATCAATCATTGAGTTTAATTGATCATACTAGCTGTGTGGTAAATAAAATGGTAGTTGTTATTCGTATATCTCCTAAAGATAAGAGAGAAACTGCTGATACTGCCGATATTAAAATTACTTTGCACATATCTAAAATTCCAAACCCAATTTAATAGTCACAAAAGAATAATTCTTCTCTTGAATAGTCGCTCATCAGCACAAATTATAGAAATTTTTTTATCATACGATTCACAGGTATCACGCGCCCAATGTCGTGTATATCAAGACTGAAGATCCTGATTTACCAGCATTTTATTTTGATCCTCTGATAAATCCGATTTCACATCGAAATACATTGAAAACTGTGGAGCCACTAGTCGAAGACGATGAAGATTTTGTACTTGACGATGAAATTCAACCGTTTCTTCAAGAAATACCATTATATACTGACAACACCGCAAACGGAATAGCATTACTTTGGGCACCGCGACCATTCAATACACGTTCAGGACGTACACGACGTGCTATTGATATTCCATTGGTGAAATCATGGTATCGAGAACACTGTCCACCCGGCCAGCCCGTTAAAGTACGTGTGAGCTATCAAAAATTACTCAAATATTTCGTTTTGAATGCATTGAAACACCGTCATCCAAAACCACAGAAAAAACGCTATTTATTCCGTTCATTTAAATCAACAAAATTCTTTCAAACAACGACAATCGATTGGGTCGAGGCTGGACTTCAAGTTTGCCGTCAAGGCTACAACATGTTGAATCTTCTTATCCATCGTAAAAATTTAAATTACCTTCACTTGGATTATAATTTTAATCTCAAACCTGTTAAAACTCTGACAACTAAAGAACGTAAAAAATCACGTTTCGGTAATGCGTTTCATCTTTGTCGTGAAATATTGCGTTTGACAAAGCTCATAATTGATTCTCACGTTCAATATCGATTGAACAATGTTGATGCATTCCAACTTGCCGATGGATTACAATATATATTTGCTCATGTTGGTCAACTGACGGGAATGTATCGATATAAATACAAATTGATGCGACAAATAAGAATGTGTAAAGATTTGAAGCATTTGATATATTATCGTTTCAATACTGGACCAGTTGGTAAAGGTCCAGGTTGTGGAGTTTGGGCGCCTGGTTGGCGTGTTTGGCTATTCTTTATGCGCGGAATAACACCATTGCTTGAGAGATGGTTGGGTAATTTATTATCGAGACAATTTGAAGGTCGTCATTCAAAAGGTGTTGCTAAAACTGTGACTAAACAGCGTGTCGAATCACATTTCGATTTAGAGTTGAGAGCATCTGTCATGCATGACATTGTTGATATGATGCCCGAGGGAATTAAACAAAATAAAGCACGTACAATCCTGCAGCATTTGAGTGAAGCATGGAGATGTTGGAAAGCTAATATACCGTGGAAAGTACCAGGATTACCAATACCAATTGAAAATATGATTCTACGTTATGTTAAAATGAAAGCAGATTGGTGGACAAATACTGCGCATTATAATCGTGAAAGAATACGTCGTGGTGCAACCGTTGATAAAACGGTGTGTAAAAAAAATCTTGGACGATTGACGCGATTGTATTTGAAAGCGGAACAAGAACGACAGCACAATTATTTGAAGGACGGTCCGTATATATCACCGGAGGAAGCTGTTGCCATTTATACAACAACAGTACATTGGTTGGAGTCACGTCGATTTGCACCAATTCCATTCCCGCCATTATCATATAAACACGACACAAAATTACTCATTCTTGCATTGGAACGTCTCAAAGAAGCTTACAGTGTTAAATCACGATTGAATCAAAGTCAAAGAGAGGAATTAGGGTTAATAGAACAGGCATATGACAATCCGCATGAGGCTTTATCAAGGATAAAACGTCATTTGTTGACACAAAGAGCTTTCAAAGAAGTTGGCATTGAATTCATGGATTTATACAGTCATTTAATACCGGTATATGATGTTGAACCACTTGAAAAGATTACCGATGCATATTTAGATCAATATTTGTGGTATGAAGCAGATAAAAGACGTTTATTCCCACCGTGGGTTAAACCATCAGACACTGAACCGCCACCTTTACTCGTTTACAAGTGGTGTCAAGGAATTAATAATTTACAAGATGTTTGGGATGTGAGCGAAGGTGAATGCAATGTCTTATTAGAATCTAAATTCGAAAAACTATATGAAAAAATTGATCTCACATTGTTGAACAGACTTTTACGTTTAATTGTCGATCACAACATTGCTGATTATATGACGGCAAAAAATAATGTCGTTATTAATTATAAAGACATGAATCATACAAACAGTTATGGAATAATACGTGGTCTTCAGTTCGCATCATTTATTGCACAATATTACGGTCTTGTGTTAGATTTATTGGTATTGGGTTTGCAACGTTCCAGTGAAATGGCCGGCCCGCCACAAATGCCAAATGATTTTTTGACATTCCAAGATGTCGCATCAGAATCAGCACATCCAATTCGTTTATATTGTCGTTATGTCGATCGAATTCATCTTTTCTTAAGATTCACGGCGGACGAAGCGCGCGATTTAATTCAACGTTATCTTACTGAACATCCAGATCCAAATAATGAAAATATTGTTGGCTATAATAACAAGAAATGCTGGCCAAGAGATGCACGTATGCGATTAATGAAACACGATGTGAATCTTGGCCGCGCTGTATTTTGGGATATAAAAAATCGTTTACCAAGATCAACAACAACTATCCAATGGGAAAACAGCTTCGTCAGCGTTTATTCGAAAGATAATCCAAATTTACTTTTCAATATGAGTGGATTCGAATGTCGAATATTACCAAAGTGTCGTACGACACATGAAGAATTTACGCATCGTGATGGTGTATGGAATTTGCAAAATGAAGTAACTAAAGAACGTACCGCTCAATGCTTCTTACGTGTTGACGACGAAAGTTTGCAAAGATTCCACAACCGTGTTCGACAAATTCTTATGGCATCGGGATCAACGACCTTTACAAAAATTGTTAACAAATGGAATACCGCACTTATTGGTTTAATGACATATTTCCGTGAAGCGGTTGTTAATACACAAGAGCTTCTCGATTTGCTGGTGAAGTGTGAGAATAAAATTCAAACACGTATTAAAATTGGATTAAATTCAAAAATGCCTTCGAGATTTCCACCTGTGGTGTTTTATACACCAAAAGAATTGGGTGGATTGGGAATGTTATCAATGGGACACGTATTAATTCCGCAATCAGATTTACGATGGTCGAAACAAACAGACGTTGGAATAACCCATTTCAGATCGGGAATGTCTCATGACGAAGATCAACTGATTCCAAATTTATATCGTTATATTCAACCGTGGGAATCTGAATTTATTGATTCGCAACGTGTATGGGCAGAATATGCATTGAAACGTCAAGAAGCTAATGCACAAAATCGACGACTGACACTTGAAGATCTTGAGGACAGTTGGGATCGTGGAATTCCGCGAATCAATACATTATTCCAAAAAGATCGTCACACATTGGCTTATGATAAAGGTTGGCGTATTCGTACTGAATTCAAACAGTATCAAGTATTGAAACAAAATCCATTTTGGTGGACGCATCAACGACACGACGGTAAATTGTGGAATTTGAATAATTATCGAACAGATATGATACAGGCATTGGGTGGTGTTGAAGGCATATTAGAACATACATTATTCAAAGGAACATATTTCCCAACGTGGGAGGGTTTGTTTTGGGAGAAAGCTTCTGGTTTTGAAGAGTCAATGAAGTATAAAAAATTGACAAATGCTCAACGTTCAGGTTTAAATCAAATTCCAAATCGGCGTTTTACATTATGGTGGTCACCGACAATAAATCGTGCCAATGTTTATGTTGGTTTTCAAGTGCAATTAGATTTGACTGGAATATTTATGCACGGTAAAATTCCAACATTGAAAATATCATTGATTCAAATATTCCGAGCTCATTTGTGGCAAAAAGTTCACGAATCAATTGTAATGGATTTGTGTCAAGTGTTTGATCAAGAATTGGATGCATTAGAAATTGAAACGGTTCAAAAGGAAACAATTCATCCAAGAAAATCATATAAAATGAATTCATCGTGTGCTGATATTTTACTATTCTCTGCGTACAAATGGAATGTATCACGACCATCACTTCTCGCTGATTCAAAAGACTCAATGGACAATACAACAACACAAAAATATTGGATTGATGTTCAATTGCGTTGGGGTGATTATGATTCGCACGATATCGAGCGATATGCCCGCGCCAAATTTCTTGATTATACAACAGATAACATGTCAATTTACCCATCGCCAACGGGATTGCTTATCGCTATTGATTTGGCATATAATCTTCATAGTGCATATGGCAACTGGTTCCCAGGATGTAAGCCGCTGATTCAACAGGCAATGGCAAAAATAATGAAAGCCAATCCGGCTTTGTATGTGTTACGTGAACGAATTCGTAAAGCACTTCAACTCTACTCATCCGAGCCAACTGAACCATATTTATCGTCACAAAATTACGGTGAATTGTTCAGTAATCAAATTATTTGGTTTGTTGACGATACAAATGTATATCGTGTTACTATTCACAAAACATTCGAGGGTAATTTAACAACGAAACCAATAAACGGTGCTATATTCATATTCAATCCGCGCACGGGTCAACTATTCTTAAAGATTATTCACACGTCTGTTTGGGCGGGACAAAAACGTTTAGGTCAATTGGCAAAATGGAAAACAGCTGAGGAAGTTGCTGCATTGATTCGGTCGTTGCCCGTTGAAGAACAACCAAAACAAATTATTGTCACGAGAAAAGGAATGTTGGATCCTTTGGAAGTGCATCTTCTCGATTTTCCAAATATCGTTATCAAAGGTTCTGAGCTACAATTACCATTCCAAGCTTGTTTAAAGGTTGAGAAGTTCGGTGATCTTATATTGAAAGCTACTGAACCACAAATGGTATTATTCAATCTTTATGATGATTGGTTGAAAACAATTTCGTCTTACACAGCATTTTCACGTTTGATTTTGATCCTACGTGCACTACATGTGAATACTGAACGGACTAAAGTTGTATTGAAACCCGATAAAACAACGATTACTGAACCTCATCATATTTGGCCATCGTTAACTGATGACGAATGGATAAAGGTTGAAGTACAATTAAAAGATTTGATTCTCGCTGATTATGGCAAGAAAAATAATGTTAATGTTGCATCATTAACACAATCTGAAATTCGTGATATTATTCTTGGTATGGAAATAAGTGCTCCATCAGCACAACGTCAACAAATCGCTGAAATTGAAAAACAAACGAAAGAACAATCACAATTAACTGCAACAACAACACGCACTGTTAATAAACATGGTGATGAAATAATAACAGCGACAACATCCAATTATGAGACACAAACATTTAGTTCAAAAACTGAATGGCGTGTGCGTGCTATATCCGCTACCAATCTCCATTTGCGTACTAATCATATTTATGTATCGTCCGATGACATAAAAGAAACTGGATACACTTATATATTACCGAAAAATGTGTTGAAAAAATTTGTAACAATCTCAGATCTTCGGGCGCAAATTGCTGGATATTTGTATGGTATTAGTCCACCCGATAATCCACAAGTAAAAGAAATTCGTTGTATTGTTATGGCACCACAATGGGGAACACATCAAACTGTACATTTGCCAAACGCATTACCCAATCATCAATATCTCAAAGAAATGGAGCCGCTTGGTTGGATTCATACACAGCCTAATGAATTACCACAGCTTTCACCACAAGATATTTCCACACATGCGAGAATAATGGCGGAAAATAATGTATGGGACGGTGAAAAGACAATTGTTATCACGTGCAGTTTCACGCCTGGTTCATGTTCTTTAACTGCATACAAACTTACACCAAGTGGGTTTGAATGGGGCAAACAAAATACTGATAAAGGCAATAATCCCAAAGGTTATCTGCCAAGTCATTATGAAAAAGTACAAATGCTTTTGTCTGATCGTTTCCTTGGTTTCTTCATGGTGCCCAGTCAAGGACCATGGAATTATAACTTTATGGGTATGTTTCATTTTTCTTTACATCAATATTGTAATAATTGGTCGAAAGTTCAAACGAATTGTGGTTGCTATGAAAAAACAACATAATGGCGTTGCCCATTGGCAATTTTTTTGTATT
Organism: Zele albiditarsus; assembly: GCA_958496275.1. Taxonomy (NCBI): domain Eukaryota; kingdom Metazoa; phylum Arthropoda; class Insecta; order Hymenoptera; family Braconidae; genus Zele; species Zele albiditarsus. Next base: position 7,468,149 of record OY292410.1, read on the forward strand.
TATTACCAATTAAATCATAATATATAAGTCATAACGAATGTAGTATTCATATAATTCTTTTTTTCTTCAGGTGTCAAACACGCGCCAAGTATGAGATACGAACTGCAATTGGCGAATCCAAAAGAATTTTACCATGAAGTCCATCGACCTGGTCATTTCTTAAACTTTTCGAGTTTAGAAGATGGTGATGGTGTTGGCGCCGATCGCGAGGACGTTTATGCATAATTATAATTAACAATATTTTATTTACTTATTCGAGTTGAATTAGTTATGTAAATAGATATATCGGAATTTTCGTATGATAAACCTTAGTGTTTACGTATAATATTTGGTGTGTTTATTCATATTTTGATATCATGAAAATTTCCCACTGGTACCAAAAAAAGCAGCGATATTTTACGACTGGTAGCAATTACATCACATACATGCGCTCATTATTTTGCAATTCTGCACAAAAATGGACCAGGATGCGTTTCGAGAATACATCGCTCCTCAAAAGTGCTGGCGTCAAGGATGAATAAGTGAAAAAACAAATACACCATCATACTAAAGTCTATTCCAAGATACCCTTTATCGAAAGGACTCCAGTCTTTTTAATAGAAACAAATAGTGATCGGTAAGTTGAGGTTCTCCTCTACAATTATCATATTGAAAGGGGTGGTGTTCACCATATCAGCGCTTTTTGCATTTTCTTTACATGGGTATATAATAATTTGAAATGTCGGATGTGTTTTTAATTGCAGTAGAAAACTCATCGTATTCCGGCATAACCGGTTATTAACCTCTGCGTAATTTACTCAAAATAATGAAAATATCTTTAATGAAACATCGTCGCGAGACGTGATCACAATTCGGGCTCAAGATATGAATGATTTTTTTCTCACAATTGTCAACTTCAACGTTAGAGACCTCGATTTTGCAGTGTGTACCCTCGGTAAGTTATCAAACCTATTCTTCTTATTAATTATTAGATTATATTTGACTAGACATTCTTTTTATCGTCCATATGCACATAGTACATTCGAAATACATTACCCAATCATGGGGCGAACCGAATCAGTAGGAAAACAATAATTTATACCAAGTTGATTAGAAATGTGATGAAGTAAAATTCGTCCACAAAGCGGTTTTAATATTTAGGTGTAGAATAATTGCTGTCACAACCACCACTTCTTGTTGAATTTCTTGACTGAGTGGTGGTCGGTGCGTTGATACCAAGACGTTTAAATAATAAACGTTTCATTTTCCCCTTCCACACGAATATAATGAAAATGACAACACCGTGAAGTGCATTAACAAGACTTGTGATGTACCAGACATGTTTATCGACATTTTGGAACAGCCACGGTATTATTTCCGTTGACCAATTGATGCCCATTAAAATGAATAGCTTTAGACATGGATGAAATCTGCGGGGCAGGAGAAATAAAAATTACACACGTTCAATTTTATTCACTAAGAAATTAGGTCGAAATTATGCATTAATTTTCTAGAATGTAAGAGTTTGATAGTGCGCGTGCAAATAAATGGAGAATCTGTTCAAGGTATTTCTAAATAACGTGTCCACTATGGACTAAAATGATTCCCGAGAAATATGGAATTTTTTCTTTTGCTCATAGCTAAGATAAAAAATAAATTGAATCCGAACATTAACCTTTGGATATTATCATCATGTCGACGACCGCCAATGCATTTGAGATGATGTGTCGTATCTTGCTCATGCTGAATGATTTTTCGGGCGGTCGATATGAAAAGAGCTATGTTGCAGACAATTATTATTCCCACTGGAGCACAAAAATGAATCGATGGGGCTGTATTGGCTTTGAAAGAAACAATATATTTCAATGATGGAAATTATGAAATAATCAGCATGCAATTATTCAATGTAATTCAATCATTCAGCTAAGATCTAAAGGAGTATTTACGAATATTATTTCATCCAAAATTAATAGAGTGTTGCAGAATTTAACAGCCGATTTTTGAATACTCTATTTTTGGAAATCTCTGGTGATTTAATTACCTCAATTACATTAAAATATCAAGCATTTTTTGTTAGGATATTTTTTATCCACCATAATATTTATAATAAACAATCCTTACTCATGAACCCACAGCCTCTCAATCCAAATTGTGGGCGCAAAGAGTAAGATGGTATTTGCGAGACAAAATCCATAAACAGGCAAATCCCAGTAATAAGTAAAGCACAGCCACACGCATAAATCCAATATATAATACATTTTTTTCGTTCTCGTTGTCTCGCTGTATCTTGCAGTCCACGAAATCCACTATGGAACGAAAATGAGAAATAAATATGTACAGGTACACATATATATAAAGCGAGAGGAAAAAAATGAACATGAAAAATTAATTTACTACGAGAAATATTTTCAATCAACTCACCCAAAGGTCCACCAGATGTCAAAGCACATGACATTTAACCAGAACAAACTTGAGAAAAATGAGAAGTGAATGGTGAACGCTACATAATTTATAACACAAAAAAAAGTATTATGCATATATTGATATTATTCCTTAATTTTTATGATTCATGTTAATCATATTTAAAAATGAAACAAAATATTACCGATAGCGATGCAGATTCCATGGAAAAAATATATTTCGTGATATAAACACGTTATCACGAATGCAATTGACGCGTCGGCAACAAAAAGAAAACTTATGTAGTTTCGAAGTATAAAACCATGTAAATTTCTCAGCTCTGGAATAACTGAATAGACGATGAATGTTACAAGTAAAAAAGGAAGTGAGATAATCCTTGCACCGGCACTCAATATCCATTGAATGTAATCGGGATTGAAGCCATGATTTTCTATTGTATCAGCGCAGTAAAGAACATTATATTCTTCCCCGTATTTTATCGTCAAGCAATAACTACGTAAATTTATTGAATATATTCCTTTATTTTTAATACTTCCATCTTCCAATAGTTTAATATAATCATCCCATTGTGATATTAAAAAGATTCGATACTTGTATTTAGCATTGCAAGGATTGCGATTAAATATATGAATGTTATTGTTGTAATATACTGGATTATTTTTCAACTGATTAAAACTGAAACGTGTCACATTGAGTGGCTGCAAATTTTTCGAATCATAAATTTGTGGAAAATATATGTCACCCCAATTATCAATTTTGTCGTGTGAATTCGTTGCACATTCGCCGTGAATAATTGTTTGTCCGAGAGGACAACATGTAGGAATACAGGTTTTAATTGAACAAGGCCCAACTACTTCATCGTCTTGATTTATATCAAAAGTGTTACTAGAATTATAATATTGAATAGCAGGAGTTGAAACTGAATTCTCTGTAATTTCTCCATCATTCAACATTATTAGTACATCTTCTGAAAAGTATTGCGTACTATTTGATAATATTTGATCAAGAACTTCCGCATTAATTGTAATAAATTGTGATAGAAAGTGAGGTAAGAAGTAAAGAATTAACATGATGCACTTGGTGAGATATTCACGTTGAGTTGATACGCAACACTTGAAGCAGTCACAATTATTATTCAAATGATAGTGTGCGAATAGAAGTATGGATACCCATAAATGTGACACATATTATGCATTGCATCAGGAAAGAAATCTATCACGTAACACGTCGGATATAGGTCTCTTGATATTTGCGTGGGGATTTTAAATAATGAGAAAAAAAATGGACAACCACCAATGTCACTTGGGGTTTTTATTAACTAATAATAATAGATTTTAATTACGCAGCCACAAATTTTGTATGGCGATCTGAAACATATCATATCTTCAGAAAAGGTTTACATAGATTTGGTGCTTGAAATTTCATCATGCATTGACACACGTTTAATTTTATGGATCAATAGGATAATTTGTGAGAGTACAGAGGTGTGTTGAGTGTATGTGTAAATTAATTTACAACATATTTATGTCCTTTCGTGCATCCAATTATTTTATAAACGCAATAATAAAGCGAGCTATATGAGGTGTGTCTGAATAATGTGTCCATCGCTCAAACAAATGGTTCCCTAGGAATACATAATTTTCCTCTTTTTTGCATAGTCATAACAAAAAAACATTTAATCCAATTACCAACATTTTTTTATTGCCCACATGCCGGTGACTGTCGTTGATTTCAGTTCGTAATATCGCAAGATATTGAATATCTTCTATGAAAAAATTTTGTCGGAGACATATAATGAATTCGGACAATTGTATACATTTAAAAAGCGAGACATTGATGGAACCACAAATGGCCTGGTGCTCTTAGTGAAATCATTAAAACCATTCTTCTCATGAATAACTCGATCATTTAAATATAATGTGTATACTTGATTGAATTATTAGATCATACTTGACTAGAAAATTGTTTAATCATTAACGCGGGTGCGGATAATTTGAAATGCATTATTCAATAATATGACACATAATTTTTTTTAAATAAAAATGAAAATTCATACACAATCACTTTCGTCTGTGAATGTTGTTGTGGAATGCTTTGGTTCCAGATTGCAGTTGTGATGGAGTGAATTTTGTTCACGAAGTGGTACTACTATTTTGGATTCCAAATCACTTTTGTTACAGCCACTCTTTTTTGTTGAATTTCTCGATTGCGTTCTGATTGGAGCATTGATACCAAGACGTCTCAGTATCAAACGTTTTACTTTATCCTCCCACACGAATGTTATGAAAATAATAACACCCTGAAGAGAATTAGTGAGATCAGTCATGTACCAGATATAATCCGGCGCGAATGCTAATATCCATAAAATTAATTCCATTGACCAATTGATGCCCATTACGATAAATAGCTTCAAGTACAGATTGAACCTGCGCGAATAGAAACATAAAAATTAGACACGTTTAATTTTATGGGTCAATAAATGTGGAGAAAAAATATTATACAATTAGAAAGAGTATGAAGGCGTGTTATCGTGGGCACAACTCATTTATGTCTTTATGTCCAATTATATTATAAATACAAAAATGTGTGTGTGTGTCTCAATAATGTGGCAACCATTCAAACGAATGATTCTTCAAACTATACGTCTTTTTTTATTATCTTTCTCTTTTCCTAATAAAAAAAATTGATCCAATCATTTACCTTTGTTCATGATCGTCGTGCCGACGACTGTTTGTACTGTTGAGTTGATTCGCTAATTCCTTCTTGTGCCGAACAATTTTTCGTGCCGTCGATATAAAAAAATATGTATTGCAAATGATTATCATTGCCATTGGGGGATAAAAATAAATGCCAGCAGCTAGATCAGCTTTGAAAAGTAAAAATAGTAATATTTAGAGCAAGAATATATTTTTTTAAATAAATATCAGTTTGGAGAATATTACATCAATAAGATACAATTTCTTTGCAGTTTTTTATCTGATTATCGCTAAACATCAGTTATCATAACTGGTAATATTTTTCATCACTAATATATTATTTGTAATAAATATTACTTACAGATGTATCCACAATTTTTTGATCCAAATTGTGGTCGTATAACGTATGACGGTAATTCCGGCATGAAATCAACAATGAAGCAAATTGCAGTAAAAAACAAGGCGCCGCCCCACGCATAAATTGAATAAGTGACGTATTTTTTTCGTTCTCGACGCTTGACAGTACCTTGCAATCCACGAAATCCCCTGTGGGATGAAAATTCGAAATAAATATGAACATGCGAATGCAAATATGTATGAGTGAATATTTATGTAGATTAAATTTAATTGTAACTATCAATAGTGAATTGAATGTGGACACAGTGAAAATTATAGAAACTCGTGAACAATATTTTTGATCAAATAAGTATTTGTACTTAATATTATCATTCAAAACTCACCTGAAAGTCCACCAGATATCAAAACACATAACATTCAACCAGAAAAAACTCGACAGAAATGAAAATTGGACGATGAATGCTACAACATTGATAACGGAGAAAAAGATTGTATGAATATATTTATATTATTGGTTAAGTTTAATAATTTGTGGTGATAATATATTTATTAAAAAAGAATGAATAACAGTACCAACAGTGATGCAGAATTCATCACTGAACTGGATATTGTGCGCAACACACGTTCTCACCACTGCAAGGGTAGCGTAGGTAATGAAAAGAAAAATTATATAATGTCGAAGTGTAAAACCATGTACATTTTTTAATTCCGGAATAATTGAATAAACGATGAATGTCACGAATAAAAAGGGAAGTGATATAAACATTCCAGCATTTAATGAAGATTGGAAATCACTCCGTTCAGAATAATATTCACTTCCGTTATCATCATTATCGATTATTGGATCGAGACACAATGTAACACCATATGTTTCTGCATTGAATATACCCAAACAATAATCATTCAAACTTATTGGATATCCATTTTTTACTATGATAGAACCGTCATCCAATAATTTAAATTCATGTTCTGGATGTTTTTTAGGATTCAATCGTAATATACGTTTATGATTGCAAGGATCGCGTATAAAAATATGAATGTAGTCGTCATAATATTTAGGGTTCACTGTTAAATTGTTGAAATTGAAATGTAATTCATTGAGTGCTTGTAAATTTTTGGAATCATGAATTTGAGGAAAATATATATCTCTCCAATTATTGATTCCACCACGAATTATCGGTATACATGTTCTTCGTGCTATTTTTTCATGTCCATGAGGACAACATATAGGAATACAGGTTTTGTTTAAACAAGGGCACATTAAGCCATCGTTTTCATTCACATTGATAGTATTATTAAAATTATGTTGAATAGCAGGCGTTGATACACAATTTATTCCAACACTTTTGGTTTCATTCAATATTATTAGTGCTTCCTTTGGACAGTACGTTGAATTATGAAACGATATTGGAAGAACAATTGTTGTGTTAAGTGTAATAAAATAAATAATAATAATAACAATGCGTTTGGTAAACATTTCGCGTTTAATTCACACACACACCACTCGAAGCAGTCACACTTTTTATTTCAATGACAGTATGCGAATAAAAACATGACATACACGCGGAATACATATAATTGATTGCACCGGGAGGAAAATCTCCTATCACATATAGCAGTACCGGATACAGGTCTCTAGATATTCGCGTGTCTATATTAACCCCATCCTTGGCACGAACGCAAAAATGCGTCAAATCTAGTCGTGCCTTGCGTGGCATTGACGCACTTTTACGTTGTGGTTCTTTTTAACTTCAAATTGCTCCGATTTTGTAACTGAGTGGGCCCCAGTTTTTTTGGGCCGCCAGTTATAAATCTGAATATTGAAATTCATAATAGCTGACCCGGAAAAGCCGTCAGAATTGCGAATGAATGGCATTTTCTAAGATTCATCATTTATATAATAATGTAGGGGTCTTTCTCGGACTGATGAAGTCAAAATTATATCATAATTTCAAATAAAATGGTTATCGAATTAATTTTAATGTTGTAACCACTTTCATATTCAAAGGTAGATTTATTTTAGGATATTTGTCTACAGTTTTTTGAATAAATATAGTAGCCAATTAAATTCGGCCGACATCGTCGACACGTTACACAAAAATAAATTATAAATAATTCGAGTTAGAATAATCCAAATGCAAATTAATGAAAAAATGGATTCAATAATTGGTAAAACATTATACTAACTTTATAATATGATCGATTTCAATCTGAATCATTTTCAACCCTGCAAAAATTGAGATTACATAAAAAAATCCTCAATCGCCAATTGTAATATTCGGTCATGTATCAAGAATATAAATTGAGTGAAAATATATACTGAACAACAGGAAGAATGATTAAACAAATAGATAAATGGAAAAAAAAACGATAAAAAATTGAGATAATTTACTTAGTTTAATACATAGACTCTTGGCGTTGGTAATTGTTCGATTTCTAAATTGTACTACAATTAAAATTACATAAGCCATGAAAAATGAAATCACATCTATATCAAAGTCACATCATTATCCCTGAGTTCCGGATTAGAGAAAGATGTGAATGGAAAATGTTAAAGCGAAAAATAGTGGTGACATTGCCATTGCAATTGGATACATAATTTGAACCTTTTGTACGTGTGATTCCATTCCTTATAATTACAGTTAAAAGTATATTATTTACTCTTACAAATTACATTAGTCATTTAAATAGATATATAGAAATTTTGTATGACAAACATTTGTATTGACGTATATAATATTTGATGTGCTTATTCATACTCATATATATTTATACTATCAAAACTTCCTTTTCGTATAAAAAATCAGGTGATATTTTACGACTAGCGGCATTGAAATCACATAGTATTTGATCATTGTTTCGCATTTCTACACAAAAATGGTCAGGAATGTGTGATTAAAAATACACCATTACTCGAGGATGCTGGTATCAAGAACATATATATACGAAGAGTAATATTATCTTGAAGATTGTTCGCTATGACATCTTCAATATTCCAATTATATTTAATGCAATCAGTATCGATGCCGTCGTAATGACTTTCATATTCAAGTTCAGAATTATTTGACGATATTTTTCACCGAATTAACACTCCCGTATTTAAACAACACCATATAGTTGCCAATAACTTGAGTTTCTGGTCTGCATTTTACATCAACTATAATCTACCGACATTCTCGCAACTTTCTCCAAAGCGAAATAAACGGTATGCAACATAACATCGCTATTTTGCATCTTCCATACATAACTATAATCTGAATTATCCAATATATTTTGAATTGCAGAGCAACACCAATGGCATTTTGTCCCAATGGATTAATCAACTCTGTGTAATTCACTGACGCTGATGAAAATTTCTCTTACAAACAATACTCCAAAGCGATGTTCAGAATTCGAGCGCAATATATGTATGTTTCTTCATGATTGTACTTTTTTTACAAATGCTGAGCCAGGTGCTCCTGGTAAGTCATCAAAACTATTCTTTATGTAAATAATCAGCTTATTCATATATAATTCATATTCTTTCATTGAGTTATTAGATTATATTTGACTAGAAAATTGTTTCATCAACAACATGCATGTAGATAATTTAATATGCATTAATTAGTAATATGATGGATAATTTGATTGAATAAAAATGAAAAATTTATACACAATCGCTATCGTCCGTTATTGTTGTTGTGCAATGATTCTGGTCAGGACGAGAGTTGTGATGAAGTGAATTTTGTTCACGAAGCGGTACTAATATTTTGGATGTTGAATTACTGCTGTTAAAACCACCACTTCTTGTTGAATGTCTTGACTGAGTGGTGGTTGGCGCTTTTATACCAAGACGTTTCAGTAACAAACGTTTTATTTTGTCCTTCCACACGAAAATAATAAAAATAATGACACCCTGAAGTGTGTTAGCGAGATCAGAGATATACCAGACACATTCAGGAGCATCTTTGAACAGCCATGATATTATTTCCATTGACCAATTGATGCCCATTACGATAAATAGCTTCAAATATAAATTGAACCTGCGGAACAGAAGAGAAATTAGAAACGTTTGATTTTATGGACTAATAAATTGGAAGAAAAAATATAAAACAAATTGTGAAAGTATAAGTGCGTGTTAGCGTCTGTGCGAACAAATGTACAACCTATTTATATCTTCTCGTTCATCCAATTATATTATAAACACAAAAACAAAGCAGACCGTATGGCGTGTGTCTGAATAATGTGTCTATCATTCAAACAAATGATTCCCTAAAAATACACCAATTTTCTCTTTTTCCTCATAGTCACAACAATGAACAAAATTAAAAGAATTTAATTCAATTACTAACCATTGTTTATTATCATCATGCCGACGACTGTCAATGCCCTTGAGATGATGCGTCGTCTCCTTTTTGTGCCGAATAATTTTCAGTGCCGTTGATATAAAAAGAATTATATTGCAGACAATTGTCACTCCCATTGGAGCATAAAAATAAATTGCTTTGGCTGCATCAGCTTTGAAAAGAGAAAAAAAGGATCAGATATTTGAAAGACGAATTATATACTTGTTAATTAATATTTTTTTATTTGAGGAAGTTCGCGATCACGCAAGATTTTATTTCGAATGTGTGGAGAGGACCTGAGAAGTACAACATACATATGTGATATTTTATTATTTGCAATTAGTAATGTTCTGTTCAATTCAATAATATTCAACATTATCACAATTATTTTTCTGTTCATCTATAATTATGGTTTTGGAATACAAACATTGATTGTGATATATTAGCGATATTCATCGGATTCATGAAATTTTAATTTGTGAAACATTAGGCACAAGATTGTGATTTTTCTTTTATCTTTCGTCTGGTGTTCGAACTACCTCAATTGCCCTTAAGACAAATTGTTATTGTTTGTAAAAAATATTTCAACCACCATATTGTTTCTACAAAAATCTACTTACTCATAAACCAACAGCTTGATTCTCCGAATTGTGGTCGAATAAAGTAAGACGGTATTTGCGGAACGAAATCCATAATAAGACAAACTCCAGTAAAAAAAGAGGCGCAGCCCCACGCATAAATTGAGTAAATAATGAATTTTTTTCGCTCTCTTTGTTTCGCGGTACCTTGCAGTCCACGGAATCCCCTGTGCGACGAAAATTTAAAACAGGGATGTATATATGTATATGTTTATATGTGTAAACATGAGATATAGTCATGGCTATCAATACTGAATGGGTACACTGTGAAAATCGTAAAATCTCGTGAAAGATATTCTTGAGCAAATAAAGTTCACTTTTATTATTTTATTTTTATTCATGTTCTCATACTTTTTTCTTGCATATATATTTTTATTTTCACGATTGCGCACGTATTACTCATTAAGCACGTTCTTTTATGTGTCACGCTAATTATATATTCAAATGTTTCAATAAATTTTGTAAAAGTACTTTATGTCACGTAAATAGCACGAAGAAGCCATTTCATCTATGGGTGAATGTATATTTGTACATTGAATTATTGCAAAATGCTTCGGTATATACATAGTGTATAGAATAATTGTGATTGAAAGATAAAAATTGCATGCGGTATAAATATTTATACAGTGCAGTCCATGTATAGTGGGTTGCAAATGTCATTTCCAGGGAATTAAGTGTGCTTATCAGAAATTATGTTTTGCTTGTGTTGCGATTAGATCCAATTTGTATAAAGGAAGGAAGTTACCAATTAAACACCGTCAATGAATTCTTTTCACTTAATTTATCACAAAGAATTGTGATTAATCCTCAATATTGGTTTACCGCATTTATTTGTCATCGTTTCAATATCATCAGGGGCGAAAAAAAAAAATTGCGATAATTGGGGAATTCCTTTTTGTAATCTGTAGAAAAAATTGGTTTCTTGCAGTGTTAATGTACATGAAAGATGTATGGGAATGTCTGTTGGGCTCTGGTCTGCAGTCAATGTATAAATCGCGTGATTTTAGAGAACTGTTTTAACATGAAGAATTAGAACTGCAGTAGCATTTATTTTTTATTGTGAAAAATTGTTTTTATATAATTTGTCGTAGCACAAATAATTTTTTTTGTTTCGAGTGTGAGAATAGTAATGTGATGAAAAATTCATTTCTTGTACTAATAAAGTACCGCAACTGGTTTCATAGATGAAGAATAAAAATATGACACGTATTTATAAGTAAGTGCAAAACGATGTAATCAATTGCAATACGATGTTTTGTTTCGAATTTCGGTTCGAACGGAAGTACGAATAATTACGACAATGATTCATTATAGCAAAATCAGGCACTTGATGGGCTATTATATATTCTTGTTTATTTTACTTTTCATCACGTAGTATTATGGAAAGTGTTTTAGTACAAACGATTAATCTTGAATTCATAAAGTAGTGATAAAAATAAATATTCGCATTGTCTCAAATTTCGTATCGACAGATGTGAAATTCTCTGTCTGGTTTGATACACTAGTTTGTGCAGCAAAATATACTAAATTGCACATACACTTTTGTTAACTTGCAAAATTTACCCAATCATTTTTATTTTATATTTTGTTATCATTTTATATTTTTTACCAATATATTCATTCAACTCACCCAAAAGTCCACCAGATGTCAAAACACATGACATTTAACCAGAAAAAACTCGATAAAAATGAAAAGTGGATGACGAACGCTGAAACATTTATAACATAATAAAATAATTCATGAATACATTTTTTATTTTTTCAGTTGTTTCAGTAATTGTCATTCTATAAATTAAAAAATAAATATTAGTACCGATTGTGATGCAATATTCGTTACTGAAATGTATGTGTCCGATTCCTACCAACGCAAGAGATGCGTAAGCAACGAAAAGACAACTTATATAATTCCGAAGAGTAAAGCCATGCATATTATTCAATTCCGGAATAATCCAATAGACAATGAATGTCACGAGTAAGAAAGGAAGTGAAATAACCATTCCAGCATTCAATGACGAATGAAAATTGCCTGAATGAGAATCTTCATTTTTTGTTTTTGCATCGAAACACAATATAACACTATACGTTTTGCCATCAACTATACTCAGGCAATAATGACTCAAACGTATTGTATCTCCTTTTTTCTTAATAATAGAACCATCTTCTATCAATTTGAATTTATCTTGTGGATATTTTTTAGAATTCAATCGAATTTTGCGTTTATTACTGCAAGGATTACGTATAAAAATATGAATCAAATCGTAATAGTATTCAGGGTTAATTGTGAGATTATTAAAATTAAAATGTGATTCATTGAGTGGCTGGAAATTTTTGGAATCGTGAATTTGAGGAAAATATATATCTCTCCAATTATTAACTCCGCTGCGAATAATCGGTATACATTTTTTTCTTGATATTTTTTGTCCATGAGGACAACATATGGGAATACAGGTTTTGTTCAAACAAGGACACATTACTTCATCGTCTTCACCTATATTGATAGTATCATTAAAATCATGTTGAATATCAGGCGTTAAGGAAAAATTTGTTACAACACTTTTTGTATCATTCAATATTATAAGTGCTTCTTTTGGACAATATGTTGAATTATAAAACAATATTGGAACAACAATTGTTGGGTTAATTGTGATAAAGTAAATAATGATAATGATGAGCTTGGTAAACATTCCGCGTTGATTTCACACACAGCACTCAAAGCAGTCACACTTTTTATTTCAATGACAGTTTGCGAATAAAAGCATCATATATATCAATACACACGGAATACATACATACAATTAATTGTAGCGGGAGGAAAATCTCCTATCACATAAAACAGTACCGGATACAGGTCTCTTGATATAAACAAAAATGTGTATATTTAAAGGATGAAGAAAAAAAAATGAATAACTTTCACTCGATATTTGTAATAATTTGACAATAATTATTGACTTTGATTATCAAATTGAAAATTTTGTGTAACAGTGTAAATGTTGGGTGTGTTCAAAAAATTCAGAAATTCAACACATGAATTTGTAGAGTGAGATTATACGAAATTTTCGTAGTTAAAAATTGAATTATTAAAATACAAAATTGAATTATTAAAATGCAGATAAAAAAAAAAAATTTGCAAGTCAAAATACAAGAATTTCGTGTAAATTTGCCCAATGTGATATTTTAATACATTCTTTTTTATTGATGTCTGGAATCTCGCGCATAATTTTGGGTTGAAGCCAGACAACACTAATATTATGTTAAATCAGCATTATTATTGTGCTAATTTTTGATAAAAAAAAAATTCTCACATCGAATTCTGTGTAGGCGAGAAACACGACATTTTTAACAATGCAAATATTTTTATTGAAGAAGATATCGTGCAACTGCAAATTGCTATGCATTATCATATACCAAGTAAAGAAATGAAAATAAAATGGAAATATTAATTTAAAATGTGAAAAGAATAAATGAATGAAAATGACGATAAAAAATTGTAATAATTTACCTAGAGTGATACATAGATTCGTGATGTTGATAATTGTTTGATTTCCAAATTGCACTACAATGAGAACTACATAAGCCATGAAAAGCGAAGCGACATATGCCATCAGTGTCATACCATGGATATTCTTGAGTTCCGGGAGAAAGGCGTAAATGAGAAATGTTACAGCTAAAAATGGTGTAGACATTGCCATTGCAATTGGATACATAATCCGAATATTTCGTAATTCTTCATCATTATTTGGCGGTAAACACACTGCGACAACCGATTTTAATTCATTATTTTCATTAATAATATTCGCCAAACAATAATCTTCAATGTTTAACCACTCATCGTCATAACCAAGCAATGAATTATTTTCATATATGGTTCCATTCTCCAATAAATAAAATACATCAAAATCCGGTGATTCTGAATTAAGAGCATATGATCCATGTTCACATGGAATTCCTTCTTTACGTTGAAAACTACCAGGGTTTTTTTTTGATAAATGCAAATATTCATTGTAAATAAGCGGCAATTCCAAATTATCTACAGTCATTGTTGCATTTTTTTGGCACTCGGATGAATAATAAATATCTCCAGGGGGACAACAAATTGGAATGATATTTGGAACAGTTGTAAAATTAACTTGATCTGATGAATATTGCCAATTGATTGCCTTGAGATTATTCTGCAGGATAAATTTACAAGTAAAGAAAAATCAAATAAATAAAATTGAATTGAATTTGTAATTGGATTAATATACGATGCATGTTTCAAAAACTCACTTCAATTTCATTGCGATAATCCAATGATGAATTAATCAATTCAAAATATAGTTCTGTAGGTGTTGAATAATTCCCCGTAACTCGGAATTGCTCAAGATAAAATAGAATATATAAAAACACCATTATACCTCTGATGATAAACAAGTTAGAGTATATTGACGAATGCTCTATTACTGACATCATCACATACGATTTATATGAAGTTTTATTTGATAAAATCCGTGCGTGAGTTGGCGTTTATGTAAATTTTTCAGAAAGAAAAATAACAAGAATTGTTTTCATTCAAGAATAAAAAAATTATTATTAATCTATAAAAATATTATCAATATTAAGAATCAATTATTAATCATTTGATAGACATTCCAATTGGAATGCAAAAAGTTTGAATACTTGTAGACGTCATCCGTGAATATATTATAAATAATCCAACTAATTCTCAACAGTTATTATATGCGATAAACGACCATGTGTGTGATGATCTCTATGTACACATGTCCCACTTCTAATATCACTGACTCATCAACAAACTAATTGATTCAATGGCAATCGATCGGTAATTATTATTTGCTATTTATTAGATAACAAAATCAATATATACACAGATAATGTTTATATTTGTATACGTAGGTGATGATGGGAAATATACTACTAAGTATCCACTGATGATTAAATTCTTAGTGATTGTGAGTGTCTCGGAGAAAAAAAAATATATATATGAAAGTATTCGTAATCATCAAAAATGTTGGCAGAAGAGGGGATTAATATATGTGATAGCCCGTTCCTCCGGGACCCCATTGCCACGCCTTCCCCATATCAATTTCACAGTACACATGTTGTGGTCAATTGTTTAATTAATTAATTAACCAATTCACATGTATTAACATCCGTATGATTATATTTTTTATAGAGCACAAACAATTCATGCAAACAAATTAAAATCATGCAAGTTACGTGTTGATAAATTATGCAAAGAATGAGAGATAATTCAAATAACCAAGCGTTAAATCAATCTAAATATTGTGGCGCTTATATTAATCTTACTCGATGATTTTATACTTACCCAAAAATTCACATAATGCATGTTTGTGATAAACAAATCTTTCACTTGCCAAAAAAATGTATGCTGCTATGAGACATCCAACATAACACATTAAAGTTCTACCATATAAATTTTGTAATTCTGGAATAATTGCGTAAACAATAATTGTCGCAATTAAAAATGGAATTGATACAATTATACCGATAGGATAAACAGTTGTTACAATTGCAGTTACAGCATCTGGTTCAGGCAAATGACAAACGAGAACAAATATACTTTCCATATTTTCTTCCCAATCAATGCAATAACGCCATTGAGGTAAAAGTTCACCAGCAAATAAACTTCCATTTGAATAAAGAATAAAATCATTATCCTCTTTAAACTGTTCCGGTAATAATCGAAACGTAACACCAGGACAAACTTTATTGTGAATTATTTGAAAATAATTTGAAATGTCACTCATATTTTTTAATTCATCATCGAGATTATGGCCATTCAATTTAATACCCGGGAGTGTTTCATTCACTTTAATACATGTAGGACGAAGTGAATGTGTTAATAATTCATTTTCTTCACAACACTTTCGTATACATGGTCTCGTTGAAATATTACAAATACATCCATAAGTAATATTACCATCGTACCATTGATACTCCACGGGTATCAATAATTCTTCGTAAGCAACTAAACTTGCATTATTGATATATCGATGATTGCCGTGAGATAAGGGTGTTGACATTGATAGTAGACACGATGTCTCATTCTCAGTTGCCAATATTTTTTTATGTAGAATTGTAAATAACATGAACAGGACAATGATTGTTTTCATGGTTTCGTTTGGTAACGCTGCTTTTTTACTTCTTTTTTCGTTTTTCTTTTAATGTAGATTGTTAATAATGGAACAGAATTTTTAATTTATGATAAACTATACGTTAACATGGACGTTTTCAATGCGATAAAAATATTTAATCGTAGTATTCATATCTGTACGTCTTTCATGGGCACTTGGTGTCGACTGATCTCCAGTGATGACTGTCCGCATATTTCGAAATACTCTACTTGAATCTAACTTCCCGCCAAACTCCATTTCATTCAATATTTGCTATAAGAATGAAGGTATCAGACAATCGAATTGCGAGATATCGAGGCGCACAGAAAATATTTTATTGTAATTGCTACAAATTGCACACTATGTCAATGGTTAGCAATAATCATGTGTACTATTGTATAGATTATTAAAATTATAATTAGAGTACGCAAAAATCAGAAATCGGGACGTAATGTAACATTGACACTATGTCATAATTTCATCTATAGAGTACTTTGGCCGATCGTTAACAGTTTTGCCACTTGCTACGATCGTGCAATGTAAAGAACTTTGTATTGGTACACCTGGAATAATTATCTCTATTGTCAATCGTCAATCGGGCGAATCGAATTGGTAAATCAAACAGAACAGAAGGTATTTTACTATAACAAAAGAATATGTATCCATAGGTTTATATGTGTTTTATTTATCATTAAAAGAAAAGAAAAATATCATAATTAAATAACGGAGATTTATTTCTATACAAAATGTATCGGTTTTGAATTCAATATTCATTATAATATATTCAAACATTATGGAAGTTGTTGAATTACCTGAGGAATCAACAACTACCACGAATCGAAATTTGTTTACCGTCAACGATTTGGACATTGAAATTTTACCATTGATATACGACATTATTCGAAGGTTTGTCATTGAACTACGTACAACATAACCTCACTTCTATTTTTTCACTTTGATCTTGTGTCGTAATTCTTTATTCCGACAATATATTTTTTTTTCCTCTTATTTGCATACTTAAATTTTGATGTCAACTACGCATCGATTTCTCTTTACATTCGCATAAAAAAAAAGAAAAAAATACATTCATAGTTAACATATTTGATGAAATGGTGTTGACGATTACA
Source organism: Zele albiditarsus (assembly GCA_958496275.1). NCBI lineage: Eukaryota > Metazoa > Arthropoda > Insecta > Hymenoptera > Braconidae > Zele > Zele albiditarsus. The sequence goes on from OY292410.1 coordinate 7,485,826, forward strand.
ATATTTATTAACTGCCGTTTATAAATAAATTATCTGTTATGTACATATATTTTGCAATCTTATTGATTGTTATTATTATTATTTCGGAAACAATAGATATTTCAGTATTATGCACTCATGTATGTATATATATTATTTTTCGTTGTAGTGTAGAAAAAGATCCCTACGACACGACGCAGAAAGCAAAGGAATCACAAGATACGAGTCAAAAAATATTGGAGCTACAGAAGAAACTTGATTCGGCGAGATCACAGGTAATTTTGACGACGAATTTCTATTACGTTTGCTTGGAAAGTTTCATTTATTTATTCTATATTTATGCATTTGTTTATCAGTAATTTATTCTATTCATTATTGATGTTTATACGCAGATAAAACGCCTCCCCGGAATAGAGTACAGCAAAGAGGAGCAGCTTGAAAAATTAGAAACATTGCGTAAACAATTGCGATTGAAACGTGAACTGCTTTTTAAGTATCGGAATATGTGCACTTTTGAAATACCAAAAGTTTGAGTTACGATTCGCATCCGAACGTTTTGTTGTTCTTCATAAACGAAATATCAATATTAAATTTTTTGATCATGTTGCGTATACTCATGCGATATTTAATGCACAATGATAGAATTGTTGCAAAATTGGCTGAAGCAAGGCCAATTAGACGTGCGGCACAATTTGTCGTCTACATATTTACACGTGTGAATCCTGGGCAGAGAATACCAGATAACCCACAAGAATTTATCACTCAATTGAAAAATATTGCAAATAAATATTTAGGTGATATTAAAAAAGGTATTCAGAACAAAAAAGAATAGGGTATGAATAAAGCGTTGTTACTTTGATGTATGAATTTAACAATGTATATATCATAATATTAAAGAGAGATATTTAACGACTTTATTGATCATATTGCTTTCAAATTCACAATTCAGAAAATCACTTTAGTCACATTAATTACATAACAGATAATTTTTATACGAAAAAGAAAAATAATAGTATTTATTTCTTTGATTTCTCTTTTTTTTTTTTCATGTGCCCAGAATATAATTAATTAGGAATAATTCCGTGAACAAGATAGCAGAAAAAGGATTTGGAAAATATAATATGTATATAATATTTTGTACACTGAATTTCGGTTCAATTTTTCTTCTCTTAAGCCGGTGGATTTTGTTCAGATAGCGGTTGAACCATTGTACTAGTCGAATGACCTTGTGAACGTCCACCACCACGTCGACCTCGGCCCTTTTTATTCATCAGTCCTGATGTCATTTTGTGCGGTACATTTTCACGTTTGGATGCCAATACAATATCATTGGTATCATTACTCTCCGACATCTGATAAAAAAATAAAGAAAAGAATAAAATTGGATCAGTACATTGACTATTATATGAGATATCAATAGTATCATAAATTGATGAATAAACCACTTACGAATGTTGATGGAGTGCCGCGATTTCCCTGTCCACTCTTATTTTGCTTTCCAGACCGTAAATTATGTGCATTTGTATTGCCCAAATGTGGAATAAGCCTCAGGACATTACCCACTGCCTTAGTACGTCCCTCTCTGAACACCATTCGTTGTCCAGGCTTTATATATTCTGGATGTTTAATGAACTTAAAGTGCACCAATGCTTTGTCACCCGTCCTAAGACAAGCTTGTGACATTGAAAGTATTGAAGCAGTTTGTCTGATACTGCCACAATGTACCATTGCTTGATAGCGTGAACTAATTGTAGTTGGATGATGTAATACCAGTATTTCACCCTCGAATTCCCAACACGCCTGTGGATTCAATAATTGTGATACCATCACCATTCCTTTGCGTATTTGCGATCGTTTTATTTTTTTCAAGGCGAAACTTGCAGTTTGACCCCCTCTCACTTCGCTCACAGGCATTCTTTTTCTGTGAATACTTTTGACTGTTATTTGGGTAAAATGACCTAGAGGATCAGGCCCCAGCATCAATGAATCGTTGAGTTTGATGATGCCCTTCAGTGTAGTTCCGGAGACAACAGTTCCAACCCCCTAATAAATAATTTGATATATATTGATGTTTTTTTACATTCGATAAATTTATTTTTCATTTTTCACGCAGTGATAGAAAGAAACGTTTAATTGGCGAAAATGTTTTATTATATATTGCATTAATTACTGTTATATTAATATCAGGCAAAATAATTCGCGGGAAAATGAGTTGTTAATTGACTTACCGGAACAGAATATGTATCGTCTATTTGAAATTCAGCTGGCTCATCATCGTGACTTGTAATTCGCGCAGTTAATAGATTTAGAAACATCTTCAGAAGACTCAAATTCTCACCGCTGACATTTGATACTTGGAATATTGGACATAGTCTACGATTTCATATAATATAATTGAAAACAACATATAAATTATATGCAATTCGTTTCTGTTTGTTTTTGGTTATTTTTTTAATCCGTTGGTAAAAATGAAAATATTACCTCTCGGACACGAAATTTGTTGCGCCTATGACAACATCATCTGGCGTCTTGACGAGTACAGGTACTTTGCGACAGCCAGGTGATTTAAGAATACGAATGAGCAGTCGTAAATTTTCCTGCAATATATTATTTGGACACATATCAATTTTTGTTATTACAACAAATACCGGAACTGATAGAGCAAGCGCCAATCCCAAGTGTTCCTTAGTCATTCCAACTATTCCAGCATTTGCCCCCACCATCAGCATCCCTAATGGTAGAATAAGAAATGAAAAACAAAAGTACCAATAGAGAAAGGAATAAATGTGAAAGCCGCGACTTTCACTTTCATTCTTGTATAATAAATAAAATATTTTAATAAATGTCAAACACTCACCAAAATCTGGAGCATGTCCTGTCATGCCGAATACAGTTGTCTTTAAATAACGCTCGTGGCCAGCGAGATCGATAAATGTTATAACTTTTGACGATTTCTCACAGATTTTCACCCAATCCAAGGATCCATGTTCCGGTTTGTTTACAACATTTCCTGTAAATTAATTCACATTCGTGTTTATGAATAGTTATTTTTGTTATACAATAGATAGTTTTCTAACATAATTAAATCTTTTATTTTTACACACCAATGCTGTCGAATCCAAGAATATCGTTGCCAACTGAACTCGTCCGACCTGTTTCCGCTTCATGTTTATGACGGAATAATTTTTGTCTCGCAAGACCACGACCATTATCGAGTTCACCATGAGTTAGTACACCCAATAAGGTCGATTTTCCAGCATCAACATTACCAACGACTGCAACACGAATCTCTAAAAAGTCTTGTTGATCTAAACGTTGACGTACGAGGTATTGACCAGTTAGGCCACCATCAACTTTAGTCTGTCGAAGAAGAACACAATCGGCTTCTAGAGTTGCTGCCAATGATTGAAGAGTAGCTATTGAAGCCTCGTATTCATCAATTTTCAAGCCATCTTCGCTGCCGTCTATTTAATTTGAAAAGAAATTGACTTGTTCAAGCTTCGCACAATATCATTATGTGAAATTTATAATTTTGCATTGGTCACTTGTTTAGTAACCCGAATACCTTCGCCAAATCAATATAATAATGAAATGAATTTATCCATTTGTGAACGAATATTTAAATATAATATCAAATACCTTCGCCTACTCCAATGTCAAATATTGTTTCACTGCCACCATCCTGGACCCGTTCTTTAAGTCTTTTAAGTAACAATTCATACTGATATTCAGTTGGACTCACAAGAATATCCTTTATGAAGAAAACAGAAAACAAATAAAATTCATATAACAATGAACCAACATCAATGATCAAATTAATAACCGAAATTATACCTTTCTTCTAATAATAGAATAGTCCGGTACTGTCGAAATTTCTTGTTCATCTTTACTGCCAATGTGCATTGGCGAAGATTGCGAAGATCCGGCAGACATATTTGCTATATATGTATATATAGATATGGTCACAAATAATATTGATAATAATATCAACACTTGGTTGATTCAATAAAGTACGATTTGATAAAATGAAAAGAAGTAACGAATTTTTGTTTTTTTTTTTTCACAATAACTTTAAATTTGCTGCAAGCACAAATTCGTTGTTTGCTATTTTTTTTGCTGCGTATATTTATTTTTGTTCTCTCTTTCCCGCCCTGTTCACTGCATATTAGCCGCAATCTTCCAAAACTTGAATCCAAATTTTCGTCGATATATCGTCGGTGATGTCAAGTACCTTCTTTGCATTACTGATGCAATAATAATTTTATTCACATCATTCTCGATGATATATTGAAAAAATGGCTCAATATATGTGTGTCGATGATAATTGTCAAAAGTCTGATTAATCATCTGCAATAATAATAATTATAACTAAAATATTTCAGGAGCGATCACAAATTTCTCAATTTATAAATAAAATATTCAATTATGCAATTTGCTTATGAATAAAATTATTTTTATACCAAGATAAATCATATTGATCTACAATTATTATTGTTTTATGATTGCCAACTATACAATAGCAATTGTTATGCCGCTTGTATTAATCGATCATCATATAATATAAACGCATATTTATTCAATGTCACCATATTGATATATAAATTATAAAAATATTTAAAACATATTATATACATACTTATGTGCAATATTGTCCATTTTTTAGATATGTATCAGTATATATCTATACGTTATACGTTGCCAAACAAACACACGTCTGATAGGGTTTCACAGAAATTTCGCGGTGTAACACCAATGATGAAATATACGACGACAACGGTTGAGAGACGTAACAAAGGAATGAAGTGCAGAATAGCAATAAAGCCAACCAGAGTTGGGCCAGTATTGTCGGCTGCTATTGGTGCCTTCTGTATATATACATTCATGTATTGGCGCATTGCGCGCAAAACATTCATATACATTCTCAATACGTATCAAATTATTTAAAGATATCTTCATTACCGGCTGTTGATTACAGTGAAATCCTATGATAATGAATCATTTTCATTATTTACATTTTCTAAAGGTCAATGCACAATGGCATAGTTTATAATGGGAGGAGTTGGATCAGTATCAACCAATCCCGTGATAGGCATTCTTTGATAAATGTAACGGGATTGGATTTGAACTCAACTCAATTCATTGAAAAATCTCGACCAATGGAAATGAAGAATAGGATTCCGTCAGACCCTACTATAACCTCACACTGATTAGTCGCTTCTGAATAATCTATCGGACAAAACCAATTGCGGCAGCTTACTTCTACAAGTTTGAAGGTTATGTTTGAATTTGATCAGCCCGGCTCCCTAACCTTTTTCATGGGCGCGACACACACAATAACATGACGCTTGCGCAATAAAATACAGTCGTCTCTGAGACTGTGAAGTGGTGGTACGTTGTGTGTTTGTAATTTTTAGACATCGGATCATTGCCGATAAATGATAACAATGAGATAATTAATTTATTAATAATATTATATCTATCACCGTGACACTGCATGACGCATATGAGATTATGTCATGCTATAATAAAGTATTGCAATCAAGTTTCATGATCGTATTACTATGTGAGAAATAATCGTGAATCACACGCACACACATATATATATAGATATATATATATCACACAAATTTAGAAGATGTCACAGCAATATTTATTTTTATATAGTCAATAATGAATTGAGGAATAAATTTTATTTGATGCGATAAATAATATATGTTATTATTTAGTTATTATGATATATAGATTTAATTATGCCACTATGTTACATACCTATAAAACATATGTACAATGTTGAGAATATAATTGTGTGTGTGTGTGTGTGTATAAAAATTAGTGGTGAACGAAATGGTACTGTATTAATTTATGAGAAAAAAGTTTGTATAGTATAGCTGTTGGAATATGGTCGCGAGTGTCAAAATAACTGATATGTCAGGAACGATATATCATGAAAGACAGGTGCATATTTTTTTGCTTATACAGTTTAATAATGTGTAAACCTATTGGAAATCATGGTAGTCCATTTGCTTATACACTCACGAGTTGTTAAATGTTATTGAAGAAATATAAGCAATCTATATTTTTTATTCTACATGTTAATTTTTCAATTTTTAATTGCAGATGAAGGAGCTCTGTGCATTGCATGCCCTCAACAATTTATTCCAAGAGAGGGGCTTTAGTAAACAAGAATTGGATCAAATATGTTATAGCTTAAGTCCAGATGTATGGATTAATCCACACAAGTCATTACTTGGACTTGGTAATTATGATATAAATGTTATCATGGCAGCATTGCAAAAAAAAGACTGTGAAGCTATTTGGTTCGATAAGCGCAGGTGTGTTAATATAATTATTTGACATTGTTCAGATACATAATATGCATGTGAAAATATAAATTGCATTGAGTGGATTTATTAAATTTCAAATTATAATTCTCTATTTTATATTTCTTTTTTCATTAGAGATCCAAATTGTCTCGTTCTCGATAATATTGATGGCTTTATACTGAATGTACCATCTGAATACAAATTGGGCTTTGTACTTTTGCCGTTAAAGAAACGACATTGGATAGCATTGCGAAAAATTCACGGTGCCTTCTATAATCTCGATTCAAAGTTAGACGCACCACAATTAATTGGAAATGATTGTGAATTATTGGCTTATTTAAAAGATCAAATTGAGAGTAATGAGAAGGAATTATTTTTGGTTGTATCACGACAAGTTGCGAGTACACAAGATTGGCTCTTGAAAATAAACACATGCCGACAATGTTTAGATAGCAATGATAAATATTGCAATAATAGCAATGACATCCGTTATTTTGAAAATGGTCTTACAGAAGATATGGATTTAGGTAATCAGCACATTTATCAGACAACGGATGGGGTTAATGAAAGCGAAATAACTGGCAATAGTCAGAGTAGTAGATGAAAAAAAATTAAAAGGACAAGACAAAAAAAAAGTGAAATGTAAATACATATTGAGTAGTGGTTTATACGAATAATAATGCGAGGAACGATAATTGCGTGGGGAATACAATAAACCAGCTGTGAGGCTTCAACCCATTTAATTAAAATCTAAACATACATATGCTTTTTGGCATTGAAAGAAGGACAATCTCTAATCTATTTATGATAACATAATAATATATACACATATGATTCCGTTGAAATGGATACACAGAATGCGTTGTCACATGTAAGTTCAATTTTCCTTCGGAATATTTATTTTTCTTATGAATTAATTTCTAATAACACTCAACGTTGATAATGATAAAAAAATATTTATAAATATATTTTCTGTTCATATGTTTGTTTTGTTTCTTGATAAATTTTATTGTTCACCATATTGTCTCTTGCAATTAATATTTATATACTACAGAATTTTAAATTGCGAGAGATCTTATATTGTTTGAATTATACCATTACCACTTCATTGTAAGTGCTATGTTTGTTTTTTCAATTGCATTATATTTAGTATGAAGATATGTCAATGTTTTATCGCTATCCACACCATTAAGCCATGAATTGTATAAATTGTGCATTATTTCATTATTCTCTGGTTTAATTAATGGGAGTTCGTTATAATTGTTCTCTAACAATGATACAAGTTCACGAGATTGTTGTCCATTTTGTGGTCTCATTTGGGCTCCACCATTGAGACAACCTGCCGACAAAATTGAATTGAAATAAATAAAAATTAAAGAAAATCATCACATGAATGAATGAAAAATGTATGATTAACTTCATCTAGTTAACTCTCACCACACTGAGGTCCAACAAACGCTATAATTAGTGTCGGATCAAGCTTATTTTGTTCGTTTTGGCCGTCCATAATTTCTAATATGTATCTTATGATTCAGTTACTTATTACAATTGACTTGTTATTGAATTATTCTTATACATCTCAGAAAATGTACGATCGATGAAAAAAAAAAAGTGCTATGATACGTTAATTTTCTTGCAATTCATCGGCAAGAGACTAATCGGCGGTCTTCAAACTGCAGTGTGGCAAACACGCATACGAAAAATCAATATCTTAAGTAATGATTAATTATGCTGATGCATAAAACTTCAATTCCGACTCACCTGCAGGACACGCCATCACTTCAACGTAATGATAAATACACTGCTTTCTCTTCAACTTTTGCACAAGATTTTGAATATTTCTAAATCCATTTGCAATGGCAAAGCGTAGAAGAATTTCATTATCTCGCTGCAATATTACTTCCTTGAAATCAGGATTTTTCAATACAGTAAATTCTATTTCAGCGTCTGTAATTCCAAACAAATTTCTTGCGGCATAATCGAATATGTAATTAGCATATCCACCCGATCCTGATCCACAATGCCGATAAATATTTTCAGACGAAAGTGACGAACACGTTCCAAATGGTTTATCAATGATATCCAAAGGAACTTCATTCAAATTGATTTGCTGTTGCTCCAACATCTGCTCCAGTTCCACTATGTAAAATAATATCAATAAATGAATAGAACAAAAAGTAATAAAGAAAATTTCATTAATCAATCAAACTCACCAGGTGTTATCACACAATCAACATCCCTAGTTTCTTTCAATTTATTATGAAATTCTTCTCTAGATGCTTCAAGTTTTTTGTCATAACATGGCATCAAAGTAACATGATATATCTTTTCCGGTGGAATATCTTTGACATCACTCAAATGACATTTAATTAGCGATCCCATTATTTGTTGCGGTGATTTAGTATTACTTATATATGGCAAAATAAAATTTCCGTGCGTTTTTTCAGCGTAACAAATCCAACCTGGACAAGATGACGCAAGCATAGGAATAACTTTCTCAATATTTTTCTGTTCTTTCGAATTATTATATCTATTAACAAATTCTTTGGCACTTTCCATTAATGCAAAATCATCAGCCACTGTCATATCTAAAATCATATCAGCACCCAATTGCCGAAAATATCCTGCAATCCTCAAAGCAGCTTCATTAGCATCTAATTTATATCGCTCAGCAATGGATAATATTGGTTGAATAGATAAACTGACAACAATAAATAATGGACTCGTGGATGATTCCTGCTGTTGTTTTTTCTCTTGAAAAATACGTAACAGTTGATCTTGACTCTGTTGCGATATCAAAACACTTTCAGCTGATGTAATACATCCACTACATGCCAAACAATCAGCAAGGGTTATCTCAACCTTCGCAAGTTTATTCGCAGCTCCTCTCTAAGAAAAAATTAATTCACGTATCATTCCAATACAGAATAATGTTCACCATACGGGTTATTATTACCTCATTAATTTCTAGATATTCTCCATCCTGTATTTTAATTTTCGCCCCAGTTCGTCGTGTAGTTTTACGAATTTCAATTGGTTTGATACATTCCTAAACAAATAATTAAATTCATCAATTATTAAATACAAGAAATACTGTTCATAAATAATAAACATGTGTTTTATTCAGGGTAAATGTGAGTTCATACTTGGGAAGGGGTAATGAAATCGTCTAAACTTGTTATTTGAAGAGCACCACTGAATCTCGACTCCATATTTAATATGTACAATATTAATTGTTAATATGTTTCAATTCAAGTATGTGTTAGAACTTTTACATTCGTTATTTTACAGATTCCTCATCGATTATAATTTTTCGTGGGAAATGAAGAGCACTGCTTGTTATGTGTATAATTTTGTGCGCAACATCATGTCTCTCTTGACATCAGAAAGACACCAATTTCACGCCTGGTGGCCAATTCCCGTACTTCGGAAATTCTGAGTTCTTTGAAACATTTATAATTTTTAAGTGTTTTATTGATGATTTTCATAGTTGAATAAGACAGTATAATTTGAAGATATGTATTGGATCCCCATGCAGAGTCTGAGGGAGAAATTCCCTGTTCATTCAATGGAGTATGTCCTCATTATTTGAACATATCCCCTGGTAGAACCGTTCCGATCGTTAGTTCCGAGTGTTATTTTACTTTGTAGCACCCATAAACATGGTCAGGAAAAATGGAAGCAATTAATTCAATATGACTAAACACATCACCTGTAAATCATTATAAATAAGCAATCAAATAAAAATTTTTGAAGCAACTATTTATGGATTTTTTTTTCAATATACTTTCTTCGTATTTTCAATATTTTCATAATTGCCAGCGTTTCTATTTTTTCTGATCATCATAAATTCTCATTCCGACCGCTTGGACAACGATCGGAATGGTTCTATCAGGATCACATGTAAAATTTTACTGTAAATAGTTTTTTCGTAGCTAGTCAATATCAAAAAAATTATTGATATCAAAATTTATATTTAGTACCATCATACTCTAATCAAGAGGAGCATAAATCATACAGACATATTTTTTTACAATTCAAATCAATCATCCTACGGTATATAACCACGGTAAAATTCGAAATTACTAGTTGTTCATCGCCATATTGGTTGAGCTACACCTCCATATCAGATCCCTAAATTATAGTAGCTGATTGGTTTGCCACAACAACACAGCGGTATTTTTGAATTCATATTTCGAAATAATATCGCTATGTTGTTGATTATATCATTACTAAAAATGCACAATCGTATACTTCTCTAGCAAACCCTTCTGTTTTCTACCATACTTCCCAACTGAATTTTCTATATAACACTAATTAGAATCTTATAAATGTGTTTTTTTTTTTTTTTTAGATATTGATAGAGTCTGTTCGCTAGAGCTGAATCACATTCGACTAAATAAAATGAATGAGATAGACATCGACAGTTATCTCTCACTATCCCTGTCGAAACAACTTTAATGGCCATAAGTAGCTCAATGATAAATCAAGATGCAAAAATGCATCTAACAAATCAACCCTCCAACAATTTGCTTCCTTCTTCCTTCAATGTTATGATGGCATCGTTCCAATACAGGCGCGCACATGTATTTCATGATGACGTCATGCTCATTGTTGACAGTCATATATATATATATATATATATATATATGTACATTGTATTGACTATTGACCTTCGTCACCCGACGATAGTAAACGAAAATTGAAAGGGCGATTTAATTTTAGTCCAATACAAATTTTATTTCTTACACAATTGTCATCAATATTAAATAGATTCGTGGACATGACTGAAGTGAAAAAGGAAGACGTTGTAAAAATCCTTCACACCTATCCACTTTGTAGAGTAAGTATTTGGTATAATAGTATTATGAATTATTGATTCGCCGTACGAGAAGGGAAAGAAAAACAAATCGTATTTGCCTACATTGAATTTTTGATCGTTTTTTTTCTGATTTATTTTATCTTCCACAGAAATGTGATATGACAGAAGAAATGAAACAAGAGGCAATGGAGCTTTGTGTAACAGCAGCAGAAAAATATGCTGATAATTATGAGAGCGTATCGCGTATGATCAAAGAAACAATGGATAAAAAATTTGGAGCTTCTTGGCATACAGTTGTGGGTGAAGGATATGGCTTTGAAATTACTTATCAATTGAAACATTTACTGTACATGTATTGTGCAGGAAATTTAGCAATATGTATTTGGAAATCGACGTAATGAATTCTGATAGAGAAATTCGATAGATTTGAAATGATATTACAGTTGATGATTCGAGAATTTGCATCAGAAGTTTGAAAGAAAGTTACAAAAAAATCTATGAGAAGCTATGAGATATTTCGGACGGGTCAACGAAACCAAATGGAAAGTTCTTGTTCATGTAATAATAATAATAATAGTTATTATTATTATGTAATGAACACTTTACTTGGACGCAAAATTACCATATAATATTATACAATTGTTTATACCAAAGAAATATTTATCAGTATTACTTCAATTTGAAAGTTGAGAGGGCACATGTGGGATTACAAATGATTAATTGTGATTAAATAAATACATAAATACATTTTAATACAAGTCAGTATAATAGAGATATTAAAAATACACACTCACACACAAATACATATATAAATAAATAACAAAAATATAATTGATATATATTGTTTTTTATTTTGATTATTCCGCTATGCCGTTCGCCATATAAGTATAGCTGTATTACCACCGGTAAACAAATATAACAATGTTTTGTGTTGATGAATGATGTAAAAGGCATAGGATTCACCAACGACAACTTGAAAAGGCGCGCCGTATTTTTTATCGAGACTTTGTTTGATTAATTTTGCTGCATGCTCATGATTGTCAGAATACTTCTCAACAGCAGTTACGCATAATTCAATAGCTTCTTGTTTCATTTCTTCAGACATGTCAGTGTGTTTACACAATGGATATGTATGATGTGGTAATGCAACTTGATCGTTCACCTTTTGTTCGTCGTCCATTGAAAATTATAACGAAAATTAAGCTATTTCTCGTGTAAAAGAGATAATAAAATACGTAATGTTTGTGTGACTTATTGGCTGAAATATACAATCGTTCATTTTTTGTTTCACATTTGAACCGGGCTCTTATGTTTTTGATTTGTTTTTATTCCGAAATAATGTGAAAAAAAAAAGATAATATCTAACATTTTATAATGTAATGTGCTAGTTATCAACTTAGATATAAAATTAGTTTCTTTGAAAAACATGGGATTAATCAATAATTATATTCATTACGTTCTTATATTTGATATTAAAAAAAATTGTAAAACGAAAATCAATGGCGTTTGATGCAGATATTTTAGAAGTGAATAAAAGAAAAAACAAAAAGTACAGTAATATGGCTACTCAGTCTTGGTTGTTTCTACAGTGGTATATAATAATTTACACGTATCTACACGAATTATTTGCAATTTTAGCAAGTTTATGGTGACGGCGATGATGCGGATGATATTTGGAAATGGGTGACGAGTAATTTGGTTGCTTTAGCAATATCATATGCACAAGAACGCACTTGTTGAAGACAACGCTCTGTGTGCTCTGCATTATTGATAGAACGTTGTAGTGCTGCACATTCAGCCTGTAATCTTCCAGTATTACCATTTAATTGTCTCAAAGCTGCCCGAATATTGTCCTCAATTGGATTGTGTGGGAATATTGCAGTCAGTTCCGCTACAGCGACACGGATTCTTTCCGCACAAGGTACAAATGTTTCACGATGTGCGGGATCTTGCATTGCCATCCAAAGTTCTTGAATACGTTTGGTTACTTGTTCCGTCCGTCTTGTCACTTGATCACTTGATGGTAAATTTGATGTTTGAAACTGCCATAAATTTTGGACATTAGTATTCGTATGCGCTTCATTCTCATCACATTTAGATTGACCTATTGTCACTGTCCACGATGCAGATTTTTTTAATCCCTCGCGAGTTTCATACATTGATGCAGGCCGTTGACTCGCATTGCGTATCGCTGCAGATCTAATATCAATTGCAGATTCCGACACTGGCTCTTGTTCATGACTACCATTATGACCATTTATAATGAGATCATTGACATCAGGAATTTTTGGTTTAATTTGCATTTGAATGGCATTTTTCAATTGAATATTTTCGATATTGAGTTGTGCAACAGTTTGTTGCAAACCCTGAATTTCCTTATGTAAATTTTGAATTATAGTTTCCGATAAGTTAAGTTGTTTTTGTAGCAATTGAACAATTGATTTATCCGTTGCAGTCAATGCAGCGTAATCGTCATCTGATGCTACACTATCATAAAGTGGTTCGTCATCGGACAATTGAGATTTGTGTTTAATAACCAGATGTTCATTGCGTAACGCTGATATAACTGGATCTTGTAGTTTAATAGTGTTATTATTGAAAAGCATATGGCGACGTCGTGCTTCTGTTAAGAGATGTATAATGAGTGTGGCAAATTCATTGGCAGTGAATGTTGCCAATTTTTGTCTTCCTTGATTGCGCGTTGATGATAAATGTGGATTAACAGGAAGAAAAGGAACGGTGCTTCGTTCAGGAAGATTGGCACTCGATTGCCAAACTGAAAAATTCATCGAAGAAATTGTTTCATATACGGTATATCACAGAAAAAGGAGATTTACTCATACGAATAATGTATACTTACCACTCCTGCGTAGCATGATAATAAAAAAAAATACGACATGACGATGAATAATATGTGGGTGTTTTATTTATACTCACTTGATTCAGTTTCACGACGATCTACCTCATCGTAAACATCCATGGCCAATTCTTCAAGCAGATAATTTGGTAGTGTTTGAAGACTGATGTTATTTTTATGTAGTTGCAGTGTTTCTGGCATGTCAGGAATAATTAGATGTTCGGATTTACGATGATCGGGTTTTCGTGCACATAGATAGAAGCTCAATCTATCGGTGAGTTGATACATGCATTCAACAAGTCGTTGTGAAAGTTCCAAGTTTCCTGCCGCTCTGAAAAATGAAGTGACATATAGGAGCATGATTCGAAGTGCAAAGTATTATTTTATATTTGGCGATTAAATTACCTAGCAACATCTGATGGTAACTGCCCATTAGAATCGACGGCATTGGGATTAGCCCCATTGGCAATAAGTAATTCCAATTGTAGAGGTTGAGCAGCACGTGCAGCAACATGAAGCGGAGTTGTGCCTTTTTCTTTGTAGAAATAATTTGGATTTGCTCCCTGTGCCAATAAACGCAATGATGTCTCTAAATTCGATGTTCTAACGCTACTATGTAATTGTTTGCTCAGTTCTTCGTCACTGCTGAACTCATCTTTATTTGGTCGAAGGATGAAGGCTAATTGTTGATGTTTGGCTTTGATGAAATCAGATTTGATTGGGCTGCATTTAAAAGAACATAAAAAAAAAATATATCTCGATACTTGGACTAAAAAATATGTGCGACAATAGGTCGCTTCGAAACCATAAGAACACATAACATTTTTATTTTTTTCATCAAATGAATAAATTAACAACTGGAAGATAGAAAGCAAGGAGACAAATATAGGCAAAGCTAACAAACCCTTCATCATTTTCACACGAATTAATGAATAAATAATACTAACTGCAATGGATCCTTTGGTTGTGGTTTTTTCCGATAAATCTTCGAATTACTCGGATCTAATAATGAGTGTTCCCAAATACTGTTGGCACCATTATGATTCAAGGCATGTACCATCTGTAATACATTATAAATAATGATAATAATAGATGAAAATAAAAAATTGATAATTTTTTTGCATTGTAGGTTATTCAGTAAAATACTAACTGAAAGTAAATGTGTATTCCATAATGATTTATGGAGGGATTTTATTTGTGAAATATGACATCCAAGACTTCGGTGTATGCTGCAACATTGGTCACATAATAAAATGGCTCTATTGATAGAAGCCCACGCTGGTTCTGAAATAATAGAACAAGGGAAGAAAAAAGAAGAGAAAAAAAAGAAAGGTGGAAACAATTAATATACATTCATCTATTGTAATATTGTGTGTGGGTGGTTCAATAATTACCAAGAGCTCCACAGTCTGCGCATATACCAGAAGTAGTGGCTTTGTACTTTGATCGTGCCATTTAAATAAATGTCGAATGATATTGATTGTTTATGCAACGATATGTGATTTTGTTTACGGAAACCTTTGTTGTTGATGAGCTGATTCCGGGAAGTTATTAATAAGCTCTTGTTCAAGCCGTTGCACTAGCCATTTGGCTAATTTTGATGTAATATTATTTGAAAAAAAAAATCATGTGGGAAGAATGAATCAATGAAAGCAACCTTACCGACGGGGCAATTAAATTGATTCACAGTAGAAATGGCACCACCATTTTTTAATATGAGATACGAAATGAATTTGGCTGCGTGCAGCTCTACAAATATGATTGATTTTCAGGTTAGGTTATATCTGCAGATCCGGTTTACAATGAGCGCCATGATCATATTTGCTGGTTGCGGCAACTTACGAATGAATAATTGCAGATACTAAGTTTGAATTGAAACACAAAAATATTTTCTAGGAATATTATAGGATTTCGGTAATTACGGAGATGGTGAATTATGAAGAACATGAATAACTGAATTATAATGAGAGTTCCTGGGGCGTTGCTCATAATTCATTCATTTTAGTATCCATATTTTCATAATTGATATACTATCTCAGGGGCTTTCACAGCCACTTAGGGGTATGTCCCCGCAGATTACACAAGAAATAACCTCTCATGATTGGCTATCTAGGATTGACGCCCAATGATCTTCAAATCAATTATACCAATTTTCGAGAATTATATGTTCGTTATTGAAAATACACTGCTTCAGATTTACACTCTTGACAATATCTGCATATGAATTAAAGGTCCATGCATAATTGGGATTGAATATGAAATAGAGAAGAAAGCTCGCATGCAGCCAATCATAAGCAAGAAATGTATAGTAAAGTGATTGGATTGGTCACATAGTATGATTCCAATTCCACATTCCTTATTCTTTTTTCACTGTGCATTGACCTTACCCGGATTCGCTTAGCATTACATGCATATAATACTATATATATATATATAGACGTATCGCGCCCAACATATGTAATCAAAGCAGCCTAACGACACGAGGAAGAATAAATCTATTTCCCAGAAACTCTGATGAACCGCACGGCACATTTTTGTTAGGTTATAATTTCGAATAGAATATATTGTTGAAAAAAATGAGCGAAGAAAACCCAGCAGTAGAAGAGGACAGTGTTGATGACATAACCTGGAAAGATTTGGTGAGTAAATCAACTCTGTTTTATATAAATGAACTAATGTCATATTGAAATATATTCTAAAAATTATTAGGGTATTGTGGATTCATTGTGCCAAGCATGTTTGGATTTAAAATGGACAACACCAACAAAAATTCAACGGGAAGCTGTTCCATTAACATTGCAAGGAAAAGATATAATCGGTTTGGCAGAAACTGGTTCTGGAAAAACAGCAGCATTCGCATTGCCAATACTTCAAGCATTGTTGGAGAATCCACAGCGTTATTTTGCATTGATATTGACTCCAACACGTGAATTAGCATTTCAAATATCCGAACAATTTGAAGCCTTAGGTGCAAGTATTGGAGTAAAATGTATCGTAATTGTTGGTGGTATGGATATGATGTCACAAGCATTAATGTTAGCAAAAAAGCCACATATTCTCATTGCCACGCCTGGACGATTGGTAGATCATTTGGAGAACACAAAAGGTTTCAATTTGCGATCACTCAAATTTTTAGTTATGGATGAAGCTGATCGTATTTTAAATATGGACTTTGAAGTCGAGGTAGACAAAATATTACGTGTAATACCACGTGAAAGGAGAACATTACTTTTTTCCGCGACAATGACGAAAAAAGTACAAAAACTTCAAAGAGCATCGCTACGTAATCCTGTTAAAGTTGAGGTTTCAACTAAATATCAAACTGTAGAAAAACTTCAACAGTATTATATATTTGTTGCAACTAAATTTAAAGATGCTTATCTTGTTCATATTTTGAATGATTTAGCTGGCAACAGTTTTATGATTTTTTGCGGCACGTGTAATAACACAGTTCGAACTGCATTATTATTACGACATTTGGGATTTATGGCGGTACCACTTCATGGTCAAATGACACAAAATAAAAGACTGGCGGCGTTAACGAAATTCAAAGCAAAAAATCGTTCGATATTGATATCAACAGATGTTGCGAGTCGTGGATTAGATATTCCACATGTAGATGTGGTAATAAATTTTGATATACCAACACACAGCAAGGATTATATTCATAGAGTGGGTAGGACAGCACGTGCCGGTCGTGCTGGACGTTCAATTACCTTTGTCACGCAATATGATGTCGAATTATATCAAAGAATTGAAGAATTAATATCGAAACGACTTCCTAAATATGAAATGGAAGAGGATGAAGTGATGTTGCTTCAAGAACGTGTTGCTGAAGCGCAGAGATTAGTTAGAATGGTAAGTTTGTCATTTCAAATAATATTGATCTACATTTTTTATTTTTTTTTATTCTTCATTGTTGTCATTTCGTTCAACAGGAATTGAAGGATATGGACGACGCTAAAAAATCAGGAAAACGGAAAAAACGCGGAAATGATGATGATGACGAGGATGATACGGAACAATCGTCTGGTGTCCGTAAACGTGTTAAATCAAAATTTAAAAGCAAAAAACACAAAAAATAATGTGTTATATTTTTAATAATGAATAAATAACTGAATGGAATTATATGAACGATGTATGTACGTTTTCTTTCTTTCATTACTTCAAGTACGTGTAAAAATTATTATACTCAATAGAATTACTCATTGAGAATTTTATTCTAAAAATCGCGTTGTAGCTAATTATTATTTGTTCAATTATATATCAATCATAATATTGGATGAGTGATATAATAGGACACAATATCGATGGTAGATTGATTATCACTGAGACTCCACTCTTGTATCAATGGAGAAACGAAAATTATTATTATGTATTTTTTAATTAAAGAGATCTCTTGAAAGACAAATGCACGCGTGGACGTTAAAAAAACCAAAAAAAAAAAATTATGAAATCTAAACCTACAAATTCCTACATGCTGAAAAACTTCTTTGTTGCCCGTGAGAAAAATAATGAGAAGAAATGTATATATACACATACATATACAAAGTGTTGTGAATCGAAACAACTTAATTAGATTATTTTTTGTTTTTTGTTTTTTTTTTCTTTTCATTTGAATGGGAAATAAAATATATTCCGTATTATTATAATTCACTATGTCTACACATTCTGTACAGTAATTCAAATTCAAGGATTTAATACCTCAATATACTTTATACAAAAAGGCTACTTATTATCTATCATTAAGACATACCACATATAGCATGAGAGTGCCCCACCACCGCGCGTTGAAATTTTTGTTGTTTTTCAGTTTAAAGCAACTGGTGGATGTTGCACCGCATGTTTGTACTGGTATTACAGAGTCAGTCGCCAGCGAGCATTATCACACACCGCACACTACACGCTAAAAGTGTTTTTTTTCTTTCTTTATCCTCGGTGTCTCTCACATAATTAAACGTAGTTTACAATTTTATTCGTCCCTCGTTTCACGCGGACGTCGCGCCATTCGCATTTTATTCATTTTTCTTTCAAGTATCATCAATTATTTAACATTATTATTGTTTCTTCCGTTATGTATTCCTTCTTTTTTTTTTGTTTCTTCTCTCTCACGAGTTAATGAATGACCACTATATCTCTCTTTCACTTTTTCTGTTTTGTTTCTCGGTGTGAGCATTGAAAATCTCGAGACTAAAAAATTAAAAAAAAAAAATTTGAAAATATTGATCAACACATTGATTGAATGGATTTCACAGAGAGTTAATATACACGATAAATTGATCTCAATTTTGAATCTGAAATAATTTGTTTCGCCAATAAATAAACTAATATTTAATGAAAGAAATATATATATATATATATATATATGCATACATATATATTATGAGAATATATATATATATGTATACACATATATTGTAAACGTAGAAAATAAAAACTATGTTGCAGTTTTTGTTTGTTTGATAATACCGGTACAGAATTAGTGCATTTTCGTAGATGTTGACTTTGTCTCCATCGTTCCATTCTTTGTTCCATGTTATTTTTTTTTCTTTTTTCTTTTCATCGTAAATTTTCTCTGTAGACGTTGTGAAAGACTCAAGATTTGTTTAATTAAGATCTCTGTCTTCTAAGTACTTGTACTCAAAAGTGAAGCCTTCTTTTTTCCTCTGACCCCATTTCTCATAATCAAAATAAATGTATGTGCCCTGGAAGCAATCGGGGAAAAATAAATTAAATCAATAATTATTTCAAGTTAATGAGGGAGTGAGAACTTGAATTATTGAATTATCAACCTGTTCGTATTCCTCATTGATGACTTTCGGCTCCTCGTGCCTCTGAAACCACATCATATACTTTGTATGAAACCTCCAGCTCTGTTTTTTCAATGCTTTTGCCGCCAAATATTGGCCCTTCGAACCTTCCATATAATAAAATATGAAGAATAATGTTTCTGTCGATAATCGTTGAAAGAATTCGACAGTATCCGAATGTGGCAGTTGTACCTTTAATTCGAAATAAATACACTTAAACAAAACAAATAAAATATAAACAGAAATATACTAAATCCATAACTAAGCAATTATTAAAAAATGGGAATAATTTTTTGTATTACCTGTTGATAATAGGGTGGTGTTTGACATAAATTTCTCGGCAAATATGATCTCAATCTCTCTGAGTCTGACGGATGTGGCATGTGATAATAAGCGGCTTCCATCATTTGAAATTGCATCTGATGCTCTTTCTGTAATGGTACTGGTCCTAATGGTGCGACCCCGAGCAATGGCGGAATGTGCGCCTCGGATGTAGCATTATTAATTTTTGAACTGTCAAATATATTTCTGCTTGGCTCACCGGGCGGTATCTCCAAACCTGCTCTAACAATTACTTGTTGGGCAATTGATTTTAATGATGACATTCCATCGGGAAGTTTAGGTATTAAACCGTTGGCAGTGGATGATGGGGCTGGTGATAATGAATTTACTGGAATTGGCGAAGAACGACTGCTGATTGACGAATGCGGCGAAGTACATTGCGGTATTGGTGTTGTCATTTCTGTTTCGTTACTATTGTGATTCTGGCTTGGTTGATTGTGCATCACGTGGCTCGTCTGCATATTCATCGTGGATGCTGGAACACTCACAGGGTTATGTTGCTGTGATTGTTGTGTCACTATCTGGATTTGCAATTGCTGCGGTTGTTGCTGTTGTTGTTGTTGCTGCTGTTGCTGCGGCGGCGGTTGCTGTTGAGGCATCTGTTGGTGTATCGGCTGCTGCTGTTGTTGTTGTTGTTGCTGCTGCAAAACTGATTGTACCGGAGGATGATGTTGAGGCGTTGGCGCCGGTGGAACTTGTTGCAATTGTAATGGCGCGGATAATTGTTGAGACTGCTGTTGTTGTTGCTGTTGCTGCTGTTGTTGAAGCTGTTGTTGTTGCTGCTGCTGTTGTTGTTGGAGCTGTTGCTGAACAATTGCTTGTGTTACTGTTGATGTAATGGCAGATATGGATGATAGCAGGCCATTCTCGCTACTTTGAGCTGTAAAATCATTGAATTTCAATGTAAAGTAAGTAATGGATATGTATGGTGGCTCGTAATGTGAGTGAATGACTTTAGTGGGACGAACTCACATAATAATTTTGAGGTAGAATGAACAACTTGAGAATTTATGTGCGCCGCAGCTACCGTTGCAAAATTTCCGACATTACTCGTGGCAACATGATTACTAGTAGAGTTAGGCGAGCTATGGCTAGGTGTCATGGGAATGGTTTTGCTTGGAGTGCTGCTCAATAATAAATTTGACTTGATGTTGGCAGTGCTTCCCGTTATCGGAATGCTCACTTGCGAATTCAAAAGCGGCCTAACTGCAGTCGGTTTTACGGGCTACAAAAAAGAAATAGAAAATATGTAAACAATATAACAGGAGACAAAGTATTTTACCTATGATATTATGACGTTAATATTAATTTTGGATGGACCATTGATATTACCTTTGTTTTTTTGTCATTATCAGTTGAACTATCACTCGAATGATTGTGCATTGTTGAACTGAGTGGTGGCGATGGAATTGGTGATGTGCCTGAATTCGTTGAGGTTGGTGTACCACCAGTCTCATTACTATTATTACTGTCAGTTGTTGCTGATGATGGAATACCAACACCAGACAGCTCGACCTCATCAAGACCAATAATATCATCATAAATGTATTCATTCTCCTCGAAATCGGGTTCTTGCGAGGACTCGATATAGTATTCGACGTCGTCCTTTATTCGTTTTATCGTATTAACTTCAACTGACATATTGTCAAGCATACGTAATAATGTTTCCAATTTACGAATATGATATCGATGTTTTTCAAGTTTTGACTTTAATTCGTCCATCCTATCCTGCTTTTCTTTATCCAATCGCTTTTTTTTACCCGCAAGTAAAGATTCTATTTCAGATTCAAATGTATCCAATTGTAAATTCAATGCGTCTATGGAATTTGCAAGCCAATTGCTAACTTCTTCACGTTCTTTTTGGGCTGGATCTAATTTTTGCGCTGCACCTAAACCTTCTTTTGAGTACGCCTTTGTTTTTGTTTCTCTCTCGACAACCTTAAATCTCTCCATTTGCTGCAATTCCAAAACACAATTAATTCATTATTAATTAAACAAATCAAAATTTCATGTCAATAAAGCATTGTTACAATTACTAAAGTGTATATATTCACAAACCGTTTCAATTAGCTTTCTATAATCCAAAAGAGTACTTTTATCCTTAATTTCTCCTGATGCGATCCAGCTTTTAATCTGGTCACGTAACCTCTGAAGCTTTTTGATTTCCTTCTTGAGATCAGCCTCATATTTTTCTTTCTGATTACTGTTTGTAGCATTATGAACTTTCTGCCAAATATCCTCAAATGTGTCAACACCTTCAGTTACTTTCTTAAGGCACCTGTCTATTTCACCTAAAATATCATAAATCAGCACTTACATTTTCTATACACATACCACAATTAAAATAACACTATTGAAGGTTATGCTGACATATCAAACATAAAGTTCAATATTAACCGCAAATTTTAAGTGATGACAATGCATTCAATTAGGATAAAGTAGTCAAATAATGGAAAAAATGTATCGATGGCAGGTCTGACTTGAAAAAAATTAATTGCAACATGCATCTCTATTGGTTTAGTAGGAACCAAATAAATAATTCATCCATACATACAATAAATACATAAACAAAATATGAAATAAACAAATAACATGATATTAAATATACATAAGAAAAATGATTAGTGATGAAGAATGGAGGGAAAAATGTGAGTTTGTATGGTGATTGGGGGTAGCAATGTTAGAAAGGAAAAAAAAGGACTCTAGATGTAAACACAATAGATAAGCTTATTTCTCACCTTGCAACTTTCTCGTCGCAGCCATGGCTATGTAAACATATGGTGCAATAATTCATGCATAGTCCAGATGTAACGGTTATTGTACGATTTAATTTTTTGGAATAAATAGTCGGTTAACTAATATTCCCTCGATATG
Organism: Zele albiditarsus; assembly: GCA_958496275.1. Taxonomy (NCBI): domain Eukaryota; kingdom Metazoa; phylum Arthropoda; class Insecta; order Hymenoptera; family Braconidae; genus Zele; species Zele albiditarsus. Next base: position 7,508,833 of record OY292410.1, read on the forward strand.
ATATGAGAAGACTCGGCCACAAGATGGCTTCCGTTTTCAAATGACAACGACCGACCGATCCGTTCCTATCCCGTGCGTGTATATGAACCAACGCAAATGGTGTAGTATAGGGCTTGATTGAGTGAGGATATAGCCGAAGCGCCACAACCTTAAAATTAACACTTTAACCTTATTCAAATGATGTTTTTATTCATTTAATCATCAATACTACTATCATTTATATGTTTTAAATATACAGATAATGACAGCATCAACAAATGGTATATATCAAGTACTGATTTTATTCGACAGTATTATGCATTGGCGCATTTACACATTTATACACTCATACATTCGCACCGGTCTCGTTGCATTGCATGTGGGATAGTGCACGGTATGTTTGTGTGATTGTAGATCATTGTGAATGTTAAATTTTTTATGTTGTGTGAGTGAAGCTTCGGCGTTCCTATAACAATAAAAATTTTGCCTGTACACAATTTTGATCTCTCTCAACATCGCACACAAGACTGCTACACCGGAAATCATCTAACTGATCGACTGTGTGGTTTTTTGAGAATACATATATGTATATTTGATGTGAGAGTTGCTGATAATGTGTGGAATTCGATGGAAGCACTGTGATGTAATTCTGTTTTTTAGAAGGGGGAAAAGTATGAATTTTTTTTGGGTTATGGCACGGATTTATAAAATTCAACATATATTTGTTTATTTAATCTTGCACTCACCCGAAAAACTCCCAATAGTAGGATTGAAGCTACATCTTTGTTGGAATACCGTTGATTGAGTTACACTCAATTCAATTGGTTGTAATTCAACAACTCCTTTCTGATTTGATAGGCGTTGTGTCAATTTCAGGATGCGTGGAAAGATTTAGCAAACTATTGTGCCACCACCATACGGAAAATTTGAGCAGCTCGAGTGCATATTTGCTGCTGGTTTCAGAGGATTATTATAATCGAAGAAAAAAGTATATATTGTTTTGGAGTAAACAGCTCTCTCATTCACCTGTCTGAATCTGTCAATGGCTCTCTTTTGATGGACTGTAGGAAGTAGGTGCAGCACTACAAGCATATTTCTTCCTTCTGTTCAAGTATTTTTCATTATATTTCGAAAGAAAATGGGTTCATTGAGCAGCAGACAAAATGCTGGTGTTGAAGAGGTTGATATTGTGTCAAATCATGCTTACAAGTATCCACCTCGATCAGGTAATTATAAATCGAATGAAAATATTTGTTCAATTATTTCTAATCTTATTATATATTCATATTTTCATTGTTCATTTAATTATTTGTTTTGTTCTTTCTTTTTGTTTTTTTTTTCCTCCATGATTAGGAAACTATTTTGGTAGTCATTTCATTATGGGAGGCGAGAGGTTTGATACACCACAACCAGAAGCATATTTATTTGGTGAAAATGCAGATTTAAATTTTTTGGGTAGTCGACCAACACCGTTTCCTTATCCACCACCACAAGCAAATGATCCAACAAAAACATTGAAGAGTTTGGTGAATATAAGAAAAGAATCGTTGAGATTAACTAGGAATATTGATCATACTTCAACTTCGTCAGAGTCAAATGATACAATAAATGCTATTAAACATTTTGGTGACGGTGATGATGATAAAAAATCGACACGGTTTAATATTGAATTTACATTTGATTGTGATGTTAGATGTGCGATAACGATTTATTATTTTTGCACGGAAGAAGTTACTACTAAAGGCGTATCGTAAGTATAAGAACATTTTCTATACGATGGATTCAATCGGTTGCTACACTGGAGTTTTGATTGATAGCCGCAAGATTGTGCGTTCTGTTTCTCTACTTTTTATCGTTTACATTTTATAACGCGAAGCTTTTCTGCTTTTTCATTTCCAATAATATTTTATTAAATGATATTCATGTGTTCCATACTCTTTCTCGTGATATTTTTGCATATATTGTTACGATCGCTACTGAATTTTCAGTCCATCATGAAGAAGAAAAACGTTACAAAGTATTTATTACCGCAGAAAGATTCCTAAGTGAACGGTTACCAGACTCCAGTGTAATTAATACACGAATGCAAATTATGAACTGGATGAATGGGGATTGTTCAAGTTTATATTTAAAAAAAGTTGTTATTACTTTTAGATATAATCCACGAGATCCATCCATGAATTCCGAGACTTATCACTACAAAAGAGGAGCAAACCAACAATTTAGTCAAGCTTCTCATGTCTTCGATCCAACATTATACAATGAGGAAGATTTACTTTACAATACAGATCGTGAAATTATCCCAATAGCGATACATTGCGTGGCTGAGGAGGGCACAGACGAGCCGAAACAATCACACACAACAATAGTAGTAGTAGAGAAACACTCTGATGGTTCATACATTTTAAAAGCTCTGAAACAAAAACTGTATGTCGATGGTCTTTGTTATTTGCTCCAAGAAATTTATGGGATTGAGAATAAAAATATGGAAAATACGAAACAACAAGGGAGCGACGAAGACACTGAAGATAATGGCGCGGAATGTGTTATTTGTATGTGTGATGTGAGAGATACATTGATATTACCATGTCGACATTTATGTTTGTGTTATGGATGCGCTGATTCACTCAGATATCAAGCAAATAATTGTCCAATTTGTCGAGCACCATTCAGAGCATTGCTGCAGATAAAAGCTTTGCAAAAAGCAACCGGTGCTATCATATCCAATCCACCAATACCCGAGGTGAGAATTGGAAAGGTTTTTCCTGTATCGACGTTTCTTTTTCGTATTAAATTTAACTATTAATTCTGTTAATTCAGGGAAGTTGCGAAAATATTCCAGCAGGCTATGAAGCAGTGTCGTTAATTGAAGCGCTCAATGGTCCATATCAACCAAGAGTCGTGGCACTACCTCCAGAATCACCAGATACACCAGACACCGATACAGCCAGTGCAGTTCAAGCTGCCGAAGCGTTAAATAGGTGAGCTTTAGTTGGGAATATTATGAAATGGAATAATATCAATTTTTATCATCGTCGTGAAATTAATTGTCGTGTGACTAATGCCAAATATTTTCAAAAATATGTAAATCATGCCGGCAATTATAAACATAATGTGCATCTGATCTTTCAACAAGAATTTTGATGTAAAAATATATGCCGAGTACATGCTAATAATTTTTTGATGCATGAGTAATTCACAGACCAATACTGCCAAGTATATGTTCATCAAATGATATAGAATATTCACTTTAGAGCGCTAGACAAGAGATTTTAGATGGCCTGACAGTGCGCTTGGTATCTTAAGTGGATAATGAATTTGAATTGCATGAATTGTCAGGAAATGCAAATAGAATATTGTAAACGATTTGAAGAATTTATATTTGGGAGTATCGAATGATATCAAATTTTTCCGTAATTTATTTACACATTGAAATTCCGTTAGCATGTACCTCGTGCACAATTCCATAGATTATTTATCATACGTATACTTTAGCTGTATTGAATCAGTGTCTTGGTGATCGGTAAATTGATGGATTTCTATTTTCATATTCGTAATGAAATCAAAAAACTTTTTGTTACTCAATTATGGATAAAATAATCTTATATTTTGATATTTTGGAATAACGTACTATTAGAACTCGAGTAGATGATATACATATAAGGATGAAAAAATTGAACAGAGGAAAATATGAATAAACGAACAAATGAATTATTTTAATAAAAATAAATATAAATAAGGCGTATTAATCTGAGTACATGCAGTTTTTTACTTTTCCTTTTTCACTTCCATTGCATTGCTTTCTCAATCATCTGGCTGGATTTGAACAATTGAAACAGACAAAAAAAAAGAGAACTGCACGCTTTTCTATCCCTGAACATTGAGTTTTCCGTATATAATACCTTTCAGCTTCAGTCACGCGATATAATCATCTTCGATTTTCGCACTGATGGGCTTACTTCGGATAATTTACGTTTGATGAAAATGAATTAATACAGAAGGTAGTAAAACTACCCCATTGCAGATCAGCAGAGCGAACTCCAGTATCGAAGCATGCGAGTCTAAAGGATGGGGAGACAGCGGCCGCGAGAAGCAGCAGTGGTACAACCCCATGTCCGACCCCAGAATTTCGTATGTTGGTATTGTTGGCACGGGACGAGAATGCAACGGTCACGCAGAAAGAACTCCATTCACGATCACCAAGTATGAGAAACAAAGTATCCAATCATCCACGCGATAAGAGTGGAACAAAAACAAGAGATACTTTACGGCTGGTCAATGAAAAACAGGCTCCTACCACACATTTTGAGGTAATAAAAATGAATCGGAGTACGATCATTCATTACATCATACTAAAATTCGTTATCCAACTTAGATGAATAAATTTGTATAAAATTTGAACCGTTCATATAACTCGCTATTCATTAATACGACAAGAAAAAATTGAGCGAATCAAGTGTTCATTGAATTCTTTCTGTTTCATTTCATATTTTTTGATAATTATCCTTGACATTTAGGGACAAGGACAGGATGACGATAGCGAAGCAGAAAAACTCTCGCCACTACTGGATTCGACAACAAGCAGTGATGCACAGGACTCACACCGTGTATGCGACATTGATATTGATGATGATGTTAACACCGCTGTCAATACTATTGATAGGAAAATGACGTGTCATTCCCATTGACAAAGGCAGATAAACGTTTATACGAATTTAATGTCAGAAATACCATTGATACGAAAGGTCAACAATCAATCGTAAGATTTTTTACGCTTTAAAATTGTAATATATTATATAGTATTGCCACGAAAAAAAAAGAGAAAAAAGAATGTAATTTTTATAGAGTTTGATGTGGAAGAGAAAAGAAAAAAACATCGTATCATCATTGATACGGGTGTTTTTACAGATGAATTATCTAATTGGTATTTATGTTATCATGATATAGTTATAGTTATTCGCAAAATTACATTTTCATATCGTTGAAAAAATGGAAATTATAATGTAATAATGTGTATAGGAGCTTCGATCTTGTATATTGAATATCAATATTATGCATCTCGTAATTGTATTGTTCAATTTCAAAGTAACTTAATTTAATCACGATAAATTTCTGTGGCAAATGGAAAAAACAAATCTCCACAAAGTTATATCTGCAGTTAGTATTCATAATTAGGCGCGTATTTTATTATATAATTGCATGATGAATATTTGAGATTTATTGTCTTAATGGAGTAAAAGTAAAAAAAAAAGTACATATGTATATTTAATTAACAATTAAGAAATGAATTACCATGTGAATGAATTTCCACATTATAATGTATATGATGCCTTGAGCAAATAACTAGTGAATGGTATAAGGATAATTTTTTGTTTTTGTACATAATTTATTGTGCATACATAAATAAGACGGGTCTATATGTTGGTTTAATAAAGTTTTTATTGAAAAACCACAGACTTACAATGTAAGAAGTGTTCATTCATTTAAGCGGTCGCGAGATATTCACGGAACTTCTTCCATGCGGCCAAGGGTCCATGTTCTGGCAAATATTTGACATTGCAACCGTCAGGTGCAAGACGTCCAGCATTCTTCAGGTCTTCATATTCAGCACGATCGTACTTTGTGAATCCCCATTTTTTAGAGACATAGATTTTTTGACGTCCTGGGAACTTGAATTTCGCACGACGCAGAGCTTCAATAACAGCTGCCTTATGACGATCAGATGAACGTACGCTCATGATGGGTTGTCCAATACGTACACGGGCAACAGTACCTTGTGGTTTGCCAAAAGCACCTCTCATACCTGTTTGAAGCCTGCGCAAAAAAAAAAATTATTACGTTTATATTTATTTGATTACAATCAAATACATGGAAATAATTGAATCGAAGATTTAATTAAATATGTATATGTCGTAAAAATAAATGTTTATAAGTACCTATCAGCTCCAGCGCATGACAACATTTTGTTGATGCGGATAACATGGAAAGGATGGAGCCTCATACGAATATGGAATTGATCTTTGCCTGCATTCTTTACCATGTATTTGTTGCAGCAAATACGTCCTGCTTCAAGTGCTTCAGAACTCAATTGTTCATATTCATCAGACACTAAATGAACGCATAGTGGAAAGTCTTCAACACTGGCTTTCTTTTTTCCAAGATCGAAAATACGGATTTTTGGATCGGGGACACCACGACAGAACCGCGATTTTGGATACGGCTTATTTTTGCAGTAACGATAACTGAAATAATAAAAAATTCCAAGATTAAATATGTATTACACCATATTGCGTATGTATAACCTCAAATATTGAGTACTATATTGATTACTTGCAATTAAATTTAACCAGAAAAAAAAATTTGGCAAGAGATAAAATAAAATTGAATAGTTAAATATTTTATTTTTCAATTGCTAGTTGTTCAATTGCATGTAAATAATTGTTGTAAACAATAATGCAGCATGACACTTACCACCTAGCTGGTCGACGGCCCATTTTGTGACCTATAAAAAAACACGAACGCAGAAGAATTAATAGAAAATAATATAAAATACCTGTAATTAAATACTTTAACAATTTCAACAATTAGTTTTCATTATGACGAAATTCAAGATGAATTAATCACAAATGGAATCATATATAATCAAAAAAACGTACCGATCCCTCACGACTTTACGGAGGAAAAGAAGGCTTGCTGGATAAGCCTGAAGTTTGCTCGGACTTGTACTCAATGAGCGTCTCGTTATTTTCCATGAATCCTCAAAGATGGCGTTCGATACATATTCCATATGGTAATGCAGATTGCAACTTACACTTCTCTATACTAATAGCAGGGGCGCCACCACTTCCGGTTCATATGGCGGCGTATTTTAAACCGAGTAACATTCTATCATAGAAAGTTTTTTTTTCTTTCAAAACACTTGACATGTTAAAAGTATAATTCCTATTGAAACTTGTATACAATACTATCATGATATTATCAGAGGAAGCATAAATTATACAAACAATTTTTTCCCAGATTTAAAAGAGTAATTTTATGGTGATATTTACGATTGCAATTTCTTCCGCGCCATATTGAATATCAAGCCACGCCTCCATTTCATCTCCCAATATATATATATATATATACTATTTTTTTACTCATTGTATGTATACATATACATTATTGAAAGGAAATTTGACAGATGACAGCTCCAAAAGACAAGTGGATGGTGATACGTTATCTATTTAATTTTAGAATACATACAACACTTTGTAAAAATGAATTGATTGATGTCAATTTTATTTAAATACCGGCGCATGTTCTTTCACCATTTATACAATAATTGAATTATTGTATTGAATAAGTGATTGAATAAAAGAACACTGTGCGGTGAATATTATAAAATATACGAATTCTCTGTACCGTCGGTTTGATTCCCTCGAACACAATGCAATTCACTATGTTTAGAATTTTCTATACTCATTAGTCATTAAGGTAATAGTATGTACACACTGTAACTATATGCATTAATTGAAACACAAATGTGTTTGTTACGTAAGATATTTAGTTGATGCAGTGGTTGATATACATGATATAATTTTTTTTTATATTGGTTTTAGATATACACTTGGAGTATTCCAAGACGATTTTGGGTGCCATAGTTCATGGTAGTTTTATCAATATTTTGTGGGATATTTGTTGTTGATTAATTAATTATCATCATGGCATCGGCGGCGGAGCAGCATCAAACAACTCTTGAATTTTATCAGGCAATGGCTGATTTCAAAAATATGTTTCCCCAAATGGATGATGATGTTATTGAAGTAAGCTACATTCTTTGTATTTGATTGTTATTTTTTATTATTCAAGATTGTTATTTTTACTGATTTCTTGTTCTATTCATTTTTCTTTCTTGCAAATTTTCATATAAGTTACGTCATTGCTGTTGATGAAACTTTTTGGGATATTTTATTCTTAATATGCGAATATTAGAATGTAGTTATTTCAATTTATTATTTATTCGTGTCATTGAATTGAACTACTTGAGTTTCGTTTTGCTTTAATTTACTTCTTGATTGAGGTGAAAAATTTGAATGTAATTTCATAATTGCAGGCTGTATTGAGATCTAATCAAGGCGCAGTTGATACAACTATTGATCAGTTATTGGCAATGAGTACTGATAATGAAAATGAAAAAATTCGAAGTGAATTGGAACAATGTGATGGTTCATCAGAATCACCTCCACCAATTAAAGCTGAAATGACTAAGTCAGAAATAAGTATTAATAAATGGAAACCGCCAATGCTGGGACCATTGCCAGATTCATTTTTGAGAATTCCACAACAAAAAGGTGAATTAATTGATGGTCAAGAGCATGGAGTTGTTCACGATAGTTCAATGTTGGAGGATGAAAGAATTGCTATGTTTCTACAAAATGAAGAATTCATGGCGGAATTACGATGGAATGAAGATTTTTTGAATACTTTAGAAAATGGTATTGTATATTTGATTTATTTTTGATGATTTGTTCGTATCAGTAATATCTCAAATCTTTCTTTCTGGTTTAATAGACACGAAGTTACCACCAGCAGAAAAATGTAGCGCAACTCACGATGATGAAGACATTTTCCGAGAGCGATTGAGAAATATGGGGAAATGTATTTGAACACAATTATTTTTACGTCTGTTAACATTTTTTTTTTCCATCCCCGGAATATGTTAACGTAATGATAAATCATTTTATTTTATTTCAGTGTCACGTCGTAAGTTTGCGCAGCTCACAAAGGTTTTCACGCGCAGCAAGAAGCGAGGTGGAAGGCAATTATTGCCACCCACAGCATCCTGTGATGATTTATTGGATCCGGAAGAGTCATCGCGATCGCAAACATAAAATTATTGATTATAAATGAAGGACAGTCAATTTTAGTTTTTGCCCTGATCTCAGTTTCATAATTGGAAATCAAACCCTATCGAATAATTAATTAACAAAACGATAGAATAAAAAATGAGAAGAAAAGAAGAGAATGCAATTAATACAGTCGCAAGTAATTGTACAGTTATTTAGTTTTTAGCACTCGAGAGACTGAATTTTATCGGCAGTAGCACGTGAAACCAAATTTTTTTAATATGTATTGGTTAATTTACGTACAAATATTTCAGTTGAGGATTGAAAAGGCAACTGATATTTTTAGATTTTATTATTAGCATTCGGAAATGTTATAACTTTTATTCGAACTGTTATTTATTTATACATACTTTCTTGTTTTTGTTTTACCTAGAATATTCCACAGGATTTTCAAAGTGCATCCTAGTCATTATAATGCAATCATTGTAACAACGTGAGTTACCGCGGTCTTTTCTTGGTTAATTATTATATTTGTTATAAATATTAACATGGAATATTTATGTAAAAAAAAAAAATAGTTACAAAATATTGCATGTAGGTAACGAACGTGGAGTAATTAATAATGAACCTACCAAATTCAACACCTATACTCTGATCTTATAGAGAAAAATACAAAACTATTTAGAATTAACAAGAAACGAAAATTGCAATTGTCTTGATTACTAAAGTTGAATTAGAATTGTGATCTCTAATACGTACTTCGAGAAAAAAAAAATACAAATAAACAATGAGAAATAACATAATTGTCTTTTACAACTTTAATGTAAAAACTTATATTTACTAATTTATTGAAATTAGTATCCACGCGACTTAATCTATTATGAAAAAATAAATGTCATCAAAAATATGATTTTTTACTTCATTTCCCATTTATTATTTAATATTAATTATCCAATTGTTTGAAAAATACTCTTGCGCCTGACAGACTGTAATAAAGCAATTGGAATTCAGCACTTCTCTCGGCCAATCGCTTGAGAGTTAATGCACGCGTTTGTTGTAATTTTTCATCTTCCCCGTCAATTCTTTTTTCCGCGACCAATTTTTCATTGTTCAAATGTTGATTGACCGTTTCAAACCATTGTAAACCGTCCAATTCAGCGCTTTGATCTAACAATGCATTGATGTAAGCTATACCCATAGCAAATCCATCATCAGTAAATGCCGCACCATCTTTATTTTTCTTGAATATTTTTTCCTTATTTGAAACTGCATTGTCAACAAAACTCAATGTTAATGGTGGTACAATTGCATAAAATTGTTGTAGATGTAGTGACTTAACATCTCTGAATGATGAAGCAAAGACATCGACGAGAAGTTTGAAATATTGTATACCCTCAGTGAAATTTCTCACTAAATTTGCAATATCGTCATCCAATCGTTTGGCTGTTGCTTGTGTTATTTCAGAATAATTTAATTTTTTACAATTAGCTTCTAAGGCCACTGTTGTATTAATCCCGGGTAAAAATGAGACTGCATTGGCACACGCGTGCAAACCACCAGATCGAATCAATCTTACATATCCTAATGCATTGCCAATTTGTGTTATTAATTTACGAAAATGATCCAAGTAACTCAGATCTTCACTTGGCATTCCCAATTTTCGTATACCTTTTTGGAATTTTTCTGCTCTTTCATAGGTGTACGGTGTCGCATCACGTTCTCTTTGGCTCTTGATAAATCTTATATCTCTGAGCAGTCTTGATTTAATATGTTCGTCAAATAAAAATTGTGAAAATGTGTGTAATTTAATTCGTAAAAACTGGTAGACAAAATTAACTGTAGTACTCATTATTCCACTACCATGTGTCCTTATTGAATTAGCAATATGTCTTATTCCGATTGTGTTTAAATGTTTATTAGCACTTGTATGCTCAATAAATGTTTGTGTATTTAAATTGTACAAATATTTCGATACGAATACATGGATATTTCGCATTATTTCTAATGCATCCAAACCCTGTTCTAATGTCTGAGTTGGCAAATGATTTTGCACCGCATCCAAATCAAGTTTGTATTTGGCCAGCGCATGCATTGTTCTATACGTTTTCCAATCATGTAATGCAACAGTTGTATAGTTATAAAATATATTATCCAAATAGTGTTCAACAAAGCGTTTAGCACTCACAAGATTTCCAGATATTGGTAATGCTAATGCATTAACTATTCTCCCACTATCTTTAGCGCCAACTTTAAATGGATTAGTAGTGTCCAATTTCAAATGTGCATGCACATGTAATCTCAAACTGGTTTCCACTTCACGACATGCAGGCTCCAATATATTTTTAATCAATGCATCCTTTAACTCTGCAACTCTTATATCTGTAAATTCAGATCGTCCCTGTCTTATCACGCCACTATTAAATGCATTCAGAAGATGCACCACATGACTTATATCCTGAGTACTTTCAGCGACTGCAGAAAAATATGCGGGAATCATACTTTGATGATGAAGTAAAACGGAATAATCACACGCCTCTAAGATATTTGTGTCAAAATCCGCAATTATATCGTAATCATCCAATTTTTGTTTCAATTTGCTTGCTTCCTCGTCTTTAAACGCATCGGTCAATTGTCGTGCGCATGATAGCGCGCATCTGACAATCAATCTTCTGTCAGGTGTACCAGGTCCATTGATTAATTTCATGCTCAAGCTCGTTAATGACAATGCGTCCAATCGTTCGCGACTATATCCTTGATCTTTTTGGATCAATGTTTTTCGCGCTGCCTCCAATAACACTAATATTTCATAGCTAAGGCACTGCAATGCACGTCCCTGTGCTTGAACAATCATTGGACCAAGTCTATGAAGAATTGTTTCAATTGATTTTTGGACTTCAATCATTCGGCATATTAATTGAACTGTGCTGCGATTCATAGGTTTTGATAACAAGCCATGGATATTCGTTATGAATGATATTTGTTCGTTAATTTGAAACATGAGAATTACAACTTCTTTTAACAGTGTGTATTGGTTTTTGATATCGGAAATATGAAAATCTGTTCCACTAAGTCGATTATTTGCCTCAATACACCATAGCATTGATTTATTTATCAAACTAGCTGATACTATTGACAGTTTTTGAGTACGCATTGTGAGTATTCTTTCGCCAATTTGACTCGTAATTGCATTTCCAACATCATTTGGTATACAATCACTAAGAAATTGGCTTGGTGTCCATATGACATTGCCGACAAGAGTAACGGCATATAATTTTTTATTTGTCTCTTGGAGTCTCTTGATTAATTTTTTGTCGCATACACCAAATAACTTTGTTGATATTACTACACCAACATTTATACGTATCCAATATTTATTTACTGATGAAATATTTGATATTTTATTTTCAATATCTGTCATAATATTCTTCAAATAACTCATCAAATGGCCATTCATATTTGAACTCTTTTTAATCTCCATAACACGATCAATAGATTTCAAAAATAACTTTTTCGTCAACAATTGTGTATGTAAATCTTTTAACAATTTATCAAAAGTTACTAATTTCGATTCTGAAACAGAAAATTTTGTTGGATTATGCATTATTGATCTTACTTGAATTCGATATTTTTTCCATTGAGATTCGATTAGTGGAAGTGATTCAATCACTTCGTCCAATGTCACAAGAATAATATATAAATCAATTAAATGTTCTATTAATGCAGGAAGATATATGTCATTAGAGCCACTAGTTAAACTTGACAATTGTTGTATTGTCAAGTGTATCACAGATAATATTCTGTTTACGTAAATTGATAAGTCTTGAAGATCCTCCAATAATTTACTGAAATTATATTTTTCATTATTTGTATCATTTTTTTCACTGTGAGTAAATAATTTCATATAGAAATGTTGCGATTCATGTTTGAGTAATCTTATTTCTTTGCATGTTGCCGCAACAGTTGCTAGAATTTTCGATAAATTTTTATTTTCCATCTCTACCAACGACAATATATTCTCATTTTCATTATTTCGATATACAAGCCGAATTGGTCCTTCCAAAATGTAACCCATTGATGAAACATCCTCCCACCAATTTTCGGCCAACCAATTAAATAATTGTCCATATTTTCGTAATTGCACGTTGCCTGCAGCTTTATAAATTTCTTCATCTCTGCCGCTATTCCAACCCGGTGATTCAATCATTGTTTTTTATATATTCGAATGATAAATGAAATAATACGAGTCAAAATATTGCACTGAATGAACATTTATAGGTTAGAATCGCCATAATCTGGATGAAAGTATAATCAATCTTCCAGGTAATTCATTTTTTCCCTATAGATATACTTGGAATTAATATTGAATCTCTTGAGAATTCAAAATTAAATAATTTATCGGTGAATTAATTAGAAAAATGATTTATCAACAAAATAATATACAGTAATGTTTCTTCAATCAGTTTGGTATGTTTTTTTTTTCTCAATGATAATACACCTAGCTATATATAATACTGTGGAATGCGCATGTCAAGCGATTGATGGTGATTGTATCTCTCTACCAATCGAAATAACGTTGTATGTGAGCAAAAAAATTCAATGCATTAAAAATTGCATTAAGAATAAATTCCAATTTTTCTTCATGATACAAATATAATCTACAAATTATTAGAGTATTTTGGTGTATAGATACGTGGATTCAATCATCCACCGATTCAATCGCATTATCTAAAGTTGGCGGAGTTTGAGATTCTTTTGGACGAATGATTGACTTGTACCAACGTTCTTCTGCAACACCGAGATCTCTTTGGCTGTAAAAAATATCAAATTGGTTTTTTCAATTACAGACATTAAGACGAAATATTGGAGTATATGAATATAATTTTCTTGAGTATTATACTGTTTAGATTCTCCTGATTTTGGCTTTCGTACGGGATTCCATCCGGTAACTGGATTTTCATTTGAAACCATAGCACCACGAATACACAATGATAAATTAACTTTCAGGAGATTTGGATCCTAGAACAGATACAAAGAAATGGATAATTAATCTCATTCCTTAGTTTTTTCATCGTTGCAGTTGATAAGGATGAAATAATAAAACTTACTCGCCACTCAGTGGTAATTGTATCAGATAAACTCATCAAATCCGAGCAATAATCAACGTGCTCTATTTTTTCCATCGTATTCAAATAATTTTCGTGTAAAAAGTGGAGGAAAATTGTCGCTTGCGATTGAAAATATGCGGCGATTTCATCAGGATCATGTGCAAATTTCCATGTATTCCCATCATATATTCTTTTTGGATTTATAACGCGACCGATTCCGTGTAAAAGTCCAAGACTCTCACCACGCAATCCACAATCGCTTTTTAATTTATCATTGGGTATTTTGAGCGATGTAAATATGATATTTAATAAAGTACTTCGTACATCGCCAATACTATTTGATAATACTTCATCAATATTATTTTGTGTTATATCCAATATATGACCTCCATCAGCGTTCAATATTGTTGCTGCGCGTTTGACCATATTTTTCATTGCCGCCGGTGTTGTTGCATTTACATTAATTATATCGATATCAAATTGTTCAACGATATCAGTTGGAAATAGTGAATGTTGAACTCTACTGCCTTCAGGATCCGGGCAGATAAATACAAGAGGTTCTTTACCAAGCTGCAGATATTCTCTATAATTAGATAGCAGAAATGTAGATCGCATAAAGCAAAAAAAATTTATAACTGGAGAAATCGTCCGCGTTCACTACTTACATTAATAGCTGATGAAAGCTGTCTTTATTGAAAAAATAAACATTTGGAATGTCTTTAACTAATAAAAGCCGTCGTGTAGTTATATTATTTTGTAGAACAGAATTGTATCTTGTCGTTCGGATTAAAAATTCGGAGAATTTATCCGCCTGTCTAGATACGGTATCTGTAGAAAATAAAGGTATTTTAACACATGAGAATTGAATACTTTCAAATGTAGATATATTCGAGTGAATAAAAAAAAATTCAATATTATTTTTGATTCAAAATTCATTTAGGAAAATATGAGAGAATTCATTCAATTCCTAATTTGTTCAGCGAATTCAACAGCAATGTGGACTAAATTATTCATAATCAATTCATATTTCAATGTTTTTCAATATAAGTCTAAATTAATTAATGATTTTATAATGAATCCGGCAATTGAGAATTTTTCAATTGACTAGAATTCCATTTTCTCTCGAGTGAAAACGACTTGTAAAAAACGCATATTAATTTTTTTCTCACTACTCTAATAATACTGGTTTGCTCGTGCACTTCAATAAAACCAACTTACAATTCTCATAAATACCAGAATCAGTTGGTGTTATCCATTCAATAACCTCAAAATCATTTTCTTGAGCAAGGACTTTCAGTGCTATAGTTTTACCACATCCTGAAGGTCCCGATAAAATAAGTATTTTAGGTTTACCAGGTGTAACTTTGCAACAAAGCCAATCGATTAATTCCTTTTGTTTCTGTTTACTAACTGATAATTGTGATGACTCTTTTGGATCACAAGACTCCAATAAAATAGCTAAACTATTGGTTCGTTCATTCTTCTCCTTAAATACAGTACCTAAATCATCGTCAATATTGGGATGACAAAGTTTATTCTTCTTTTTACAATTATTTGATTTTACTTCCTCTATAACTCCATCATTTGTACTAAAATCCAAATTTAAATCCGCCCAACCGCTGTCGCTTTTCTGAAATTAAATTGATAAACATTTTTTCTTCATCTTCTCTTTCTCATACGAATTGAATATAATTATTGTTTATGGATGAATAACAATAATAACAATTCAAATAATAATAATATATGAACAAATAAAAACATTTATAACCAACCATTTTTTTAATTGGCGGCATTGCTATCTATTACAACGCCATTTTGAATAAATCCAGTTCGTGTACACGCAAAACTTATGCACGTAAGTTATAGGAAAGAGATGTTGTATTCGGTGCAATAAATTAAAAATTATTCCATGCGTGAATAAAAATGTATATATATATACAGCTGCATATGGGCAAATGTGCTAATAAATCGTTGCTGGTTAGGAGGAAAGTTTACTGAGCATTTGACATAGTCAATTTTTCAGTTATTTGAGGTTAAGTTACCGGCTTGAATTTGACTATTTGGGTGGGAAAATTTTTTTTACATTCATCACTAGCGGTTATATGATTAGAGTAGTGAATTTGGAATTGAATTTGAAAAATTGGAAGATGATATTGCCTGGAAATAGAATAATTGTCCATTTATAAGTGTATGTTATGAGATAAGATCTATTTCGTCTCGTTTCTTTTAATTATATACTAAAGATACTTTCTCATGGTTATATTGCCAGCTTGAAATTACATTAGAATAATAAGATGGCAATTGATCATTGGAAAAAGAATTGAAGGAAAAGCTGACTGGTGAGAATATAATTGCCGATTCGCAAGTCCATATTAGGAAAAAGAATTAATTTTTCTTATTTCTATTTTTTGTTATATTATAGAGTGGAGAAAATGTTTGTCGTCACCGCAGACATCCGGCAGAAATAGTAAAATTTAAATTGAACCAATAAAGTTTTCTGAAGAAACGTTGACCGAAAATAAGAATACGAATCATTTCCTAACTGTTTATTGTTGAGAACTGATGAAATTTTCATTCGTTTTTTTTTTTTTACTGTCAACCACATTCGACGCAGAAAAATCTTCATATGAATATTTGAACAGTCATATAAATGGATTGGAGTTGAAGAGAGAAAATTTTCAGTAAATTTAATGGGAAATGAAATGACTGTTATCAGAATTAATATTTCCATTAATTGTACGTTAATTGCTCCGACTTGTGGAAGACTTGAGACCAATATCATTATGTGATTCAAATCGCAACAGATGATTTCTAAATTCTTATCGTTCATAATTTTGGAATTATTTGAATTCACTCAACCATGCGGTGCTGCCACCTAATATCCTACCCACTATTACTTCCTGGTTTTCAAAACACGCGTAGCAACCATCACCGCGAGTGCTGGTCAAAGTTCAGAATAAATTTTTCAACGCTTACAAAAGAACAGGAAACAATGTGAGAGAGAATACTGGACAACTACAAATTGAATGTACAAATACATACAACTATTCATCGTGATATTCATTACGCAAATAAAATTTTTCTTAATTTCATTTCACAGACAGTATAAGGATGGGTTTATTCTTCTTCAATTTTTTTTTAATAAGAATAAACTAATACAATTAATGTGAAGGTGAATGTCCGTTTACGCACGACTCATCTCAATGATCTCCACCATGGTGATCGTTCTCGGCAGTTGCCGTTTTTTTTTTTTTTTTCCTTTTATCTTTTTCTCTTCGAATCATGGAATCAACTCTCTCTCTGGCAATGAACTTGACGGTATAAGTTGCTAGTAGAGCTGTGACTACGATACCGGTCACTCCTCCGAGTCGTCGTACTGTTATATAGTGTATCGTGACTTTCATTTGCTATATAACGTATTTATATATTTGTCATGACTGACGGAGTGTAGAAAATCATTTTTATTTTTATTATTAATATTCATTCAAGTGATATCATCATGTTCTTCAGACTTGCTATATTTGTGGGTCTTGGCTCTGTCGTCGCAACAATCATTTATCTCACACCAATACCTGGTAAATAAATCTATAAACTATTTTATGTCTTCTTAAATACAAAAGAAGATTTATGTAATTAGTTTTTTTTTAACAAAATATTATATATGTTTTGCTATAAGTGCGTGCTTAAATTATGTTTTATGACAAATATCGTATCCGATTTATTCAATATATATTATAGTTATTTATGTACACACGTTCAATCTACATTTGTGTCACACAAATATGCTACTTTAATGCTTTATAATGCAATCTTCACGTAATGCTTCTATTCATGTAATTGAATATGTAATAAAAATTTATCTATACATACACTTTGATTTTTTTATGAGCAATTGATGAGACCCGAAATGGCCATTAAAGATTATTAACTATAAATAGTTGACTTGAAAATTTGCTGTACATATAGTTACTGACAAATAAGTTGAATATAAATAGACAAATAATATTTTACCTTTATACAATATTTCCCTCGAATATTCCAACACATACAATAATTAATTTGTTCCTTATCATTTTTTTTTTTGACAATAATTTGACATGAAGAATTTTACTTGTACACCTTCGCCGTACTCATAATTACATACTAATAAATGAATTAAAAATTAACGAATGACAAAAATTTCTTTATAATATCTTAATCCATACAATAAAACTTTATGAAAATATATTCTTTCTCTTTCGAAGAATATTGTGAAACAACAACAATCTACTTCATTCCGCATTTCATAAGTCTTTAGAGAATATATAAAGCATACGTTTGTATTTATATTATGCGTAAGCATGAAAAGGCAATTGTGCTCGGACAATTGTGGAATGAAAAAAGAAAAATAAAACAAGAGAAAAAAAAGGAGTATGCGGTGAAAGTGATGACTTGATAACACAGTAAATGATGCTTGTGTATTCTAAAGTACTGTGCCCACAAACGAGACAAGCATCAAATATATTAGCTTTTCCCTCACTACGTTTCACATTACATAGGTCAGGGATGTATTACAATGAACGTCATCATGAATTTTCACAGTATACATTTTGAACTATACATACATTAATTAAATTTAATAAACAATCAAAATTAAATTAACCACAACATTGTACAGGATCTTCAACAAGTGAATTAATAATAATTACGATAATGACAGTCATAGTAATGACAACAACATTATTAATAATAATAATACTAGACAATTTGCTTGAAAATGACTAAACATTTTCTAAAAATGTTTTAACATTATAATAAAAAATGATGAATATTCGAAAGTGGTTAGTGATTAATGTGCCCCGATATAATGTTCATACATAGAAGAATCTAATGCATGAGACAGAAGACTAGGATGAAGAAGAAACAAGAAACCAGTATTTCTTGGAACGAAACGTGCTATGCACCTATCAAGAAGAAAATAAATTATACACACCATCATATACTAACTACAGCATTAACAGTACATACACATATGTATATATATATATATATGTACAATCATAAGCCAGCTAAACAACGATTCGAGATTCGTCACACATTCGCGAAAATAGCGAAAGCGAAATCTTTCTTGGTCCACACACAAATACTTATTGCGGAATACATACATCTACGTGTATGAATGTTATATACACACCGCTATGGGACCAAACATACAATCACAATGTACCAATATCTGATATTGAAAAAAAAAAAAAAAGGAGAAAGGTCGAATTGATGAAAGTGATGGTGTAACTAAGGGTGATGCATATATATATATATATTAAGTATATAAATTAAAAGTTACTCTTTCCGTCGGTCGAGGTGAAAGAAAGAAGCGAAGTAAAAAATGTATGAATAAAAAAAAAGAAGACAAAAAATAATAAAAGCCATGAACACAAAACGAAACCTGACTTCTCAGACGTCTGCTGTGGGATCAGCAGGCAACTTTCACTATCTTACTTGACACATATTCGGGCTGTACAGCGTATACACATTCTCTCTATCTCCCTCAAGATATGCTTCAGTGCTGTATATATTGTGTCATTTGAAAGAACTTAATGCAAGAAATACAGACATAGTTGAGTTTGTGATGGACCATTGATATTTTCACTTAAAATCACTGATTAATATATTCTTCACCACCTCCTTCAACTCCTTTTCTATCGTAATCATCGTCTGTATAATCCGAATCCACTCTCGATGCAGTCAGTCGTTGGATAGTGACTGTGGTGCTATATCCTGAAAGAAAAAGCGTCTTTTTATATTGAATGTATAAGAATAATTTGTGCTAATGGTGATAATAGAAAGTAATGATAGTACAATGATGATGAGATAATGGCATCATCATTGTCTTTGTCCGGACGCAAAATGGAACGTCGTGGATTATCAGCAAAAATATATTTTTTGCGTATAGCTTGGGTTATTACAGTGAGCATGTCAGCTGCAATATTTTTACATATTTGCAATTATAGGCCACGTAAGTGTATTTAATTCTGGCTTGACCAATGTGAAACCCAATAACACAATAATTAAGAGTTTAAAAGTGTTTACTGTTTTAATTATTATTTATTATTTTCTATAAATAGTTGAATGGTGAAGAAAGTAAAAGTTAACAGTAACAGCATTACATCTTAATTTAATGTAAATATAACCCAATTGTATTGTTTAATGTTGCAGAACAAACCTTTCTCTCATGCGACAGACCGTGTCATCACCTTGATTGGCCTATGATCTGCAGAGTGAAACTTACTTTGGAACCATTTCACTCTCTCAGCAAGTAATAGATAAAAAATTTGGATGGAAAAATAATTAATATATATTTATATTAATGCATTTGTATGATAATTCAACTTGCATTCCTCAATTATTGCTGTAGTTCCAATACATCTATATATATATATATCAATTTAAACTGGTATTATATCATGTATTGCATTAGAATCGCATTAAAAATAACGTAACGGTGAATGATCCGGTCATTAGATTGTGCACTTGATACCGTTGCAAAAACCGTTATGTAATTCACGTGTGTACATGTGATGTAGACATCATGTACACATACGTAAAAGACACGAAAGATACTCGATGCTATATAGAGTTAGAGGCGTCTTTAAATCCAGGTTTGGTTTCTTTTTTTTTTTTCATTGGTTTTTATTTTTATTTTAGATCTTGTGGAGATTGTCTATCCAATAAAACAGCATGTTTGGCTGATCATTGTATTTCTGCTGATGGATTACGTCGTGGAATCTTCACGGCTAATCGTCAGTTACCCGGTCCGAGTATTCAGGTAAATGTATATGTATTAGTTTGTGTTGGGGTGGTGCAAAAAAATCAACATTCTTTATTTTTTTCCAAGTCTCACATCATTAATGATCTGAGAATTGTAGGGGATGTATTGAGGTGACACATTGGTTCACTGTTTTGTTCAATTATAAATTTTGGATGAATAATTTGTTGTACATAAATTTTGTGAGGAAATATTTACAATTGTCATTACTGTTACTGAGTGAACTGCGAAATTTCAATGGTTTGTTTTAGCAGTCAGTATTTTATGAGAAGTAAAAAATCAGCAGTACCAGTATGTTAAAAGAGAATTTCATTTGTTTAGATCAAGAAGCACTTTTACTTTTTTTAGACGCCATTCTTTTTTTGGGATTCATATCAGGAACGCGAAATTAATTCAACGGAACTACGTTTAGAGTTTCATAACTTACATAATTGCGAAAAAAAATTTCACCAACGTTATATTCACGAAATGATGAAAGTTTTGGATTTTTATATATAATCCTATCTGTAATTATATCAAAGATGCAAATTCTGGAAGAAATAAAATTTCGCAGATCATTATTCTATTTTTCAACCCTTAAGGAGTGACTGGAAAAAGAAAGTTGATTTTTCTGCCCGCTTGAATTTATATTCATATGATTTGTAAAATATTCATAATATCAATATAATGATTATACATTTATATATTAATTGTTTAAGGTGTGTGAAAATGATATTTTGGTAGTGGATGTTGTGAATAGACTACCGGGTAAAGCAGCGGCAATACATTGGCGTGGACAAAATCAAAAGGAGACGCCCTGCATGGACGGTGTGCCATTAGTTACTCAATGTCCTATTCCGAGTTACACGACTTTCCAATATAAATTCCGGGCATCAGTTCCGGGAACACATCTGTGGCATTCTCATTCTGGTTATTATTTACAAACACAAACTATATTGGACACTAAATTGAAAGAATCTGCATTAATATATCAACATATCTCACATGAAAAAGAAAATTGCAACAACCCAAAGTCCACTTTCAAATTTAAAAGTGGAACATTTAAATACAACTGATAGTAAATAATATTATCCTACTTCCAATATTAAGTAGTCATCCAATCTCACGTAAAAATGTTATCTGAACTTTCAATGACTCTGGGCTAACTTTTGATATTTTCGCGAATTGCTTCAAAAAAAATATACTCAACTTTACTGATTCTGATACTTTCAAGGACATAAAATCGTGCCTGAGGTACTCTGCTCTCACGTGATGTGAAACCTCACTTTGAAATTATTTCATGTCAATTTTTTGAATGGGTTATTAATCACTGATTCTAAATGTGAAACAATAAATAGCCAACAAAACATGTATGTCTGGGTGCTATCGTTATTATTATTATTATTATTCAGGTGCCGATGTGGCGAACGGTATCTTCGGCTCACTAATTGTTCGACAAGCAGACGTTCGAGAGCCACACCGCAAACTTTATGATGTGGACGACCCTGATAATGTATTGCTTATATCCCACTGGCATCATTCAATCGTTGTGGACACTGTAACGGGTCATGGCAACAAAAAACCGGCTTTACTACTCGTAAATGGCCGTGGTCGTCATCTAAATGGACCTGAAGTACCATTATCCAAATTCACTGTTACATCTGGTCGTAGATATAGATTCAGAGTAGCACATGCAGGCGGTGCTGGCGCCTGTCCTGCAACATTAACAATTGAACAGCATTCATTACTATTAATAGCACTTGATGGCTATCCTGTGATACCACATGAAGTACACTCGATAACACTTGCGATTGGTGAACGAGCTGATTTTGTTTTAGATGCTGATAAAGCTATTGATACATATGAAATCAATGTCCATACCGATAAACCATGTGGTACAATACCAATTGTTGGCTCTGCTATTTTAAGATATGTTCCTGCAATAGAGAATTTTAATCCAAATGAAATTAATCAAGATGTGTCAGTTAGTGATGATAAATTGGATGACAAAGTTGAAATGACAACAGATCCAATTAACAAATGTGGGACATCTGGAAACTTGTGTGTTACGGAGATGAATTCGATCAAGAGTTTACCATTGCCATTGGCTTCACCACAAACAGATATAACTATTTATCTTGCTATTAATCAGAAGATGCATTCATCTGATATTCCAGGTTTGCATAAGGCATTGATATGAATATATATTCTAGGTAGTTTGTATGCAGATATAATAAACAAACATATACAAACGTTATCCAATTAAACTTCAACAATATTTGTTTTCAGGTTCTGACTTGGAGACTAAAGTGAGCAATGTAAACAACGTAACATTCACTTATCCGTCGTCACCTCTGTTGACTCAAGGCTCTGATGTGCCTGATGAAATGCTGTGCTCTGAAAACGACTCCAAGATACCCACTAGCCGATGTCGTCGCAGTATCAATGGTCTCACAACATGTGAGTGCGTCAACACTCAACGTATACCTCTTGGTGCTACTGTTGAGATGATACTTCTAGATCAAGGTAAAAATATTATAGTAATATGGAATGAAGTGGTGTAGGAATTAATATTTTTTTCATTCTCCAAGTCTTATTGGCCTGTATGAGAAAAATTTATAGTAACCAGCTCAGGCTTTGCATACATTTGATTATGTACCCTTTTGATAGTCCTTGAGATAAGCAACGTAAGACTCTCACAAAGAGCAAGATATATTGACTTCTTGGACCATTCTAATGGAGATATACATTCATATGCACCCAAGTGATCGTTATGTCGGTATTTAAATAATATTCCCCTTCTATTTAATAACAATTCTCTAGTGCTTTTTCAAACTATTCGTAACTACTGCGAAGAATAGGGTGAGAACGACACAGGCATCTTGAGTCGACCTTGATCCAAATTTTCCCTCCTGCGTGTATAATATATTGTAATGAAAAAATATTGATCTTATGTATACATTTTTTTTCTCTTAGTTGGCCAAGACGACTTGGTTTATCATCTGCATGGCTACAATTTTCACATCGTAGCAGCAAGAAAATTCGTAAATGGACGCAGTTTAGATGAAGTAAAAGAACTTAATAATCGTGGACTTTTATTTCATCGAAATTTGAAATCACCACCATTGAAGGATACTGTTGTGATACCCAAATTGAGTGCTGTTGCATTGCGTTTCAAGGCTGACAATCCAGGTGATTAAATTTTTAATATGTAAATACATCAGGGATATATTTATGAAGGCTATGGTTCAAAATCAATATTGGTTAATTTTGTTGATGGGTATCATGAGTCAATTTAAACTAATTGTGAAATGATTCGCCCTTGAATGTTCTTAACAGGTTACTGGATGTTGCGTGATGAAAATGCTATTGAATGGACACGCGGAATGGATGTTATTTTGCAAGTTGGCGAGCCCGGTGACATGGTACCACCACCACAAGACTTTCCCAAGTGTGGATCGTTCGTTGGGCCTGATTACTTCCTCATTTAGACTGAAATAATATTATATAATATTGATTTATAGATTATAAAGTCGTTGAATATTGTATATAGTTTTTCTTGCTGTACATAGGTTTATGGGGTGTTTGCTTTATAATCTTCTTTTTTTTTTATGATAACGTCGTGCAATTTAATGAAGCAATAAATTTCCCATTTTGTCAATCAAGTGATAGTATTATTATTATCGGTAATAATATTATTTATTGACCTCTAGATTGTCATGCCGTATTGGTATACTACTATCAAGACACTTCCGAAGTTATGCAACTGTTTATTAATCGCTGAAACATTCCGCCTTTCAGTAGCTTAATCTTTTTATTTTTTACTTCCTGTAAGCTATTTTGATACCGTAGTGTAGCCACAGCCAACATAGCTTTCATACGATAAACTTATGCTATGTATTCCCACTTTTCCTCTTTTTCAGTATTTGCATGACGAATATAAATTTAAAGAACGGGGCGAATTTCTTCCGAATGCATAGATATGAAGTTCTTGAAGAGTGGAATTTTTTCATTATTTGCCAATTGATAAAAAGTTATAGAACCAAAAAGTTTTGATAGCGGTTTGTCAGCCCGTTATGGCACTTGGAAAGTTGTACAAAGAAAAAGTGGAGAAGAGAAAAGAGGGTACCTTCTAACATTATCGACCGAGTCATGGGTGAAATAGTGCCAGAGTGAGAGGAAAATTATCTGGGAGCCAGGTTCAGAGTGAGGTAGGAGTATAATGAGAAAGTATACAACCAAACAAGCGACGCGCTCACATTCGACCATTTTTAAATGTCAAATGTCATATGACTCTGTGGTTTTGCTTTCTCATCTCATGACACAAATCAATTCAATTTAATTTCATAAGGTTCATATCACTATCTAAAATAAAAAAAGGCCAATGAGCCTGGGGAGCAATTGATATGTCCTGTTTGAGTGCACTTGGCTCGCAAATTTTTACATTTGTATCGGTACCTCATGAAGTATTATCACTGCAACATCAAGTATTTCAAGAGTATGCAAAAGTCGCACTGGGACCGGATTTTAGCCACACATTTCCATCACTGATAATTATTACTGCTGTTTGCATTACACTTCGACGATATTTTAACATCAAATGGTGGCCATCCACCGGTATAAAATCATTTGTTCATGAATCTCTCAAGGTATATTAATGGAGGAATAATAATATTCTAAGAGTTTAACCTTTCGAAGCATACATGCTTACTCAAACATTGGTATAGGATGATTTTGGGAATTATCCATTGTAGAATTGGCACCAGTGTTTCTATGTTTTCCTATATTGAAAAGGAATTTAAAATTTCTTTGAATTTTCAACACCTTTCATTAATTTTAATTCCCAATATTGAATCCTCTTCTCTTGTCTTCTCAAGATTTCTCAAAATTTATCCTAATGATATTCTGGCGAACTAGCGACTATATTCGCAATTGGATTGTTGAAAAAAAAATATTATCATTCTGGAATACAATAACAGGGCACTAAAAAAAGATGTTTCGAAGAGTTAAACTCTTGTGAACATGAAAATAAAAGCATTAATTTTTTCTTTCAAGCTTATTTGCAGTTGGATCGTCATCAACGCAGTACTTTGGTACTGGTTGATTCTTCAGCGAGTTCTCTATTGTACTGTCTGGACTCATTGGACAAATGTTAGTTGAATTTAAACACAAAAATCATTTCTATCTTATAACTGAAATTTAATAATGTAGGATCCAGGTATACGTGAAATGTATTTGCCTTGGTGGCGGAAAGTCTGGTCTTCATTTAATCCACCAACACAACCACCACCAGTTCTCTCCGCCAGTTTAATTAGTTGGATCTTGACAATGATGCTCGCTAATATTGGTCTATTGGGCGCAATTTATGCTGATGATATTTCATCTAGTTTGCGACGTGTTTCATTTAATATTCGTGAGCGTATTGACGGAATCAAATCATGCAGGAATTCAATTGTCAAGAGGTTCTATTACAAAATTCAAATAAATTGAACATAATTGGAATTTCCAAAAAGAACTTAATTAATTTTTTTATATTCATTTATGTCTTTAATATAACAGAGAAACAGAATTATTGAACAATCGAATGCAAGAGAACATTGACACAACGGATAAAAGTGAAGTTGATTCGTTCTGCGACGATTGCAGGTCAGAAATATCGACAGACATGACACACCGTAATATAACACAACGAGAAGTTTCACCCATTTGCAATGGTACCAATTGGACTAGACCAATTGGTGGCAATAGAAAATCACAACATGAATTATCATCCAGAACATTGGCAGGTGTAACAGAATGTATCATGGCAGATGAAAATTATATGGCACGACCATTGCGCAATCGTCGGGGATGTCATACAGTAATGCCAAGCAGTTCTAGTGAAAAATCAGTTAGCTGCTGAAAGACAATATCACTTCTAGACAATTGAACCTGTCCCAGTGATATTTTATAGATAATTTATTTTGAAATATAGATGAACATTTACAGGCAATTTTTTATTCCTTTTCCAATTTAATTCGAGTACTTTATTAAATCAAATTTCTTTTCTAATTAAAATAAGCCTGCTCTTTTGGAAGCAATTGGATGGGTAGTTGGGAATTCACAATGAATATTAGACCTACATACACACTGTCACATACACGTATCCCTCTCTACCTTTTTTATTCTGTCTATCGCGCAAAAACATATTTGCAAATACGCATGCGTCACCTTAGGGGTTGCACTCCCTTCTGTGTATTGCATCGGCGCGTTTATTCTATAACGGTAACGTTTGTGAGGTAGGTCGACCCGATTGCAGCAAACAAACAATACATTAACATCACTCGTCTTGAATTGTCAACATTTACTCTTAGACACGCACATAGACACAAACACACCCATATTTTTCTATAGACTCAAGAGTGGTATTTAAAAAAAGAAACTAAGTATCAAGTGTCACTTATAAACCCTCTGCAAAATAAACGACATTTAACTACGATCTATGTTCAACTGGCAACGGTGAAGACGACACCTAACCGGTTCTCAATTGATCTGGTGAGTGTTGAATAAACACATTGTTAATCTACATATTTTTTTCTTTTTTCTATTCTCACAATTTTTATATTGAATCAAGAAAATTGTATTATATAATAAGTAGATAAATTATCTCTCGGGAAATATTTTATTCATTGAAATGCAATTGGCGAGGAGTGGTGAGGAGGGAGGACGAATGTGAGGGTGGAAAAGGGGTGGAAGGCAGTTGTGCGTCATTCAATAAAGTCCAGCGCAATTTATTTTATATTCAGATTTAATATTGAAATAATAATTAATTTCTTAGTGAATGTATTGGTATGATTAATTGAGAGGGGAAAATTATATAATTCTTTTTAAATGCAATGTATGAAAACAATTGATGATAATTAAATTGTATGTGTTCTTTCAATGTATATGTATATATACATCAAGGGGGTACATCCACGTGATAAGCGAACAGAGCATATGATGCAAACGTAACTATTGATTTTGCACCGCGCATTCAGCATCCCTCTCTTCTTGGTGATTCGTATACACGTGTGTGCGCGAGTTCACACGCGTATATGTATAATATATTTTTACCATTCCCGCCGTTATTCTCTTCATATGTATCTGTCAACTTTTTATCTTTCAAAGCAACGGAATGTTATGACGCACAAAGTGAAATGAAAAAAAAAAAAAATTATTCATGCATGAAGTTGATATATTGGAATCATTTTAAAATTATTATTAATGCAAAGACAAAAATTATACTTATGTATATATATATAACTGTGAATTTATATGATACATTGTGATATTTATGTTGTATGATAAATTTATTGCGTGGTATAATATCATTACAGGAAACATGACCGAGAAAATGTATTATTGGGGAGAGGAGAGAGAACCGGTCGATCCTGATCAGACGTTCATAGAGTTCAAGGTAAAAGTATCAGCGGCTGGCGAACTATCGTCGCGTGTTGGTGGAAAAAAAAGTGTCACATTACCACCATGTAGAAGTAATGCTGAGGCTGGTATACGAGAAGATGATGATGAACGTGGTGGATGGGACAACAAATTGGATTTTCTTTTCTCATGCATCAGTGTGTCAGTTGGTCTTGGAAATGTTTGGCGATTTCCATATTTATGTTACAAAAATGGTGGTGGTGCATTTCTTGTTACTTATGGTATTGCTATGATTTTTTGTGGCATACCAATTTTCTTCCAAGAAGTTGCTATTGGACAATATTTGGGAGCTGGTGGAATGACACTTGTAGGACAACTATGTCCATTATTACAAGGTGAATGAATGAATAAATAATATACATTTATTTATTGGTATTCATTATCAAGTAAATGATGATGTGGCAATTTAATATATGATTCAAGTATTAAAATGTGATTTATAACATTTCAGGTGTTGGATATGCAACAATGACTATCGTATTCTTCCTTGATGTTTATTACTGCATAATTATTGCCTGGACGCTATTCTATCTCATCAATACATTTGCACGATTGACAAATTTACCATGGAGTTCATGCGGTGTGTAAAAATATATCATTATTCATATTGTCCTAAGGATGATT
Source organism: Zele albiditarsus (assembly GCA_958496275.1). Lineage (NCBI taxonomy): Eukaryota > Metazoa > Arthropoda > Insecta > Hymenoptera > Braconidae > Zele > Zele albiditarsus. Next base: position 7,537,614 of record OY292410.1, read on the forward strand.
CATTAAATTATTTCATTTACACTTAATAAATTGAAATTAATATTTTTGCATGGATTTAGACAATTGGTGGAATACTAAGGATTGCTTTGACGCATCGAATGGAACGGATTTGAAGAAATTTACCTCAGATCGGAATACGAGTTTGGATAATAATTTAAACAGTAGTTTTCATCATAGCTCACCTGTTGAAGAATATTGGGAGTGAGTTAACATGAATAAAATTGAATAGCAAATAATATTAATTCTAAATATGAAATTATAATTGATTGATGAATTAATAGGCGACGAGTACTTGGGATTACAAGTGGAATCGAGGAACTTGGTGGAATGCAATGGGAATTGTTGGGCTGTCTCATTCTCGGCTGGTTGTTGGTTTACTTCATCATTCGACGTGGTCTACATCAAAGCGGTAAGATCATCTGGTTTTCAGCATTGTTCCCGTACGTGGTGCTTTTCATTCTTTTGGGAAGATCTGTGACGTTGGATGGTGCGGAAACTGGTCTACTTTATTACATTACACCGAGATGGGAAGAACTGTTGAGTCCTGGTCCGTGGATTGACGGTGCAACACAAATATTCTTCGCTTATAGTATTGGTACTGGTGCTCTGCCTGCATTAGGATCGTACAATAAATTTCATCACAATTGTTACAAGTAGGGAATATTTTTGATCGAATCATCCAAAGGTTTTTGGAATCATTGGAATTAATTGTACAACTTAAATATGCGTGCGATTTTCTCAGAGACGCTATGATTACGTGCGTTGTCAATACGTTGACGTGCTTACTCGCTGGATGTGTAACATTTTCAATATTGGGTCACATTGCCATGGAGCAGGGTACCCAAGTCGCAGATGTTGTCAAAAGTGGCCCTGGCTTGGTCTTCCTTACGTATCCTGAAGTTGTCCTGAAACTTGTTGGTGCTCCGATTTGGGCTATCATTTTCTTTTTTATGTTAATTGTAAGATGTCACGATATTTGAATTGTCGCGTGATTTTTATCCATTTTAATACTTGCGTTTTAATTATGAAATATGATATTATAATTATTTGTTTGTTTTAGATCTTGGGAATTGACAGTGAGTTTTGTATAGTTGAGTCGTTCATTACTGGAGTTGTGGATAATTGGCCAGATACATTACGACCACATCGGAATAAGTTTACTGTCGCAATTTGCATCCTCATGTTTCTGCTTGGCATTCCCATGGTAACTCATGTAAGCCAAACTTTTTATTTATGTATTTGATACATGTTTAGATACAATAAAGTATTTGTATATTGTTTGAGACAGTACGATTACTCTGTATCAACGTAGCTCGGGGCTAATTATGAAAGTACGTGTGTAACTTTGACACGAATATTCCATTTATAGTATACGTGCAAATGCAACAGAAATTTTACTCTTCAATTCCAACGTAAATGATATTTATTTGTATTTTTACTTTTGCAGGGTGGTGTTTACATTTTCCAGTTAATGGATTTCTATTCCGCCAGTGGCATGTCCATTCTCTGGGTATGTTTCTTCCAAACAATAGCTATATCATGGATATTTGGTGTGCAGAAATTTTGCGATTGTGTTCATCAAATGATGGGTATACGAATGAATAAATTTTGGTACATCTGTTGGCTTGTATTTGCTCCAGTAATTATGGCGGTAAGTTTTATTGTATAATATTCATAATTGGAATAATACATAATAAATTCGTGCTGTTATTTTCTAGTTCATCTTTGTCTTCCAATGTGTCCAATATAAACCACTGAAGTATGGAAGTAAATATGAATATCCACCTTGGGCAGAGATTGTTGGATTTTGTTTGAGTTTTTCATCGATGATATGGGTACCAGGATATGCAATTTATTATGTATTGAGTTTACCTGGAACAATTAAAGAGGTTTGTACAAAGAAAAAGAAGATATTTCTTGTTGCATTTTAATAACTGTATTTCAATAAACAATTGGATTCCTTATTTCTTTGTGCTTGTAGAATTTTCTGAAAGGATTAAAACCGAATATAAAATCAAGAACTAAATTACCGGCGGGTGAAAAGTCAGCGGTGATACCGATGTCAGAGAGTAGCGCTGGATTAATAACGAAGAATAATAGTTTCTTAAGTCAAACATGATTTTCTGTATTATATCGTTGATATAATATTGGGAATTTTCGATTTTAATGAATAGCTGTATTCATATACATGAATTATATATGTATATATATATATTTACTGTATAGTGTACTGTATAATATTTCAGGAAAGTGATATTTGCTGTAAGTTTTACTCCATTTGCATATAATTATAGAGTCGTAACAATTGAATTTGAAATTAAATTTATTTTCTCGTTCATTTAGATTGATTGAATTTTACGAGAGAACTTTCAGCTGATTTTTTTTTTTTTTTTGTGGAAATATATTAACTGTATATCTTGTTGATGAATAATGAAAAAAAAAGAAAAGTCAATTAGATATAGCTATATAGTTTCGGCCTACGAAAAAACATGCACAGGGAATGACACAGATATTGAATATTATTTATTGTGGTTATATAATATGTAAACGCTGTTGCACATGATAATAATAATAACTACGCGAATTTCTTATTTTTTTTTCTTTTAATCTTATCTTTTGGTCTAACTCTTGTTGATAATGATTAATTAAGAGGTGGAATTGTGGATGGCTCAATATGATGAATGCGAGGGAAAAAAAAAAAACAATTTATAACTTCCTATTCAGGAGTATTCAATATTTTTTGCTTTGCAAAGAGAGAAAACGAATAGTATTAGAAAGGTATTAATAGTACTTCCAAATAAAAAAATATATATACATATATATATATTGAAATAAAATTATATAATTATTGTAGTGTACAATATTTTAATCGTGAAAGCTTTTTGCTAAATAGTTTTTGGTGGTTTTTTCAAGTTGGCATAAGAGAAGTTGAAAAAGCAAAATAAAAATACAGACAAATAAATAAATTGAAAATTGTGAATTATATTGAAGCAATGTTTTAATGTTTGTATCGTCAACAAATCAATATATATATGTATATTCTTTCCGATGAAAATTGTAGTAAATGTATTATCACAGAAAGCAAAAAGACAATGTGGAAAAATAAAAATGAAACAAAAAAAATATTTATGAATTGACTGCTGGAAATTTTTCAACCCTGTGGTCGTTAATAATAAAACTAGTTTTGAAGAAGTTATTTCATAGCAGACAACCACGATCTAAAATATGCGCGTTCCCATGACAACACCGTACCCGTGGGATTTTTACATTTGGAGATGTCTTGTTGGAAAAAAAGAACAGGAAATACAGTCCTATAACCTATATTTTTTTCTTTCTTTTTATGGAATAAGAAAATCAATGGTACGTTCTTTTACATTTGCCCATGAGATTATATCTCACATTTTCACAATTTCGTCTATATTAAATGAATATATCTTTTATTTTTTGTTTTTTTTTTTTTTTTCATTTCCACGTCAAAGTATTTATTCATCGTTGATGTTTAATCAACGATGATTTCTTTTTCTTTATTCTTTTTCACACGTTCATTAATGATTTATTCATAAGTACAATTATCGTTGCAGACAATATGCATGCGATGTTCTTTCAGGTGATTGGAGCGAAACAAGATCAATGATGAATGTGAAATCACATTGAATAACTCATGAATTTCCATTTTGATTGAAGAATAAAAAAAAAAAAATAAGTGCTCTCCTCATTCGCATTCTTTCTCGCATGCAATTCTTACTGTATATGTATCTATATGTATCCACGTATATATAAAAATGTAAATGGAAATATTAGAATGCCACTGAGATTAATATCCAAATAAAAAAAAAAAAACATAATAAAACCCGGGTGAAAAAAAAAAAGTGAAATTGAATTTAAAATGAGATGATGAAGAAAAAAAAAAAAACATTAATAAATATATATCTCATTTATCTCAATAAATTCTTTTTGAATTTATTTATTTTTTTTTTTTTTTTGCGACCGGCAATTTACCCACCAGTCTGACTATAAATTTTATCAACTTCATTTCTACTTCCGACCCCGTTTACTCTCTTTCCGCACCGGAGGTGTTTCGGTCCAGCGCGGGTTAGCAAAACTTTATTAGACTATCTAAAATTATCTCGTATCCAACTTCCACAGGCTTTATGTACTCTACCGTACTATATAAATTTACAGTATGATGCTTCAATGCTGACAGGTGAATAAAATGTACCGCCTTTAGGCAATCACTCTAGTTCGTAATATTCATATGTACGTTCAACAATTGTTAAACATTCGGGTTATACCATTTATATGTCATGTGTGTGCGTGGGTGTATGTGTGCAAACGTGACTTTTGCTATTACCTCTATACTCCTGAGAAATGATCACTATCTAAACACGTTACGGGTCAAATGTGTATTTTTATATGTGGTTGAATGTATGAAAATAATACTTTGGCAATATTCATTTATGATATATAGAATTATTGATGTAATATTTTATTTTGGTGCGTTGGGATAATGAAAAGAACAAATGTTTTTTCATTATAATGATCCTTGATCTCTGTTATTTCAATAATTTTTTTCTTCTTATTTATGTGAATTATGATATAAAAAGCAGAAGAATTTTTTATTTCAAGTCTTGATTTGTTCATAAGCATAATGACAATTTTTTTATTTTTATTTAGTCATTTGCTTTGTAGACTTTTATAATTAATTATTTGTTTATAATTGTATAATTATGTTGAGATTTGCTGGCATATTATCAATTCGTAATTCATTTCGAGTTCATCTAAATTTTTAACCCCTACGAGGATGATTATTTATTACTTTGCCCAATTCTTTTTGTTTTCTCTTCTTGCTTTTCATGTTTTAGTTATATGTAAAGAGCAACGATTAGGGAATAGTGAGGGTGTGCTTATGGATTAATTATTAATTATTAAATTCATGATTTACTGATTCAGTTTATTTCGTAGACGTCTACATTTATTTTTCGTATATTTATTTTCATAAACTATTTTACAACACAGAAATCCACTGAGATAATTGAATTTTCGTAGCAGTGAATGTTGTGAATAATGAAACCGCAGTGGAAAAAAGATTTTTTTTTTTTTTTTTATAAAATAATTTAAATAAGCAAATCTGTTGAATTGCTGCAGAAAAATTTGATTTGAAAATAGTGCAAAAATAAAATGATGAATTAAAATTGAAGTTAATCAAACGTGTAATTGCAAAAAGAATAAAAGAAGGAAAAAAAAAATGATATATTTAGCTGGAAAATTCTGGGATATAATTAATTTGACCTCATTTTTATTATCAGCGACTCCTACTACCCTGATACACAAAGTTCAAAGTAATCCGATCAAAAAGAAAGAATTTATGCTGCAAGGGGTTAATATCTTAAGAATTAAAAAAAAATAAATGTGTGCCAAATTTAAATTGGATGGGATGATAGAGAGTTAGTGCATTGGCTTTTAATTCTATTAAATTCTGATTAAATTTTTAGGACAAATTTAAATATTTTCGATAAATTCATTATTTTCGTTCCATGTTTATACATTGGATACATGCATTACTATTAGTGTATGTACTCACATTATAGATACATTCAAATGAATATATCTATCATTGATAAAAAAAAAGCTTGAACGTCCATTAATATTCATTATTAGATATATTATGCCCTCATTCCTTCAACCATGAATTTCATGTTCCAAAACCCTGTATAAATTTCGATAGCATTGCATAAATTGTATCAAGGGTTTCTCCTTCTGTTCTTCATCATTATCCAACATATTATTTATTTCTATTGCAAAAAAAAAAATCATCCCGATCATATTTCCCACTCAACTCTTCCCTATTATATCTTTAACTATAATTCTTTCTATAAAACTTAATCAGAAAAATTGCAGTTTATAACAAATCTAAAATCAAATATACTTCTTCTAAATCTTCATCAATCAACTCCAACTTCAACATCCAATTCTTCCATAATTCTCCAAACATTATGGTGATAAAATTCGAAAAAGAAGTAAACAAATAAATGAAAAGTATTGCTTTTTTTCAAATGACTTACACATACACATTCATCTACAAACGTGCACTCTCAACATCGTATATTCTTATCACCCTAGAAAATCGTGCTCTTTACCTTTCTACGTCATAGATCACTCAAGGAACACAGAAAGTTCTAAAATCATTTACTTTTATTGCATTTCATTTCGTCTTTCATTCACCCACATTTTCTCTACCTCTTTTCATCTTCCTCTCTATTATTCTCTTTATTTATTTTTTTTTTTTCTTCTTCAAACGACTTTGATGAACCCCTGACAGTCTGACCGTATAGTAAGTTCAATTGTCACATCTCAACCGTGAGTAACAAAGGGACCAAGTTGAGGAATTACAAGGTGCGGGCGAAGGACATTCGCGTGTGTATTTCTCTTCGTGTATATTTGTGTGCGTGTGGTCTGGGACGAGACAAGCGCGAGAAAGAGAAAGGACAAGGAACAGTATTGACCCAGTTGGCGAGAGTGTTTGACTATACATTGGATGTCTCATACTGTATATACACAAACCCACCCCATAGACACTGATACATTCCAAATATATACACACCCATATAAACATATATATACATATATATATATATATTACTAGTATATAAGCTATTATATACGTGTATCCACGCAACGACGTCGTTATGTCGAACATACAGCCGTTTATAATAACTTACAACCTCAACAATAAAGCACAATACAAGGCTAAGTCTGTGCTCATCATCCTTCTCTACTTTACCCAACTAATTTTTATTACATTAACTGATTAGATATTATTTTGTTGCTGAACCTACCCTGAAATTAATAAATATTGCCATTGGTCATTCTGTAAATAAAAAAAAAATACAACTTGAGAAAAGGTGTCGTTGAATAAAATAAAACAGAATGAATAAATGAGTGAATTTTTTTTTTCCTTTTGGTTTTTGCGCGGGGGGGAAAATATAGCAGGGTTTTATTTAGAATTGCTGGGAAGGTAGTCAAAGAAAAGGGAGTAAGGGTTGATATAGAAGGGGAGAGTGTGGGTGTGTGTGTGTGTGTTCTGAACGGGGTTGAAATAGAATAAAAAAAAATATAGAGGAGGAAGAATGCTCGCACAGGGTTGACTCAGGTGGTGGTTTTCGGTATGAAGGTGGCGAATGTAGGGGAGATATACCCGCGATCATCAGGGCGCAGGTGCAAGATGTGAAAAGCGCCGGCGTCAAATATGATCTCTTTACTCTCTCACTTGTATTCGTGGTTTTGGTATATCTTCAATATGTTGTGTCTTTGTTTCTTTGTCTGGTGCGCTCCACGAGGATGGTTTCACAAGTAAAGGTGCACAAGTCGGAATGATATTTTTTCTTGTGTGCGATAGAGAGGTAGTGTGTGGTAGCACATTTGTTGGTGTGAAGAGAGAAGGAAACTTTAGTAGTCAGGATCAACACGGGTGAGAAGTAGCAGCGTGTGTTGGGTTTTGTTCTAGGCGCCACAACCGGTAGTAACTCGGACGATTCGCTTGGAATTAAATACATTTTGGAATATGAGGTATTTGGATTAGTTTTAATATTTGGAGAAATTTATTTTTAAGTGGAGAATATTTTATATAATAGAAAAGGGGAAAAATGTGTATTTAATAATTTTAATTTATATATATGCAGGACAATTTATTGAAAATTTTTGTCACCAAATATTGAGAAAAAATTGATCTGAGTTTTTTTTCTATTTTTAATATCGTTGAATTCTTAATTAATTAAAAACGAAAATATGTATTTTTTTTTTTTTTCGGTTTGTTTGGGGGGGGGGGGGGGGGGGGGGGGTTGATAAAATTCATTTTGTGAAGAATTATTTTTTCTTTGTTCAATAGGTGTATTGAGAATATTTTTTGTTTGGTTGTGGGAGGGAGAATAAATTTTTTAATAAGTGATTTTTATCAGTTTGGTTTTTTGTTGGAAATTGTATGAACAAGTGCGACTTTGAAGTGGAACAATAACTGACGGAATATTGAGTTATTTGATTTGTTATTCGCGGGGGAAAAAAAAAATTGATTTGCAATAAAAAATATTGAAATTGAATTAAACAATATAAAATTTTGATGTTAAAAAAAATTAAATTGAACATTACGCCTTTCTTTCTATTATCGAAAAAAATGTCTTAAGATAATTATTAACAACATTTGTATGCAATTGAGTCAACAAAATTATGCTTTCTTTGATAAATTGAAAAATATTTATCTCTTTCATGACATTTGACATTTGTATCACTAATTATTAATAAACAAAACGTTTTTTTTTTTGTAAATTCATATAAATAAGTCTACTAAATTTAAACAACGATGAGCCAAAGAATTTTCACAAAGACAATTTGAAGAATTTCGATTGAGAACTTTTAAATTTCATATAAAATATTATTTTCCTCTAATTTATTTCAATATCATTTGTTTTTCCTAATCAAATGAGTGATTCAATCGCACTTTAATGATATTTCATTGAGAATCCTGTGAATAGTCATTAAAAAATCAGGTTGAGATAAAAAAATATATGAAAAAAAAAAAAATAATAACATATCTTTATAAATTATCATCATAATCATCATTATTTTGATTTCTATTTTTTTTTTTTTTTTTCGAGTGAATGTCGTTTGAATATTTCTTGGTTGCGTGATTTATATAAGAGGTCGAGGCTCAACGAGTGGCGATTCCCCGGTAAGATAATGAAGCTTATAGTCGCGTTATTATTGTGTATAATCCCATCCCCTATTTCTGATATAGTAAACTCAAGAGTGCGACGGCAAAGCAATAGAGAATTTTTTCCCATGAGCTTGACCAATCACAAATACTTAGCCCAGAAATGTAATATTAATTTTTACAATTTCATCATTGCCACACGTTGAATAAAATCATCTATAGAAAAATAATAAAGCACCTAATTAATTCATTACAAACAATACATATAATTTTTTAATTAATATCAAACATCATGTAATCAATCAAATATAAAATTTAAATAAAAGTCAATGTATAAATATTTATACAAGTCACATTGATGCAATTTAATAATCAATCATAAATTGTGATGATGAAACTTTTCCTGGTTATATATATCATAAATACTCCCTCAATTTACTAAATCGATAAGCTCACTTTTCATTTTTATTTCTCATACAAGAGAATGAAATACTCAAGGGTGTGGAAATGAGACTGCAGGTATATATATACTTTTAACACACGTAACAAGTGGCTTTGCTACGCCGCCAGGGTTGAATCACTTGTTGTCTACGACTATCGTGATGATGTAGAAAAAAAAAATGATTGTGATTGAATTTTTGTGATATTGAATATGATATGTATGTGAAGGTATAAAAAAATACTGAGATTATTTTGTATATAGGTATTTATACATTAAGAATACCGTGGGGTTTTAAATTAACAGTTAATAAATGACTTCATTAAATGCCGTGGATAGAATGTGCATTTGAATAAAGTGGATTAAAGGGGAATACTCATTTAAACGTGGGTTAAAATAGGAGAATTTTTTTTATGACTTTTATTTTGTCGTATAAAAAGAATACAAGTTGGTATTTTTTTTTTTTCTTTCTAGAATATTTTCACGTTAGTCTTTTAGGACACTGTGTATAAATTTTGGGTGAGGAATCAATATTTTAGTTGATTCTATTATTATAACTGTGTAGGATATTTGAGGCGTAATTGTTGATATGGTTCTATCCTCTTGAAATAATATGATGAAAGAAAATAGGGATAATAATAATTATTATATTATTAGAACTATTATTTGTTTATGGTCAATTGTTCTTTATAATTTTTTGATATAAATGTATGAAACGATAGGAATTGAATTGAAGTCAAGTAAATTTTACATTAATTTTGTGACAAAGTTACAGAAGTTTTTGTAACAGTTACAGACATTCATCAAGATTTTGCATGTCAGTGCAAGTTTGTAAATACTGATATAACCTTTAATGGAATTTATGTAACCTTCAAAATGAAATGTCATTCCAATAGTTATATATAGTTGTGAAACAATTGTAAAGACTATTTTTTTAAACAAGTGTTTGAGACCAGTAGATAATAACTGGATATATTTCAAATATTAAATTGAGTCTTTGAATATGTGAAGCTAATTTTCTATATTATTACTGTTTCGGTTCTACAAACGCCTATGGTGTATTTTCTCATGGAATCATAATGTAAAGTGTTTTAAAAATAACACATGGCTAGTGGGTTGAGTAAAGATAGCAATAGGTTGAAAAAACAATGAAGAATTATAATGATAATTTGTGTAACTATAATTATAATAATGACTGGGTAATTTTGAATTATTTTCAACCACTAGTAGAAAATTGGTGAGCATATAGTAGAATTTATTCCTGCAATGATTGAATGTGAAGAGACATAACTAGCATTTGAGGAAAAAAAAAAAAAAAAAATACAAAGTACATCCGTAATTCTGAATTTGTAATTTTCAAATTATAATTTAAAAATAATAACACATAAAGAATTTTTTTTTCCATAGTCTTTACAAATTCAAACGTAGAAATATGTACAATCATCGATTAAACCTGACTCACATTCATATCGATCAATTTGACAATGTTTAAACTCAGAATGAATAATAATTTTCCTGTTTTCTTAAAATCACAGTTGTTCCACTACGAATTCTAAACATAAGACAATTTTTTACTCTCATTCATGCCCAAATAATGCAAATCACTGTTCTACATATAATCAATTTTAAACATACGTGCAAGAGCAACTATAAGTTTAATTTCCTGCGTAAAAATTGTTTTCATTTTCAATCTAGTTCAATCTCACATACATCGTGAAACATCGTCGTGAAATTTATTCACCTATTTCGTCTCATGAATTTGAATGTCTCCCGGCTACGTGACGTCTATTCATATAAATATCTCTTAAACGTCTTGTAAAGTGCAAGCAAAAAATAATGTTACATCTGAAAAATATCTTTTCAGTATACTGAATACACTTCTCATTTATTTATTTTTTTTATTCATCACAACAGTCTTGTAGTCAAAAGCACTAATTAAATATACTATTTATTTATTAAAAAATGTTTTAATTAATATAAAACATTTCAGTTGATACCAACACTGAATATTTATTAATAAAATTAATTAATTCAGTAATATTGTGTTGAGTTATATTATTTCCTTATTGTTAGTGAGGTATACAATAATTCTGTCAAACTCAATACTGTGATTCAACACGATAATTGTAACATTATTTAAGTTTGATATATATAAACTGACTGTTAGTATTATTGACAGACATCATATGCATGCGTTTGCAATCTCAATACACAATCGAGTAAGTTCAGTGAGCTCTACAACGTTATTGTATGTATATTATGTCGCGTGCAATTATAGCAGATAACGTTCACGTCACATACAATATGTGGGTGTGATAAATATATATATATCATGTGTATGTGCACGATATTATACCATTTTTCTCATTCTGATCTTTTATTAAGACCCAACTGCCAAAGTAGATAATATAATAATGTTCGTGGAGATAAAATATAAGAATAAATAGGGAATAGTAAGCTGGAACTTCTCACGAGTGCAAGTTAGTATTAAGGAGGGTGTGTTCATTGTTATATTTTTTGGCTGTTAGTGAAATCCATAAGTGAGGGATAAATTATTTTTTGGGGAAAGATTATTTATGCAATTGGATTAAGAATTAATTTTGTATTCACATTAAATGTAGATTGTAAAACTTTGTGCAGAATTGAAATATTTTGGGAATATTTTGCTTGAGAAACAATTTGTTTGTAATCAAAATGAAAATATATATATTTATTCTTGATATAATAATTTCTTTTTCAATCATATGTAGTAATTATATATCGGTAAAGATTGAAAGAATATAATGCAATGATGAAGTAAGAATTGAAAGAATTGAAAATCATATTTTTCCAGCTTAGGAAAACTATCAACCTGAGTTGAAATTAGTCTTTGCGATCGATGCTGTGTACTTTGTGTGGCTATTCATTTGAGAAATTACTCTAGCAGTTCATGAAATTTCAAATGAAGTAATTTACAAGTACACATACAAATTAGAACCATGAAATCACTTGATTCATCAATAGAGTCATGAATAATCACTCACTGTATACATCAACGTATAAATACATATATATATATAAACATGTATAATAAACCCGGCAGGATATATCAATCGGAAAACCAAAAACAATTTGAATAGACTACGCAACGGATATACGAATCCACAACCCCTTGATTACTGTTCGAGTGCTCCGGAATATACATATACAGATATAAATACGTTGCATTCATCAGTTTGCATACTGCAAGTATCTATCCACTCGATTTTTACTACTCAAACCGATTTGAGTATCACTTATTGAAGCGTAGGAAAAAAAAAAAAACAAAAATGGTGGAAATCCCATGCAAAGTATAGCTCAGCTATTATTGATCGCAACAAGTTTTCAGGGCTCACCTGAAAGGGCAGATTGTTGGCTTTAAGAATGAGTGTATTTTTATTCATCATTTTTTTTTTTTTCCTCATTCGCAATCATTTTTCACCGGTTTCTATTATGTCGAGTTCAAGGAAAAAAAAATAAATACGCTGCAATTTTTAACAACCATTTGAAGTTCTGAATTATGAAGTTAATGGTTTGATTAAAAAATAAAAAGAGAAATGATGAATAGTTCTTACAAAGAATTTCATGAGCTTTTCATTTTGATTGCAGTTAATGTCGTAGATAAGATGATTTGTTCGTTGGATATGATCGATAAAAGTATTAAGAGCTTTGTATTATTGACAGGTGGAATACTGAAGTGAAGAAGAGAAACACCAAACTTTTTTGTGGTATTTTTATCTTGGTGATATTTACAGATAGGATAATTAATGTCGATGCAAAAGTTTTGTTATTTTATGGAGAGAATTTTGACGTAACTTTGTTTGGTATTATAAAAAATCGTGGTAGTTATTGATTGAGTTTTGTGGATGCGTTGAAATTTTGCTTTGTAAGTAAAAATAAAAATTGTTCACAAATTAAAGAGAGGTTTTTGTGGAATTTTAAATTTTTATTTCAACACATTGCGGAGGGAATTGGTTGGCGTGTGTTTGTATCTATGAGTCATTATTTCTTATGAAGACCTCTTGCATTGGCGGTTACTGCACCACCTTATATCTATCTATCATTTGAACCCGCACAGGGTTTTTGATGTATTATTATCACACATTGAATATGTATGAAACTAGAGAAATAATGGTGCTATATTTTTTTCTAAAATGATTCAGTTTAGATTGAGGTTTGGATTTGTGGTGGCAGTGGTTAGTACTACAACCGGAAGTACCTGATGCACTTAGTGAATTGGTGTTAAAACTCTCTGGTGTAGAGCAATACAAAGGATAACATTTTTATTTTTATTTTTCTTCACTACGGAAGAGTTGTATATTTTATACATTTGTATTTCCTCTGTGGAAAGTAGAGACGAGATTATCTGCTCGAGTATGCTACAGTTGTGGTGAGCTGAAAAATCTCTGGGATGAGAAGACAACAATCCCTTAAGATTTATCGTAGAAAAAAATCAGGTTTTCTACAATTTTATCATAGTGTTATTCTTTGATATTCAATTGTTGTCTAGAAAATATTATAAATTAATTCTGATGTATTAAAATATATAATTTCGGGTTTTCAATTACAATGAACTCTTACTCTTATTCGCACTTTTCTCCTATGAGTAAAAAATACTCGTTTGGATAGTGATAATTGATCACTTTGAATTTTGATAATTGATCAAGTGTTTAACAATTGATATTCCAATTAATTCAAATATATTGTATTAAGTGGATTGATAAAATCATATTGTGGATCAAGCTATTTTTACGTTGCAAATATTCTTTGCTATCGCTATATAAAGTTTTATGCAATGAACGTTGATCGTAACAAGCCTTCAAACGTTACAGAAAGTTTGACGTCAGTAAGAAAATATATATATATATGAAGAGAAAACTTAGAAACTCAATCGTTGGCACGCAGTCGTAAAATAATTCTATTAGCAACTTATTCGTTTCGTTTATTATTTTGTAACGAACTAATGACAAGTTCTTCATTTCATACATTTATATCATTTTTTTTTCTGTTCACACATCTGGGAATCATTGTTCTCAAACTTTATTCTCCTTTATCTATTTTATTTATTCCGTTCTATTTATTTATATTATTTGAATGAAATGTGTACAAGATGTTTATTCCCATGGGTTTGACAAACGATTCAAGTGCGTGTCTACACATTTACATTGCCCAGTAACATCATTCAAACCAGCAGACATTAAAGCACCAGAAACGTGAGATAAATTTTTTTTCACACGAAATCGATACTGTGTAGTAAAGCCGAAGTGTGAAATACGGTTGGATGACAACGCGATTTACGGCGAAAAAAAAACACCGAAATAAATGAATAAAAAAATTGAAATAAAATATAGGAAAGAAAGGAAAAAAGTATAATAATAAACTATGTGAGCGCTATGGAATCGATATAGAGTGTAGGTGTGTACTGGTAAAAATGATTGGCTTAGAGCATGATTCATAGCTATGATAAATTTATCGTGATGGCATATGTCTTTCTTTCTTTTTTTTTTCTCTCTGAATTCATTCATATGGGAGGAAAAATAGTGGCTCAGAGTGAAATTGAAATTACAGAGGAAATAATACAAATGATTGAGAAAACAAAAATACGATGTGAATATAATTTTCCAAATGTAATTATTGTCATAGGATTATTTGAAATTGTATTTCAATATAGAATATAGTAGACATGATGATACCTAAATTTTGCGAATGAGTTGTAGTAGAATTGAGAGAAAATAAAGACGCTAGCCAAGCGCTACAATATCACCGAGTAGCCTGGAAGTTTTTTTATTTCCATTTTCACAATAAGAACGCGTATGAGTAAGACGTAATATTTTCTACAGTTGGCGGTATACAGCACTTTGATATGAAACTTGATTCACGTTGTGATAATAAAAAAAGACGAAAAAAAAAGAAAAAAAAACCCCCAATGAACAAAAGAAACAAAAATACATTTTCATTTCACAGAGATTAACGAGTAGCTGCATTGTATATAGACAAATTGACGTTCACCCTTGTGTAATAATGTTCGTAATCCATACGTGTCGTCTATATGAGTATAATTATTATTTCGAATAACAAATGTGAATTTATATTGAATTCTGCCAAATAAATGTATCCCACAAAATGACATAAACATCAACAATGTATTTTCATATCAAAGTGTAATATCACATATATGTTATTTATTTCCTCCTCTCTTGTTGAATTTGATAAATATATATTGTTCATTTCACATGTTATATCAGAGCCGAAAATATAATAGCGTTAATTAATATTCAGTGAATTTCCTCTTCACTTTGTATGTACTTTATACCATAACATTTATTCACCACCTTATAGTACCGTATATTCATCCTGATTTCCAAGAGTTAATCACCGTGTATACCCTCTTATAATGCTTTCATCTTGTATTAGCTCATCCATAAGCTCATTACAATTAAATTATCATTAATCCAACTATTATACTAATTATATGAGGATATTTATGTTGTAATATATATGGAAGTGTTTTCAATGTGAATTAGTGAGAGAGTGATGATGAAATATAGAACTGGATGATTGATCGGATAGAAATTGTGACAAATTATGTACCATCAATAGAGTCTTCTTATTATCATTATTAGGGTGGTTGGCCAATTTAGGGCGTTGAAGGGAAGGATATTTTGTTACACTTAAACTGTTGATTCAATTGACTTTAGTGAAGAACCGAAAATAAACGCTCAATCATTATTCAAGCATATTCAAATTATTGACAAATTTGAATACGTTTGTTATATTGTAATATCAGGATACGAAATGATTAATTGCTATTCGCAACGAATGGATATTGAAGGATAATTGGAAAATTAATTTAATTGAAACTGAGGTAGATGAATTATATGAAAAATATTGGTGAATTCCAGGTTGGATTCAAAACCAAACGATTATACCTTATAGAATAACTTGAGTTCTTTACCACTAAACTACTCTGATATCTGACAGTTTAATCATCTCCTATTATTCTCATATTTGATATACACACGGAAAGAGAATTTCGTGTAATTTTTACAAAGGGATAGTAATTATAGAAATAGAATTTATTTTTAGTAAAGGTTAAAGCAGTGTTTATAATTACATACACTCATCTAGAAATTGCATTTCAGTTTAATTGAAATATTAAAATATACAGATGCTGATGTATCAATTTTCTTAATAATAAATAATATTGCTCTAGTTCATTGTGTCTATGTGAATATTACAAAAGAAAGTTATGATAATTAAAAAATATTAATACACTACTTTCCGTCTTGTGTTTATAAATAATTTATGATACTTTTCTTGATATCAATGAGTTGTAACAAATATATATAGATTATTTTATCATTGATCTTCGCAACAATTTATTCAGAAAAAAATCTTGTAACTATGAATGTAATTCTCATCCATTTTACAAAAGTTACGTATTTCATCACCTTTAATGCATTTTAAGCTGAAATAGTATTCTGGGTGATGTGACCCACTGATACCACGAATCCAAACCACATTTGGTCCGGCCACAATGGCAAGGCTTTTCGATGCAACCACGGTACTGTTTTGCGTGGTTCAGTTCTGCGCCCTGCGTACAGCACGAGAAGTAAGCTGATTTTTATTTCTGATCCTTTGTTGCATTGAGACCGCATAGGAGATCGTTGTGCAAGGGAATTTAATTTAACTTTGGTATTATTTAGATGAAATATTCATCGTGATATTAATACTTCGTTTAGTAACACTTCACAAAATGTATGGTAAATGTGTGACAACTTTGATTATGTTGGGTTATATACTTTGGGAAATAATTACATCTTGGTTATTAATGGAAATAGTTTCTATCTTATATTAAAATCGTGAAGATATTATTTTCTTTTATTATGTTTAGTTATGAGAACTTGAATTTGTGGGAAATATTTCTACTCTCTTCTCATTTTTTTTTGTGCAAGATTAAATTCACATCGAATTATTTTGGTGTAATATAGTTTGGTATTTTTTACTTATTAACATTTTAATTTAATGTTTTCTTCAAAAACAATTTTGCTACTCATCTAATTTTTGTTATTTTACTCGGAAAAGTTTTTCGGTACAATATTTTTTCAGGAACGAAGGATAATATCTGCGATATTTTGTATTAAACTTTGTTGGAGTGGTGACGGCCTAATGTTCAGTATGTCGCTCAAAAATGGGGTGCACAAAGGAAGTGTTGAAACACAATGTATGAATAATAAATTTCAGTATTTTCTCTACTGAAAAATTATACACACAAGTTAAAAGCTCCCTTTCTTTCTAATTATAGAATATCGTTCATTAAGTTTTAGCATCAGGTGCGAAAATTTAGAAGAGGTTTATAAATTGAAACTTACATTGAAACAATAAAAATACGAATATTATGTTATCCAACATAAACAAAAATATCTCTACATACATTCACGTTTCATAATTCACATTAGACACAGCCCAAATAGTATCATCATGAAATCAATAACATATCATCACGAGATTTCCCAATCAATAAAGTAACACTCCACACACACACACACACACACACACCATATTCATTGCAGTTCGTGTTTTCATAAAATTCGTCGTCACATTCCACATGAAAAAAATATATACAGTAAAATATATAATCCTAAATTTATAATAAATATATATTGATATAAATCTTCAAATTAAAGAATACAGAAAACTCGATTCGACCAATGCAACATTTATCCAAACTATATAAATTGAGTATACTGATAAATATATATCAGGATATAATTAATACATATTTATTGTGAATTTATATTGTACATATATTCAAACGTATTAATTTTTTCGCTGCACATAAATTTACCTTCATATCAATATAATGAAATATATATTTTTTTTTCCTTGTTGGATTACATTAAAATAATTTGTCATCTACATTCTACAATGTTTAACTCTTTTCACTAGTACTATAATCTCCAATGCAATTATTTGCGATAGTTATTTTTTGTTCATTTCACCGTTTGACTATTTTTGTTATTTATTTATTTCTTTTCTCTTTCATCCCACGCGCCATCTTCGTAGTCAACGTAGAATGCTTGAAGCGACTACAGAGTATAATCCAACCGTGACAATCCCAAGCTTGTAATATATATATATATGGGCATAAGCCACTCTCATCTGCAGTTGAATATTTTATCAAGGCACACGAGGGGCGTCTGAATGGTTAAAACCGTGATGCTATACGTATATACCAGACATGGAAAATGTTAGTGAGCATGACAGCTTCAGCTCAGCAACACAGATTGAACTCTATGTATATATGTACCTGTACTACCACCCATCATTTTATTTTATCCTATCTCGTTTTCCCTCACACTATATTTCTCTCTATTGCCCGTTGGGATCTTAATGCCATCCTTGGAATTGTAATTGTAGCATCCAAATTAGAACAGCATCACTGTGGCGCGTAGTTTGTCTTGTACGTGCACGATTTTCATTCATTGCTTCAACAAATTGGTACTCGTACTTGATATTTTGACAAATCTATCGGTTGAGAAGACCTGAAAATTAATTTTGACATTAGTTTAGTTTAGGAAAGAATTAAATTCACTTTTATATTGTGTACGGCTGACCGTAAACGCCACTAACCACTAGATCTATTTCTACCTCACGAAATAGAGCGTAAACATTTATATATGTGAAATTCAAAGGTTGTATGTGTTTACTTTATGTCCTTTTGACATTGGAAATAGTATTCAGGTGGATAGTACTCAAGCAAGTTCATGTTTACTGAAAATTTATTGCATTTTTATAGTTCATGATTTTCAACATGTCATTCACGGTTTGGGATTGCATTTTATTCAATTGTCAATACTGATTTTTAATGGTATTGTTTTTGAAATTTGAACTTTGTTTAACAATCATTGACCTCAATTTATTTTCTGATTTGATTGAGACTAATTGAGTTTGATATTGATGCGGTAAGCATTCTGTTTGGGTCAAGAAACTCAATCAAAATCCACTGGAGTATGACAAATTGTACAACACAAATCATTTATTCAAACTAATAGTTAATATTTAATGGAAATTTACCGTATAATTCTATAAGTGGAATTCAATAATCATATCAGTTGAACTATGTTTATATTAATTGAAAGTTTGACGAAATTCAGAATAGAATAAACTGTTCAATAACTAATAAATGCAAAATCGAATCTTTGATCATTAAAATTTAATGTAGTTATTATTTATTTTAAATCCTGAAGCAGGATATCACTCTGTGTATGTATGATACTTGTACAATAATATTAATTCGTGGTTTAATCTTGAGAAAACTACGAATTTTAATGAAATAGTTGTTTTTTTTTTTTTTTTGCATATCCAGAGAGTACCAAAAATGATTCTTGTGACTATTAGTAATGGTATAGATATACAGTTGTTGACAAGTTATAACTCATAGCAACGTACTCTCCCACCATTGAGATACTAACATGAACACCAACCACACATCGACCACAGCTTCGACTCCGAGTATGACTACTTCGTTTTCAACTCCAACATTACCACTGACACTGAAACACACTCAATAATTCTTGTATATTCAAAATATTTGTATGCACGGATGTTAAGCACAGGAGTATCTAATTTGTGCTTAATTATAACCATCAACGTGAAAAAATGGATGTTTCGTATTTGACACATATGTCTGTTTGTGGCTTTATATTTTCTGAAATAAATAGTAGTAGAGTATTTCAGTGAATTTTTTCTCTTCGGAATGAAAGAGAATTTTGTCGAGAAGATTCTCTACTATTCTATATCAGTCTAAACTAAAATTGTCATAGAAATTCACACGAATTGCTATTTCAATCCTTGATAATTCAGAGTTGCAGACGTTTCAACACTTTCACTGATTATTATTTCTTTTTCAACTACTTCCAATGCATTATATGGTTTAATGTAATCATGTATTGGAGTTCTCATATCATGAGGAACATTGAAAAAATTTAATAACATGGTAATTTATTTTTCTAGAAAATTTATGCTTCAAAATAGTTTACAAATAGCCAAGTTAATTATGGTGATATAAATATCCTCTTTATATTAATACTAACTCTCGTGTCATTAATTTCGCATTTAAGTTAACTATAAATATGAAAATGAAATTAGGTGGTGGAACTTCAGATAGAAGTGAAATTGAATAATGAAACTGACAATTAATCTGAGTCTCATACAAAGTGACAATATTTTATGAATTTTGTAATTCTAGATATTTAGGCTATTTTAATTTTAAATTAACTTTGTTATTGATGTGCTCTTTATATTCATTATATATTTCTTTAATTATCATGAAGAATCTTCTCATTCACTTATATCCCCTAGGGAATTTATAGAAATATAAAGCACACGATAAAAATGTAGATTTTATTGATCTGAAATATGAGAATATTCGTTTAATTGACACCACAACAACAATTCACATCTGATAGACATCCCTTCAAATTATTCATTCCAAATCCTGCATAGAAACTTTTAATAACCATACCAGTGACTCAAGAGTGGCATATCAATATGATTATCGAACTGCATTCGAGACAACTGTATTCTATTTTGAGTAATGACATTTTGTTTGAGGTAAATTTTTTATTTTTTTATGAAAAATTTATTATTGATGAGACAGCCTAGTAAAAAATTACAAAATCTTTAGTCAATCTTGACAGCTTCTATTTCTATTGTAAATCTACAAAATTACTACACTGGATATTAATAATAAATAAATACTCTGTATTATAATTGTGAAAAATAATATTGAAACTAAATATTTTTTGTTGTAGTATTATTTGTGTATCACGACAAATAATATCACAATGTTATATAAGGATCATATTTTCCGGGCATAAACTAAATTTCAATGGGGTAACATAAAGTAGAGAATATTGTTTGCATGAAAATTTGAACGTAGGAATACCAGTGCATTTACGATTTAGGGGCTTAAGTTGACCCTTCGATAGCCAAACTATTTTAAAGTGTAAGCTACTGTACTGATAGATGAAGGACACAAGGGCACAGTGTAATTGAACGGTGCCTCTGGAAAATCCCACGTTACCTTCCGAATCATAGTTAGTTTGGTATATATACACGGTTTACCAATGTATATAGGAGTTAAGTTACCTTACCTCTGTGTATATACTCTACTGGGACAAACACCAAGATCCTGTGGATACTCGTGGGACTGACATGATATCACAAGTGGGACTTAAAATGTTAGCACAAGCAGGTTTATATATGATACTATGAATATTTTAGGAGAATACGACGGTGATTACTTGAAATATTTTTATTTTTCTCTTGTAATATTTAGTTTTAAAGTTGTTGAAGATAGGAAAATGAATGAAGACTCAAAAGTTTTGTTATTTCTTGGTGAAAAATATTTCAAAATTAGCAAACTTATAAAACACAAAATGTAAATTTTGTTTATAAATTATCTTTTTAAATTAGGAACATGCAATTGTTATTTTTCATGTCAATTTTTTGGTGTCTTCAATTTAGAACTAAAAGGCAATGTCTTGGAAAAAAATATTCCAATTTTGTTAGATCAAAATTTATGTAAGAAGATTGAAATTAATGAAGACGAAATAAGGGATGCTTAATAAATGCAATGAATATTGTGAATAATTTAACCCAAGAACAGCATTCAGAGAGGTTGATTCGTCAAATTAATTTATTTATAATAATCTGGGATGAATAAGTTATCTTAATGGATTTGAATAATTGGTATATACAAAATTCCAGTTCAATATCCATTATCACTTCTCATTGATTAATTTTTAAAGTAGTTTTTTGTGCTCGTGGGGTGATTCGAACACTCGAAGGTTTTAGAACAGTAATTGAATTATATGCTTGAAACATTCAGTCGTTCTATAATCACATGAGTGCGAAGTAAATTTAAATATTATTCTACTAAAGTGGTATAGGCAATCGATATAATATTTTGTATGCTGCTGTTGTTGGTATATTAATGAAAATTATATATTAATAAAGTGAATGCATCGGTTGTTGATAGTATACAATTTTATAGATGTAAACTATTGAGGAATCAGCCTTTAAAAGACGATAAAAATATAAATCTTCTTTAAGATTTCTTTCTCTAGAAAAAAAAAAAAAGGATTTGTGCGAAATTTAGGAATATATTTGAATATATTTGAGACAGGTCTGGAATTTTGTTTTTTTTTCGGTGGATACAAACTCTCAATTCGTCCACTCGATATTTTCACGACGATGTTATAAAACTCATATATAAAGTATTAGGTGAAATGCAATGTGTGTAAGTGAGGGATGTTGAATCGAATTTTAACGGGTGTACCTGACACGACTGAAATAGTAGAAAATTGGAAAAATGTTATCGAATATATTCTTTCTTCTTTTGCTATATCCGCACATGAGAGACGGCAATAAAAGTCACTGTGGCTGTTGATTGGCAACTCAACTTTATCTATGTGAGACCTACTCTACATGTCATACACAAAATATATGTAGAGATAAATTTCTATATATTGTTCACTATATAGTTTCAAGAGAGATGACAACAATTTTCACAATTAAAAGTAGATTGTATAATTTAATAACAAGAAACTTTTTAATTAAATATCCAAATTCAATTTCTAATGATGTAATGTACATTTTTAATTACTGTGTAAAAGTTCATTGAAAATTTGTGTGAAAATTTTTGTGGTGAAGTTTTGAAACAGCAATTATTATTGTTTGTTTAATCTAACTACTATTTTGTTTGTTTGTATTAATTGAATGTCAATATAAGATTAAAAATTAATTGTTTCTTTGATATTGTCTGCGATGTGTTATATTATTTCCAAAAGATAAAGTATCGTTTCGTTCAATCATACTGGTGAGGAAAATTTTTTTTCACTCAAATAAATCTCGAATAAATCCACGAAAACCCTGTGGAATTTTTTTTTCCCCGTTTCTCACAAGAAAAAAAAATTGTTGAATGTTACATCCATTGGAGATATTAAGTTATAATATTTTTCCATATCTTAAATAAGAATTTATCAGCTGAGGATGTTAAAATGCCAGCTCCCAACAGTCATGCTTGTCTGAGAGAATAGCGAGTTACTTTTATGGATACTAACGTAAGTTGATGTGAATTTTAAAATAACGATCTGCCATATCTGTCAATAAAGAAGCGGTAAATTACACCGAAACCAAGACATTGAAAATGAAAAAAAAAAGTATTTTAAATCCCCAACAAACATTTATTCATTTTCAGAATAAATATTCATTTACGTCAACTAAAATTATTTCATAAAAATATTGTCCAAAATTTCGTGTGAATTATCTCTGTGATATGAATTTGTAATACAGTTGTACATAAAGTTTATAACCGCTCAGTAATTACTACAGTATAATTTACGAAAATAGTGTTCAAAAGCCATTTAACGACGACATACGTTATAGAATTCATCTTCGAACTCCTATTAAATGTGATATTTTGCTCTATACAGTATTAGATTACCTATATACGTTCATACGTGAGCGCATAACACGCTTGAACCTGACACTCTATTGGGATTGAGATTATGATGGGTATTCAATCGAAATAGTTTAAAACTTTAAAGTGTTTCGCCCACCATACAATATTGCTTGTCAAATTTGTTATCAAATAATTACCAGAAGTTATTAGAAGGAATATATAAATTTACGCATGGCTTCGTGCTGGTTATTCATTTCTTTTTCTATTTTCCCATCGTATTCTACATACATATGTGTGTGTGTGTGTGTGTGTGTGTGTGTGTGTGAAGGGCGAATTTTTTGCAGCTTCTTTCTCTCACGTTGTTTTCTGTTTCTAATGAAATCCTGAATTTTTTACACCCTTAAAAATAATATGGATCGCTCTTGGTTGATATACATTACTATTTTAATGATCCCATTTAGATTAAATGAGAAATTCCATTAGTGAAGTTAAATAAAAAATAGCAATGTCAATGTGTAAATAAAATATCCAGGATGTAGTAATAATAAAAAAGAAATACTTTGTCAACAAACAATAATATCTCCATATTTTAACAGTAGAAAAAAAAATTACTGTTAATATTTACAAAACTTTTTCAAAATCATTCATCCATAATTTCTATTCAAAGCGACAGTAATTTGTCCTCCATTTGAAATTTCAGATTGTCGATGTATTCACTGGTTTTCCCCAAATGTAATAACCATTTGAAGCACATCATAATAATGTTATTATCCGCTTGAATGATAATATTATCATAACCTCATTATTATTTTATGCCATGCGTCCAGCAATTCACTGATCAAATAGCCAACGAAAAATAAAATACATATCCCTGTCTGTATTTGTCATAAAAAATACACCGTAAAATCATTGCAATAAAAAAGTTAGACAACCTGACAACAAGAAGAAATAAAATCTCCATGAAAAAAAATAAAAAATAAATAAAAATAAAAGAATATCCTATCTCTTAAATATTATCTCAATTCGTGAATTTTCCATCAATCCGATTCCAGTAATATTGACCGATTTATTGAGATGACATTATAACCGCTGGTGAATACTGTGTCGAATATAAATACTTAATGTTGCCAGTCAGCAGCACATCACGACGTTTGTACGTGAGTAGAATGTGACAACAACCTTCATCGCGTTGAATCTCTTCATCCTCTTGAATACATATATTTATCCAAATATATATACATATAAATATAAACTACATTAGTGTATCAAATATGCTGTTGCAAATATTCTATCGGAAAAAATTGCAAATAAAATCTATACCAATAAATGTAAAAAAAAAAAAAGAAAAAAACAGTGAAAGAATTGGAGCAGCAAGAAGTGGAAATTCTCTGAGACAATGTTCTTCACGAGTTATTGATCACATTTATCATCCACCATTTGCTCATTTTATTGTTAAACGTTCTCGAAGTCCTTACGTGAATTATTCCAGACAACCAAATACAGTTGTAGTAGCTCTTCTTTACTTCGACTCTTTTTTATTTTTATTTTCTATTCTTTTTATTCCACCTGTTTTCTCTTCTTTCAATGCATCCACATATATTTCTTTCCGTCAAGTAGTATCTGAGTGAATTGAATATTTCAGTGATATCCACTTTAGAAATGGTTAATGCAATGGCAGGAAGTACATTTTAAATAAAAAATTGACGATGGAGAATATATTGAAGAGAAGTGAAGGCGAGTGATAAAAAAAATATTTGTGGCCAGCAGGTATAATAAAAATACATATTTATATGTGTATTATATGAATGTGTATTTTTAAAACCGATAATGGCTATGCTTGGAGAAAGAAAAAAAATGTGAAAACAATGGGAGAGTGATATTTGCATTGAAATATAGTGTATGAATTGCGCAATAATTTATGGGTCATACACTGATACGTATGTATATTTTTTATGTATATTAGAAATGAAGAAAGATATTTGTGAGAAAAATTAAATATACTTTGGTTATATAATTATTTTTGATGTCAGTAAACAAATAAGGACACTTGGGGTTTATTTTTTTTTATAACTATTCATGCATGATATGAGAATTCTTGTTACCTAAGAGCAAGTGAAATGTTTTGTGGTGCAGAAAATAAACTCAAGTTTATAAGCTACTTTTCTCAGGATTTAGTTTAATAATTTTCATATGAGTTATATAAAGCGACAGTTTATTGTGAGATGTTTTAGTTTATCCAATTAGTGATACTTGAGGCGGAAAATTAATTGGTATACGGTGGTTGAGATGGCTATTCTTAGTGGACACGATGGAAATAGATAACAATTAACAATGTTTTGTGGAGATTAATTGATTGTGGTGATGAGAAAAATAATGGTGAAAAAAGAAAGTTTGGATATTGTCGCATTTCGTTTTTTTTTTTCTTTTCTTGCATTCATTGCATAGTATATAAACGTGGAGAGACAGATTATTTTTCATCTATATCAATAACTTTATTGATTCTGATTCATTTTCATTCTCAGATAAAGAAATATTTTGATTATATTCTCGAATAAGTGGACAGTCAATTGTTATGAATAATTTAATTGTTTAAAATAATTTTACGGCGAAACTATCAATTGTGCGTGAAAAAATTTAAATTAAAAAATGTTTAGTTTCCTATTCTACATAAATTTTGTTTCAAACTTTTTTCTATAAGACTCATGGATTCAGTGAAAAATTTATTTGGACAATTAAAAATTTGTTTCTAACAATCACTTTCACACTTTTTGATGATTTATTCTCTGATTTATTATCGAAAAAGTTTGAAGAAGTGTGGCAGGCGTTCGCATGATTGTTTGCAAAAATGAAAAAAAGCAATTGATGGAAATATAAATTTTTTTTTTCCTTGTGTTATTGAAAACGATTGAACTTTTGTTCTTTGAAGGATACGCCAGGATTATATTCTTTATCAATTCGCAATTGTACTTTTTATTATTTTTTTATTCCATTTGTTTTCTTTTTATTTTTTCCATTTCTTTTTTGCACTTTTCCTGTTCAATTTCACGAGATCGTACTACATATATACAAAAGCAATTTACGAGTTTGTCGATAGGCATCGCTTATATGTACTACTCTTTGTTCGGGCAATTTGAAACAAATGGTAGAATTGCTGTAATTCCCCTGTGATTTCACGAATTTACGCCGAATGAAAAACGAGAGAAAATGGGGACAGAAAAAAACTGTACATGATGCATTTGAACGAATTTTTACTATAAAATACAGAATAAAATAACGTTTGAAATGGACGCGACAGATGTACACTTTATAACAGCCCTTATATCGAATTCCCAAAGCGTCGAACACTCAGTTCATTCAAGTTTCTTTTTCTTTTTTTTTTTACTTTTCTTTTTACTTTACTATTCTCTTCTCTCTACTTGTCGTTTTCCACTTTCTAAAATTCACGAATTTTTATTCAAGTAACGTCGAATAAAATTGAAAAACTAATGAAATATTCAACTCTCATCCGCAAAAAAAAAAAATATAATTCAATTCATCGACTTTATTCTGCATATGTAAAATATTAAATATTAAAAAAAAAATAAAAATTCCAATAACAATTATTAATGTATAAACTCCAAATGTCATTTTATTATTTGTCAAATGTGTAATAATAAATGACAATTCTGATTTCTAATAGTGATTGTATTTACATCACGGAATATGTCACTTGCAGCGAATCCAATTTCATTCTACTACGACAAAATTACTACGTGAGAATTTCAGAAAATTTTCTCTATCCACTGAATGTTCATTTATTTCGACTCAGTGTAGTAAAACCTGTAGATAAAACACATCCAAACTATCACATTCTCTTATCATTCTCTATTTTCTCTTCATTTCTGTCTCAATACCTGTTCCATACATTTTCAGGATGTACCCATACGATAATACAATGTAACAAAAGTGTACAAGCACAAAATGATGAAAATAAAATATATATCGCGTTACTGAAATCAAAATGGTGCAAGGGTTTATCTTGTTGAATAAAACATCGAATGGGTTTATTCTTTGAAACAGGAAGCAGACTAAAGTCAAAATGGCGTATGAAAAGAAAAAAAAAAAAACAGTTATTAAATAATTCCAGAATGAAACATTGTATTTATAAATCGCTATTTTTACGTTAGTGAACAATTTTCATAAGTAAATAATATTATAATAATATTATATATAGGAATTTATATAGCTTGCTTTGCGTGAATAAATAATATTGATTGACCACAAATAGATATTAAACTGTACATAGAAGTCAATAAGAGGTCAGAGTAGTGTTCATAAGAGTGCTCATGTTTGTAAGTGGTTGGGGGTCATGCTCGTAAGTCCAATTTTATTTCATATTTTATTTTCAATATGACTTTTTGCAATATCGATATTGATTCTTCATATTAATATTAGTCCGGCAAATAAGTGAAAATACAGATGGAGCATCTGAAAATTTTACAATTTATTTTGTATGTAACAAAGAAAAAATTGTCTCATAAAAAAAAAAAAAAATACATGGAATAATTTAATCAAAGAATTGAATTTTCATGAAATAAAAGATAATACAAAGCGAAATATGAGGACATTTTGTAGCATACTCTGTGAGCGTCGTTATAAAAGTAACGTAATTTATAGTGTGATGATAAAGCTCAAAAAGCGTGAATATTATTTAAAAAATGACAATATGACTGGAGTAGTTGGATAAAAAAATTTGATTGCAACAATGTGTTGAAAATCTGCAAAACATTGAAATATAAATGACAGAGAGATTATAAAAATTTATTTACTGTTCAATATTATTACAATCATTCACACAATAAAATTCATTTGTTGGTTCATTTTTTTTTTTTTTTCATTTTTCCGATTGGCAATTGAAACTTTATTAATTTTTCAAAGTGATACGCAATGTCAACACACTAGAATTGACACGTGATTGACATACTCATATATATCAATTCGCAAAATGTTTCCCATGTTCAGAATGAAGTGAAATATTGAGAGGGAAACAATTCAACTAGAAGCATTTGTTGTTGGAAAATTTGATTGTGACATTTCATTCACACACACAGTTCGACTTTTAACCATTTAATACATGGTCAATTATTTTTGTTCATTTTGTTTTTTTTTTTTTTTTAAAGCTCATAACATATTTTTAAATATATTCATAAATTTTTGTTTATTATTATTTGTTTATTAACAATTTTATCAACTCTTTGTGCAAAATAATTTCAATATTCGATTGCATATTTGATTGAATTTTTTTCTCCATTTCCAGAAGATAATTGCATTCGTTATCTATGAAGGATAATTAAGAAATTAAATTACATTGCCAATTAACATAATTCATTATTAGTATTTATTGTAGTAAAAATAAAATAATAACTACGTGAAATATTTGAATTTAATTTCGGCTTATGTATGACGAGTTATTTATCAAGGATTTTCGGATTAAGTTTTGTAATTAATTCGTATTAAGAATCAAATTTTACGACCAAATTGATTGTTCAAAATTAAATATAATCCTGAATTATTGTACAAAGAATTTGTCATTTAATTCGTAAATGATTTGTGTCAAAGTGATTAAATGACGATCAATTTATTTTCTATTTTTTATTATTTATTATCTCTCGTTTAGTCTTGGGAGAAGTTGAAGAACCTGCACTCACACCATTAATAGAATTAATTATCGTTTCACATGCAAAAATAGTCCTTGAATTGAGAATAATAATAATATGAAAATTGTGCAATCATTACCACGGAAATCATAGTTGTGTAAAATAATTACCGTGCATATTAATTACGTTGCTTATTAATTACTGCGTATATTATTTATTATTATGCACGTGCTTTAAATATACCATTTAGTATTTGTTCAAGCAATCATTCTTTTATTAATTCGTTATCATTGACCCGGTGAAGAAAAAAAAAAGAATACGTATTGTTAAGTCAAGAATAATTATATTCTTGAATATTATATTTCTTAATTAACAACAGTTAAATGTTAATTTAGAATAAAAGTTCTAATTTCATATATGAGTATATATTGTTCAACAAGAATTAAAATAATATTTAAATAGGAATAGAAAAATATATTTTCATTCGTTTTCAAAATTCAAGTGATGTATTTGACACAATAATACATCAAATGGAAGTCTTTCAATACTCTTTTCTTTTTCTTTTACCATTTTTGTTTGTTTGTTATTAAATAATCATTTTATTCCGCCAAAAAACTAATGTAAATCGTCCAATTAATATTTCACATAGAAAGCGAGAATAAAGAGAATAAAAACCAAATTATCCTCAATGTATTCATTATTTCATATTAATGTTTAAAATTTCGTGGTAGTCATGTTTTTGTTTTTCTCGTGGGAATTTTTTTTGTATCCTCGAATACAACCCCTATAGAGTGGAATTTTTTTTTTTTCACAACACACCAGTTCGTGATGGGTGTTGATGGATTAAATTACAAATAAAATACAGTGGTAAAATATTTCTTTTTTCTGTGTGTGCTTTGAATATACCAATCTGTATTTTTGTTTATCCAGTTATTTATTCATTCATTCAATTATCATTATTGATATAAAATATATATTCGTATACAATCATACATTGATCATTCGTTATTCATTCATTCAATTATCAATCAATACATTTATTTTTATCCACGAGCTTATTTATTTTCGCAATATTTATTTGCGTGGTATTAAATTGCGCGTTACTCTTTTTACCCAGTTATAATTGTAATTTTTTTTAGCATTGATATATCCTTTACAATTAGTAAATACAAAACGACGTAAAATCTTTCGCAGCATGGATTGTATTACCGCAATTTTAATTGTGGAAAGAGAAAAACAAAATAATAATTGATAACCATATTGAAGTATTGGAGATGGGGAAGAAGAAAAAAATGGATAAAGATAAAAAAAAAGGATCTCTGCTTATCAATTCCTACCTTCAATGCCATGACGCACAAACACATAATTCTTTAAACCGGAAACTATCCATTAGAGGCCTCCTGGGGAGGGGAATGGATAATATGAACAAGCAGCCCAGGTCGGGACAAACGCAGCGTAACACCAGTAATACATCGCGCACACGCCTTCAATGTTAATAATGTCATTCATATACTCGGATATTAACCTCTGATAACCTTTATCAATTCATATCTATCATTCAACATAATCAGTAAACATTCTAGTTGATGAAATTGATGTGTGCATTTGAGTGTTCTGGAATTTATTCTCAGCCTATTACACAAATATTTATTGAATAAAAATTTATTAATTTTCTGGAAGAATCTCTCCATCATTGATTGAGTGGATAAGTTTTGTATTATTACTTTTTTTTTCTCTTCAGTTTTATACGTTATAATTGAATTTGTGTGTGTGTGTGTGTGTGGGATGTGTTAAGGGTGCGTTAATGCAATAATGTTTGTATTTCATTGAAGTGTCGACACGTGTTATGAATGGAATTAATTATGACGTCTCTATAATAAACAAAAAAATTGGATTTTTATCAAGAGGGATTTATTCACTGCTGTGACTGGTTTGGAGGAAGATATTTTTGCCATTGTTTTTATTTATTATGTTTGTTTTTATTTTGTTCATAAAGAATTTAGTTGTTGTTGAGGCTGTTAGTTAATGTATATTGTAGAATATTCAGCGAGATTGTTATCGAAAGAAATATACGGGGGGTTAGCAGAGTTATTGTGTAGATACTGAATGCTTTTGAAAATAAAAAAGTATTGCAATGGTGGAAACAAATAATTGAAATATAGATAATATTTAACCGTGATATTCTCTATAAAATAGTTTAATGCTTGGACGTGACGAGGAAATTTTAGTTGGAAATCTAATTATAAAAATTGCTATAAAAAATATATATTTGTGCAATTTTAATTTTGAGATAATAAAAAATGGAAAAATCAATTTTACTACACAATAGTCTGATATATTTGAAGGACTCTAATGAAAGGATCATTTATATTGGAGGATTTATTATCAATTCAATGCTCCAAATGTATTGGAAAAATTAATTCTAAAAAAAAATAAAGTATCGAATTATTCCAATAATTTGTTTTCTAAAATATATCAAAAAAATTGTTTTTCACAAAATTTTTATAATATCCATGTTTCAATAAGAACATTCCCCATTCTCATTATCTTCAACGGTCATTTTGATAATTTCTTATTGCTCTAAAGAACAAAAAAAAAAAAGAATAAATACAACTCTGTCATTTATTTGAATTTTATCAAAGAATATAACAAATAAATTCCTCTGAAGTATGTACTTCAAAATACATACACCAAAAGTCCCATTATACTTTCTATAATTTGTCACAGTGGTTATCCCTGTCAAATATTCCAACAATTCTCATCAAACAATTTTTCTCTTTATATTTGTCCATATCTAAATAGGATTGGAAGTACTGAAAAACACGAAGAACAATGGGAATAAGTAGAGCGGAGTCAAAGTAGCAGGCTGAAGTACAGGTATAACATCAAGATATATCAAAGTGATTTATAAAAAAAAAAAAAAAAGAGGAAAAGAAAAGGAAGAAAGTGGTGAGAAAAATATTCGAAGAAAGAAAGAGGATATAAAATAACGAGATAATACACCCAGCAAAGTTATTGTAAACAATGCTGAGTAATATGAGATTATGGCAATATTTATGTCTCCTCTGTATTATTATGGTAAACAGTACATTTGCACAAACTATACAGCATTGTCCACAACCAGCAAGCATAAGACCATGTACATGTTCAGTAAAAAAATTTGGATTGGATATAATTTGCGAATTTACTGATCACAGTCATATAAGTTCAGCAATGATTGCATTGAAAGAACAACAGAATACGATTATATTTTATTTAAAATTGAGACACAATAATTTACCAAAGCTTCAAGGTTTTATTTTTCTTGGATTGGTTGTACAACATCTCACTATACACAACAGCAGTCTCGCTACAGTTGAGGAGAGTTCCCTCAGCTCTATTGGTAAGTGTTCTTTCTGTTATTGCATTTTCACTCCACAAACATTTACGTCATAACATAACAAACAAATATTTTTCTTGAATGAATTTTTTATATCTTTTATTACGTTTTATTCTTTTATTTCTTTTTTTTTATCTTTATATAATATAGGAAAAGGACTTACGCAATTGGATCTTTCACAAAATTCACTCAGTTCTGTGCCATCACCTGCATTGGTTAATCTTCATACACTAATAATACTGAATTTGAATAGGAATAAGATAAAGGATTTACGTAGTCATTCATTTGCTGGATTAGATACATTGGAGATATTGAATCTTTATGAAAATAAAATATCCATCATTGACTCTGATGCATTTAAAGGCTTGGATGAGTAAGCAAAGCATTGTTGTTCATTTATTGTTATTTTATTTTTTATCTTTCTTCATCGTGTCAACTGTTTTATTTTATCTTTTTGTTCTATTGATAAATTGCTTTAGCCGGAAATTAAAGCGACTGAATCTCGGAGGAAATTTGCTGTCGAGTGTACCAACATCGGCACTGTCATCATTGGATGTGTTGAAAAAATTGGAAATGCAAGAGAACAAAATTTCATCCATTCAAGAGGGAGACTTTGAAGGTAAATAAATTGACATCTGGATTCTATTTACTTTTATTTCTGGTACACATGAATTGTGTTTATACAGTTGGAATTTTAATACACAGATATTTAATGAAAATAAAAGTTTGCACTGAATTAAATAAAAAATCTCTGGTAATTGGAGGTACTCACCCTTTTGGGTAGAATTAGACTCGTTTAATTTAGCTCTCGCAACACTAGAATTGAACATTTTAATTTCTTCATTAATTAATGCGAAACATTTTTCTAACGGATGGAAATTAAAAGTGTGGTTGCTTTGTTTTTTGTTTTTTTGTTTTTTTTTTTCAAATAAAACTTCTGTTGGTGTTCTATACCTAAAAAAAAATTACAAAGACAGATTATCGACGATTGTTTGAATAAAATACGAAATTAAAAATGCGAAGTTTGCTTTCATCAATTCAACAGAACAAACATCGCACACATATCATATATTCCTGGAGTTATCTTTTTTTTTTCTTTTATTTATGATCAACAAAGCGTATTTTTATTTCATGAATAATTGAGTCAGCATGATTCTTCTGTGTATTTTTAATAGAACAAACTTCACAGGCACTTCTTTTGATTGAAATAAAAATAAAAATTCATTCTAGTATATATTATTCGTTGTTTTGGTTCAGTCAAGCGAAGTTTTCACTTTTTTCCGACCCTTCTCATCATCATTAATAATAAAAACGTGTGTTAGAAAAGAATAAACAAACATAGGATGCATTCATTTGTAATACGTGAATGTCACTGAAAGCGTTGTACGTGTCTGTATACTGCATAACGTTATAGTAAGGTAAGAGGGTGGTTGGTGAAAATTATCTGACGCCCACACTACATTTCGTAGGTTAAAGGTCGTAAGGATCGTGTCTGGTTCCATTAGCTCTTTTCATATTTTACCACATCTTTACATATACATGACTTTACATTTTAAGTGTTTACCCTTCTCGTTATATGCTATTCATATAAAAAGTTACGTACATGTAACATATACATAAATGCATGGGCCATTATACTTTTAGTTATTCCTTTCACTTTGGATGCGTGTATAATTTTTAAGAATTTATTTTACCACGTGAAATTTTATTGGATATCTCATTCTAAAACCTTCGAAAATGATCTTGGGAACTTGATTATTCTTTATACTTTTTATTGTGGAGTTAGTTGTCGATCTATTTTGTCATTCTTCAAGCTGCCTCAATATACTATATTCTTTGAAGTCTTGTCTGTATTTTCCTCACTGAAGTTCACCAGCG
Source organism: Zele albiditarsus (assembly GCA_958496275.1). NCBI lineage: Eukaryota > Metazoa > Arthropoda > Insecta > Hymenoptera > Braconidae > Zele > Zele albiditarsus. The sequence goes on from OY292410.1 coordinate 7,572,138, forward strand.
TGGCTCATTTTTAAAAAGGAGTTGTTGGGATCAAAGGAAGCAATGACTATGACGTGCTTATTGAGAGACAAAAGTGGTTCACACAGTCGATATTTTTTACATTTTTCTCGGCTTCAATGGATAGCAGTACTATTGAAGAATATATTTGTAAAGTTGTAGAGGAGAATTCGAAATATTTTGTTCGTTGCAGTTTCGGGAACAGATAGATTTTTATCGTGCAATTATTATTCGTACTGTAAATTTCTAAACGCCATTTTTTTAATATCATATTTGTTTCAATTGGCGGGACGGATAAAAAAAAAACTATTCAACCAATTTACTTCTTCTTGACGTTTTCCGTTCAATAATTATCAGTTATACAGTATGAACTAAAAAAATTGGAACAAAAAAAATCAGATTTGACTTTTATTTGCAAAAGTAAAAACATTTTTTTTTTTCGGGGGGTAAAATTGTAATATTACTGAGATCACGAAAAACCAGAAATATCATACAACTTTGTCTCGTATTTTCAATCCTATCACATCAAAGCACAAATTTTTCATATAAATTATAACAAAGTAATAATCGATATATTTTTTGTTTCCCATCATTAAACATTTCTCCATCCAGTTCAATGTTGACACACATTTTTACTCTCTTTACAACACTTGAGAATTTAACGCCAGTAAAAATAAGAAAAAATGTCGATTTTTTTGATTACTCTAAAGCATATAACAACCATGTTAAAGTGGCTTTCCAAAACGACCGCACATCCCCCAAGCACTACCACCTCGGGGATTTTTTTTTCCTTCTTACAAATTATACATGCTCTCATGGCGATAATAGCACTATGAATTCTTACGAACACAAGCCCTTTTCAAAGTTTTATTCTCATTCTCATGACTATATAAATTTTCTATGTATATTTGCTCGGCAATATATGACTGTTTTAACAGAAATTAAAAACGTCAATTGTTACTACGTCTCATTTTATCGTTTAATTATTTTTTACATTAAGGTTTGACCACTGAAAATTGATGACAATAATAATCGATTGACCCATTTAAATTGTTACGACTTATGTAGGTCTCAAGAGTCTTGATTCGTTGGTACTGGCTCACAATCAAATTCGAGAGGTACCAGCACGAGTTTTTTCTCATCTGACGCAATTAAATTCTTTGGAACTCGAGGGCAATCAAATCACCCGTGTGGATCCAGATGCTTTCATTGGATTGGAAGGTAACGGTTGTTAATTATATTAAATTTACGTGGAAACATTTTTTTTTTTTTTTTTTCAATCATTTTTAATTTCTATTAATTGAGATATTTTTATTTTGTATAGTTGTAATGGTAATTTACATTGGTAGTGCGATTGAATTTTACTGTGGCTGTGTATTTTATTTGAATTGCTGGAATATTTTTATTCTAGTTACCCATAAAAAAAAAAAACGTTTATATATGACTTTATAAAAAGTTGGATATGTTGGAGTATTTCGATGGATAAATATCCCATAGATTAGGATAAGTAGTTCAATTACTAATATTTGAAAAATTGATTGAGGTATATGATACATTTCTTTGTATTATAATCATACATATTAATTTCTATCACAATGGCAATAATATTCGCTACAAATATGTAGACACAGTAATTCTCATCATAAAAATGTATCTTTGTATTTATATTTGTTCTTCTCTCAGACAATAATCAAGCAGATTGTTTTTCTTGAATTAAATTCTATTTTCTCTTCTTCATTTAATTGTATTTTTTCTTTTCATCTTATTTTCCTCCAGAGAATTTACAATATCTGCGACTGGGAGAAAATAATCTCCACGCAGTGCCAAGCGACGCATTGCGACGTCTTCATCGTCTACGTCATTTGGATCTACGCTCGAATAATATTACAAATCTCCCTGAAGACGCTTTTAATGGTTATGGCGATTCCATCTCATTTCTTAACCTCCAGAAAAATTTGTAATTATTTTTTTTCTCTCATATATTTTTACTACCAACAATCATCATATTAATTTTGTACATTTAAATATGTTATTAAAACAATTTTTTCATCACTTTATTCATTTATTATATTTATGTTACAGGATTAAAGTTTTACCGGCAATGGTTTTTGATAATTTAAATTCATTGCAAACATTGAATTTACAAAATAACAAACTTATGCATATACCAGAAGAAATAACTGAAAATGTCGTTGATTCATTGGGAATGATTGATATTACTGACAATCCATTAATTTGCACATGTGATCTAAGATGGTTTTCATATTGGTTAAAAAATCTTAAGGATAAAGACGATGATATAATGTCAAAGAAGAGAACTGTTTGTACAATGTTGCCGGAAAATCGTGAATATACAGTGCAAAATATTCCATTAGAGCGAATGGGATGTGTGGGAAAAACTGGAAGAATTTCTGCCACCGGAATCGCATCTTCATTCAGTTCACATTTTATTGAATTTATTTTTATTATAATTACAGCAGCTGTGCTATAAAATATTAACGCAAAATTATATCACATCTAATTATTTAATGTCGGCTATTTAGTTGCAAAAAAAAAAAAAAGAAAAGAAAAGAAACAAACGCGAAACAGATAATTCATGAGATTATTATCTTCCTTTTTTTTTTTTCCCCTTCGGTTTTTATTAATTCTCATGTGACTTTCTCTTTTATGTAGAAGGAAGTAATTAGGTAAACGATGAGAGAAAAAAAAAAGTGATATATATATGTGTATGCAATATATATGTATATATTGTCGCGCGTTTACTTCGACAATCCATGAAACAAAAGACTCTGAATTGAGAAGCAAGAGTCAAATTTGAGGAGCAAAAAAAAATTATAAAAACTATATAAAAAAAGCATTCTGATAGATAAATAAATATATATTATGGTGGGTAGACATTTAAAGTAGCTCGAACGATACATATCAAAGACGAAAAAAAAAAAGCAAGGAAAATAAAAATAAAATAATCGTTGCCAAGTATATTTTTTTAATTCAATTTTTTTTTTTTTTTTTTCATTTCATCAGTAAAACGTGATTCAATATCGAATGTGTGACTTCAGGAAAGTAGATTCCAGAGTTTCAATATTTGCATATAAATACACACATACGTATATATACATATATTAATCAGTTTTTATAGTTTTCCATTGGCGAGAAAAATTATTGTCCTCCCTATTGACGATTAAAAATTGATTGAAATGCAAAAGAAAATATATTGAAATGACATGATTGAGAAATATAAATAGAGAAAAAACAAAAAAAAAACTGTTGAATTATATAGATGAATCATAACGAAGTGTAATAGTGTCTTGGCTCATTTCGATACATCTCTAAGTTCGCATTTATTACGAGACACAGAACATCATACCAATGGAATTATATAATGCCAACTATATAAACGAAGCGTAATACACCTAACAGGAAGCGAACACTTGTTAAAGCAATGCGCTCCAGTCTATGTCGACTCTATACAACCTCACCATCAATTTGTCTCTCTCACATCTCTTTGAATTCGCGTCATATCACCGCGGATTTAGAACACGATCCAACAAAAACACGAGTCCCCACTCCCTGTAATCACAAATGTGAGTTAGTTTTGGATTAAAATAAATTTCATATGCATTGAAGGTTAAATTGAAATAACAAAATTATTATTATTGTTCTATTCAATAATATTCAAAATATAGATTAGGAATTTTTCATTAGGATAATAGTAATTGAGAATAGCTAATTGAATTGCACGCGTTTTTTTTTTCTCGGTATTCCGAAATATATTGCACGGAGTTGAATAATTAATTAATTAATTATAGAATCCACTCTGTTGATTGTGATCAATATTTTTTTTTTTTGCTCTTTTCTGTTCTCGATTTTTTTCTCATTATTTTTCTTTTTCATGAGCGAAGAGAACACAATAGATTGCGTTGATGATTCCCGATGAATGCTCTTTTTTTTTCCCCTCTATCACGTGTGATAATTAGTTATTTTATAATTGAAGTAATAAATTTAATTTTTTATTACTTCCATATTATGATGTCTATTATCATTTTTTTTTTTTTTTTATTATTAAAGATCACGATCAAAAGAGAATTTATATGAAAGTGATGATTATCGTAAAATTTGTGTCCTCGCACATTCATCCCTTGACGAATTTAACCAAGAAAGTGACAATCCTCTCTCCCACAATTATAATGAAATTTAATGAATGAGAGGACGAAATATATTATACATATCATTGAAATTTTCGGTTATTCCGATATACGTATAGATTAATGTATGTATAAATAATATAAATATTGATAATATTAATGAAAATGATTAAGAAAAGTTGCCTCGGACTATATAATTAAACAGTAGCCCTTATACCTTTCGACCATAAAAATCATATACATATCCTCTGACCCGATTTTTGGGAATATAATGTACAAGGCATTTCTGAAATTTTATAAGTTGAAAGAAAGAAAGAGAGAAAGAAAGGAACGTAATTACAATTCTGTACGTATTATACACATATTATATAATATACAATATTATACACTGCTATACGATCATGTGGAGGTGGGAAAAAAAAAATAATAATATATAAATATATATTCATGAACGTATATATATATATGGTAAACATCCAAATCTTGATTTTTCTTTTTTATTCAATCAATTCAATGTCTAACAATTGATCTATGTGTGGAATATTCCATGGAGAATTTACTACAGTCAGCTGTGGTTGTTCAGTTTTTTTTCTTTTCTTGATTTATTATCGTATTGTTATCATGAAAAAAAAAAAAAAAAAATGAGGGACATGAATTCTTTTTGATTGGCTATTTGAACATGCATTTTTGTTGATAGTTGAGGGAAACAATGGTGTTATGATAATAATGTTATCATTCGAACAATTTTATTGAGAGTTTATGAGTCTAAAATTTCAATTCTATCAAATAAATTATCCCCAAAATTTGAATATAATAATAATGAATACTTTTATTTACTTGGAATATCGTAACACGTCAACAAAAAAATTCTACAATTTTTCCCCATGCTCAAAAATTCTCGAGACCCAATTCCTAATTTTTTCAATAGATAAAAAAAAAAGATAAAGTCTTGAAAAATTCTCAATTCAATAATCTAGAAGTTACTGCAATATACCACAGAAGAAAAAAATTCAGAATAGTTTGTCCATAATTCTAATTTTCATTTCCCATCATAATTTTCTCTACACTCACTCATTTTCCAAATACAATCATTTTAATAATAACATTGCTATCATATCTCTATCATCCTCATGAAGACACAGAGAAAATTAAAGTGATAAAATATCTAAACAAAAAAAACAAAACTTGTCTCATTTTTTTTTACATCCAATACAATGAAATAGAATAGCAAAAGCAATTGGACAAACCTCACCCAAAGTTAAATATAAACTTTCACAAGTTTATCCCATAAATTATTTTCATCCTTGACGTTTTACGAACATAAAAAATCGTCAAAAGTTGAAAACAAACTAACAAGCAAACAAGTTATAACAGAAATGTATTTTCCAATACCTACACAATTTCATATAATTGAATAAAAGATACGCCAAATACGATTCTTCGCAGGCCCTATTCAATGCTTAGAATTCGTACACGGCATATCTTTGCCCAACAAATATTACACATTCAACATAACATTGTGGGCGCGAAATAATAGCTGACAAAGTTCAACTATAGACTACAGTAAAAAGTTCTTCAAAATAGAAAAAAAAAAAATAAATAAATAAAAACCGATAACTGTAGAGTCGGAACAATTGTCTATAGTTCACAGAATATAAACACATAAATAAAAGTTATTTAGGGTTGAATGCGAGGGTGAAAACGGTTTCTAGATAATTCGGAAACAAAAATAGAATCAACAAAAGATATAGAAAATGAATAAACTAGCAAACGAACAACTAAACAAATAATAAATACATAAATAATGTGAAAATGAATTACAAAACCGTATTTCACCTTTTAAAAAAATCACTTTGAGACATATCGATTTGCCATGAATGCGTTCTCATTTCCCGAGGCGCCTACATATATTATTATAAATTAATTCTATATAAAAATATAATTAAGTGGTATTTTTGTACAGCGTCTTACAATTATACGGAAAAAAACAAAAAAAAAAGACAAACAAGTAAAGAAAAAATGTAATGTGGCGACGGGTGTCCCAACCCAACAAGTGTGTGAATATTAATTCCCCCGGCTGCAGACTTATTTCTCATATTGTTTATTTTTCTTCACATTTTACAGTATATATATATATATAAATAATATATTACACACTAAGAGTATTGTAAAATGACCCCTCTTTCCATTTGCCACAAACAAATGAGGAGAAAAATTTATAAATGATATATATGGTGTTAACAGAAAAAGCGAGAGGAAGAAAGACAAGTAAAAACGTGTTGATTACCGCAAGAGGAAGTGAAATTGTTCAGCATTGCAGCGCTTCTTGAACACGCAAAATGCATTTGCACGTGCACAATTACATATAAACATATATATGATATAAAAGAAAAGCAATTATTGTTTTTAATCAATGTTCATTCTATATTTTCACGTTCAGTGAAATGTTTTAAAAGTATAAAAATAAAGGAGAAAACCAAAATAATAACATGCATAATTTATCCTAAATGTTGTTGGTGCACTCTTTGCATATACATATATATATATATATTTCATTGTCGTCATATATAACATGTACACATACACACAAGCATATACACGTAAATGTTTCTACATCGATAAACAATATCTTTGCATCTGACGAAAGTTTTAAATTATATTGTGAATAAAATTAAACTGGAGCATAAGAAAAAATAATAAACACTTAAATTTTGATGAAAAAAAAGTGGGAAAATTAATAAATGATAAAAAGTTCTATTGATGTTATGTACTGTGCATCTACTAATATTTATTAATGGGTATATCGTTAATATTGTTAAATGGATTATTAATAATTATGATTATAAATATATATTACATGAAAGGAAAATATGTGGATATATATTTCTTCTTGTGATTCATCGAGATTCACTCTTTCAATTCTAATAATTATAATAAAATATATATACATATATATATTTACGTAAATTTATTTATAATTGTTTCTTATCAATGAATTGACACGAATATTATGTATTGTATATCTGATACCCACTTCCAAGAAAAATGAATAAAGATTTAACATGCATAAAGTAAAACGATCTGAATAGGTATTTTTTAATTGTTAAAGTTTATTGATTTATTGATACATTTGGAGGGTGAACTGTGGGGTGATTGCAGAAGGAAATCGAACACATTTCTTGAACGATTGAGTGAAAATTGAATGGAGGTACTGGATAACAAAACTTTGAGAACAAAAAAAAAGAATAGCTGGGATAAAATCAAAATCATTCCTACTCTGGAACCAATGAGAATCACAATGTATTCTAGTCACGTATGTTCAAGAATGTATTCGTATTACAAAAATAGGTTGGAAGAATTTTATTCGTTTAAAATCCTCACCCAGGTGTTCTCTTGAAAATTGAAAGAAAAAAAAAAAAGGGAAATAAAAACCGTTGATAATAAAAAGTAGTAATAAAAAGAATTTAATCCATGGATTTTTTTTATGACATATGTGCTATGACATATGGAGATAAACAGCGATAAATGTTTTAAGTTGAATCATATATTTGTGAATATTGATAAAATGGTTTAATGCACACGGTGATACATTGTCCTAGAATTAATTCAGGTCAGGGATAATTCTATTTTATACCTCCACAAAATTAATCTATTTGCAATTGAATTAAAATGAAGAAAAGAAAGTGTTTTCTTTTTTACTGAAAGGTTCTCATCATTATCAAGTTTTCATTGGTGTTGGGATGTTTGGTGTAATTGGAGTATTGATCATTGGGCTCTGGTGGACAAATGTGACATTTGGAAAATATATAATTCAAGAGGCGACTACTGTGACAATTTCAAATACGACAGAATTCATTCCAATGGCAAAAAGTTTGGTGATTGCTTATCCAGAGATATCTGAGACGGCTTACTGCGCAATTACCCAGTGCAAAATCATCAGATGCACTTCAATCGTTTCATCTGATCCTGCAACTTTTGCTTCCAATTTCGTAACTTCAATTTTCCAGGTACACATTAATGGTGGTGAGCAATTAAAACCAAGTGGATGTATATCCAAAGGGAGTACTTATACAGAGAAATTTTTTTTATAATGGAGATATTTGGTACAGTAGCAATATTAATATAATAGTTATTGTGGTTATGAAAATTTCTCTGTGTACGAAAAAAAAATTCTCAACCACTCACAATAAATTTTTGTTTGTATAAGTATATACAACGCTTCTTTAGTTTTTGTCACATGTTATATTTTTTTTTTTTTTCTACTTCATTCATTCATATTATTTTTGTCTTTTCTCTGAAGAATCAATGTCCAACAACGAAGAGAATTGGAATTTTAATTTTCAAAGATTGCAACTTTCCGGATGGTAAATTAAAAAATTCATGGCAAATGTCAAACATTGAAATAGACAAAATTCGATTTGAAAATTGTGAATTGCATGAAATTGATATTGGTGCATTTGTCACAACAATTTTCAAAAATACAAATAGCCTCACAATGATAAATACCCAAATAAAGATATTAAAGCGTCATGTATTTCGAGAATTGGCAAATTTACGCAGTTTAATGATTCACGACAATCTAATTACCGAAGCTGAACACGATTTGTTAAATCCATTGGCTGAAAGTTTGCAGACAATTGAATTGGATCGATCAATTACAAATCCACAAGTTCTAATTAACATTACGAATGGTAGACAATTGTCTCAAGTACAATTATTGTCACTTCAAGGAAATAATATTCCAAATTTAACTCAAGAAATATTCACCAGTTTCCCCAATATTTTATCATTATACATTGACTCATCTAAAATTATTAATATTAATGTAAATACATTTAAATCTATTCGCTCAATTCAACAAATATTCATGAATAATAATTTAATGGAAACACTACCAAATGGCTTATTCGATACAATATTACTTTACAATCCAAATTTTAAATTAAGTATCACTGATAATCCATGGCATTGTGATTGTCAATTAAAATGGATACACAATATGATTATTAAATATCCAAAAATGTTTATAACCATTCCTAAATGTCGAACGCCCAAAATTAATACCGACAAATCATTTTTAAATGCTGAATTTTGTGATGAACAATCACACAATGAAATAACAACACAATATTTCACATCAACAGTGACTATCGACAGTCCAACAGAAATACAAAATAATACCGAATCTAATGATAAAAAATTCATCAACATTACTTGTGAAAATTCTAAATTTCTTCGCCTGAAAAATTTAAGTAAAGTATTTCTTTACTTATCAAACAATTATGAATTATCAATATCATCACAGAATTTTTCTCTCCACGAATATAATAATGGTACTGTCTCTATAAATATAAACAACAGTGAAGAAATTGTAACAATTTTATGGTTCAATATCAACACGAATAAAATTGGCAATATTAATTGTTTGACAAATGTTATCGAGAGAATTTTATTGAAAAATCTACATAGAGATACCACTTATATAATTTGTATGGTAATTAAATTACAATTAATACCATTGCCAATTAATTGTTTAATATTAGAAACTAAAGCTTCAAATAATACGAGAACATGGTTGTCAAATGATGATAAAGCAATTGCTCTATCCATCTACTCAATCACAATAATTTTGTTTACTTTACTCGGTAGTGGAATATGCTTTTACATTGTTCGAAAACATCCATCAATATTGCGAGGAAGTAGTAGAGTAATAATGGTCAGACGTGGTCACGTAAAAGCATTAATTTTACCGAAAGGTGTCAGCTACAGTGACATTCAACGACAACGAATGGATAAAAAAAAATCAATGACAATGAAAATAGAAAGAAGAAATACTAATTATATTACTCCAATTGAAACAAGAAAGAGTTATTTATCAAATATCTACGAATCAATACGTTATAAAATAAATACATTAGAAAATTCTGTGGCAAATGTACCACCTCCATTACCACCTCATCCTCATCATGGTGTGTATCAGCAACAAAACCACCACCACCACCAGCTATCGTCACTATCATTGCGGATCGATACGCAGCATAATGAAACGTTTAATGATGAGCCCTATCAAATTGAAGAGAACACGGGAATTTATTCTTGTAACTAGTAAAATTAAATTGTTACGAAAGATTTTGGGATAATAATTAACTGACGAATGTTGCTGATATCTATTTTTGGATGAGGTAAACGCGCAAACGATACATATGCATCGACATTTTATCTGATTGGCTGAAGGAGGTCGTGGTGAATAAAGATATGTACTGAGCTAAAGGCAACTTGCCAGATGAGCAAACATTAGGTGAGCAAAATCAAGAGAGCAAGAGTGGGAGAGCGAATGAGGATTTTGTGGAGGGCAAGAGTTTTGGTAATGAGCTAGATACCTACTAACTTTAAAAGGACAGTAATGCCAACATACTATAAACTTGTACAATCATTTGTACGAACATTTATACATTGGTAATTAATAATAAATTTTCGTGAAAAAGATTAAAGATAAATTTATAATGAGTTTTATTTTCACATTTTCTTCCTTTTATTTAATCAATGTCAATTGATATTTTTATTTCATGGTTCCCCCTTTTTTTTTTCATTCACCGAGGTAGAGATGTTTCTCAACGTGATATAAGTCTTTACAAAAATATATACGAACGTTTTGTTTAATTAATAATTTATAATAAAATTGATAAAATGATAAATATGAATTTGTTATTATTTTTCTCCACATTTTTTTTTTTTTTCAACATAATAAGTTGTACATTAATTCGTACAAAATATCTATAGGATAATTATTAGTTAATGATAATATAAAATTGAAAAAGAGATGGAGAATAAATTTGGTAATGATTTTGTTGTTCTACATTTTATTCTTTTTATGTATTCAATGTCAATGTATGTTTTCATTTAGTTTTATTTCAATTCATCTGGGTGGAGATGTTTTTCTTTTTCAGGTCAAGTCTGTGACGTTGGCCAATTGCAAAACTTTTTATAGTAACGTCCAAACGTCATGTCAACGTTGATTATTTGCAATGACCCAATGAAAAAAGAATTTGTGATTGCACCCATCGTAATTGATCACGGTGACGTACTGTGTGATCAGAAAGTCATTAAGAGTTGATCGTTCATCGGTGAATCTTATCGTTCGTTAATTGCACAAATTTAAGTGCTGATTTAAATAATTAGTTTTTTTTAATTGATTGTATAACACATTAATTATTCATCATGATGGTAATAAAGTGAATTATATTTATTGTGGATAAATAAATATGAGTGTTGGTGATAATACAATGTTTTTATTTTTTGTTCAATTTTAGGAACCAGGGCAACTCAGTAAAGACCAGAAGAAACGTAAATATTTGTTGATCGATTACTTCCATTTATTTTCTTTTTGTATATTTATTTATTTTTTTAGATAATTAAATTATTTTTCTTTTCTAGAGCTTAAAATGGCGTTTGATACATTTGACAAAGACAAGAAGGGTATTATCAAAACTGACGACGTGGGTACGATTTTGGGTATGATGGGAGTTGAATTGGATGCAAGCAGCAATTTAGAAGGCGAAATTTCGGAAGTAGATACATTCGGTAATAATTTCATTGTGCAAATACATGTATGTGAATGGAACATTTTTTTCTTCACTTTTCATCACCTATAAGAGTTTTTTCATTACAACTCGCAAAATATCAGGTATTCGCAAAAATTGTTCGGATAATCATTTATTCCTTATGAAATTCTGCATAAAATAATATTTCGTTCAAGTTTGTACGATGAATAGAACCAGAGGTATATAGCTTCGAAGTTAGACGTAAAAGTTTGAATTTAAAGAGAAAATCGTACCTTATAGTTTTTCACTCGCAACTCGATTCTTATCAATATGACTATAGATATGAGTTATATTTATCATGAATATATCAACGAACATTCAAACTGCGCAGAATTTTATATCGAATGAAAACATATAAATGCATTGTTTCCGTATATTTTTCATCGTTCTCTGATTTGTAAACAAGAAACCTGTCAAAAATACTTCGGAATGATTTTCGATTGTTTTGCCTTTTCAAAGTTTTCATTAGAAAAAAAAACTTATCATTTAATTTTTTTGTTGTTCCTGGTGATTTACTCCATTTACTAACGTGACAAATAGTATGCTACTTACTAAAATATTTATATTATATATATTGACATTCATTTATAAATGCAATTATATTTTAGGAACGGGTGAATTAAGGTATGAAGAATTTTGCACTGTGGCCGCCAAATTTCTGGAAGAAGACGTAGACGTTGAGGCATTGAAAGTAGAACTGAAAGAAGCTTTCAGGCTTTACGATAAAGAAGGAAATGGCTATATTACAACTGATGTATTTCGAGAAATTTTATCAGAGATTGATGAAAATCTAAATGATGATGAATTGGATATGATGATCGAAGAAATTGATGCTGATGGTTCTGGAACCCTTGACTTTGAAGGTATTTATTAATTATTCTATTTCATTCTCAAAGTTGACAGAATAAATTTTGTAACTCAACAAACAATTCAATTAAAACTCTGTTAATAATAATTAATTTCATATTACCATTCACAGAGTTTGTGGAGGCAATGACGCATTAATAATCACCGAAAAATAAATTTATCTCAAATTTGTAATAAAAAATAAATGATTGAAAAAAAATACAAAAAAAAAATGTGTATACCTAATAAAATAAAAAAACAAACTATGAATGAATCTTCTTCCCTCTCAATACAAAAGTAAATGATGCATATGGATATTATAGAATTGTTCCTCTCAATTTATCTCAATTCGTACATTCATGTTTTATTTTTCTTCATTTATTTTTAACAATTATATAGTTTGATCAGTATATAACTATATTGATTGCAAATTGACTGCAAATGATAGCATTAGATAATTTAATAAATTGTTATTATCCTCTAAAAAATTAAGAACACAATAGTGAAATACATTTTCGATACAGTATAGTTGAGTTTATTCCTACTTCGACATCATTTTTTTTTCCTTTCCATCAAAATGGCAAGAAGTGTTTTTATGTCATGGTAAAAAGTGTAAATTGATTTTCACTCGCTTCAGGCAATACAACATATAAGGACCCGACTTTCAAGTCAATCATTTCATTTTTTGATAATACAAAATTTCTAAGAGAATTATTATTCCATGTACAGAGCATTAATTAATGAGCAGTATAATAAATTTAAAATTGTCTTCAGTAATCAGCATACCGAACGAACTAACATTAAATACCGTGATAAATATCATATTTAAATAAACCATAGTAAATTTAAATATTGACTGGTACATAATTAAAACCACTTAAATAACGAATTAAAAATTCATACAAGAGTTTCACCATCTATTCAGCCATTTTGATGTCATGTCAAGTTAAACATTCAAGAAAATAAATAGACCAATAAAAAATTCAACAATACATTCCCTCTAGCTTTATTATTATTCTCAAATCAACTAAATAATATAAAGAAAAATAATTACAAAAGTTTATATAGTGAAAGATTCATCTGTAACACAATATTATATAATAAATCTTGTCAATAAATCAACACAAATTATCATTGTCAAACTCCACACGTACATACACATAAACTAACTGCACGTGTCAGTATAATGAACAAGTTAACATTAAATAATAATTCCAAAAAGGCGAAAGAAAAAAAAAACCAAACAAAAGAAAAATAAAATAAGAATATAATCGGTAATTGATTAGATGTATATTGGATAAGATTCCATTCACTTAGCGTACATGACATTGTCAGCACACCAAGACACATATTATCAAGCTCAATATCTGTGTGCGTTGAGCACAACCAGTACTCGGCCCTAAGGCCACTTCCACTTCTTACGCAACCGCCAATCTGTCCCGCCTGCACCACAATTACGTCACTCACCACACTCATACATAATAATAATATATAATTCGTTGGAATGCTTATCACCTACAATAACTGGTGGTACTTGACAGCAATAGAAAAAAAAATGAAAAATAAACCGCCCTCGTTGATTGTTTCTTTCAGTTTATACAATCGAAAACAAGCGAAGAATATGAATAAATATGTTGTAAATAAATAAATTTAATATATGTTTTTAACAGTAAAATTTCACTATATTATAACTAAATTATCTCTGACCGACATTACATCACTGCATTATTATTCATGACATTTTTGGATCGTTGTTTCAAGTGTTAAATGTATTATTCATATAGACAGAGAGAACTAGACAAATGTTGGTAGTTGTTTTTGCGTGAGTAAATGTGTAAGCATTAATCTTCATCACTTAATTGTAACCGCTGTATTCGGTGTGACAATTATCTGAGGAAGTTGGAAAATTCATGGCCTGATGACAAGTAAACTTGACGAGATCTCTTCTTGTTTTATATATGAACGTGTGCCAGAAAATTGTAAATTTTGGCTAATGAAACATGTTTTATACGAAGATTTATCGTCGTAATATATATATATATAAATGTTTTGATAATGAATTAGTGTTGGAATGAGACGAAATTGAAACGAGTTAGGTAGTGCACATATTTTAGTTTTTTTTTTTCTTTATTTTCTTGTGATTTTAGGCGCACGCGCATTTTTAGTTTGTGTAAACCAGCTACACACACGCAATACGCAACACGTTGTATCGTAGTTACATTTATCGTACCAGCTTGAGTTATCCGCATTTGCTTTTAAAACGCGATGCGTTTTCACCGTTATTCACACATTATCGCGAGACTACTTTTCAACTTTTTCTCTTCCGTTCGGTAACTCCTCGTGACACATCCGTGTTTATAACGTATTCAATATGGTAAGCGGTTTTTAAACGCAGTGATTCAGGAAAAAAATACTAGTGGAGCAATAAAAACAGATGAGGATAAAAATGTCGCGATTAGAATGTGGAAATTAAATATCTATTCCATTGATTTATCCACCAGTTTTTTTACATTTTTTATATATCTTTGTTTCATTTGAACTATTCACCGGCAATTAAGTAATATCATCTTGAAATAATTGAATATTGAATAATAGTAACAAAACAAGCAGAGTAGTAAATAATTTATCGGAATTCGTGTAAAAAAATAAAATAGCAACATAGAAATAAAATAATTATTTTTTCTCATTTTGAAAACGGAAAATAGTAATTTCATTTTTGATTATAAATCTCCGCCATCGACAATTAATATAATTTAATCATTAATAATATAATTCTTAAATTTAATATATTTTTCTATTTTTCCATTAATTTTTTTTATTTAGGATGACTTGAATAAGGATCAAATTGTGCGTAAGTAATAAATAAATCTATCAACTAATTATATTCAGAATAAGTTTGACATTTAATTAAATAAATAAAATTAACACGACCTTTAATATTACTATTTTTATTTTTGTCAGTGCTCAAGAGAGCATTCGATGCGTTCGATCATGAAAAAAAAGGTTGCATTGGTACAACAATGGTGGGAACAATTTTAGCCATGTTGGGTTATGAATTGAGTGAGAGTGCATTAGCTGATATTATTGCAGAGGTCGACGAAGATGGTAAAATATTATATATATATATATATATGTATATCAATACACCTTCAAGAGTAATGATTATCGAATAGAGATAAAAAAAAAGAGAAAAAGAAAATAAAATACAACCATTAAAAGTTTCTAACATGTGTTTTTTCCTAACTAATTAATTTTTTATTATCCAATTGATCATTAGGCTCTGGTGAATTGGAATTTGAAGAATTTTGTATATTGGCTGCGAGGTTCTTAGTAGAGGAGGATACAGAGGCAATGCAACAGGAGTTACGCGAAGCGTTTCGTCTATATGACAAAGAGGGAAATGGTTATATAACAACAGACGTATTTCGCGACATTCTTCATGAGTTAGATGACAAGTTAACGAATGAGGAACTCGATCTTATGATTGAAGAGATTGACGCTGATGGTTCAGGCACGCTTGACTTTGACGGTGAGAATATAAATAAATAAATAATAAAATAATGAAAATAAAAAGGGGAAATGAAAGCACATGAACAATATTTATTTTACGTTTTCTTTCCTCTTTACATTTATCGCAATAAATTAAATAATGAATCAATTAATTATATACCACTTGTCACTATGTCTAATTTTCAGAATTTATGGAAGTAATGACTGGTGGCGATGACTAAAAAAAAAATAAAATAAGAAATAAAAACAAGTTTTTACATAGGCTTGGTAAAGAGAAATCGGAAATCGTTATTCCAAATAAAAAATTATTAAAATGAATCAACATGAGAAAAAAAAAAAAGAAGGAGACGAATTTAATTTAATGAAGAAGTCAAAAAAAAAGAAAGAAAAAAAGAAAAGGGACACGCGCACAAAACATTTTTGATTTCATCTTTTCGCATGTATATGTTTATTGTGCAATTTTATAAAAGAGACTTTACAAATGCCTTATGTGGATGAGACGTGCGTTTGTACATATACATATACATACAGTTACATATTTACCAGTCGTTAGTTCACAAAAGAATATATATATATATATATATATAATAAGGACCGTGCCCATGCTAAAGGGAAAGTGCAAGCCAGTTGTCACGTCCTCCGTCAAATTAACGCAAGGATCGTTGCCCACAAGAGAATTATGTAGAATTATATACAATACGAATTCATACTATCACATATATAAATATATAAATGTATTAATATATATATATATATATATTTATTTAACCACGTAACGATGCGATTAATAACAAAAAAAGAACGTGTCAATGTACGCAGTCCTCATGAATATTTAACAATTCTGTAATGTATAACATGAAAGTTCCGAAACTTCCAATCTCGACACTGACGCATATTAACACGATACTGTTGTCCACGCGCGGTAAATTGACAAATGTAAAAAGAATATACGAAGAGAAAGAAAAAATGAAAAAGAATGAACCTTGATGATAGAAAAAATAGGAAAAAGAAAAAAAATTGTAAAATGTGAAATAATAAAGGAGAAATAAAAATGAATTTTTATTCTTTTTTTCCATAACGTAATTTTGTTATACAGTCGTTAATATTATTAACAACTAATCTTGGGTGAATTCTACTAGGTTAATAATCATTTTTGCTTTCATTGTAATTGAGCATATTACCAAATTGGGAATAGAATGCATGTTATAATGATATTGGACAGTGGCAAAGCAATTCCCACGTTGTACTGAGATCTCGCAGTGTTTATAAATATATTTATGTATATTCATATGTATATATTTATGTGTAGTTGTGTGTAGTGCTCTACATTTGCTTATTATCTGTTGTTTGAAAGAAATTAATTTCACTTGTTGAATTGTGGCAGTGAATGATGGAAAATTTTCAATAGAAAAGAAAATAGTTGTTGTAATTAAAAATTTATGACTGAATTTGGATATATTTGAATATATATATATATATAAATATGTAATGTGGGGGATTATTTCTATGCGGAAAAAAAATATATATAATTGGACCGGGTTTGTCAAGACGAATTAAGAAAAAAAAAATTACTGAAGTTTTGTAATAAGAAAAAATTGTGGGAATTTTTGTAGACGAAAGAAATTTCCATGGTGACTTTTAAGGTTTATTTTTATAATTACTTTTTTTTTTTTTTTAGTACATCCACTCAAATGCAAATAAAATTCTAAATTACTCTCTTTGTTTACAATGTGACATAGTTATTTACGAAATATGAAATTCGTGAATTTTAAATTATCATTTCACTGCATACGTTGAATAATATGAATTCAATATTTTTATTTTTACTTTTGACAATAAAATTAAAATATGATGAACTGTTAACAATTAATATAAATTAGGGACGATAAAAAAAAATAGTATTAGAACATGTCAGAGGTGAAAAAATTTATGGCAATTTCAGATAATTAAATACAGAACGTTTCTTACTATATCATTTGACAGCAACGAATTTGATATAGAAATTATTATTCATTATTTTTTCTCTATAGGCTGTTCTAATTCCCAATAGCGTTTATTTATTAGTGATTACTATTCTGTGAAATGTCATGAAAAAAAAAAAAAAAAAAACAAAAATAGTGAAGAAATGTAAAGAATAGTTTATGAATGAATGATTATATTTCCTCAAGTTTTAGTTCTTTTTTGAACAATAGTTGCAATCACTCTGTTTTTTTTTTTTTTGTATAGGAAATAATTATCACAAGATTCACAGCGACTGAACTATCGCAATGCCCATACTCAATCATCTATGTTGTAAACAGACATATTCTCATCAGAAAAATAATATTACGTATATTGTCACAGTTTGTGAGTTTTGAACTTGGGGTCTTTCAGTAATTTCGTGCTAAACCGGTGGAGTTTATTCACTGACCTAACACGCCGCGAAAGCATTCCAGTTTCGAAATATAATTAAATATGACTGCACAATAACGTCAATGTCCATCCCACGACAAGAAAATAAATTACTATTATAATACTGAAACGAAAAAAAAATATTCATTCTTCATTGAAGAGTATAATTATTGTTGATTTAAAAATACTTTGTTTTTTTTTTTTCGGGTAAAGTTCACAAAGCGCAAGACAACTCTCGCGCAAATTCCAGACAGTGTGGCACTTTGTCGACTTTTACAACTGACTGTTTCCAATAATTAAAATTCCTTTTCACCAGTATATTTGTGCTGTTATAAATATGTAAGAACAAACGTTAAAAATTCTAAGTGTTCTTGAAAAATTTAATCCTTGAATATTATTATATTATCAATTCCGTAACGGTTATCATTAAAAATTCCAAACTTCATCTAATTATTTTATGTATATAATAATTATTTCACCGAAACCCACGAATCAAAAATATTGCAATTGATTTTGATTTCAAATGTACAAACAATTATCCAATTAATAAAATTTCTTTCAGTGAATTTAAACCTCAAAACAATTTTCAATATTTCCTCATCAACCAAAGCCTTTTTCCTCGACTTCGACACTCTATCAACAATTTAATAAAGTAACAACTCATGATTTATGAATGAACGTTCACACACAAGATAAATAATATCAAACACTGATACAAATAGTATTTACAAAATCACACGAAATGAAATCGAATAGACACCAACAATTTCTATCGAATGAAAAGCAATTAAAAACAACTCTGTAAAAAAAAAAAAACAACAACAACAAGTTACAAATAAATATATTCATTATTCTTTACATTTGCATATTTATAAATAAAAAAGAGAGACGTGATCGCACGTGATTATACATATATTTTCTGCAATACGACTCTCTCGACGACTCTTAACGTTTCGTTATAATTATTATCTAGCCTCGTTCTTTAGAGGGATACTTTCTCCGTCAATTAGGCACCTGAGCTTCGTTAGGTTATATCTACTGAAATAATAAGTGTAACGAGGCAGAGCACATAGGTTTTGCCCATCAAATGCAATTATATACGGCATTGGTTTACATATGCATGGTTTACACATGAACAAACAAATAAACTTGAAGCTTTCTTTCCATACAAAAAAAAAAAATGAAAATAATCTCTCGGTGTATAAATTTGTTTTTGTCCGCATACTATTGCACTTTCCTCCTCTTGCGTGCAAATACTTTTCATAATAATCAACGAGGAATAAAAAGTAAATAAATAAATAAACAAATAAGAATAATACAAGGCTAATTAGGATATAGTGTGAGGCCATCCTGGGTCGAAATTTTTCGTCCTGTTTTGCGCAATACATAACATCGAAAGTGGCGTGGCGGAACTGACATTTTGTCGCTTCGTGACTCGCATTCGCTAACTCACTCGTGGGACAATTCAGTCCCTATTTTCTTGCATCAAGAAATAGTATTTAGTACGAGTCATTTATTGTCATTGCACAATTTATGTCTTTTATATACTTATATATATAAACATATACACATATTTATTTATATACATAGATAGATATACAGTTTCTTAAACAACATAGTGCGTGTTAGATGCCGTGAGTTACATATATCCAGATACACACACCAACACCTATATGACCTTGTCAATTATCCATATCACTATTATTAGTTTCATGTCATTTATTTTTATTCCATTGTATTTTTTCCGTATCCGTCATAATTATTAGATAAAATACTGACAAAAAAATATGGGATAAATATTTATACATGATGAAAAAAAAAAAAATATCGGTCACTTGGATGATTGAATAATCTATTGATTTGATTGAGCGATAGTATTTATATGAAACAGTAAAATTTAATCCGTGAGTAAATGAGATGGAGATAGGAAAAAAAAAAAAGAAAAATAAGTTTGTGGTTATATATAATCGATGAAACAATTACGACATGGACCAAGTAGTGCAGTGGTCATTTCTTCTTTTGTACAATCATGAAATCGATCGAGCGATCGATCGTCGTTGTCGTCGTCGTCGTCAACGGTTGGACAGATCTAGGTAAATTGTTGGACCATTACCGGCGATTATCTGTGGGAATAAATACGTAATAATCAGGCTATTAAATAATCCCCGCTGGTCAGTGAAACTCTAATTAATTATATATATATATATATATACGTTAAAGATAAAAAATAAATACAACGTTTCATATTATTTAACTGACAATAAATACGTATATAGTTGAACATAAATGACTAATAGACGTTGAATTAAGTTGTTAATTTATTCTTAAGAAATTTAGTGATGAGAAAAAAAAATGGAAAATGTATTTAATTCTTTTAAATTTTCTTCATTGAAACTAATTTATCATCTTTATGTATTTGTTGTGGTTAATGAATGAGTAGATGAGTTAATGCAAATGTGAACGCTCGTGTGAATATGAGAGAAAAAAATATATAATAGTTATAGTGGTGACTTTCTCGCTGATGCCAAAGCAAGTTATGCAGCGGTTCGAGGTCGAAATTAGCACTGTAGTGTCTATACTATTCTGTATACATAAAGCTTATAGAGGGTGCGACAGAATCGCATTTTAGTTGTTGCCTTGTGTGCAACAAACATTGCGAGAGACTGTCTGTTATAATGATTCTATCTTTCTTTTTCGTATTTCACTTACTATGTGTGTATACAGTGTGTATTTATCTGTCTTTCTCACAGTTTTCGTATTAGATATACGTATAAGGATATGAACGAGTCAATTCTATATACAATCCCTTGACGCCTTGAAAGGCGTGGGCTGCAGCAAATCTTATATACGCGTTTATGAACACAATGTTCTATTGAGATTATCGATAGTGATATAACTTCATACTGTGGATGAAGCGAGTTTGACCATTGACTATTTGACCGTTGGCAATACAATGAATAAAAATGTATTTTGAAATTTATGCAGTCGAATTGTGTTACGACTAATTGTTGGGAACGAATACTCTCATGTAAGTTAAAGGTGACGCACTTGTGGTGAGAGTTTATTGTGTGTATGTGTGTGTATATATGCTCTCAAGGTAGCACAATAAAAGAATATTGTGGGAGTATGATGAGAAAAAGAAAAAAAAAAAAACAGTTGATTTAGAGGAATTTAGTTGGGTTGAATGTGTTTTTTTCATTATTCTTTGAGTGGGTATTGATGTAGAACAATGATGAGAATCAAGAGAATTCAGTTGGGGCAATCGATTACTCTTCGTATGTTCTTAATTGATTGATATTAATTGATCATAACTGATTTTTTATCTCATTTCATTCATTTTTTTTTTTTTTTATAAAATACGGTATTCAATCTTGTAAATTTTGAGCTCTCACCAGACCTTTTCTTCATTCAACAATCATAACTATTTAAATGTTGGCGCCAATCATTATAATAATCGTAGTTACTTTTGAAACACTTAAGACCATTTTATATCCACTAATATACGATTAACCCAGAAAATATTCCAAGTGTTAAAAAAATGATTACAAAATAAAACACTCGAATTTGCAGTGCAAACTACTAATGTTCCACCTGAATAAAAAAAAAAACAATTACATTTAAGATTTTACTTGGCCGATTATTCGCCACACTCATGCAAAATATAACATTCTAAATTAATTTCCAACATACAACATTCTTATTTATCAATATCGAATCATAGGGGGAAAAAAAAAAAGACTATCAATCCAAAACTTATTCAAACACAAACATTAATGGTTTATTGAAGTACTATTCATTTATGTACTTAAGGTGAGAATTTGATGAGTGATTAAAATTGTTAACAAATGATCATCAAGTGTTACAAATAAAATAAATATACAGATCACTCAGACTACAATTGGAAATACAGAACAACAAACGTACAGTTAATTTTTCACCACGTTTTCTGTTCAGGTTTTATTTACCTCGTACATGTCACTATAAGTTTGCCAAGCCCACGAATACACATGAATGCACACACGTTCTATATTCACTTGAATATGTCTTAGAAAGGAAAATGTCCAACGATTGATTGATATCCCTTTGGATATACACCAGCCATAAAGCCCTGGCGTTGCGAAAATACTCGAACCCAATTCCATATATAAACTTTGTCCCTCTTTTGCTATATTAAATTTTCCTTAATACTAAATTGTGCGTAATATTTGTTTTTATACATTATCATTTTATGTATACACTTAAATATCTAACGTTAAGTATGTTTGCGTATCGTAAATAAAATCTGATTTTTATAGTAATATTAATAGCTGTCAGTGAAAGGACAGTAATATGACTAACAACTTATTGCTGCAAGGGTTCCATCGAATTTTGAAACGATGACTAAATAATACGGAATTCTATTATAGTTTAATATCTCATTGCATTGCCAATCGTATTTATTGAAGGACACGTCAACGTCATTATAACGAAACGCACCTTTCATTCATTTATAAATATATATTTTTTTAACTAATTGTGGTCCACTACTCGATGCCTGCCATTGTCTGTAATATATAACAGGAAGTTGGTGTAAGAAAAAGAGATTAATTTCTATGCGGAATGTTTTAAAAGTATCGTGAGCTGTGTGTGAATGACAGAAAAAAAAAATGTAATGAAATAAAATTAATATACATCCGTTGAGTGTATAATTTTCGTGAACCATTCTCTTTAAATCGAAAGTTCGATAATGGATGAATATTTTAATATCAAATGGTCAACTGGTTTTCACTATTAGTTTCTATTGGTTGATAATTAACATAGTGGTTATGGATTGATGAATATGAATAAAATAATGTTGACACGTATATATTTGCCATTTGAAAAAAATTGCTCAATACATTCATATAAATAAATAAATATATTCGCACAAATCTTAATATATATTTGAAAGTGGTGTGTCTTTCACGTAACAGGATGCATTATCTCATATGTTATAGTGAATATATATTTCAATTAATTCTTGTTGATATTGTTGTTATACAAACAGTGATTGATTAAAGATATGTTACACATTCTCAATGACGTTCCAATTGTTTGTGAAAATAATAATATATATATATATATATACATACTTTTTTTTCCATTCCATTAATTTATTTTCTTTTTATATAGCCACGAGTGGAATGCAATTAAAATTTGGGCACAGTCGTGCGATATCCAAAATGAGCAGGACAATTTGGAGAGTTGCCGTGAGCGTTTTAAAATTTATTTATATACTGAAAGAGCGATGCCGACATATTTTTTTATTACATTTATAGCGTTGATTGGTCAATCGATAACATGCACACTCGACACAGCTAACAATTATACATTGTTTTATATAGCAAGTATATTTCCTTTTTTATTTTTTCATTTTTTTTTTGCTCCAGTTTCTCATTTCACTTTGAACTCAATTTTCAATACCGGAAATATACAGCACTAAATTTAAATATAAATAATAATATACAAATGATGAATGAACAGCACTTTGTCCATCGATACTAACATATGTAATTATGTTCCAATCACATGTTTGTATCGTGCAACCAAGCTAGTCATCAGTGATCTCATTATTTGCTTCAATTTATTACATTGTATATGATTGTTCGGTAATTTCTTTTTGCTATTTTATTTATTTTTGTCTCTCCCCCCTTTTTTTTCTTCTTCTTTTCATTCAATATTTTCTTGTATTTCATTCGTGAGAAAGAGGGTGGAGAAAATAATCGTTAATAAATCGAATTTATTTTCAACTATACCCATTTTATAAATGTGTAAGTATACTTCAACGTTAGTACGCCAGTCACTGAACTTTCTCCTTCTTGGCTACATACATGTATCAAATATGAAGATATGTGTATATATGTAAACGCATTGTGGGTTACATTGTGTATTCCAATAGATCTAAACGTGTCACCCTTTGGTATATGTATGGGCAATACACACAAACATACAATAATTTTTATTCATGTGTATATACATGCACAATTCTCCTAATTGCACCACATGGATGTACGCATATGCTGCTCATTAATTAATTGGACGTTGTTGAATTGTTTTTTTTTTGTTCTTAATGAAAGTTATATATGTATTATTATATATATATATATATACACATACATCACATCTATTGCAATTATCTCCAGCAATAATTATTCAATGAAGCGCGTGGGTAAAAAAATTGTGGGTTAACTCGTGATTTTCTCTACACTTAAAATTAGATCGTCCGCGCCATATGTGTTTCACCATAGACGCCGGATATTGCGGGAAATGTTTGATGGCAAGTATGTACTTGTTACACGACAGACTGTGATGACGCGTTGTTATTTATATTGTAATAATTATATGCACATTATGGGCTTGTGTATTTTTTTTTTCTACTTGTGTCAAGATTTTTATTGCAAATGAAATGAGGAAATATGGAGGAGAGAAAACATTAATTTGGATTAGTTATATTAGTGGTTTTTTTTTAAAAAGGTGAATTGTGTATAGATATACTTGAATTCGTATTATTTATACTTTTTGTTTTGAGTTTTTGAATAAATTAATGAATAAATGAATGAATAAACTTTCGAGTTTTATTTTATTATCAAACCCCCCCTGATGAAGTTGTTTAATTATAATTTGACGTAAAGTTTACTATTGGAGGTTTAATTTATAAATATTGATGTGGAAGTAGAATGAAATGTGAGCTTGGAAATAATTTGGGTTGAGACAACTGTTTGTTCATTTGAGTATTTTGATTTGAATCTTTTATTTTTAATGGGCGTTATATAAACAAAGTCTCTATGGTCTATTGTGCAAGTATATTTCATGAACGTTGACATTTAATTAATACTATTAACCGTTATAGTTCATTTATTATAGGAAACAATTTCTTTCCTCCTGGGACTTCTATTATCAGATCAAAGTGGTGACTAATTGATTTACTGGTATAATAATACATATTTTTCATCGCGTTAGTAGATTGAAAGTTGAAAAATAGTTTCTATTTGTTTTTGTTGCATTCGCCTTTTCTGTCGAGCTGTTTTTGATACATGGTGTCTGAAATATTGGCAACCGATATTTTATTATATACAGCAGAATGTAAAATCAAAATTAAACATAGAAAATTTCGTAACCTTACGCTAAGTAAGATAAGAAATAATCGAACACCACTCGAAAACACTGCGACAAAAAATATGGTTACTTAGAATATTATTCACGCTCTTAAAACCAGAATGAAAATTTTATTCTTATCATAAATGCAACTTGTCAGACTACATTTCGAGATTAAAATATTCTCAGCCTCGAATTTTTACTAGAAAGTTATTATGATATTCGAGTATCTAATTGGATTATTATTACTCAATCACAAGCGGTGACAACTCAAAGAAAAAAGATAAAAAAATTGATAAATGACAAATGAATTTTATACAATATTCTAATTTTATTTAAAAAACTGTTCACCTTCAGTACCAAGAATTTACTTATGGATAGAACAAGAATATTCATTGTGCAAGAATTTTTATTTATTAATCAGGATAAATAAAATAAATAATAAAAAAAATCGTCAGTCAATCCCATTTTGTACTAAATCTTTACTTTACATCATTTTATCGAGTCATAACCGCACCCTATTATTCATATAAAAATTTTATTTAATTCCTGTCTACACAACAAAAATATCACATAAGATAACTTGTAATCACATGACTTCCTTAGGTAGACCCTGTTTCGCCCAACTCTCCCCTATTATGAAAAAAAAAAAATATATACCACCTATATCAAACCGGATTCTAAATCATTTCTAAACAACAAGTCGAATAAATTTTTTTTCGTTTTCGTCCATTATGTTCACGATGCTGTAATGATTCCAAGACATGTCATAAATAATATAAAAAATAATGAAAAGAAAAAAGTTGATGCAATAAAATTTGATCGATGAACTGCAAATCGACTCAATAATATTCGATATACATTTTTGTACCGACAATATATTAAATAGAACATAGGATAAATACGTAATTAATCTTCTATGGCGATGAGTGTTACAAGGCCACAATGAACGATACATAACTACAATAAATAAATAAATGAATTCAACCATAAAAATAAATTGATAAATGTCAGTATTTATCGAAGCGCGTTTATTAAAAGACATTGCAAGTTGATCTTGATCATCACAGTCTAGACGGTGCAATGATCTTTTAAGACGCGTCGTCTTGTTTGTTCTGTATATATCCATGGTTAAATCATTATGTAATAGTAGAGACGCGACGAGGACGTTTGGTTGAAGGAATCTCCTGTATGAACTTGACTTGCGCCGTCTCGTCTCGTATCGTATCTCGTCATGGAGAAACAACTTTTAAACCTTCAATAGATTGTCCAGTATGGCCTTCAGCAATACATATACAAGAAGCCGCATCTGATGTCAATGATGCATCTGAAATACAAATGTATAAACATTAGAATTAATGGTGTGTGATAAAATGCAAAGTGAATATTAGAATGTATAAATATTATGTCATTGAACTGCCGTTATTATATTTTATTTAAATTCTGTCTACAAAAAAAAAAAAGTTATCCTGCCTATATTTACAGATGAACAACTATGATAGATCTCAAACATATTGACAGGTATATCGTTAAATATTATACTCAAATAATGCATACTAAAATATATATAAGGGTCCAGTCATCGGGAAAAAATTTGTGGACTTGGTCGCACAAGAATGTCGATCGTGATATCGGACATAGAATAAAAGAAAAAATAGAGGAGAAAGAAAAAAAACAACAACATTGATCACCACGCACCGCTGGAGTTATTAAAAGCTTTCGCAATACCTCTTGGATATAGTGTGTTCGAATGGTCACTAGATGTAATACAGTTGTATATGTTTGTATACATATGCGGTGATAGTTATATGAATATATGTCGTGTTTGTGGAGGCCGGACTTGGTGACTATAGGTGAACAGAAAGCGCGGTTGTTTATAAGTAATTTCATAGTTTTTATATAGAGCAATATGTATGTGTGTGTGTGTTAGTGTTGTTCCACAGATTAATTTTCAAATGAAAGAATTTCATTTATTTATTTTTATCCATTTTTTCTTACTATTCATGCCAAACTCTTGTTTGGTTTAAGTATTTATTTGTAGTATTGCTTTTTCGTCAATCTTAATATCCCGCACACGAACTGGTGAGGCTGGTTATTGATTGAAAAATAACTGGGTCGATGCTGTAATATATTTGTCAGGTAGATCGAGTGCGACTTGAGGAAAATGTATAACGTGGAATATAGACGGATATGGGAGAATTATGCGACGTTGTAATAGCACTGGCTTGTTGGCAATTATAGAACACGCGCGTCATTTTTTTTATGTTTTGTTTTTTTTTTTTGTTGCTGTATTGAATGTTGATATACATATATGCGAAGAAAATTGTATTGGAAGTAAATGAATTTGTGGGAAGAAAATATTCGGATGTTTGTGTTTATGAAATTGAGAATGTGGAATTTGAATAAGAGGGTAATTGTCAACAAGTGCATATAAAAATTTATGAGACGTTTAGATCAATTTCCAACGTCTCTTTCACCGTCGTGGTTAGTGAAGAAATATTGCAAAACAGTTTGTGAATTTTTGTGACCTGTTTTGTAAATTTTCTGTTTCGTGTAGAGTGAATTTATTTATTATTTATTTTTTTTTTTCTCCATTGAGGGAGTGTTGTCATTGTATTAACTATTATTACAAAAATTCAGTATTTTTTATTGCTTACTAATTGATGCTACTTAAATTCAGAAAATATTTTCCTGTGTCTATTTCACCCAATTTTTGAATCTATTCATAATAATATATCAAATTATTATATCCTGAACTGTTATAATCATCTTGAATTACTGTTCTATTCTTACTGTACACAAAACCGCTATTTTTTTTTTTTTCCGCACTACACCACACATTCTATAAAATCGTATTAAACATAAAATCAAATAATATTAACATACAAATATGATATGATTAAATATGTATAGTATAAATGTTTACAACTAAAACACGCATCCATTTACGTTATGGAAGAGTAACTAGCGCGTGCGTGAATGTATGGTGCAATTCATATATATATATATATACGTGACTATTTTAGTCGTCGACATATATGCTCGGTGATTAATTAAATCAAGGGTTCTAATTACGAGTATTGTATCTCACGCGCGAATCGCACAAACAAAAATTTCACTTATAACGATATAACTCACATATACTCTTGGTTTTATTGGCAATGTCTATTTTTCACTAATGCAAACTTTCATTTTTCTATTTTATTCTCAACATTTTTTAAATTAATAAGAACAAATTAAATATCAGAAAACAGGATATATTTATGTATGAAACATTATTGTGACACGTGTCCCAACACATTTTGGAGTGAAGTAAAAAGTGAAAAAAAATAAATTGCAATGAATTTTTACGTAAGTAGCCACAAAAAGATAACAATAAAGCGAAAGAAATATTAAATATATATTGTATGAATATGCCGCGTGTGCGGGCGCGCGTGGGAATTTGTTGAATTGTATATGTGTACACTGTAAGTTATAATAATCGCACTTGTCATCCCGCGAGCACTTGCAATATTCGCATGTATATATATATAATTTTTTAAACAGAGCCCTTGTCATATCATACTTGTTCTTTTGCGTTTACTGTGGTTTTAATTATACACTTCCTCTGATCTCTCAATCTTTATGTCTCTTGTTAAGGCCATTGTGTGGGTATATTTATCCATGAGCGAAACTTTCTCACTCTCTTTTCCTCCTATATATTCTCGTCCATTTATTACTTGCATTCTCGTCATCGTATAGCATCAATTGTGTGCTTGACTTTAACTTACATACTTCAGGAAAATAATTTCAACTATTTTTCTATGGTTAATTGTAGGGGAAAGTCGGAAAAGTCAGGGGGGTCCGGGTATAAGTTGAGTGTTTACGAGTAATTGTGTATATTTTTTTTTTTTTTTTATTCTAGGGCTTAATTAGATATATATACATGAAAAATTATATGGAGTAGTTTTGTGGTTCAATGAAAAACCGAAAGTAAAACTAAATGTTTTCTTTCATATTTAAAGAAAACAATTTCTTGAATTGCATTTGATTTTTCGTTGGTGATTCCAAATTTGAAATAATTTATCAACAAGTGCTATTTTTTAAACAATCTAAATTTCAAATAATTAAAGAAATATTAAAAATTTTTTTTTTTTTTCAAACTCAAGGAAATTAATAATTACAATTTTTTTTTTTTCCAGAGATTAATAATTAATTTCATTTGTTCAATTGAGGAAATGATACAGTGTGGGGGAAAAAAAAATGGTCTTGATTCAGGAATATTATTTTTGATTTAAGAACTATTTTCTACTGTGAAATCAACATTCCATTCCTTTCTCGATTCTAGTGCCAAGTTCAAGACTTCGTTCAAGATTGGAATACAAAAAAAAAAAATGTGGTTCGATATTTTTATATAACAGGTAACAGGATTAAAAAATGTCCATGTCCAAATTTTTAATTCTACTTCTACCTCCGATGGAATATAAAATGGCGAGCAAATATTTTAAACATCATTAAAAGGATTGCTCAATCGCAATCGAATCTTACAAAATGCAATGTGGAACCTATTTTTAATTAATTAATCAACAAACATCAGATTAATTGATAGTAATCAACATTATTGAACAAACTAGTTGGAATTCCATTGCAATAATTAAATCTACAGGAAAGAAAAATAATCTACTGTAGAGAATAAAATAAATTAATGAATAACGTAAATCAATTGTCAATGCCCTTGAAATATTCGAACATATGTAATAATAATCAGATCAAATTATTGTTTTTATCATGACTAATAATTTTTGCGACTGGTTCACACGATACCTGTAACCCCCTTCTTCATGGGAAAATAATAAAGCAATAATTTCTTTTTTTTTTTTTTCGACTATCCATTTGAGATATATAGTTTGCCTCGTGTAAATAAAATAAAAAAAAAAAAAAAAAGCCCATAACAATTTAATGACGTTATATATAAGAATATGAAAATAATTGACACTTACTTTCTACAACATTTCAATAGTTTTACGAGCTAAACACGCGCCGGAATAATTTAAGCAGCGTCCGCCTCACGCCAGTTTCACTATATTATACGCATAATATATTCTCCATTGCAACTATGTACCTACAATATCATATATATTTTTATTATATATATTTATATATAAATATGTGTGTAGATGTGTATATATACAGTTGGGAAGTAACGTAACGTGTATAGTACAATTTATATATGTTTGTGATTATTTAAATTTATTTTTTGCAATTCAAATATGCATATTAAATAAAAATTGGGAAACTGTGCTGCTACCTGTACGGATATATATGAATATTATATTTCTTATTCCCGATGTGCACGAATAATTCGTATAAATGTGGTATGGTACTTATTTTTTAATGTTACATGTAAGCAATGAAAGAGTGAGAGGCACACTACAGCGATACATACGAGAATATGATTAATACAGATATATTTATGTATGATCAGTTTATTAGTAAAAAATTTGTTGATTCAACTCAATTTAGTTGAATCCCGTTTTGTTCTTATACTTTTAAGGAATAATATTAAAAGGTAAAGATAAATATGAATACATTTTTGTTTGATATATATTTTTGTAGGGGGGGAAACCTTAAAACCATATTTATCAGGTGCTTTATTTTCTCATGAATCTATGCAGAAATAATACCGACGGATTAACTTGTACATCCAATATATTTATTAGATATTTATTACGATTAAATTGGATTGAGTGTTATCGCAGGATTAACAATAAATGTCTACCTGATAACATTTAAAATATTTAAATTCAATTAATTGATTGCACATTTCACAGATTTTAGCAAAAATTTTTGTACATTCGCATCCAATTTCTGCTGAATAAATAACGAAACAAAATGATTTTTTGTGAGTTCATTGCTTTCGAAAATATTCCTGATAAGTTTGTAGAGATTAGGTCAATTAATGAACACGATACATTGTGTGGATAAATAAATTAGAGAAATGAAAAGTAAGAATTTATAAAGTTAATTGGAGTAAGAGATACGTATAAATCTCGCATTAGTATCTCAATTCAAAAATACATAACTATACATTGGAAACTGACTATTATATTATAAACACTTCATATCGTGTTGTTTCACAAACCATAACACGATTCAATTTACTCAACTCTCACTTAATTCAAACAATTCAATAATCCTACCTTGGAAAATACATAGATAGATGTAAAAGTCTCTAGGACTTGCCAATAATAAATCTATTTTCCGATCATTTACTTGTACATTCGCAATAAGTGACGACTGAATAATATGTGTGAAGTAAAATCTTTTATGTAAGTAAATTATACTTTTGGGGATGTCTCAAGTGGTTTTTTTTCACTACCCACATTTTTGCAACAATGTTTCCTATTAAATTACCTCTCTATAATTATTCAGAGAACGATACAAACGACTGTATAACAAATACAATTTGAATATAATTTTTTACAATCATAAATACTGTATATTTTAATAATAATTTTGTGCTTGATACCAGTATACGAAATATTACTGTAGTATATGAAATGATAATATAAAGACTATAATTCATCCTATTCCATTCACTAAATCAAAATTCCTGCTCCTTATTCATTTTCTACATTTCACAATAAAACAAAAACCAAAATCACAATGTTGCCTTCACAAATTATAATATCGACAGCAAAATTTATCATTATCAGCTTTGTAATATTTTCGTCTAGATGTCTAATAAATATTACTACCATGATTCATCCTAAATCTAACTTACTATAAAAATTAGTATATTTCACTCGTATATCTAGTCATTATTCACTATACTTTGCAGTGTCTCGTGTTCTCCGTGTACCAAAAACTAAACTCTAAATTGCAGTCACTGGTTCTCGAGTCCACAATAACTCACGAAATCGCACGATCTACTTTAGTTTCATTTATCCATTATTTATCTAATACTCTAACTCTGACCACGGTCACGATAAAATTTCTACTTGGGATATATGGATGCAACAAGTGGGCTTGTCGCCTGCAAACACGCGTGTCCCATAGATATATCAGTGAAAGTGTATACTTATAAATATATACAAACATAGATACATATAACTATGGTTGAATGGAAATTTCTTAAATAAAAAAAATGCAATGATCTATTTACATATCATTGGATTTAGAAATATCTTATGTGCACATGGTAAAACTTTACGTAATGAAATAAATATCTTTAATACCACAATAAAACTTGTTATTAATTCATTAGTGACATATACAAAACTCATATACATATACATATATATATATATATATATATAGATGATCTCACAAGTCATATATGTACATGAAAGATCCCGGAAATATTTTCTAGTCGTAAATGAGGAATATCCATGATGTATTTCTATTTTTTTTATTTGTTATATATTATATACAGTTAAATCTGTCGATCAAGTGAGAACATTTACATTTTGTTCTTCTTATTTTCATGTTTCTAATTCTTTTTTCTAATTAAATACTGCTATATATCCACATTAGTATTTTATAATTATTTTAATTTTATGGGAGTGGTATTTGTGTGTATGCGTATACTTGTACGTAATGTTATGCAATATCAAAAAGACGAGTCCATTCACTTTTACATGTGTCCTTCAGAAGGATGGATTGGCGTCGAATATATAAATGTATAATTATTACTGATACATTAACTGTTCACGCGTTTAGTGATACTTTGAACGCGTGAGAATTCACTTGAACAAATATGAGCAGAAGAAGTTTATATGAAAATAATTGTTAATATATATGTGTGTATGTATGATTTTCTTTTCATTTTTATTTTTTTCTTTTCCCCTTATTCTTACTTTTTATCTTTAAATAAAATGTAGCACGTATAGGTAGATTGCATTCCGTGATTTTGCTCGCAATATAATTCCAGACGAGGCGGAATTTTCGCGCAGCGTGTCTCCCTTTCGCATCTCACTCAATCTCTCGCTCTCTCTTTCTTTTCTGTGTTATTCTCTTTATATATATATATATATATATATATATATACAAATGTGTGTGCGTGATAGTTTCCACTCGGCTCGTTAGTGACGGCGGTCGTGCACGAACGACATCAGATATTTTTGCTTCCTCCTGTACTGAGACGTGTGTGTATAGGCAATTGCACCTTCGTATAGAATACGGATGAAATTCCACATGTTTATATTCCTCATTATTATTACCTATGAATAAGTATGGTTGCATGGAAAAAAAAAGAGAGAGAAATATATTAATTCGAGAAATCAAACGGCACTGTATAAATAATACTGTATTTCGTATTATTTTCAAACGTGAGATGGAAAAATTTTACATAAAGATTTTTTGTTGTTGTTATAATACCAAAAGAAACAAAAAAAAAAAATATGGCTATAGCAGGATAACGTTTTACTTCTGTAGAATCTTGAGAGACGGAAGCGATGAAGTATTGTGATTATAGCATGGATATTGTTGAAATTAAAGTAGAGTTGAAGTTAGCCGTATATTATAACTGTAACAGCTATTCAGGGGGTCGCACCAAGCGGATACAGGTGTATTAGCTATTTGAAGTATCAGCTGTCATACGAAAATGTCAGCAATGTTGATGAGCGTTAAAATGTAATTATAACTTCTTTTATGTGGAAGTTCAGTTGTACGGAATGATTTCATTTCATGTTTCAACTTTCCGTGAAGAGTAAAAGCACCTTTTGCAGAACTTGATTCATCAATTTTAGTATCATTTAATTTCTCTTATTAGATCATAGTTGCGGATAATTAATCGTAGATGCCGATGAGAATTGGATTTAATTATTGCTGAATGTATGTATAACAGAAGCAATACTGCTATACTGTGTGAATGTTTGTGGGAACTATCTTGGGTTAAGAAATCCTATCGTTCGAATAGACATACGTTGAAATTTCTATTGACGAATCAGGAATTTGGTAGGAAATGAAGAAACTTAATAGGAATGAGTGGAATATTTCAAGTATGAATAATATGAATGGCTGTTACAGATATTTATTCAAATAATTGAAGGGATATTTCATAATTTAGAACAGTATATTGATGTTCGGAAAATACTTTACAAAAAAATTGGATATAATTAAAAGAACTATCTAATATTAAACTGTTATGAAATGTTGCAACAAATTGTCATATTAAATGAAATAGAATTTGCTAATTATAATATAAATCAAAACAGTGGAGTCCCAGGCTTTTTATAATCCAATTATGGAAAAAGATGTTGTAGAAAATTTGAATTGGCTGACAATGTCATCACAGTGTTTTACTTTTGTTTATCTGGAGTTGTTATTTCATATTCTATTCAAATAGTTGTAGTTTATATAAAATTAAAAATTGCAAATATGTTACCGTGTGATTTCTATCTACAGCATTTTAATTTGATGACTTCTCACAATATATTTGAACAGTTTTTCAAGAACCATATGACAAAGTTTGGTATTTTAATTCAGTCAACGACTTTACTGTTTAAAAAAGATTAAGCTTATCATATATCTATGACTTACGTGATCTAACTAATGTAAGTATGGTTAATGAGACACATCTGTACTTTTGAATTTAATGACTATAATACGTAACTGCAGTTGTTGACCCTGTACCAGTTTCAGTATTTTCTATGCAATTCGCACACCTATATATTCACATTTGTATGTAAAATCTACAGGAAGGTTAAAAACTGGTACATAATTATTAATTGGGTCGTTTAACTGAGTAATTTTTTGTCTTTTCGCAGCAAATTCTACTGCTTTTTCCGTGAATGTGAAAGCAGCATCTCATTTTATAAACGTATATGTTAACATATGTATGTTCTTATATACATATATTATAGATATTCGTGTATAGATAATCTTTGTGGATGAATTTGTGATTTATGAAATCATATGTCTTCACTAAAATCTAATTTATACCCAAATGGTAAAAAAAAAAAACCATCGTAAAAAACATCATAATTAACTGGAAATTATACTTTTTAGATAGTAGCCGTTCTTTCAGTTATTTATGCTAATGGAAATGGATTTATTATATTAATTAGAATTATTCATTTTATGAATAGATATTTGAAGTAAATTGTTCTTGCATTGCGAATACTGTTTTTTGTGAATATGATTATGTAAACAGTGCATTTTATCAATTGTATAATAAAAATTAACGTTAACCTTCTGGAATAAATTATAATTCTTTTATATTTTTTTGGGGCTATACCATGTTGCCTACTATTTATGATGTTTCTCATCGGAACATGAATCCTGTTTATAAGTAGTGTCTGTTAACACACCAACATGAATTATTTTTAATTTATTAAAATAACGACTCAATTAAAATTTGAATGTCTTAATTTTTCGATTAAAATTCACTACAATATTTTTTCGAATTCTGTTAGAGTATTTTGTCCAACTGCGTTAACCAGATGTTTAACGATTACATAAAGTAAATAAATTTATGGAGGTCTATGGTATAATACGGGACTATGGACAATGGAAAGGAGTAGAGAGAAAAAAAAAAATAAGAAGCAGCGCATCTGGTGAATTCTGCTACTTAAAGCTGCATATGTTTCGCTTGAGATAAACCAGATGCGATGTTCTCTATTTTTCATTTTCTATCCATTCTCATTGTTCATAGTTTCTACCAATGTTTCTATAATATATAAAATATACGTGGATCCCTAACGACAATCTTATGGTATTGGTAACAATTAAATTTGAAAAATGTTGATTTCTAATAAAAACTGAAGGCAACGAAATTTGTTCCAATGATTAAGTTGCAAAAAGAATTCTTTTATAAAACACATACATTATGCATTTACTTTGTATATTTGAAACGTAACAAACATTATTACTGTCCAAACAATGGATAATTCTAATTGATTCGAAAGTTGTACAGATGTAAACTTGGATATAACTCATATATATTTTATTTAGTTCTAATTCACATTTGAAATATAAGGGGCTTTGTTCCCTTCGAATGTTTTTCACACACCCTACAAGGTTGAATTCTTCATGAAATCAACTTCAATCCTTCAAAATGTCGGACGCAGATTTAGATTCGAATCAGTGATGATAAATTATACTGAAAATCGAGTGCTTTCACCAACTGAGCTGTTCTGATTTTTCATCAGTTGATGTGGTTTAGAGAAAATAGATATAAATGTTTATACCCTCATCCTCAATTATGTATACAAAACCATTGT
Organism: Zele albiditarsus; assembly: GCA_958496275.1. Classification (NCBI taxonomy): domain Eukaryota; kingdom Metazoa; phylum Arthropoda; class Insecta; order Hymenoptera; family Braconidae; genus Zele; species Zele albiditarsus. The sequence continues at coordinate 7,608,945 of OY292410.1, forward strand.
ATTATCGCCACCGTCTACGTTGAGGCATTGAATTAATATAATAGATGATTGAGCCGATGAATTACAATGAATGAATAAATTGTTGTGGAGTGTATCAGATATAATGTCGTCGATTAAAATGTTTTGCAACTGTTCTCTTAGTCATAGTGAAATTTTCAGTGAAAGAATTATTAATAGCAAATATTGAAGTAATTTATCAAAGTTTTGAATAATATTTCCATTTCTTCACGAATATTTTTTTAGAACTCCAATCCCAGGTTTCTTTTTTCCAATAAATTTCCAATCAATGTTGAGTATTATCTGTCATAAATCTTTATTGATATTTTTGATATATTCATTAACATTTATTGAGTGAATAAAACTACATGAATTTTCGGTGACGAATTGGACAACTTCCAGTGAAATTTAGTTGAATTCCCCAACTGCAACAGTTAGTTCACCACATCTGTATCAAGTCTATATAGTTGATCTAAAATCATAAACTTCCAAACTTTCACTTAGAGTCAGACCTGAAGTTCACTTAGAATTTCACAGAAACAAATCTACCCTATAAAAATAAAAAATTCTCGCTCACCAAAATACATTCCACTCTCAATAAACTGAGAACCGATTTCACAAACGTCATCGACACTAAAAAAATAATCTTCTAATCATAATTAACTTATCTCTCAACATCTAACTTCATTAGAGCCGCAATTTACATCAAACTAAATATCACCTGACAACATTAACATTAACAACCAATCACGAACCCGGAATAGCGAAAACAATACAAAACACGGAACATAATTAAACCATCTCCTCTTTAAGTGAGAAAAAAAAAAGAAAAAAAAAAGAAACAACACATAAACCCACCAGGATTATCTAACACACTCATAAAAAAAAGCATCGTTCCCCATTATAATGTCCTAAAAATTAATTATAACTCTCATTATCATCACAACGGATATGAACTATTACATAAGATCTAAAAATACAAATGACTGTTACGTCAAACTCTGCGTGAATCCTTCAATTTAATAAAAATAAAAATCCCATATCACATATAAATTTATATTCCAACCACATGGACTACCGAAATTTATAATCCAAAAATCATTTTCCAATTATGAAAGACACTGAATACATTTTCTTAACATATATTCATTGATTAAACAGCAATTTCTCACTTCTATAAATATACATCTTCTTCTCTTCCTCACTTCTATGTATCATTATTTTTTTATTATATATTAGCATTAATCTGCTGTGATTAATGTCCGTAATATAAAGCCACATATAACACTAACCTATATAATTTCGACCGGTTAATCATTACAATGCTCGCGCGAACAGTTTCCTTTCTCAAGTCTCTCTTCTGTCTCCAATTTCTGACGAGAGAGACAAAATTTTACGAGTCATCTGATCACATTAATTTCCACATCTATTTTCGATATAATTATCACCATTGATATGATCTTTACAATTATTACATAATTTTAAACCAATTCATATGTATACATAACAAACAAATATAAATTCTTATTTCATATATAACATTACCAAATAAATATCTAACATTAATACATATGATATAAGAATCAAAAAAAAAAAAAAACAGGTAGTTAGATTAAAAATAAAATAAATAAATGTACGTTCACTTTAATGTGCAATGTCACGCGCAGATACCACACATACACACACACACACACACAATACAAGGGAAAGTATATTAGGGCAAGTAGCTGTTTTTAAGAGTTAGTTTTTAAATTTAAATGTAAAAGCGAATTAAATACGATTAAAAATCATAAACTAAGCAACTATTCAAAAAAAAAAAAAAAAAAACTGTGTATACATATAGAAAAACGATAAATATATGCATAAGAAAAGTACAACTCGTGTTGGACACGCGCACGCGGTATGTGCAATCGTGCATGAACTGTTACTGGAACGAACGATAGAATTTTTTTTATTTCTCATATAAATAACTTGCTTTTCTTATCACCTCGAAAGTTATCGACAATATCAAACCAACTATTAAGTGCTAATAGGAAAAATAATATTTAATTACTATGCAAAATAAATATGAAGTGTATTTTTTTTCTTTATCTTTCATTTGTCATTTTCATTATATTTTTGATTTGAGATTATTTTTTATTATCAGTGAAAGATTTAGTAACTATTACATATTTATCAGGAAAATAAAAAAAATATGAGTCATTAGAATGCTCTTAAGATTTACGCGTTGGTGTGAGAGATATGCAAGAGTGAAGGATTGTGAACGTGTAAACATTCAGAGCGGAACGCGAGCAGTGTATTGAGAAGAAAACGAAGGGGATAAGTTGAACGCGATTAAACGTTGTCCCATAATTAATGCAGTTGAATATATATATATATGCGAATACACAACACATAATCTGCTTTATAATACGTAGCGACCTCACACAAATCACATTCAACACATAACATTTGATTAAAAATAAATCAAATTGTTACTGATAATCTATGAATCGATTATATGTTTTTCCAATAAAGAAGTTTGATGTGGCTCCTCGCCCTCTGCACTAATGTTACGCAATTTATTGCATTCATGGCAATTATGGAAATCATTAGTGATCTCCAGTGGGAATATGTATATTATATGTTTTATATACATACACATGCACATGTTAAATGTCCCATTTAATGTCCGTGTATATTCCCATCAGGAAATTGCAATTCATTTCCCTGTCAGCAAATCTAAATCACAAGACGTTTAACATCACAATATATAAAACAATCCATATATGTTTGTAAACAAAATAAAATAGTGATGTAGTGAAATAAAGATGGAATAATATTTAAATTTCGTTGCCATGAATTGACAGAACAAAGCAGAACAAAATTTTGTATATATAATTTTGTATCCACGTGCTTTCAAATGAAATTGAGATTGAATCGATTTATTCTTGTGCTCAATGTGCTATTTTATTCTCGATTGTCTGCATTGAATAATTCTGTGAAAAGTCGTATTACTACAATTGTAAAAACAGGGAAAAAAGAAAATATATATCTATATAATAATGAGAATAAAGAAGAAAATGGGGAGTAAATCTTTCACAATAATTGACGCAATAATTTACGACAATAATAATGCAGTAAATAACACCATTATACCTTTCTAATTATTACATTTGCGTATATGTTAGCAGAGAGAAAAAAAAATAATAGAGAAAAAAAAAAAAACATAAGGAATTATCGTAATATATAAGTAAAGAGAGAAAAGTACATAGAAACGAAAGTCATTCAGTAAACTATTCTATGTATTATGCAATTGTAGAATATATATATAGCCTTGGTCGAGTGACCTAGCGCATTGTGGCTCAAGATTACAAATGAAAATACAAATGAAAGAGAGTGTAATCAAGAGAGCATTGAATTATATATCTAAGTGACGAATGAAACTTTCTATTAAATTACTTTTTCATCAAAATCGACACTGTAATTCATCATAAACAGAAATCTACATAACCAAAATTTATTACATTTCCTAGGTGAATTAATTTTTATATATATGTGAGTGAGTATGTGCTGTCCATTTCTGGAGAATAAACGACGAAAGCGGAAGGGTTAGAGGAAATCAGTGATCCAATCTCAGATCCGATTTGTCTGATTGAAGTCAACTCGTTCAAATTGAGTTTTGCTGGTGAAAGAGCACGTCGATCAATTCAAATTTAATTTCCATATTTGCATTTCCCGATGGTAAATGAGATTTTTGTAATGATTAAAGTATATCCAATACAAATCGATTAGAAATCCTTTCCTCTCTGTGGATGTATGGAATATAAATATAGTGTATGTAGTTGAATAATGAATTTCCCATGAGTGCTAGATTGTGGGGTTTGCTTTTATAGGATGAAAAAGTCGTTATTTGTTGTCATGTAATTTTGATTCCGATGATAAAAGTGATATGGGATAATTGAATTCAAGAATATTTGAGGGTGAAAGTTATAGGACTTTGGGTTTTTAATTATTTTGATAATTTATTTTTTTTTTTAGCAGTTTGTCAACTTTTGTTTCAATTTTTTTCTCGAGTAACTACTGAATATATGAACTTAATATTTTACATAAATATGTTTTGCGTGTCTGTAACTATCGTTGATAATGGAGTTATTTTAATTATTTCAAAACTTTTATTTTTGTTTGACTGGTGAAAGCTAAATAGATAACGGAAATCATGACACGCCACTTTAGTCACTGGTAATTTGAACAATTATTTTTTTTTCATAGGTATCCTGGTACCGACGACACCTACACTTATAATGATTATGAAAAAAATTAGATGATTAATTTGAGATTGACAGAAGAGTCACAACGTGTGCGGCCAGCTCTCAACAAAATTCTATTAAATTTACAATTCGTTAGCACTTTTGTACTCCTGCAAAATATATAAATAAAAATTTTAATCACTACAAAGTGTACGCATTTAACTCCTTGTAACAAAAATCTTCATCATCCCTAAAACCAACTCATAGATTCCAATTTCACAGCATCAATAGAAACCATTTCAATAAAAAAATAATCAAAAACAAACCACCCTTTGAAATTCTGATTGAAAAAATTCTCATAACTTATTTCAGCAAACTACGAAAAAATTAAATTTCACAAACGTAAGATATTGCGGAATTTACATTCATTAATAAAGAATTCCGACACTTAACACCTATTACTCACTTGTTACAATATCATATAAAATATAATCCTAACCGAGACTATAAAACTCCCTCAATTCTTATAATTAATAAAACTTCGGCGTATCAATAATAATTATAACTTACATAACAAAGAAATACTTCTCAACAAAATTGAACAAGGACTAATTCTGAGTACACTCATTGTTATACCATTCACTCAAATTCCAACAATTGTGTACTACCACACTCTGTATATATGCATATTTGTAAATGCAAAATAAAAAAGAAAAAACTAACAAAGAGAGAGGAAATGGTCGGAAGTTATTGCGCTTGGTCCACCCGCAGTACTTGAACAATTTCCATGCACACAAGCAATAAAGCCTCATAAATAAATCGATATGCTCTATTATAATTCACATTCTCTGTATATCGATATACCACTATCGAGTTTATACAGTCAAAGATATAGAGTTCCGTGTTTGGGGAGCTTACGTCACGCAATCATGTGCCAATCGCTACCGACAGAGATATTTGAATGTAATACGATTACTGAGAAAATATACAACTGATAAATATCTTTCTCCAATATATTGAATAACTTGGATTAAATAGAAAGAATATATTTATATGCAGTCTTGTGGCTATTTCCATTATGAGAAATCTCCCTATGCGCGAAATATTTTATCGATGCGTGGGAGTGTCTTGATGTTAGATAGAAGCAAAAATAGTGAAAGAAATATTTTTTTTTTTTCCTATAACAATAGTAGTACTAGGACATTTGAATGCGTCACATAAATGATCTAGATATATACTTACATATACAGGACGTGAATTAGCATTTGCATTATACACAAACTGCACTTATAATTGTACTTGGGAGAAAGTTTAAGTTATTTAAATACAATTTCTTTATTATTATTTGTTATTTGTTTTGTTTTTTTTTTTTTTTTCATTTTCGTTTGTGTAATATTTTGCAATGATAATAATTAATATTCATTTAAATAGTGAGATATATTATGTAGAGTGTTGAGTAAATAATGTTTTAGTAAAACATATATGTAGTTGCGTGTTATACGAGGCGAGACATGGAAACAAACCTACTTATTATATCTTTCTTCATATAATGATCTATGAATTATATCTTACTGATGACGCGCTGATAATGATAATGATGATTATAATAATTTAAGAAAATTAATCATTGATGTAAGTATACAAAATTGGTAACCAGGTGATTCTGAGAAATGCGGAAAAACCAATGGACAATTTAACTGACTAAATGTTATAAATTGTATATGCATTTGGAATTTACTATTTATTTTTGATGAATATTGAGTGAGAGGTGACTGTTTTTGATTGGAATAATTATTATTCGTGTCTCTTTGCAAGGACGAATGGAATCAATTAAATATTTATATGGATAACTAATTTTTTATTGTGAAAATGTTGAGAGAAAAAAAATTGGTGATATCAGTTGGTGTGTGACAAACTACATTCTATTCTATATATTCAAAGAATAATTTGATATTGAAATGTGTATATTAATTTTCCATCGAGTAGTGTGAACATACTTAATTTCAATATGGGGATTGTAAGTTATATCGAAAAAAATATTACAGAAAAATAATAAAGTAGATAATTATATGATAAAATTCATCAAATGCCAATAATGATATGATTTTGCGCGTGCGCGATTACATACACGCAACGCAACTTCCACTTCTCCAACACAAATCCAATTTCGAAGTATTTGCTTGAAGCTGAACACCATGAAGTTAATATGATCATCAAACGAGTAAATGTAGTATTTATGTAGACCATTATATTAAATTACTTAAAGATTAATTTCTATAAATGACATTTTCTCTCGATTACGTTTTCTCCAGGTAACATTTTTCCCGGGGCTAATTTTTTTTTCCACAAACCAATTATAAGATCTCAATAATGTCTCAAATACTGTTAACAATAATTATCTTTCAAATTAATTATAGCAAATAAAATATTTGAACTGGGTTCTATTTAATTTTTGTACTGAGAAAAAATGAATCTCTTTATTTACTTTATGTATTTAGAATTTCAGAATTGCTAATTTCGACTTCAAATAAACAACTGCCAATAAATTTATAATAATATCCAAGTTTACATAAGAAAATTTCATTGATATAAAAATTGATACTTTCATGTATTAATAATTCGAAAAATATTCATTCTTAATTGAGAAATACCGCGTTCAATTTTTTGTTTTTTTTTTTTTTCCACTTCATACAAATTCAACACTTTATATATACAATCTCTTTTAACTCCACACATATTTTCCCATTATTAGCCATTAGAAAAATAAAAATTCCGACAGGATACACTTGAAAGAAAGTTTATCAATACTTAATATACACACATAATATACATACAGAGCAATATAAAAGGAAATAAAGTAATATATGATATGGTTCACCCACAGTATGATGGAATATAGAGAGAAAGGTATTTGATTGCACTGGCAAAATGATTCTTGCCAAGCGAAACGAGACGCGCAAGTATACGGTCAATCTCTCTTCCATTGCCAAGGTGCATGAAGAAGCAATGCGATCACTCTACAAATATCAGGTTGAGAGGGAGTGAGAAAGAGTAACAGGTAGATTGCCAGATTATATGTGTATGTGTGCATCACTATGCTTGGAATTGATTATTTATATTGCAATGCGTGCGTTGTGCTATCGCGCGAAAGGCGAAAATTTATATATATATAATTTGTATTTAGAATGACTCCACAGTTTACATATAGATTCAAACTATCTCTCATTTGTTGATATTTATGATGAGTAAAATCTACCGTCAAACCACAATAATACATTTTAAAGTCATTTAAACTTTCATGGGCGCGAAAATTAATTTTCTATAACATCCTCATGTAAAAATATATATTTTGAAATGTAGGCAACAAAATATATTACTCTTTAATAATTTATTATATTTCGTAAATACTGCAATTATATAGAGCTTATATTTTGTTTTTTTTTTCTTTTACAATCATGATATGTATTTTTAATGTACATAAAGTATTATTTTTAATATGTGTATGGAAATTAACTGGTTGGGTAAAATGATTGAAAGTTGTATATATTTGTATTTTGGAGTTGTTTAAATTTTCATTTTTGTTAGATGTGTATTTTATATATTTCAACAGTGAAACATTCTGATAGATAAATTTATTATGAGAGTTATGAAAGTCGACAGGAAGTTGAAGATATCTTCTATGAGATTTCTTCCAATAATTCATTATTGTTTTTATTTTATTATTGAAAGTCAATATTTTTTTTGGAAGTATGTGCGGATAAAATGTTTATCAAAATAACGATAAATAAGAACATCTGGAATATAGATTGACTGAATTAGAGTTGTAAATGTCATATTTAAATTAAACACAAATATGTGAATCAAATTCAAAGCAGTAACTCCATGTCTGTGTGAAATTGGCAGGAAATATACACCGTCAATCAGGATCATGGTGAAATGTTGTCTATAAAGGAAATGATGTGTAATGTCTCCTTTTTAACGTACGATAATTACGATATTCAGAATAATTAGATCATTAACTAATAAATATATTACCATATATTTTTTTTCCTATTCTCCGAAAAATACATTCACCTGCAAACTAAATTGTAAAAAAAAAGTTTTACCCTCTCAATGTGTAAAGAATTACGAAATAAAATTCAGAGTAAATATATCTAAATAATAGTAAAATTAAACTTTCCCATATCTATTCAAATATTCACAAAATAAGCGAATAAATTAAATCTGATTTTTTCACCTATTTCATCCACTATTCTCAAATTAATACCAATCTAAAAGCCATACCAATATCCAATATTCAATTCCCAAGTCGTTCAAATCATTGATAAAAAATTCTACCCATATTCCCCCAAAAAAAAAAAAAAAACCTGTCACCAAATCAAGGAATTATAATTTGTTATTGAAAAAACTTTTTCTTTCCCCATTTCGACCACTCTATAAAATATGTTCTGGTCCATTACCTTGATTCGCACTATTCACCAACAAATTACATAGTTCTATATATTAATATAAATGTGCATAATATAAACTATCGCATGTCTATATCAACTCCCGTCACATCCACTCCCACCTGATGCATAAAACAGAAAAGGAGGTGAACGTAAAGGAGAGTGTATGATTGGGCATTAAGGAATTGGGGCTGGAGCCAATGGTGTGTTAGCACAAACTCGATGGTTATTATGGGAGAACGTTAGGTATTAAATAGGTGTGCTACCCCATTACCTTCCGTGTTGAGTGTTGATTCTTTGTCGTACCAAATGTGCACACGCCACCAACCAAACAACATATCCAAAGACTTGTAGCAAAAAATAGTTTTGTTTCCCTATCTACATTTTTTAATTTTTTAATATCCCTTTCCATTTCTCTTTCACCACCTCCCAGATCTTTACTAATTTTTGCAATTGTGTTTGTAGTGGTGGTGTTGGTGGTGGTGGTGACGGTGGTGGTCGTGGTGGTGGTGGAAACGCGCGTTAACGGTGGTGGTGACAGGGAATTTGTTGCTTATTTTTTATTTATTTTTATCCATTTTCTTTTTTTTTTTTTTCACCTCTCCGACTCAATTTCACATTCCACTCATCTTATTCGCACTAATACTGCGGGTGGATTGAATACGAACGGAACCTCGAAGGCGGTAACACACCGTATAGGAGAAGAAAAAGTGACAGCACCAGGATTCCGGATAGAGTGGCGAGGCAAAAGGCAGTTCAGTTGCCGTCGAGCCGGGTACCTGCGACGTTTTACTTGTCGCTGGTTTTTAAACAACGCAACTATTTTTCTATTTAATTTTAATTTTATAAAATAAATAACTTGGAATAATATCAGAAAAGATGAGGTATCGCAATGGAATAGTATGTCTTATCATTGGACTCTTTACACTGGAGTGTACTGCTACACGAGTACAATCAAGTACCAAAAGGAAGAAGGGTGAGTTTATAAACAAAAGACAATAAAACAAAATTAATTATATAAATAAATACAAGCAAAAATGAAGGAAAATTATTAAAGTGATGGTGGGTGATATATTTTTGTGCTGTGTAATATATTATTATCATAATACATACTTTATCTATTCATTTTTTTGTTTATTATCAAATGATAAATAATTAATAAATCAATTGATAAAATTATAAACAATACTGAATGAAATAAAATGAAAGAAATTTTCATTTCAATTAAAATACTAATTCATTTTTTTACCGTTTATTTTTATTTATGTTAATATTTTATCTCGTCATATGCGTGTCCACCTGTGATATGCATCCACGCATATATAACAATTGTGAGTATGATTTTTTGTTTGTGTGTGTGTGTGAATGTGTTTTCGTCAAGCTCCAAAAATAACCCACGTGTTTTACAACTCTCGCGACGTCATTATTATGGTTGTGTACCTGAACAACAAAACCAGTTTGTCGACAGGAAATAAAACTCGAACTTGACACGTCTTTAACGTGTGGATGGCTCCATTTGAATAACTGGATCACGAGTGCGAATCATTAAATCATACCGAAAAAAAAAAAAAAAAAAAGATAAGAGAAAAAAAAAATATATCAAAAGAAGAAACAGAAAAAAAAATTTAGTTAAAATGAAATAATTATTTGTCATACTGAAAAACATTAATTGAACATAACTCGTGTCACCTTAATAAATAAAATCTTTAATAATACATTCAAATATATAATGTGATGCAAGATAATTAATTGATCCAATTAATTTCTATTGAATTTTAATTTTTGTTCCTTAACAAACTCTATGAAGAAAAAATAAAAATTCGACTGAAATTTATCTGGATCAATTCTCTATTTTTTTCTTTTTTTTCACGCGTAAATATTACAGGTGCATGTATAGCAGACATAAAGAGCACCGCACATGCGTGTGCAATCGCAATTTATTTACTATTTGCGCGAGAACAATAATGGAACTGGTGAAATAAAAGATCAATTTTTTTTTTCTTCTATTCCAATTTTATTTTATTATTTTTTTGTACATTTTTTTTTTTTTTTCGTTCCTATTTCTCGTTTCCCGTAAATGGCCCCGGGCATGTTTCACCTAGTCTTGAGAGTTGGATATATATATTGGCATTCGAGAGAGAACGGCAATGAACGCGACGTGGTATCGCGCGGTATTAAAACGACGAGGTCGGGAAAGTTGCGACCTGAGTGCATAGACTCTTGTCTAAAGATTTTATATATATATATAATAGAAAAAAAAAAAAAACTCCATTTGAATCCACACCCTCGCTTCTTGGTCGCTCTATACACGATCTTAAATGTATTTGTCGATCGTAAATGACGATCTTAATATGTCAAGGAGCACGATCGCAATACATTAATATATCCATTGGGTGCTTTGTCTATACCTTAACCACGATCATGACTTTTATATTTCTACCAATATTTCCCACGATACATGTATTGACATATTTCTATTTATAGGAGTTAGAAAAAAAGAAAAAACTAAACCTAGTAACATATACTTATACAGATAAACAATTAAATGTCATTAATATTTCATCGTTGAATGAAAGCAAACAAAATTCTTTTCTTTCTTATTTCAACAATGGAAGTAAATTATGTGTGAATACATACACACACACACACACACACGATAAGATCAAACGTGGCGGAAATTCTGTTCGTGACAATCGGAAGTGAGTTGTCAAAGAAAAGGAGAAAACTTTATTATACACACACGCAGATTTTCTCCTGAATGGTCTCATTGCGTGTGCGTATATATTTTCTCCCTTCCCCATAACACATCTCACTTCACTTATAGAAATTATAATTCCTATACATATATCTCATGTTAATACCAAGAAAATAATAATGGGTGGATTTTATTGGACAAGTCGACTGTACAATTTGCTGTGCGTCGAAGTTACATATAACAGTGACACAGGATCTGGCATGAAAAATATGAAAATTAAAATAATATGAAGAACGAAAAAAAAAAAAAAAAAAAAAAGAGAGTGTATGGATGGCAGTGAAATCGGTCATCTTTCAACTTTATCATTATTTTCAAGAATTTTGCGTCACACGTTTTTTATTTTACACCATAGTGCGTATATGCATGTAGAAAAACCGGATTCAGCGCTTTCTTCACATAAACATTTTTACCATATAAATAAATATATATATATATATAAATAGTGTACATAAACCTCTATTGAAGAACCTCGAACTTGGCCGTGTGGGCGCACTTGACATCGCCAAAACTTTTCATTGCTCGAACGCGAGGTCAACTTGTTTTTTTTTTTTTTTTGTATATTAAATTTTTGTAATTCCTGGCCCGGATAAATTGTTGTTATAAAAAAATAAAGGTGTATATGCTACTTGTATAATTATATAGGTATTTAGAAACTGATAATTAACTGGCGGAAGGAAAAAAAAAGAGTGAGAGTACTCTCGCTGTCGATGCACACCGAAGATTTTATTGCCAATTGTGGACTTCATAGATTGTTTATTATTTTTTATTTTTTTTTATTATCATTTTTCAGTTTAAACACGTCGCTGATGCCGATGGCGGATAATTGCTTAGGATCCAGTGAAATCTAGAGCATCAGAGATGCAAAACGCGTTCACGTTCACTCAGTTGTGTATAGATGTGAATATATTTATTAATCCATGTGTGTACATAGATAGAATGTAATGTATTGTAGATATTTCTATTTTTCTTGACCTGTCGCTTTGAAAGGGAGAATTTTTTTTATCGCTGGAAAAAACTACTTTGGGATTTTGTTTTTAACAAAATTATAAAATCAATTAATGTGGGATTTAATATTTGTGTTTGATTATCGTTAGAATTTATTTTTCAATTATTTTTCGTTGATACTAATGCATTGCGTGGCGTCTTTGGCTGGCGGTTGTAATATCTACTGTTCAAAAGGTCAGAAATTGAAATTTCGAAGGGGGTTTTATTTTTTTATGTATGTGACTATAGTATGAACTAACAAGAATAGAATAAATGATTGAGATAATGATGATTATTTGAATTAATGTTGAGACGATTCTAAGACGAAAATTCGACGATTTTTTTTTCGGTAATCAAAAATAGAAATATGTATGACTTTTGATATTCATCCTAGCGGAGAAGGATGTCTGCTTAACATACAGTGAAGATATGGAGCAAATCGGAACACTAGTTACGGGTGTTTAAATTCAAAAATCAGTGAGGGAGATTCAACATTTTTTTTTAAAGACAATAGGAAATATAATCATTCTTTGTCACAGTAAATAATTTTTTTCTAGCTTTTGTGAAAATCCATTCATTAATAATATTCATGAAACAAGGACTCTAATAAATTATTGTTTGATAAGAACGTGGTAAAAAAGTGACAACAACAAATCCAAATCATAGTAAAACACTATGACTAATTAGGTAATAAAAGTAGTAGTTGTCTCATAAGTATCATAGTTCCTGATGCAAAGGAAAAAGTGAAAGCCTCAGCATTTGACAAATTCATTTTGGTATGATATGTATCTTCCTGTTTAGAAATCAGACTTTTATTGCGTAAAATGCGAGCTAATAAATAAGAGGAGGCAAAAAAAAAAAAAGGACTTGAAAATTTGTACCTTCCGGAGTTACAAGTTTGAGTAACCACATTCCAAACAAAGATAGCATATCAACTGTTTTCGATAAAGCTCTTTTGAAAGGAAAGAGTTTTCAATAATCGAATAGAAGTGGAAGTTTCATCTTTGCGACTGGTCTATGAATACTTTATTATTTATAAAAATTCCACTTTTGTTTAAATTCATAATTGGGCGTGAATATGTTTACGACTTCGAACTATAAAATTTAATAATAAAAAAAAATTATCTCCTCTGTTGAATGAAAGGGAAATAAATCACTTGTTACTGTTGAGAATTATACTCAATTCAAAGTGGTTCGACTGGCATTATACATAAATTCATTCATACCAAAAAACTCCGATTATTGTAGCGATAAAATAATAAAATAAATGTGTTACTGTATTATCATGATTTAAAATGGGTGTTACCAGTTAATATTCTCAGGAATTATTACATGCGTTCAATCTTCAAATATAACTCTATAATTTACATCAATTTTCATAACCAATCATTATTGTCAATGTCTGACTCAGACATATAAACAAAAAATTACTGCAACCTTGATATGTGAACATAAATTGAGAAAATATTACTTTCACATCTTTATAATAGAAAAATAGGAAAAAAGATCACATATATTTTTTTTTGCCAATTCTTACATTGATATCATCAATATTTCCAAACCGAATTATTATCCAACACTTTCCAACAGAAATAAATCTCCCTTCCAAACTACTCTCATTTTTTATTTATTCCCATCAAATACCTCCAACATATTTACCAATAAATCAATATCCACAAAACCCTCAACATTATCCAACCAAATCAATAAAATCTATCCAACAATCACAAGCGTGAATGAATCCTCACTCACTCACATAAAGCAAATGAAAGCGAAGACGATACACCATGCATCATGGCGCAAAAGAAATAATGAAAAAAAGGAAAAAAAAAAATAAATAAATAAATAACCCGTGCGACGAAGTAGAAATAGAAGTAAAACCGCAGACTTGCTTACTCTTTATTTCCGAACTAACGGTGTATATACCTACTACCACCCGTTTCAATCCGTGTCACGCTTTCTGCACCACTTGGTCTATATAAATATATATACATATACTCTCTCTAACGAGTCACCAATACATATACACCAAAGTTGCAATGTTGAATGCCAGAGGCCGGCACGAAGATGACCGCCTTGCGGGCATTTGAATTAGGTGGCACAATATATATTGCAAGTTTTAAAATATTATAACAAAGTTTGTCATTCACGGTGAAATAATTGATATTATACGACAAGGGATATATAAAATCGCGCAACAAGCGATACATAATAGTGAAGTAAATGCAACACGACTTACGAAAGGTATATATACAATGTGTATAGTTTCTTAGACAAGTATAGAGTGGCAATTCATATCGGGCTATATATGTGTGTGTGTGTGTGTGTGGACAGCGTGGACGGGACGAGGGCACGGTGTTACTCCTGCAAACGCACTCTCAGTTTATATCGGCACTATTGCATATATACCAAGGATGAAAATGCACGCAAATGCTAGCGGCTAAGTATTGTGAATATATTGTGATAGAACATACAACAGTGTAAAACGTGTTTATAGCAGATGTCGTTCATATAAATATATATATATATATATATATTTTTGCGTATGATATATCTCTGAGGGAAAAGGTGACACACTTTCATGGCTACGTGGAATATCATATAATGTATAAATGTACTAGATTGGTGACGCAGGTTTCGCTTGCATTTTTGACGTACTTCTATAGTATATATGAGACGTGTTCAATTAATTTTAATTGCACTCACTTTATTGATCAATACTGAACAAACATTTTTCCGGAAATAAATGTAGAAACATATATTATTTTGTTTCAATTAATATCACCGTGCATTTTGTAATTGTGTGGATTTTGGCATGTAATGCATTATGGGATTTTTTTAGGATACGTTAATTTAAATTTTTGCTTTTTATCTGTGTGGCGGATAAAATTTTTGAGATATTTGATATGATTTGATGACACGTCGCGATATGTGCTAGATGATTTTTTTTTTTTTTTTTTTATGATGAATTTACAGTATGTAATGGGAATATAGAGTGTCAGTCCCGGACGTACCTTTCTTTTGCATGCGTCAGTGTTTGAGGGGAGGAGTTTTTTTTTTTATTTTTTGTGCAAAAATTGTCGATGACCTACTTTCGATTTTTTTTCTATCTTATTTTTTTTTTTCAATTTATATTTGTTTTGGGGAATAGTTTATGGGAAAGGGAGGATACACTCCAATAGTTCGTCTGGTGATGGAATTACCTTGAAGTAATTCTGTATTTCGTGGATGTGCGAAAAGAGGCCAAATGAATTATTGAGGGAGAATTATATTTTGAACTGCTAATGTCATCGTATTTACGGAAAAATACTTTTGTTTATATAACCATTATGCTATTGACTATGGATAAAGGCGAATTATTTATAATTATCAATAAATAATGAGTATAGAGAATTTGCCTTCTCTATTCACCAAATATTAAACAACATTCAACGGATTAACTATGCAAACAATAACACAAATCATCTTGCAAATATATTTTTCTCAACTGATATAACTTGATTCCCAGAACTCTATATCAAAAATAAAAATACCCTACCAATCGTTCACCAACTGTTGATAGAACTATTTCAAACATCATCATTATAATAAGCGAAAGTATGTTAATTTAATACAGAGCAGTCATAGTTAATTTATAAGTGAAACCAAATGACAACACAACCACTCAAAGTTTTAATAAGTGACGATATAAAATATAAAATTCGAAATAATTCGATCATGATATCTCTTATATCATAACGTGACATATAGAAACCATAGTCATATAAGAAAGTAAACGATTAAAAACCTAGGATTAAGTGTTTGTTCATTCATGAATAAAAAATTCAAACGATGTTTTAGTACTTTCTCGATAGGAACAGATAATATATATAAATATACAAATATAAATGGGATGTATATATATATATAGTACGGTCGCGCGCCAGTTGAATTTCCTGAACATGAAGAAATGTATTCAGCTTTCTCGGTCAATCGAGTTGTATTTATGGGGAAGTTTATGAGTTGCGTTATGCACCAATGCTTCGTCGTAACCATATTCTCTACCAAACATTTTCGTTTGTGATATATATGTTTAGCTATACTAACACATATTTATTGTATAAGATGAATTGTATTTACCGTGACTGATTGTTCCATATGATTGTCACGCTTTGCAGTTTTATGAATCATGGTTGGATATAAACACATTTAAAGTGTGAGCTTTTATAAATGTACAATTAATAATTGAAAGCATTAATTATTATGCGAAAACGTTTCACTTATCTGCTTATGATCAGGAGCATTCATGAATGAATATTTTATATTTATTAATATCTTTGAAGATACATGTATGTATGTATATATGTGTACTTTGTAAATGCACATAGCAATAACGTCTCGATTCTTTTCTCCGTCTCGGTCAAGGTCGAGCTCACGCTTTCGCTTTAAATAGCCGTTTAATTCGATCTACCATAATAAATTTATCCGCGTTACTTGGCTAAGATAAAATAAAAAAAAAAGACGCCGCAAAAACTTGAGATAAAAAAAAAAACCAAGCGTCAAAAAAATAATGCTTCCTGATGATTGCACATTCGCGCCCCAGGTTACGAGAAAAAACGGACGGAAATAAAAAATGATAGAAATTGATCGCTCTCGAAATTTCTCCGCGGTTCAATATATATATTTTTTTATTCATTAATATAAACGTATATCGATAAACATATTTTTATATATAGTATTTTGAATATTTATGAAGTTCTATATGTGTGAGAATGATGGATAGAATGATGCAACTGAGAGATTAAATGAAAACATGAAAATACGTGATAATATGAAAATCATAAGAATAATGTAATTGAGAAAATTTTATGAAATGCTAATGGCTGTATAAAGACAGGGATATCTATTTATGAATCTAATATATGTGAACATAAAAGGGGAATGAAGAATGGCGAGAAAAGAAAAGAATAAAAACAATACACATTTTTCTCATCGAATTTGCTTTTCATTTAGCAAGTAATAATAATAATAAGAATAATAATACACATCAGGTTAATGAAAAAACGTGATGAAAAAAAATTCTATATCAAAGTAATTTTCTGCAGGATATTTATTCCTATATAATGGAAAAGTTCGTGATCATTTGTTAAACATTTAAATATCATTTGTAATTGCTGAACATTTATATTCGTTTCACATTTATTCGTATTCGTGAATTTAAACGTTTTCTCTGTTGACATATAGTTAGAGTGAGAATTCTATGCTATTTCAAAACTCGGTTTTTATAAAGAAGGGAGAAGAAAAAAATACACAGGACATGCTGCAAAGTAAGGGTTGGAATGAAAGTGAATGGGTGTTAAAATAAACATTTCTATAGTTATTGGAAAAAAAATTAAATGCTGTGAGTAATAAAAACAGATAGCTAGGTTACATTGGCAATCGTTTGTGGGGAAAAAGTGTGGATGAATAAAGAATGAGTATGAAAAGTGTGTGGGAGAAATGTGCAAACGGATAGAACTTATAAAAATTTCCCAAATAGCCAAATTGAATTTTGAATCAAGCTATAAATATTAAATACTTTTCCATATTATTCATTATTCATTGGTCTCATTCTAGTCAGAGATGTTGGTCGTATTTAGATGTGTTTTATCTCAACCAACGGAATTAACGCATTGCTCAGTAAAGAAAAGGAAATAAGTCGAAGTGTTTGGAATATCAGACTGGAGAGACTGCACATATTAATTAGGATGCAGCAATAATTATTAATTTGAATCACTAAATACTAAAATTATTAATTACAGCATATCTTGAATTCAGAATTAAATGGGTGTGTTTATCACTTACGTTAATGTGTAATATTGATATGGGAATATATAGAAATGAGTAAGTATGTGGCTGATGATATTGAGTTACAACATTGCAATGATTCTCGCCACGAGTGTTTTATTCTTCGCTCTCGTGCACGGTATTACCATTAGTGGTGAGAAATCTTCGTTATTTTCATTACAAGAGGAATTAAAAAGAAAAAGGTAAATAAGGATGATTATTTGGATCGAAAATTAATCAAAATAAACAAAACGTTTGGAGGAAACAAAGTTTCAGTTGCTGTATAAAATCATTACATAAAACGGAATACTTGGCTTTTTTCCATATATTTCATTTATCTGTAGAAACTTTTAGATTGAATATTTTTTGCACAGTTGCTACTCCATTCCACTTCGGATATGTAAATTAAATTTGTAATAGGAAATTCATATCGAGTTGAGATTGAATGACAATATTGATAGACGATCAGAGTTTCGAAAGAAAGACAAAAATATAAATCTCGAAGTTCGAGATAAGTTTAAGCCATCTCCTTTTTAAAGTAGGAAAATGAGAATAGAATTGTTTTGATACCAATGATGGGAACACGTATACAAAATGTATATATGAGAAATCTCAGTTAATCCGTCCAGGAAATTAAAAAAAAAGCTTAGCGCGTGGATAGAAAAGTAAGTTTCAGTAGAACGTCTCTGAAGTTCCGCAAACATTTCTCGTGCGAGTAGTAAGAAATCCATAGCACCCAGTGTACTACAAGAGTAGAAACTTATTAGTCAACTACACGATGAAAGTGACGGAAAAAATAGTCAATTATTTCTGCTGAACTAGGACACCATCCAAAGTTCTCAAACACAAACATCCTTCGAACTACTATATATTATAAATAAATCTCAACTAATTCTGAATTAATCAACTTGGCAACGCCACCTTCAACATGAAATCTTTCAAATTCACCCTTTACTAATTCAATGTACTACTAAACCCAGCTCGGAAGCCACATCCTCATCAATAAAATCTAACAATGAATAATAAATAAGATTCCGGATGAAATGCACCTTTCACGCCCACCAAAACTCTCGACATAATTAATCCCCACCAATCTCACATTACCACACATTTACTTACGCAAAATATTCTACAATTTTCAGAGATCGCTGGTGACCAAACAGCCGCCTCATCTTTCTGGAGTCCGGCACTAAAGACCGGAAATGTATTTACTCAAGATGACTCATCTAGATTTTTCTCAGCAGCGCATGGCCTAGTTCAAACACATCCAACAGCCGGTAGTGTATTCCAAAGTGGATTTGGTGGAATTGACAATCTAGGTAGTCGTGGCGTGACAGTAAGGCCACCAAGAACAAGACCGTTGGATTACAGTGAACGTGCAACAGCTGAATTAAGGCGAAATCCAGCTCTATCAGCGCCAGACGAGTGTGCCCGTGCTTGTCGCGAAGGCGAACCACCAAGGATCTGTTACTATCACTTTACCCTCGAGTATTACACTGTCCTTGGTGCTGCATGCCAAGTGTGCACACCCAATGCAACAAATACCGTATGGAGCCATTGCCAATGTGTATTGGCGGATGGCGTTGAACGTGGAATTCTCACGGCTAATCGTATGATACCTGGACCAAGTATTCAAGTATGTGAAGGCGATAAAGTTGTTGTCGATGTTGAAAATCATATGGAAGGAATGGAAGTGACATTACATTGGCATGGAATATGGCAAAGGAATTCTCAATATTACGATGGCGTACCGTATGTTACACAATGTCCGATTCAAGAGGGAACTACATTCAGATATCAATGGACAGCAGGCAATGCCGGAACTCATTTCTGGCATGCACATACTGGTCTACAAAAAATGGACGGTCTTTATGGTAGCATTGTAATTCGTCAACCACCAAACAAGGATCCAAATAGCAATCTCTATGATTATGATCTTACAACACATGTTGTTCTCATTAGTGATTGGATGCATGAAGATGCAGCTGAACGTTATCCTGGACGACTGGCTGTTAATACAGGACAAGATCCTGAAACCGTACTTATCAATGGTAAAGGACAATTCAGAGATCCAAATACTGGTTTCATGACTAATACCCCGCTTGAAGTGTTTACAATTACACCGGGCCGTCGTTATCGGTTCCGTCTTATCAATTCATTTGGTTCTGTTTGTCCGGCACAAATAACATTCCAGGGACATACTGTAACACTTATTGCAACTGATGGTGAACCTGTTCAGCCTGTACAAGTTAATACTATTATATCGTTCTCTGGTGAACGTTACGATTTTGTTATCAATGCTGATCAGTCGCCTGGTGCATATTGGATCCAACTTCGTGGACTTGGTGAATGTGGTATTAAACGTGCACAGCAATTGGCTGTTTTGAGATATGCTCGTGGTCCTTATCAACCATCATCTCAACCACCAACATACGATCTTGGCTTGCCACAAGGTGTTGTTCTCAATCCACTTGATGCTATTTGTAATATGCCAAGAGAAGATGCAATTTGCGTTAATCAATTGAAGAATGCTCGTCACATTGATGAAGGAATACTTCAAGCACGTCCTGATGTTAAAATATTTTTGCCATTCCGTTTCCTGTTCTATAGACCAGAGGAAGTGTTCCAACCCAATACGTATAATCGGTTTTTGGTTGCACCTACTGGAGATCATGTTATATCATTGGTTGACGAAATTTCGTTTACGTTTCCACCTGCGCCACCATTATCACAAATTGATGATATTCCACCAGAACAATTTTGCAATGGTGATAATAGACCGGCTGACTGTGGTGCCAATTGTATGTGCACGCATAAAGTCGATATACCACACAATGCTATTGTCGAAGTGGTTCTTGTTGATGAAGTACAACAGCCAAATTTATCGCATCCCTTCCATCTTCATGGTTATGCGTTTAATGTTGTTGGTATGGGACGTTCCCCGGATAAAAATGTGAAGAAAATCAATCTGAAACATGCATTAGATCTTGATAGACGAGGACTTCTTCATAGAGAATTTAATTTACCACCATCTAAAGACACTATTGCTGTTCCGAATAATGGATATGTTGTGTTTAGATTCCGCGCCGATAATCCAGGTGAGTGTGATAGTGCCATTTCTTGTTTTGTAAGGATTTATATTTGACTTTGGAGGGACTATGATTTTCATTTTTTACAACTTCTCATTGGGTTTTGTGTTAACAAAAAAAAAGCACATATTTTTTCGTTTAGAGTTTCCACAATACGATAAAAAATCAAAGGAAAAAAATCGAACGAAGTCACTACCGAATATAAATTCCCAATTCAATATCTCAATATAGAAACCAATATTTTTCTGCAGATGAACAAAAAAGAAACCTTAACGAGAATTTAAAATGACTAATGCATATATAAAATTGTGAAATAATAATGGAATGTTTTTGTTCTGGTCCTTTTTCAGGATACTGGCTGTTCCATTGTCACTTTCTCTTCCACATAGTGATTGGCATGAATCTCATCCTTCATGTTGGCACGCACGCAGATCTTCCACCGATTCCACCCAACTTTCCAACTTGTGGGGACCATCTACCACCCATAACGCCACCTCTACCAATCGAAAATTCGTTTCATTAAGTAAAACAAAAATAAACAAAAATCCTCTAAACTTTTCTGTTTCTTTGTTTCCGTTTTTTTTTCTTTTCTCATTTTTTTTTTTCTAGTAGTCAACATATTTTTGTAAAATAGTTTTTAATTGAGTTAGAAAAAGGGTCGAAATGAAAATGAGGGGAAATTTAATTATGACACGCTTGATGACGACACAATGGCATATTTATTGAATTTGGAGTAATGAAACCGTGCATGTTTCATATGAAATTAGCTGGTGTATATGTATCTAACATTATAATGTAATTCTGTAAATAATCTAGAACTAGATAATTGTCTATACAACGCATAATATATATAATTATATATATATTCTCTATCATTCTTCAATTGCGCACTCTTTTGTTTTTTTAATGTGGAGTATAGCGTGAGGATTGATAAATATATTTTTTTTATAAGAAATAAATCATTGAGATGAGAGAGTGATAAGTATATGAGAGTGCACGTGTGAATAGATAAATGAATTATTTCAATTTCAATTGTGTCAAATGCTAAACACAAACGTCAATTGAAATAAAAAGAAAAACAAAAAATTATGTTTTTCTATATAACTCGAAAGCGTTCATTCATATTATGTTCATCATTCTCATAGTTGAGCAAAATATATTTTTAATAATAAAGTTTGTTAAAAAAAAAGTGTTATCAACCATTTTTTTTAAATTTTATGTGATGATATAAATGGGTCGATTGGATGAAGGCATAACGATATGATATGTTGGCAATTTAATCATGTTGAAATATGATTCAGGTAGTCGTGTGGGTTTTTCCTTGGTTCAATGATTGGAAAGTACAATCTGATATAGATTCCGAAGAAGATGATGTGATATGACGTAGTAGGTGTTACCATACTTATCGATATTTAGTTCTCAAGTGAGCGTGAACGATGTTTAATGAGATATTGATTTAATATGAAAATTTTAATGAGCTTGAATGGTTCATTGGAGGAAGTATTCTATCTTAAATGCCCCAAAGAAATCAACTCTGCTAAATATTTTCTTCAACGAGTAACTGCTACCACAATAAGATCTGGACTGGGTTCAAAATTTGTGTGGCAATGGTAACCATGATTCCAATCACTGTGTTGATCCGAAAGAGGAGAAAAAAAAAACTCAACAATCCGGATGACTGGTTATATGGCACACGCTATAACCATTCGAATACAACAATCCAAACAGCGAAAAAATTTGACTTGGCAAAAAAAGTTTGATTTTTTAGTAAGTCGATGAAATTTAATCTCATGAAAAAAAAAAGGGCAGGAAGTCTCCATGGACCGACCCAGTTCTAGTGGCGATTGTAGCAAATTCAAATACGAATCGAATGAAACTTGTTTGAATTCAATTGGAGTTTTAGTATCCAAGATGTCATATATGCCAGTTCGAAGAAAGCAGTTCTGTAAAGAACGAGACCAAAGTTTTCAATAGGCATTCATTGAACTCCACAAGCTTTATAACGAAGGTATCATAACTTCAATTTTTATCAACTCTTCGAAAGAATTATTTCACGAACTTATTAAGAAAAATTATAGAAGAACGAAAAGCCGAGAGGAAACTGTTTTTTTCTACCTCAACATGTGGACGTAAAAAATTTACAAGCTGAATATCAATGTTCTAGTATGATGTATAAAAATAAATTGAGGTTATTGATTGAGACAAGCTAAAGACTATTAGGAAAACCGTCATTGTAATTTTTCACAATTCATCTGCGACTAATCAAGAAATCTCATGATCTTTTCGACGATTTTATACAGGATTATCATCAATGAATGCTACATGTTCATTACAACTCATTGCATTTTTTGTTACAAAAATATACATGACAGTGATTTACGCAATTGCGAAATTAAATTGTCGTGTTGATTGTTTTTAATTTTTATATTTATCATGATATCGGTGTAGGAAATCAGACTGTTAGTGAAACGCAATTTTTTATCGATCTGTAATAATCAACGTATCGCATATGTCTATACAATTTCATTACTATCTTGAAGCTATTTGATATGTTTATTCTGAAGAACGATACATTGTGATTTTATTCACGTATCTCAATAGGATATTGACTGTATTGATAAGATTCAGCCTAATCCACTTTTCCATGATTCCACAGCAAATAAATAATCTATCTATTCACATCACTTGTAAATGAAGTGGACGGATGAAATACCAGACTTTCACGCTGTATTGATATTCCTAATTATAAATATGTTATCTGAAGGTGCATATATATGTCCTACTTATTTGAAATAAACTCTACAAGATAATCACATGGCAAGATTTTTGAATTCAGAAGATTATGACACGATTGTATCGCAGAATAATAATGAACCAAAAATGTTTATCTCTATTAATTACCGTATCCAACGACAGTAATCAATTGAATTGTGCACTGGAAAAAAAGTGTTGTTGATTTAAGACCTATTTTTGTACTTTTGTTTAACTGATTATACATGCTGAAAGAATGCAACATTATATTCCATTTATACCATTGGAATACTCTTTTCTGGATGCCGGAGTATACTGAAACATGAATATTTACTGTTGATTGCAGATGATACTAATCAAAAATATAATCATTAATCATTCCTGAACGCCTTTTTTTAATATAGGCACGGAGTCCTCTAAATTATCATGTACATTCTGTTTCCTCGAAAATTGGCACGATATATGTTATCGCCCAAACAATGGAACGTGACTGGTTCAAAAATAATTCCAATGAGGAAATGAGAATATTTGTATCATTCTCCAATCTATACCGGAAAAAAAATTATCATTCTTGAAGTGAAGAATAAAAAATATAAGATGAAAAAGTATGTGATCTATAATTTCGATGCACCGGATAAAAATTAATCCATCATTTACGCTAGACATAATCCTTATCAATCAGTGAACACGCAAAATGCATATTTTATCTGATGGAAATGGAGCAATGCATGATAGTAACCAGATATATAAACACCCAATGCTCTGTAACATGGTATGAATTCAGGAGTTGTCTTGCATCTTCTAACATTACGTGCACACAACTCGAAAGCAATGTCTCCGTTTGTAATCGTTGTACTTCTCTGTACCATTGCGCTTGATGGCGCATTTGGTCGGGAAATAGCACGAGTGATTGGTGGTGATGATGCAGCTGAAGGTGCACATCCGTATCAAGTGTCGTTGAGAAATACTAAAAATTCTCATTTTTGTGGTGGTGTAATACTCAGCCAACGCTGGATCCTTACAGCTGCTCACTGCATCGTTCAGTAAGCATTTAAACAAGACTAACATTTCTTCACAAACTGTAATTTTGGCATTTAACATTTAAT
The DNA here is from genome assembly GCA_958496275.1 of Zele albiditarsus. Classification (NCBI taxonomy): domain Eukaryota; kingdom Metazoa; phylum Arthropoda; class Insecta; order Hymenoptera; family Braconidae; genus Zele; species Zele albiditarsus. The sequence continues at coordinate 7,634,109 of OY292410.1, forward strand.
TTTACTTTCGTATTTTAGTACTAAACCCACTTCCACGATAGTGGTAGTTGGCACAAACAGTTTGTCCCAGGGTGGAGTGCATTACAAAGTGGAACTTGTTGTTTCTCATGAGAATTATGATAGTAGTCGTTTTGTTAATGACATTGGTCTTCTTCGAGTTGATGAAGACATTGAATTCACTGAAAAAGTCCAATCAATTCCTGTTTCAACAGCAGACTTTCTCGATGAAGAGTATCCAGCTGTCCTTTCAGGATGGGGATCCACACGACTTGGTGGTTCTCTTCCTGATAAATTGCAAAAAATTGATCTCAAAGTTATTACTGAGACTAAATGCAAGAGCTTCCATTCAATCGTGAGTGGTGGACATATCTGCACATTGACTGTGAAAGGAGAGGGAGCTTGTCATGTAAGTATTGGTCACTTTGTATAGTGTGACTTATTTTATAAAATTGTATCCATTAAAAAAATTCTTTCATTAGTTTGTTTTCCGTGAATACTCGAGGTCTGCAGTTTTAATAACACTAAAATTCATTCAAGTTTCATGTCTTCGTAAAATAAAAAAAAAGGATTATACGTCAACGCATTTAACTCTAGTGACAGGATATATCATTGACTATTAATTTATTGTATTCTATTACTACAGGGTGATTCTGGTGGCCCCCTTACTTCTCATGGATTTCTCGTTGGACTTGTGTCCTTTGGAAGACCATGCGCCCAGGGATATCCCGATGTTTACACACGGGTGTCTTCCTACGTTGATTGGATTCATGAAACTATTCAAATGAACGAGAAATACTAAAATCGACGACAATATCCAAAGCCTATCATAAATGTACATTGAAATTTGGCGTTTTGCACACATTAATAAATACTTGAGATAGATAAACCTTTTCCTATAAATTCGCATTAAAAATTTATTCTATACTGATTATTACTTTTGATTATCAAATTAAATCATTGATAATCGACATATCGCAAAATCTGAATAGGAAAAAAGTGGTACTTTATCTGATAAAACAAATGTGTTACTGATACAGACATATATAAAAAGATGTTGATATGTGGCTAAACCATTAAGTGACAATCTCACAATGTTTATCGCCACCAGTCTTTTATTCTTTGCTGTTGTGCTTGCCATCAACACTAGTGGTAAGAAATCTACAACGTTTTACGTCAAGTAAAGTCGACCAAGTAATTAATTTGTGCAATATAAATATAGATGCAGCACATATTGGACGTGTAATTGGTGGTTCACCTGCACCGGAACATGCGTATCCATATCAAGTTTCCATGCAGCTGAAGATTCCTAGTGGAGGTGGTTACCATTTCTGCAGTGGATCTATACTAAATGAGCGCTGGATCCTGACGGCAGGTCATTGCGTCCAAGGGTGAATTATTATCCAAACAAAAACGGATCAATTGATTTTTTCTGTTCTAACGTCAATAAATTCTTTAGGCTAGATGTTGAGGAAGTTAGGATTGTTGTTGGAACAAATCATTTGTACGAGGGGGGTGAAGTGTATGATGTTGAATTGTCCGTATTACACGAATCATATACAAACTTCTATTACGATGACATTGCTCTTGTTCGTGTCGCAGAGAACATTGAATTCAACGAGTATGTGTCACCTGTTGCTCTACCTGCAGAAGACATTGAAGAGGACAATGTAGATGCAGTATTTTCAGGATGGGGCAGCACAAAGGTGAGCGTTGTACTGATAATATGCATTTCTGTTATCATCGAGTGATTTTGAGTTTTTTCAAATATAATTGGTTTATTAGTTGTGGGGACCAACACCTAAAGATTTGCAAGAGATTAAATTGAAAATCGTTACAAACAAACAGTGCCGAGAATCTCATAGATTATTGACACCCCATCATATCTGCTCCTTTACTAAACATGGCGAGGGAATCTGCCATGTAAGTTTGAATATATGTCTATTATGGAACGGCGGTTTCTTGATCGAAAACTATTTTCACATTCGAAACAAGAGAAAATTTTATCCTGACAATGTTAGAAATGTTTCTTATTAATTTGATTCGGCTTTCCAGGGTGATTCTGGTGGTCCTCTTGTAGCTAGAGGTTGTCAAGTAGGTATTGCTTCTTATGTCAGACCATGCGCTGTGGGTCATCCTGATGTTTACACTCGAGTCTACAAATACGTTGATTGGATCAATGAAACTCAACAACGATACAATTAATCTACAACGCCATTCTATTCTCCGATAGTATACTTTGAAATATATATTGTTCGAGAGGAATAGAATACTACCAACGAAAATCACTGTTTTGTTACCTATCACACCGAAATCACAAGTGAAATATGTACAATAAGCACTAATTGACAGCTTCTTGATATTAAAGAACACAACTCTTTTCAATCATCTCTGATTTTAAATTAGCGTTCAACTTTTTATTTATTCATGTTATGTGTCCCAACAATGAATACAGTAGTATGAAAATTACGAAAAAAAAGTCAGCCTGTAGAAATAACCGCGAAATGAAACCTGTTTTCAACTGTAGCTCAAAATCTTAATTTAAGGTTATGGAACTGAAAAAAAACTTCGGTTCGACAACGCATCTTGTCGATCAATAAGATAAAAATTGAACGGAAAAAAAAAACCTACAGATATTCCAGACTCTTGTAGGTTCTGTATCTTCAATACATTGCGCGAGAGTACTTTCAAATACCAATAAACAAAATTGATAGGTTAGGTTATGAATAATCTATTATAATCGCTTAAAAAAAATATATACTTCCTCCTACTCACTTCTTCCACCGATTCCACCCAACTTTCCAACTTGTGGGGACCATCTACCACCCATAACGCCACCTCTACCAATCGAAAATTCGTTTCATTAAGTAAAACAAAAATAAACAAAAATCCTCTAAACTTTTCTGTTTCTTTGTTTCCGTTTTTTTTTCTTTTCTCATTTTTTTTTTTCTAGTAGTCAACATATTTTTGTAAAATAGTTTTTAATTGAGTTAGAAAAAGGGTCGAAATGAAAATGAGGGGAAATTTAATTATGACACGCTTGATGACGACACAATGGCATATTTATTGAATTTGGAGTAATGAAACCGTGCATGTTTCATATGAAATTAGCTGGTGTATATGTATCTAACATTATAATGTAATTCTGTAAATAATCTAGAACTAGATAATTGTCTATACAACGCATAATATATATAATTATATATATATTCTCTATCATTCTTCAATTGCGCACTCTTTTGTTTTTTTAATGTGGAGTATAGCGTGAGGATTGATAAATATATTTTTTTTATAAGAAATAAATCATTGAGATGAGAGAGTGATAAGTATATGAGAGTGCACGTGTGAATAGATAAATGAATTATTTCAATTTCAATTGTGTCAAATGCTAAACACAAACGTCAATTGAAATAAAAAGAAAAACAAAAAATTATGTTTTTCTATATAACTCGAAAGCGTTCATTCATATTATGTTCATCATTCTCATAGTTGAGCAAAATATATTTTTAATAATAAAGTTTGTTAAAAAAAAAGTGTTATCAACCATTTTTTTTAAATTTCATGTGATGATATAAATGGGTCGATTGGATGAAGGCATAACGATATGATATGTTGGCAATTTAATCATGTTGAAATATGATTCAGGTAGTCGTGTGGGTTTTTCCTTGGTTCAATGATTGGAAAGTACAATCTGATATAGATTCCGAAGAAGATGATGTGATATGACGTAGTAGGTGTTACCATACTTATCGATATTTAGTTCTCAAGTGAGCGTGAACGATGTTTAATGAGATATTGATTTAATATGAAAATTTTAATGAGCTTGAATGGTTCATTGGAGGAAGTATTCTATCTTAAATGCCCCAAAGAAATCAACTCTGCTAAATATTTTCTTCAACGAGTAACTGCTACCACAATAAGATCTGGACTGGGTTCAAAATTTGTGTGGCAATGGTAACCATGATTCCAATCACTGTGTTGATCCGAAAGAGGAGAAAAAAAAAACTCAACAATCCGGATGACTGGTTATATGGCACACGCTATAACCATTCGAATACAACAATCCAAACAGCGAAAAAATTTGACTTGGCAAAAAAAGTTTCATTTTTTAGTAAGTCGATGAAATTTAATCTCATGAAAAAAAAAAAAGGGCAGGAAGTCTCCATGGACCGACCCAGTTCTAGTGGCGACTGTAGCAAATTCAAATACGAATCGAATGGAACTTGTTTGAATTCAATTGGAGTTTTAGTTTCCAAGATATCATATATGCCAGTTCGAAGAAAGCAGTTCTGTAAAGAACGAGACCAAAGTTTTCAATAGGCATTCATTGAACTCCACAAGCTTTATAACGAAGGTATCATAACTTCAATTTTTATCAACTCTTCGAAAGAATTATTTCACGAACTTATTAAGAAAAATTATAGAAGAACGAAAAGCCGAGAGGAAACTGTTTTTTTCTACCTCAACATGTGGACGTAAAAAATTTACAAGCTGAATATCAATGTTCTAGTATGATGTATAAAAATAAATTGAGGTTATTGATTGAGACAAGCTAAAGACTATTAGGAAAACCGTCATTGTAATTTTTTACAATTCATCTGCGACTAATCAAGACATCTTATGACCTTTTCGACGATTTTATACAAGATTGTCATCAATGAATGCTACATGTTCATTACAACTCATTGCATTTTTTGTTACAAAAATATACATGACAGTGATTTACGCAATTGCGAAATTAAATTGTCGTGTTGATTGTTTTTAATTTTTATATTTATCATGATATCGGTGTAGGAAATCAGACTGTTAGTGAAACGCAATTTTTTATCGATCTGTAATAATCAACGTATCGCATATGTCTATACAATTTCATTACTATCTTGAAGCTATTTGATATGTTTATTCTGAAGAACGATACATTGTGATTTTATTCACGTATCTCAATAGGATATTGACTGTATCGATAAGATTCAGCCTAATCCACTTTTCCATGATTCCACAGCAAATAAATAATCTATCTATTCACATCACTTGTAAATGAAGTGGACGGATGAAATACCAGACTTTCACGCTGTATTGATATTCCTAATTATAAATATGTTATCTGAAGGTGCATATATATGTCCTACTTATTTGAAATAAACTCTACAAGATAATCACATGGCAAGATTTTTGAATTCAGAAGATTATGACACGATTGTATCGCAGAATAATAATGAACCAAAAATGTTTATCTCTATTAATTACCGTATCCAACGACAGTAATCAATTGAATTGTGCACTGGAAAAAAAGTGTTGTTGATTTAAGACCTATTTTTGTACTTTTGTTTAACTGATTATACATGCTGAAAGAATGCAACATTATATTCCATTTATACCATTGGAATACTCTTCTCTGGATGCCGGAGTATACTGAAACATGAATATTTACTGTTGATTGCAGATGATACTAATCAAAAATATAATCATTAATCATTCCTGAACGCCTTTTTTTAATATAGGCACGGAGTCCTCTAAATTATCATGTACATTCTGTTTCCTCGAAAATTGGCACGATATATGTTATCGCCCAAACAATGGAACGTGACTGGTTCAAAAATAATTCCAATGAGGAAATGAGAATATTTGTATCATTCTCCAATCTATACCGGAAAAAAAATTATCATTCTTGAAGTGAAGAATAAAAAATATAAGATGAAAAAGTATGTGATCTATAATTTCGATGCACCGGATAAAAATTAATCCATCATTTACGCTAGACATAATCCTTATCAATCAGTGAACACGCAAAATGCATATTTTATCTGATGGAAATGGAGCAATGCATGATAGTAACCAGATATATAAACACCCAATGCTCTGTAACATGGTATGAATTCAGGAGTTGTCTTGCATCTTCTAACATTACGTGCACACAACTCGAAAGCAATGTCTCCGTTTGTAATCGTTGTACTTCTCTGTACCATTGCGCTTGATGGCGCATTTGGTCGGGAAATAGCACGAGTGATTGGTGGTGATGATGCAGCTGAAGGTGCACATCCGTATCAAGTGTCGTTGAGAAATACTAAAAATTCTCATTTTTGTGGTGGTGTAATACTCAGCCAACGCTGGATCCTTACAGCTGCTCACTGCATCGTTCAGTAAGCATTTAAACAAGACTAACATTTCTTCACAAACTGTAATTTTGGCATTTAACATTTAATTTTACTTTCGTATTTTAGTACTAAACCCACTTCCACGATAGTGGTAGTTGGCACAAACAGTTTGTCCCAGGGTGGAGTGCATTACAAAGTGGAACTTGTTGTTTCTCATGAGAATTATGATAGTAGTCGTTTTGTTAATGACATTGGTCTTCTTCGAGTTGATGAAGACATTGAATTCACTGAAAAAGTCCAATCAATTCCTGTTTCAACAGCAGACTTTCTCGATGAAGAGTATCCAGCTGTCCTTTCAGGATGGGGATCCACACGACTTGGTGGTTCTCTTCCTGATAAATTGCAAAAAATTGATCTCAAAGTTATTACTGAGACTAAATGCAAGAGCTTCCATTCAATCGTGAGTGGTGGACATATCTGCACATTGACTGTGAAAGGAGAGGGAGCTTGTCATGTAAGTATTGGTCACTTTGTATAGTGTGACTTATTTTATAAAATTGTATCCATTAAAAAAATTCTTTCATTAGTTTGTTTTCCGTGAATACTCGAGGTCTGCAGTTTTAATAACACTAAAATTCATTCAAGTTTCATGTCTTCGTAAAATAAAAAAAAAGGATTATACGTCAACGCATTTAACTCTAGTGACAGGATATATCATTGACTATTAATTTATTGTATTCTATTACTACAGGGTGATTCTGGTGGCCCCCTTACTTCTCATGGATTTCTCGTTGGACTTGTGTCCTTTGGAAGACCATGCGCCCAGGGATATCCCGATGTTTACACACGGGTGTCTTCCTACGTTGATTGGATTCATGAAACTATTCAAATGAACGAGAAATACTAAAATCGACGACAATATCCAAAGCCTATCATAAATGTACATTGAAATTTGGCGTTTTGCACACATTAATAAATACTTGAGATAGATAAACCTTTTCCTATAAATTCGCATTAAAAATTTATTCTATACTGATTATTACTTTTGATTATCAAATTAAATCATTGATAATCGACATATCGCAAAATCTGAATAGGAAAAAAGTGGTACTTTATCTGATAAAACAAATGTGTTACTGATACAGACATATATAAAAAGATGTTGATATGTGGCTAAACCATTAAGTGACAATCTCACAATGTTTATCGCCACCAGTCTTTTATTCTTTGCTGTTGTGCTTGCCATCAACACTAGTGGTAAGAAATCTACAACGTTTTACGTCAAGTAAAGTCGACCAAGTAATTAATTTGTGCAATATAAATATAGATGCAGCACATATTGGACGTGTAATTGGTGGTTCACCTGCACCGGAACATGCGTATCCATATCAAGTTTCCATGCAGCTGAAGATTCCTAGTGGAGGTGGTTACCATTTCTGCAGTGGATCTATACTAAATGAGCGCTGGATCCTGACGGCAGGTCATTGCGTCCAAGGGTGAATTATTATCCAAACAAAAACGGATCAATTGATTTTTTCTGTTCTAACGTCAATAAATTCTTTAGGCTAGATGTTGAGGAAGTTAGGATTGTTGTTGGAACAAATCATTTGTACGAGGGGGGTGAAGTGTATGATGTTGAATTGTCCGTATTACACGAATCATATACAAACTTCTATTACGATGACATTGCTCTTGTTCGTGTCGCAGAGAACATTGAATTCAACGAGTATGTGTCACCTGTTGCTCTACCTGCAGAAGACATTGAAGAGGACAATGTAGATGCAGTATTTTCAGGATGGGGCAGCACAAAGGTGAGCGTTGTACTGATAATATGCATTTCTGTTATCATCGAGTGATTTTGAGTTTTTTCAAATATAATTGGTTTATTAGTTGTGGGGACCAACACCTAAAGATTTGCAAGAGATTAAATTGAAAATCGTTACAAACAAACAGTGCCGAGAATCTCATAGATTATTGACACCCCATCATATCTGCTCCTTTACTAAACATGGCGAGGGAATCTGCCATGTAAGTTTGAATATATGTCTATTATGGAACGGCGGTTTCTTGATCGAAAACTATTTTCACATTCGAAACAAGAGAAAATTTTATCCTGACAATGTTAGAAATGTTTCTTATTAATTTGATTCGGCTTTCCAGGGTGATTCTGGTGGTCCTCTTGTAGCTAGAGGTTGTCAAGTAGGTATTGCTTCTTATGTCAGACCATGCGCTGTGGGTCATCCTGATGTTTACACTCGAGTCTACAAATACGTTGATTGGATCAATGAAACTCAACAACGATACAATTAATCTACAACGCCATTCTATTCTCCGATAGTATACTTTGAAATATATATTGTTCGAGAGGAATAAAATACTACCAACGAAAATCACTGTTTTGTTACCTATCACACCGAAATCACAAGTGAAATATGTACAATAAGCACTAATTGACAGCTCCTTGATATTAAAGAACCCAACTCTTTTCAATCATCTCTGATTTTAAATTAGCGTTCAACTTTTTATTTATTCATGTTATGTGTCCCAACAATGAATACAGTAGTATGAAAATTACGAAAAAAAAGTCAGCCTGTAGAAATAACCGCGAAATGAAACCTGTTTTCAACTGTAGCTCAAAATCTTAATTTAAGGTTATGGAACTGAAAAAAAACTTCGGTTCGACAACGCATCTTGTCGATCAATAAGATAAAAATTGAACGGAAAAAAAAAACCTACAGATATTCCAGACTCTTGTAGGTTCTGTATCTTCAATACATTGCGCGAGAGTACTTTCAAATACCAATAAACAAAATTGATAGGTTAGGTTATGAATAATCTATTATAATCGCTTAAAAAAAATATATACTTCCTCCTACTCACCATTTTCGTTGATCACAAGCTCATTCATCTTCAAGAAGCTGTAATAATCATTGCATACAAGCATCACCATTAAATATACCATAATTTTTCATTGAACTCGAACCCACCAATGTTCCCGCGTAAATGCAAAACATATATGGCGCTGCGGCTGCACAATATAATGGACGCTAACCTAACTTATAGATCTTGTAGATCTCGTGTAGACATGGCAGCCAAAATAGCAATAAATTTAAATACTTCATCCATAACGAAACAATTTCTTTGTGGTATACCAATCGATAGAATAAAATTTCATGGACAAATTAGCGTTGAACAGCAACAAGACATTTTAAATAATACTGTTAAGGACAGTCTGATTAAAAAGTATCCAATCAAGCACGCGTATCAACGAACATTTATTCGTCAACTTGTGCAAAAATTGGAAAATGACAATAGTGAAATTGATGATGAATTATATGAAGTACTGTGTAATTTTTTATCTACAAATGACACAGACACAATGCATTATCGTCATTATTTAATGAATGTTAATTGTGAAGAAATTGATCGAGTTATTATCAAAGAGAGTAAAAGTATCATCTCGGAAGGTACAACAGGATTGTGCAGCTGGCAGGTAAATAATTTGTGGGAAAATTTTAAATTAAATTGAAGTATTATTGTATTACATTGACTTTTAATTTTGTATTCATGCAGTAGAGAGTTGATGATGATAAAATATAAGGAATTATTAAAAAGCTGTTGCGTAATATATCTATTTGGTTGTGCGAATGGTTTTTCGTACATAATAATAATAATAATAATAATAATAGCAATAGTATTTCAAAAAATGATGGATGCATATGATATGTAAAAATAATTTTTTTACTGATTATAATGAGTAAATGTATTGATGTGGAACAAAAAAGTCATAAATTCAATGGAAGAAAAAGAATGAATGAAAACTAGATTTGCATGAAATCAATTTCATCTGGAACATTTAGTTCATGATTGATTCGAGAATCATACGACATGGGAACGTTGCAATACTTTAAATGAAAATTAAATTGAGATTATTGAACGAATCGAAAAAAATTGCGAAATTGTTGATCAGCTCTGGATCAAGTAAACTTCTAATTCCACTTGATTGACAATGGTTCAACTGGTCCATTGAATAAATTTTTGACGGAAGATAGTAAAAAATTATAGAAGTTTTCGCTTCAGATTCTATATTGAATCTCATAGATACAATAATACATTTATAGAATCTGATAACCATAATAACTATGTGTGTTCCTGACATTAATTAGGAATTAAAATGTTTATATTTGTGTCGTGAATTCCCACAAAACTGTTGAAAAATATTTTTGTTTTCAGGCAGCAGAGGCATTAGCCGAATGGTGTACGGCAAATAAAAATGAAATTTATGGGAAATCTATTCTGGAGCTCGGTTCAGGTGTTGGATTAACCGGCTTGACTGTCTTATCCACATGTTCTCCAAACAAGTATACGTTCACAGACTGTCATGCGAGTGTATTAAAATTATTGAAAGAAAATATTGAACTAAATCTATCTATATTAGGAAAAAATAAGTTCTGTAATGTTGAAGTTGACGTGATTGATTTTGCATGGGAATTAATGGATCAGTTTACAGACGCAAGTTGGGCATCACCTAATTTAATATTGGCAGCTGATGTTGTATATGATATGAGCACCTTTCGCTCGCTAATTACAGCGCTCAAGACACTTTTAAATCGAGCAAATAGTTATGCCATCATCGCAATTACCGTACGAAATGAAAGTACTGTATGCAATTTCATAACCCAATTAGGTAATATATATCAACAATAAGAATTTTATTTGCACATGTTTCTTTCGACTAATTTTTTTTTTGGTCGTTTTTTTTTCTTGTTCAAGGAACATACGGATTGATGCATGAAGAAGATTGTGTGCCGAATTATTCAATTTTTTTTCCACCCACTGACGTGCCTGTAAAGATATTGAGGATATACAAATAACAAATACGTGATTAGTAATAAGTACGTAATTATATATACAATATATGTATAACATATAAATTATGATACATACATATACATATATATATTTTGTTCACTTCAATGTACATAATAGATGTTTATAAAAATAACAGTGCATCCCGTGTGAATTGGAAAATTGACGTGAAGGAAAAAAATAAAAAAATATGCGAATGAAATAGAAAAATTATTATTATTAAAACCATTTTTTTTTATTTTGGCGTTTTAATTTTACTTCAGTCTCGTCCACGTCCTTATCAGCGTCTTTTTTGTTGCTCTTTTTGTAATGTTTCTCCTTCAATTTCTCTTTGAATTTGGTTTTTTTAATTTTAACTGAATTAATTGATGGGTTTGAATCACTTAGACGCTCTCCACCCTTGTTTTTTGCTGAAATGAAAAAAGGGTTCGAGATTATATATCTGGGACGTTGCATCGAATAGTTAAGTTCAACTCTGGACAAATCATCAAAACTTTTTTCTCAATTTTTCACTGTATTTCATATATAAAGAAAAGCGTATTTTTCCGATTTGCCATTTTATGATGTTGTTGAAACAATTCATTCAATTTGAAAAGGAGTTTGGAAAATAAAACAAGAAAAAATGAGACGACCTGGCATCGAACATAAATTGTCAAATAAAAATTCAATTTACCCGTATAAATCTCCATATGCATATTGATACTTTTGTCTTCCTCAACTTCCCTTCGTCGATCCATCTCCAAACACTCAACAATTTCACTTCGTCTCTCAACAATTTCCACCAAACGTTGAATGAGCGTCTCCTCTCGTTGTTTATCAAAATCTGTCTTTGTAGCCTCCGGCTGACACATCAAACAACGTATTTGGTACTCAACGTCAGCGTGTTCTTCCTCGAGGCGTTGCTGTCGTTTAAGTAACATCAATTCCGCCTGTCGCCGAAACAATTCGTTTTTCTCGTTGACAAGCGCAAACAACTCCAATACAAGCTCATCCGCATCCATACTCAAACTACTTTCATCGTCCCGTGTACCAGATTCACATTTTTCACGAATCAATTGCTCCAAACGTACGCCCTGTTTTTCCAAACCTTGCTGTTGCATCTCGATCTCACTCAACTCAATCTTGACATCTTTTGCGGACATCACTTTGATCTTTCGTCTTTGTGGTATGGGACGTGCTGGAGCTGGCGCTTTTTTTCTCTTCCACTTTCCTTGAACGCTTTTATCATGAAATGAATAATCCTGATCTTCTTCAGGCGATATTACTGACATTGATTGTTTACTTCTGTTTGCTTCATTCTTATTCACTTTAGTGTCATCCCACATTTCATCTTGTTTATCATCGTCAATAATTTTTTCCGTTTGATTTATTGGAGATTCGTTGAGAGACAAATTGGAGATAGCGGAAGAACGCTGTGGTGTACTTGTAGGCATAGGAGGTGGTGGTGCACGTTTATTTTTCCGTTGCTTTGGTGTTACACGTAATGATGAATCTTGTGCGTTCAACGTGGACTTAACTTCAGGCGATGATGGAATTGATGTCAATGATTTATCTCTGACAATTGGCGGCGGTGGTGCAGGTTTTCGTTTTCTGTAGTGACCACTAGAAGTGGCTGTTGAACTGGAACTTGCAATAGAACTGTTCGACGCATAAATGCTATCATTTTTTTGTAAACCTGATTTCAAATGTGAAATAGTTTCGAGTGTTGATTTAGTTGTTCGTGGCTTGGGAATCGGCGTGGTCGCTGATGTAATTTTATTCACACTCTCGTCATCGCTGTCTGGCTCCTCATCATCACTCCAAAATGGATTCAAATTAATTTGCGGAGCTACAAGACGTCGTTTCGGTGATTGTTCAAATTTAGCACCATCTGATTGAATACTATCATAATTTCGATTACTTCTTGCAGCCGGCTTTGGTGGAACCATTTTCAAATTATTTTCTTCATTATCATTATCATCTTCGCTACTGTCGCTGCCGAATGGATTAGTTGACACTTTCTTTGTTAAACTTTCCAACTTTGTCGGCTCTTCATTGCTCAAGTCTTCCTCACTATTGAATGGATTCATTGTGTCTGGATAGTTGTTTGTTTCTACAATGCTCAAATCAATTTCTGTAGTATTAAGAATATTAATTCCCTCAGGGGATGCATCTGGTATTGATTCCACTTCTTCCTCTTTTAATGCTGCAATCGACGGCAATTCCTCATTACTTTCACGCGAACAGTTTATTACTTCCAATGAATCTGGTTCAATACATGTGGATAATCTTGATTTCAATTCGTTTCCTGTATTACTCATCACTAAATTTTCAAACATCTTGAGCCGCCGTTTAACGAGTGGAAGACACTGATCAACATTCTCCTCCATCTCTGGTGTTTCAATTTTAACATCATCATTATCATCTTTATCATCATTATTATTAACTACGCCAAGTGTCTCTTTGGTATCCTGGCTTCCCTTAAAATCATTCTTACAATCTAAATTACGGTTTGTGGCAGTAAGGCAACGATTGTGAATACTATTATCTGTGCTATCACCTATATTATATACAAATTTATTCGAGCAATTGTCATTTTCATTCAATGTTGTCATGGATTTTAATTCGGATGCTTCCTCCACATTAACACAGTTCTCGTCTGGGGACACTGTACGATTCTCCAATTGATCTGTGGATTCACTGACATTTGTTTCACCTACCAGCAAATGACTCGACATAAAGTTCAGTCTCATTTGTGAAATTTCCGATGTTGGTTTGCTTGCAATCGCATCATCAACATAAAAATGTTTTTGTTGCACACTTTTTTCTTCGTCGCTCAGCGCTCGTTGATAATTTGACATTGGTGTGTGATCAATATTAACTGTATTTTCATTTGAAGCAAGTGAATCAACGTAAGATTCAGCGGCATCAGTTGATTCCTCATCGGGACATGTCTCACAACAATATTCACCGTCTTCAGTTTCATAATAATTGCCTGGTGTCAATTGATTGCGACATCGTGCACATCTGAAGCAAGTTCGATGATAAATTGTGCGGCCAATGACCAACTTCTCGGCGAGAAAAACGGGCATGCCGCATGCCGCGCACGGGTCCCGTCGCATCCCCAGACGCTGCACCACCTGAATCAATAATAATAAACGTTGAATTAGTTGATTTGTTAAACGTTATATCAGACTATTAATTTGTGGTTTTATTTTACAAATTTAGTGCGCCCAATGGGTATTTTGTGAGGTAGAAAATTATCGATGATGTTATCATGTAGACTATTTTTAACAATAACAGATTTCAATAATTGATATTCAAAAAAATCAGATCATTAACGTGTGAAGCAAAAAAGTTGTGAATGAAAAAATGATTGGAAAGAGTTTTACCAGAATTTCTTTTCATCAACTCGATGGTATTTGACCGTTCATGTGCGAATAATACCTATATAGCAAAAACGTGAAGAATAGCGAATTCATCGACAATTTCCTGAACTTGCCTTGACAGATTGTGAAAATTTCATACACATATTGTTTAGTTGATACAAAATAGTTTACTTGTCACGATCCTAATGTACTTTATATCAGAGAGTGAAAATATCGAGATTGTTTTCTCAAAGTAGTGGTTGAATCATTCTCAAAAACAATTCCATTGTTTCAATCAATTTCACAGTGGATCTAATGGTCGTATAAAAAAAAGTTCAAATCAATAACTGTTCTATTCTTCGTTCTGAATAAATTTTGATTTGAACTTTTGTGCATATGACCAATCAGTTTGTCACTGAATTGATGTGAACAATTGTATTGTTTACTATTCAACAACCACTTCATTGAGAAAATAGCTTTGATATTATTATCACTGACATCATAAAATATGAATAATTCCAAGTCATTTCACGGAGGTCATTTTGCATAAAAAAAAATCAAGTGCAGTTAAATTTATGGAAAATTAACCGTAAGTTGTAACAAGTTCAGCAAAGTGTCAATCAATCTGAAATTCTTCTCTCTATAAATATATAATCATCATTCGTACGTGAAGGTTTATGTAAACGCCGGTAAAATAGTTTCCGAACAAAATTTTATTCTCAACAATTTTTCTTGATACTTAACTCAACTAATTTCTCACAAATGATCCTCATTGGCATCTGAGATCACTAAAAATATCCTATTCCACTATGCTAATCATATAGTACTAATTGGACGCACTAATGCCCGATGCAGAATACTTTGCATTTAACTGGAGTTTGATAGATTCGAAGTTTAATGTGCGTTATGTGCATGTGCATATATTTTTTTCTGGGTCAAGAGAACTGCATGCTTTCTAGTTTTACTGGATAAATAATAAAAATAATGGCAGAAAGAAATAAAGGAAAAAAAAAAAAAAAAAAAAAAGGTAACACATCTGTACAAATATGCTGAATTATGTGACACTAATGCAACATGTTAAGAGTTATTTACTTATTTTTTTCTTTTCATTCAGTAACACCGACATTACTACATAAGCACTGCCGTTTAACGACCCAAGGATTGGTCAACGCATCCGACCTGACGTGCATGTGTGCGTAGACGGGTAGCGTATATTATAATGTATAGGTATTCACCAATACGAAAGTTAAAGTGGGTTCAATGCTCTGGAATCAACGGCTTTTCCTCGACTTCATATACTGATGACGCACACTTTTCTTCACGACAAATGTCGAAGCTAATTCAATTCTATTTCAATTATTATCACGCCGTTAAATATTGTTAAGATGTTACATGTCGTCGCGCGACACATCACTCCATTCGCGGCATTGAAACGAATTTAATTGAATAATAGTCAATATAAATGAAGTAGTGATAGAATGGTACATCAAAGTCCCACTATGGGCAACAAGTCGACGAATACTGCGATAAATAATTTCTTATTCAAGCATTCGGGGCGCGTGCGCCTTATTTTACACGCACGATATCGTGCCACATGCTGTTTATAAATAGCCAAAGCGATAGTTAGAATAATCGTTGGTAACTTCCTTCTCCTTTTTTTTTTTTTCCACTACAATAGTTAGTGCGATTTCCCTTCAAACGGAGTGTGGATAAACATTGAATGTATTATAAAAATATAAATAGATTTATGGCGAGAAAAAAAAATTATGATAAAAAACACTTGAAATATATAATATAATAAAATGAAAATATACAGACGCGTTCTACATTTTTTCCAGTGAATAATTACCGGTTGTGAATTATGACGAGTATAATAATTAAATAACCAAGAACGTATATAGACACGAGTCTTCAGAAGAATAAAAGAAAAAAAAAAACGGTCAAGAGGTCAAGAAAGTGTGTGCGCGCTCATGTTATGGCAACGTTGAACAATTTAAAGCTACAAAAACCAATGACCCGAACGTTTATTGGTATCCACGACGCGACTCTCTTTCGTCTCCGTAATCAAACATTCCACTAAGGTCTTTAATACGTGACGATGAATTATTTGAATAACGATAATATATATGCGAGCGCGTGCGAGACGCGACTGATATTTTTCTTGGAGTTATCACCGATAGATGTTGTGAATTTCTAATGTAAAACGCAATTTAATTGTTATTGGATAGAAGACGAAATTCTTCCCTTATACATACAGAGAAACAGAATAGGGAAAAGCAAAATGAATAATAAAAAAAATTAAATAAAGCTCGATAACATTGTGATGATAATATTGTACAAGCGTGCGAAGTGCCATTATGTTAAATGATTCAATTAATAGAGCCATCATAATTATATTATTTGCAAAAAAAAAATAAAACAATGAAAAATGTCACAGATGCGAATGGTGAACAAAAAAAAAAAAACGACAAATGTAAAACAATAAACGACAAAAGCAAATTACCTTCTAGCAGAATATTTCAGGTTTATATTGCCCCATTAAGTCCAAGCTTTCCTCCTGAATAACAAAAATAAAAAAAACCGTAACGTGTCTGCGTTGTTATTTTTTTCTTTGCGATGTAATCACGTTTCTATAAAATATAATTGCACCACGATATTAAACTAGTAAGCAAAAGATAAAGATTCATAAATATTCAACAAATTGAGATTTTAACATCACAATCCTTCATTTGACATCATTAAACATAAATTAATTTTTTATGAAGACAAAATAAAGCGACAAAATTTTGTTATATTTTCTTGTTTTTTTTTGGTTTGTTCTTCTCACAATATAACTCAAATGACCTCATCAATTACCGTAAGTGGTTCATACATATGTTGGCATGACCGTGCTTCATAATCGAGGACAATTGTCATTATGTTCGCACATCTCTGTATGTTTGAATGCATGTATGTATATATACATGCATATAAATATAAATATATATATATATAACGTACACATGTATGTTTACAAGATATATTTAATAGGAAGCATCACGTGAACGAAAGAGAGTGGGAAATCTCGTGCGAGGCATTACGTCGTTCTATAATAAAATAAAAAATGAAATAAAAAAAAAACAGCAAAAAAAAATAAAGAGACGTTGGTTGCTGACGGCCGCCAGTTCAACATGAGGGCAATGACGCTTTGCTCGCGTGGAATCGTGAGTCGTCGCCAGCATCTCGTGCGGAATATAACTCTCTGTATATACTCTGTTAGGTTTAGATACTTCCTTATTCTTGCAGGAGACGAAAATTATTATCTGTCTCTAGGCGAGGGTTTGCCCCGGAACTCTTTGGCGTTTCCTTCTCCTCATTACGGTACTGGGCAAGCGTGAGGCGCGCAGGTCGTTGATCAGCATTTTGCTTTGGTCGTATAGTAGTTGAGACCAGAAGAGAAAACATTGAAACGACGAAGGGAAAATAAAATACGCGAAAGACAATGCAACGAGGGGGAAAAAAAAAAAAAAAAGGATAGGGATAGATAAACAGAGAAGAAGAGAGAATATTTTTTTTCCTTCCCATTTACTCGGCGTCTATCCATTGTATGGACAATCAAGTGATTTGTGAAACAATTATAAGAAACCTCGATATTATGAATGACGATAAAGTGAAGAAGTTGAATAAATAAATAAATGATGAGTAATACACATGAAGCAAATAGAAATAAATAAAGCTTCAACATCGATAAGCAACAGCAATACTCATCTTTATGAATAAAGAATTACACATGTATAAATGAATAAATATATTGTTGAATAAATATATGCGAAAAATGATTGATTGTAAAATTACCTTCGAAGGCGGAGATTCCGCCACGGGAGTTATTCCTTGACTTGCATTCTCTGGTGTCCTACTCACGGCCACACGACTCGGTGAAGAACCTGGATAAAGAAGAGGGAAAAATTAATAAATTAAAATGCTAATCAATTTAATTGATTAATAAATTTTTAATTTTCGTCAATTGACATTTTAGCATTTTTTTTTCGCAATTATAATTTCCGCATCAATCATCTTGTGATTTTCTCTGATGGATATGTATATATAGTGTGATAATATATATATATATATATATATGACGAGAAAGTCTCGCGCGTGAAACCAAGTACAAACACACGAATGCGTGACCTATTTTAACTTAGACGTGAGTGTACATAGAAACACATAGAAACTTTGAATGTTGGCGACAATAACGCAAAGCGCGTCTTTGAACAGACTTGTATTATATATATATATATATATATATATATTTATATCCCTTTTATATACATATATGTATTTATGTTTATATATGTATATTGTATAAACACATATAAAGTAAAGTTGACTGGTTTTCGCGCGCGACTGGTTCGCCAGCAGGCTCAGGCTCTTTCACTTTTATCGCCTGGAGATCGTGCCTCTGGCGCGTACACTACGCTAAAACGATCGACGGATAGCGATATGCGATGTTGCAAAGACTGCACTTATAATATCCATCGTTCGCTCCATCATTTTCTCGTATGTTTAGATATACCAACGCAATAAATCAATTTCATTCTTGTTATTTCGAAATTGATATAAAAAAATCATTAGTCAATATATTATTGCTTGCTGTTGTTGAAAATAAGATTGAAAGAAGATATCAATGTGATAATTATTTTTTGCTCGAATGCAATTAATAATCCACATTAATGATTAGCATAATCTATATCGATAATTATATTCCTTGGATAAAAATAATAGTTGGAATTATTTTGGTAACACTTTTTTTTGTAACACATGTACCAAATTATATTCAGGCCTTCACATTTCGACATACGAATTTCAATTCATTTTAACAATCAAAGAATCGACCGTTAAGCATTTGTCGATTGGAAGAATTTTTATGGTCGATTATGAAATCCTTATTTCAATTGATAATGCGCAATAATTCTATATCGTTTTGCGACGTAAAAGCGATTGGTATATCGCAGTGTTTGTTTGCCCATTATCGCAGTATCATTACAACTTTTCATATCGTACCTCCAAAATGTTGGTAAAATTGTGAGAGATAAGTGAGAATTGAGAGACGATCAGGCACTGCGCACGAGGCCATGTCCTCGGCGTCGAGTAGGGCAGGGATACCCAGATGTTGAGCTGCAATTCTGAAGGCCAACTCGTTATTCCCATACACGTCGTCCTTGTTAAGGCTAGCAAAGTCTCTGAAAATTGGGCGAAACGACATATATGAATAAGACTTTTTAGTCACTTTAATGTGAGTCATCAAGCCAATTATAAATCACTTGGACATTTAAGTCTTGTAAATTCCATTTAGAGATAATGTTTCTTTTTTGTTTTTATCGCCGACGTCATCAAAAAATGGTCAGAAGTTTCTGATGTCGAAGTTATTTTAAGAATTTAAGGTAAACTCGGAATTTATGATAAATATGTATATGGTTATATATATTATACTGGACCGAGAAATATATACACATTTCCGTCCTCTTTTCAAATGTTATTTTGTTGAACTCTCAAGAATCACAGAAAAATTATAAATAAATTATGTGAACCAAATTTGTGCGAGATTGGATAATATTTAATGGTGACTCACTAAATTAATATCGATTCTTTTGTTCTCTTGACACAGTCTATATAATTGTATTTCCGTCTCTGGCCTGAATTTATTGTTTTTTTGTTGGATGGCATTGGGAATGAAAACTCTATATAACGCCTGCGTTTTTATTATAAAAATACAATCGTGATCAAGAAATGTCCGCAATAATAGTTGAAAATTTTTTGAATTATTCATGGTATTTCCATGAACATCTGTCACGACTTGTTCCCATTAATTCTCGAATTTCCTTTCGAAACGGGCCATGATAACGAACTTCAACAATAAGAGAAGTGAAGACAATTCTTCGAAGAGAAGTAAGAGGAGAAGATCTGAAGCATATGTGAATAGAATCGATAGCTAAAAATAAAAGAAATTTTTCTTCTTCTGTTAATATCGAATATCGATCAAAGTTTCCTTCTATTTCATCCAGAAGAATGGGAATTTAATATCAGCTATTAGAATGGTCTTTGGCGTGTAAAGAATTCACCAGTTGTGAATGATAACGTCGAGAGAGTACTGAAAGGTAAGAGGATTTACGATCAAAAGACGATTTTCACTCTTAAATGAAGAATAAATTTTGTACTTGAGTGCAAATTTTGAAAACACGTTCGGGAACAAAATATGGGATGTATTCTCGTTTCAAATCTTTCTCCAAAATAAACACAAAACATTAAATATTTAATTGTAGGATAATTAATTTTCTTCACGCCAAGTGTAGACGAACATATCGAATATATTATTCCAGACTAAGATCATGCTCGTCTCAATTGACTATTTCACTGGAACTTTGCTTTTTGAAATTCAACACACAAATTAAGATATGAAAATGAATTGAAATATAAAAACTTTAAGTCTTCTCACCGATATATACGCATTTATATTGTATATGCATTTGGTATCATACTATACTGAGAATTATTACATCGCATGGCATAATGAAATGTGATATTTCGTTCCAGGTAATCATGACACTGGATATTATATATTAAATATATATATATATATTCATACATGGTGAAGGAATCTCTTCACATCACACCACATTGGTCAAAGTGAATCGTGCTATCGTATATCTCATCACACACTTGTGCAGTTGTTGTCTTCACCATTATCCATAACTGATTCAATATTATTTTCAAGTTCTCACCAAAAATGGTGATACATCCAATGAAATCACGTATACGGTTGGGTATTATTCTAACTGTTAATTCATATTGACGTGTGTACGTGTGTCATTGAGTATACTTACATTATAAATAAAAGTACTATCATATCACTGAATTATTGAATTGTATTAAATCATTTTATATTGTAAAAAAAAAAAATGACGAGACGTGACTGAAGACTTACATTAGATCTGGCCGAAAATGATGTATCATTGCACAGAAAGCAAGACCATCACGCCAGGAGGTAGTCATGTTTTGCACGTTCACACCGGGATAACCGTCAGTTATACGTCGACACCATACTTCCAGGGCCTTTGGGCCACGTATTTCCGACATGTTCTTTATTTAATTTTTTATCTATTCGTCTTTCTCAATATCGAATTCTTGTTCAACCTTGAATCACTTTCCGCTTCCGTAACAAATTAGTATTCACAAGAATTTTTCCTGAAACATACAAACGAACATATATAAATAATAATTATTACTATATTAAAATATTATTTTATCTTAGAATCATGCGGGAAACAATAACTCTCTATTTTTTGTTCAGTGTAGTGAAAAATTTTCACACGCATCTTTCACAGAATTTATCTTTATGTTTTATAACACCAATTGAACGGAATTCATATTTTTCTCTTCTTCTTTTACGCCCTTTTTCTTTTTCTTTTTCCCTTCTGCTTCTCTTATACAAAAGCTCCGGCGCAATATCGAGCTCCAGAACTCTATAGCGCGGATTCCAATCTGCAATTTCTAACCACTCTCCTGGATTCTCTGCCATCTCTGAGTTCACAGATGGAAAGAACGGAAGTGGAAGAGTGAGAGGCAGACAAAGACAGAGAAAGTGAAGACTTAACTCGTGGAAAAAAATGGAAAATTGTCCGGAGGGTTCGTCTGTCTAGTAAAATGCTCTTCTATTCTAAGAGTCGTGAAATTTCGCAATATGTTGAGAAAAAAAATTAAAATACAATAGTAAAAATAAATAATAGTTGGGAAATCATATAGAGCATGTAGATGATGTTTCAAGAAATATATATGAATTGAAGTGGCTCGAAAGGTAAAAAAAAACCAACAGGTTTTTTTTTTTCAAGCCTCACCCTTTCAAAGCGCAAAATAATCATAAATATATGTGTAGCAAATTTGAAATAAATGTAATGATATTTAGAAGTGGCACATTGCTTCTCGATGTTATAAATTTGCGTAATTTGTAAGCAAATAAAATTTGACATAGAAATACATCGAATTAAAAAATACATCGCTTCTTTCTTTCATTATTGACAGTGCAAGTTCAAGAAGTTGCGCGTCGGAGAAATAAATTTGTAACCTGAACATGTTGAGTGTAATTGAAAAAATAAGTGTCATTGACAAGTATAAGATAATACAAAATGTTGAAATAAATTTACATGCATCAGTTTTAATAGACGTTATCCTACGATACATAAATTATTGCTGTTATTATTCAGTTCAGATCAATTTACATTTCAATCAGTTTTTTTTTTTTTCACTTTGTAAATAAATACGTTCTGTTTCTCACATAAAATATTGCATTAACTCACATTATAAATGTATAAAATAGAAGGAATATATTATTGATAACAAACACCCGTTTAAAGTACTCATCAGATATTATGTTCTCATTACTTTTACGATACTTTCATCATTACAATTTCTGTATAAATTTTCGATGGAGTTATACAACTCGCAGGACAATTTTCATCTGCTTTTAATCATTAGTCAAAGTGTTGGAGTAACTTTGAATAAAAGCAACGCCTCTTTCGTCGTTATCGTTCACAACTCTCACATTATTTACAAGCCGAAGGCCATTATGATAACTAATATTTGATTCGTCTTCTTCTAGATAAATTGGAAGGGAACTTTGATCGATATTTAATATTTGAAGGAAAAAAAAAATATATAATATCTAATGAATGTTACAAGTTTATGTCCAATATTTTCCTCCATTAATATAATGTCCATTGAATGACACTTTGATGTGAGTGAATGTACAATTTTGTGTGAGAATATCTCTACATTTAAATACAAAGAGACAATGAAATGAATATTTATTATAAATAATTCATATTAAAATTTTTATGGATATTTAAAAACACGTTTTACAATTTAATAAAGTTTAACGTCAACGTGCTACCTCCCAATATCATCCAAACTTGCTTGAACTCGGCGCACAATTTTTTTTTTTCCAGAGTTTTACAGCCAGTAAGGGCGTATTGGATGAAAACAAGTAAAAAAGAATATTAAAAGTTCTGGATCACTTCACTCTCCTGTCACGAGAAAAAGATGATATCAATATCTCGAACTCCGAGTTTTATATTGTTGTCGCTTTTCCGATATTCTGATTGCTTGTCACATTCAATTTTACTTCCATCGGAAGTTGCGAATTCAAATTTAATTTTTACATATTCCCGATTAATATAAATGACATTCAAAGTTGTTTTATCTTGAGACAGATTGAAAGCCAATTTCCCATTCTTGACATAATGTTTATCAAACTTTGAGTTGATGAAAAACAAAATTCAAAAGTAAAATTAAATTAAAAAAAAAAGAGTTCCCCATTCACACATGCAGATTTATAATAAAACAAAGACCGAAATTTTTTTTAACTCCTAGATCTTGAAGATATCATTGATAAATTAAGGCTACCATTTATACTTTAATGTTCAACACTATTAAATCTATTGAACAATAATCATAAAAGTGTTGTACATTTTTATATTCGTCAGAGTACATTCAATCATAAACAATAAAATATTCTTCAGCTAATTTAATTTGACTCTTGTTTATACACCCACGAGGAACTTTCCTACACGATACTACTCTGTGTTTCCAATCGAGTACACATATATTTCACGTATAATAAACTAGTCTCTCATTGGAAATAGTACACACCCAACAGTGGCTCGTTAATGCGACCGACAGAGTCCTCATTCGCTGTACAGTTAAGCGCGACTTCCGGTGTAACCGGTGTTTTGCCCGAACAGAATCGCGTGATAAACAAAAAAAAAAGTGGAATAGGTTTACCAGAACTATATATATTTATATGTACATAGTTTTTTTTTTTTTATCTCAATTGACTTCAATTCCCGTCAAACTCAATTGGAGGGAAATCGTCACCGGAGGTGTCGTCACATTCACCGCTATTTCAAATTACAAGCCACACTGGACAAACACAAAGAGAATGAGACATATATAGCATAGCAATCAATTAACGTTTTATCCATCTATCCTTCTCGTTATTCGTTTTTTTTTTGTTCTCCCCTCTCTCGATACCGTTTCTATAATAAATTTTCTTTCTTCGCAACGCACTCGGACATGACTGCATGGCCTAGAACTTGACAACTGTGTCCGACTTTTTTCTCCTTATATATATATTTTTTTTATTTTACTACTTCAAGTACTATGAATGACTTTTCACTCTATACCAAATCATTTTATCGAAACCATAGCTAATGTCTAATGATAATCGTTCTCTACTTTTCTAAACCATTGTGAATATAAATATATAATTTTTAGACTAGAGACTAGAAAAAATAATAAAGATTGAATATATATATATAGAGGCAGAATTATTTTTAAATACATAGTTCATGTTTGAAAATATGTTCTGAGAAACTAATTCAAAGTTGCCAGGTCAAAATATGTATAAATATATATCTTGTATATATATAAGGTAGAGACTAGCACGCGATTCTACCTAACAATAAGTTCAAAAACTGATCGCAGCTCTACAATCTCGCCACGTCTTCTCTTTGCCCTTGTCGTGCCGCTCTTATTGCTGTTGCATCTTCCATTCTTTACTCGTGAAACTCTCGCCCAAAACCCTGTATTATATTGGAGGGATTAGGGACAGCTGTGGGTTGAATAGTGGATAGACTACCTGTCTGAACTTGCCACGCGCGGTGCCTCTTGCTATCTCTTTTACTCTGGCTTGCTCTCCTTTTCTTTCGAGTTTATCGAGTCTATATTATACGGCCTTCTATTCTATTCACAATGCACAAGAGCCCACCGTTTTATTCTATTCAATACAAGTATACATATCTATCAACTAATACTATCGGACAATAGAGAGTTTAGGGCTGTACCATGACATTTTATTTATAAAAATATAAATTCTGTGGTGAAAAATTATGTCAAGTAAATGTAGAATGATACACTGGGAAAAAGTTGGTTGATTGAACTAGTTTTCGTTGAATCACATTTTTTTTAACCGAGAGATATTTTTATAGTATAAAAATGTTGGAATTGAAGGAAATTCAATTGCGTAGATTATTTTTTTCTTTTTTAGTGTAGCTTTGACATAATAGTAAATTACAGGAATACTTGAAATGAGTCAATACTGCCAAGTATGAATATAAGTTATGAGAAAAATATAGAACTGGTTGCGTGCAACGTTATTATATAATGTTACATTTTTTACTGATCATTCTTTATTTTTAATTGATACATGAGAAATTGTTTTTTCTATCTCAAGAATTAATGAAAACAGATTGGATTTGTGGTTTCGGTTTTCATTATAAGTTATATGAAAAACTGAGAATTAATGGATATAATTGAGGAAATGTCTAGCACTCATTCACCTGCCCGGAAAAAATTGACGTGAAACGGAAAAATGATAAACAAATATTTATCATTTCCGTTGAAAGTTGAATCAACACATTGAACATTTCATAGTCAATAACAGAATGTTTTGAAAACATAGTAAGTAATAGAAAACAATTATTGTGTAATTTGATCCAATCATGTGTTTATGATAAGCACAAATAATTATCACCAATCATTAGTCGAATTTTTTTGGTTTTAAGATTGGGAAAATAGATCCACCATATTTCAAATCGAGCATTGAGATTCTTGCCAAACAATTTGTACAAGATAATTTCATTTCAATTGATTACAACTCAGTACAGAAAAGGTTATCTACTATTTAGTAAAGGATTAAAGATAGGTGTTGAGTGTAATAAAATAAGATTAACGTGTCAACACTGATCGAAGAGGCGTACAAAAAAAGATTTATATCAGTTACCCTCAATATTTACCCAAATGTAATAACAACTAAATTGACTTAATACCAAAACAACAAACAATAAAAGGGATCAATACACGACAAATGAAAACAAGTACCTGGACAACCAGTGGATTAATACAACTTAATGATGTACAACAAATCAGGAACAAATTTAATGTCATTAAACAAGCAACTTATCAATATCCAAGATCACTTTTTGTATACTAAACAATAATAATTCATATTATCGATAAAAATTAATTTTCACAACGACAAAACCTATCTAGATCATTTCATCATTTCTAGAGATGATCAACTCAGTCTCAATAATAAAAATCAGTCTCATTCCCAAGACCAAATCGTCATAGAAATATACAAAAACTTTTCAATTATCAATTATCACTAACATCGAATTACATGACTCACAATAATACCATGTTTCCATCTTAATTCTCTTCTCCAACCAAATAAACCAACCACCTTCCAAGCAACTTTTATCCTCACTCCAAAAAAAAAAAAAACGATCTTCTCCAACAACCCCTCTCCCTTCCATATAATAATGATAATAATAACAATATTACCAAGAGTAATACCTAGCTGCAATCTGCCATTTATGACGACAAATAATTCAATACTATTACACAACAGCAAAGGAAAAAAAAAAAAAAAAAAAATACGAAATAATAATAAAAAAGGAAACGTATTCTAGTCGCACGAGAGGACTTTACACACAGGATACACAACTCTCACGCACACTTCTCTTCACATTGAAATATATAAAAGAAGGGTGGAAAAGAGATGACAGAAAGAGACGACGAATGAATACACGCGAGAGTGCGAGCATACCGTGGGAACGTATGCCGGTTGAACAGGTATACATACATCCATCCACACATATGAATTCATATATATATATATATATATATATTTATATATACATTTATCATGTATATAGTAGTAGCAAAGACGCTGCTGGTCACGTCGCGACGCAACTCGCGCGACGCCGTGCCAATGTGATTAACGTTCAAGCAACACCACGAGCGTGTGTTCACAATTGCATCGATGCACGCGATCGCTTGCAAAAGGTGAACGTTTAAAAGTTATCTCAAGTGAATGTACTTTATATTTTTATATAATATATATATAATATATATATACATGTTAATAATATATACACACATGGCGATTGCACATCCATAAGTATTTACCTTACGTCACTTGCATGATCCACCTCGCAATCGTTTTGTGAACATAACTCTTGTGTTGATTTATTTATCACGTTTTTTTTTCTCTCCTGATTCTTCCTTTGTTTTTTTTCTTTTTTTTTGTTTATCTTTTAGTGATTGGTTATGAATGAATTGAGGGGAAATTTGATAAACGGTTTGTGAATGTATTTGTGGGGCGTGTGTTTTATTGATCACTCTTTGTGTATGTGTGCGTTAGTATTTTGTGGTTGGTATTGACGGCGTCTGGTGGTAGACAGGCCAAAAGATAACCTCAAAAATAAGAAAACAAACGACAAATGTTAGAACGATGCGCGCGTTCGAATGAACGACTGAAAACGCCACGAGTGGCGTTCTACGATTTACGTGGATATGGTTTGCTACTATATAACCCTCTCTTCTTCGTTCTCCTTCTCCATAATATCTTTCTCCATTTTTGTTCCCCTCCTCTTTTACCTGTGTTTTATCCATGGTTGGATGTGTTTTGCGGAGTAGAGGTGGAGAAGAAACGCGGGGAATTGTTGATATGCGCGCGCACTGTGTATGCATGCGATGGAAAATTAGCGGGATATTTGATTGTGGATTTTAATGGTGATGTTGGTGTTATAAGTACACGTGATGTTAAAGGATTTTTCTTTTAAATTGTCGATGTATATTTTTATTTTTAAATTTCATTGGTGATGGGGTAGAATTAATTGTATTGATATTTGTAAGGTCAATGAGATCGTTTTTATTTGTTATTCAATTATTTATGATATACATTACTTAGAAATTAAATTATCTTAATGACATTTTTAATAGTCAGTGGTGTTATATAAATCTTAAAATGTACATATGTGAAATTATAATATACAAATCAATATTTGCACGATACATGAGAATAAGTGATTCTAATTACCATAAATATTTAAATATAAACACGAATAATAATAAGTTCTGAATAAAATTCACATAAATACTCTTCTTTTTTTTTTTTTACTGCTGAAATATTACAATTGAAATAAAAAATCCTCACATTTCTCATTTTTGTTCAGTTAGACTATTAACTTTTGAATTAATAGGTTGCTGAGAACATCAT
Organism: Zele albiditarsus; assembly: GCA_958496275.1. NCBI lineage: Eukaryota > Metazoa > Arthropoda > Insecta > Hymenoptera > Braconidae > Zele > Zele albiditarsus. The sequence continues at coordinate 7,662,512 of OY292410.1, forward strand.
TGATATTGGAAGCGAAATGCAAGTTACACACACTATTAAATTTTGTTTATAATCAACAATATAACATTGCCATGTGTTAAATATTGTGTCTAGACAGGTGGTGATAGAAAAGAAAAATATCTCATCGATAAATTGCAATATCTCGTTAATTTTTGGATATCGCAAATTTCGCGATATCAAGAATAAAAAGAAAACACTGAAAGCTGTGATGCACTGCAACCCGTGCAGATCGTTGAAAATATAAATTGAAAGAATAAAAAACAAAAGCCCCATTGATAAAGAAAAAAAAAAAACATAAAATTAAAACGTGAAATATCACGTGCGATAAATCGAATTGAATCCTTTGAATCTTTTCAAATTGTACATATTTTTTTATCATCAATCAAACCTCGACTAATCACATATAGCAGATTATTAAACTGTGCATCAACTTAAACTACCATTCCTAACTATACCAATGAATAATTCCCAATTGGACATGAAATTAATTAAAATTGAACAAACATTGTTCCTCGCTAAACAAAAATATCGCTCGCGATAAATCGAATCGAATATTCTAAACATTAAGGACACTTTTCACCATTGGCCAAACGCGCAACCAATCACGAAACAAATTTCAAATGAAACCGAACACGAATCACAAACGCCAATAACTATAATCAAACATCAAATGCACATAAAATAAATGCCAATTAATAAATTATTCTGCTTCTCATCCTATATAATGTAAAAAAAAATAAAAAACTGGTCTATATACATATATACACTTCATATTATCTATAACGGAAGTGCATGACCGGAAGTCCAAGAACTTGGGTACGATCGACTTCCTGGTTATAATGAAAGAAAGCGAATAAAAAAAAAAAATTATATGAAATGAAAAAAAGATAAAAAAAGGCGCAGCGAAACAAGCCCTCGTCGCGTGTCCCGTCGCGTTTTGAGGTGCGGCGCACCAGATCGCCTGTCTTCCTCTCTCTCTTACCCTCACATACATTACTATATACTCTCTGCTAGCACACATATATATTATGCATATGTATATATACACTGATCGCTGATCAATAACTCCCCAGGATGTGCCAAAAGACCGTACAGCTCGTGCGCCGACTACGGCGCTCACTTGCTGGGGCTCCACCGCGACGCTGGTGCTATACTATATTCCATTTGGCTACTACCACCACCGTTTAACCCACCCCTTGTATGTCGCTCTCGCTGAATCACCTTTTTACTATCTCTTACAAATCCATGCGAATATTGTTCCTCTCTGCGAATCTGAAAAACACCGCTGCCCTTTTGTAAATTCATTGAAATTATTTTATCACTGCGTTAAGATATTTATTATATTTTGGTGTTTGCAAAAATTGTTGGGAATTATTGAAATAAAATTAATATAAATAAATAGTAAAATTTCATATAATTATTTGTTAGTAGATAATTTTAGTTATTTTTTTTTTATTTAATACAAAGAGTTTCATGGTATTTTTGACTGTTCTCCCACTTTTGTCTCACCCACTTCTCATTCTCTTTCTCACCCTCTCGTTCTATTTTCTCCCACTTGGGAGGGTTTTTCACTTCGGAATTGTGTTGGTTGCGCACGCAAAGTATTCGGTGTATTCTCAGTGGTGGGTGAACGTAATATTACCGAATATAACCGAACAGTCACGAAGTGAATGTGGGTGGGTGGTGATACCACACACAATACACACAACCATGGTGCTACACTCACTCTTTAACGCGTATCTCTCTCTCCCACCGTTGGCACCAAAACGCGCCGACATGTCTCCGATGTCAGCATCCGTCGTGGACGCGAACATATCGCGATAATTTTTGCGTTACCGCCCCTATGTGTGCGGTGGGGTTTCGTTTGTGTGTTAATGTTTCGTTGTGCTACATGTCACACAATATGCGACGTATTTGTCGATACAAAATGAATAATAATTGTATAATGAATCAAGTACGAGTAATAAATCGTAGTTGAGAATCGACTGGTTTCATACAAGAAATAAAAAAATAAAAAATTATATAGAGCAAAAGGGTTTTGATTGGATAAAATGAGAGGGAGTAAGGAAGTGATTTGTTGAATGAACAAAGCGTTGGAGAGATAAAATAGTTTGTTTTGATTCAAGAAAAGGGGGAGAAAAAAAAAGAGGGGGAAAAAAAATATCATGAAACTGGAATAGAATTTTTTTTTTTCCCAACCAGATAAAAATTGTGGACCTTCATCGTTGACGGCACTGTAGTTGTTGGCGTTGTTGGTCCATCTTATCGCCACATATAGTGAGAGGGAGAGAGGAAGTGGGCGATAGTATAGGAGAGTGAGGGAAGAGATAGAATGTGCGATTTTGGTAGGGGTGTGGTGTGTGGTGTTGCGAATTTCTTTTCAAATTAATTGGGGAAATATTTATGTTTGTTGAATAGTAAGGAAAAAAATTGAAAATGTTTCTTTTTTTTTTGTTTATGTATATTGTCACGGAATAGTGGACAACGTGCGCTGATAATAATTCTACATGCGGAAACTTAAGCGTGAATTGGTGTTGACAGACGTAATGTTAGCGTCGTTGATACTTGTATTATAGCTTCGGTATACATAAATATTTATAAAGAAAAAAAATAGGTACGTATAGAAGTTGAAGTTAAACAATTTATTACGGCGGAGGTGGTTGGTGGCCCAATGGCCTGATCGACAACTCTTCACGTTCATGAAGCTCGACTGTTTTGACTCGTCGAGTGAGTATATTATTTATTATTATTGAATAAATAAATATTGTCTATTGTTAAGGGTAAAGTGGAACATTAACTGTTGAAAAACTTTGCAAATCAAAAGTTGAATGAAATAAATAGAAATAATCGGATAAAGCTGAGAGTTGGGTTGTACATAGTGATATTATCTATAGGTGCAAACTTTATTTTTTCAAGTTATTATATTTATTTTCATGAGATTTTAAATTAAAATTTACTTCTGTCAGTGCGGAATTTTTTTTTAAGGATATATATTGTAATCTTGAAGGGCATACTCAAGGTGTTCCCCCTTTTCTTTTTTTTTTTTTCACTCAAGAAATTCAATGAGCGCACATAATACCAATTTCATCGGGTCGTTATTTATTTTTAGAAGCAATAAAATGGTAGTAAAGTGAAATGCTGATAATTTTTATTCGATGTCGAATCAACGATAGTTCCTCAACGTTCAATTTCTAGAGCAGTCGGCCGTACACATTGTGTCATTTCTATTCATGCGAAATGGATCATCAATTTTTTTTTATAAATTTCATAAATGTATCTATCGTTGAAACTACATTCATGTCAATAGTTTAGAAACTTTTGTTTTTTTTCGGCCAATGAAAACTTAACAGAAAACTAGCGAAAACAACTCTGCAGTGTTGAGCAGTTTGAGCTATTTTCGATTTCCAATGTTCTGGTACGAACGATAGCTGCGCTCGTAACAATTATAAAAGAAATAGGGTAATTGATTTCAGATGAACAGAAGCGTCACAGAATGAGTGAGCCACTATCGCAGATATTCACGAACAGCAAAGAACTCAATGGCTTCTGGTACTAATGAGAAATCATAAGAATAACAATTCATCACTATTTTTGTATACTGCCAAAAAAATCTCGAGTTTTCTCTGAACCAAAATTCAACGATATCATTATAAAAATCGCTCTTTTGAATTAGAATAATTTATTTATTCTATACCAATGCTACTATATATTCATTTTTTATTATGTTTTATTATATTCCTCTATTGTTTTATATCTCTACTTTTCTTTTCCTTCTTTTCTTTTTATTTTACTCTATGAGAAAGTGACGAGAATTATTTGACGATTTCGTACCTCCTGTGATCTCAAATTTCCTGTCTATTGTCTCATGCACGCTCTTTGTTTCATTCACTTCCGCTGTCTCTCTTTCTCATTCTCATTCGATCTATTGTTTTACCATACAGAGTCAACACCAGTGTATAGAAAATCGAGTGCGTGTCAACTTTCCTTGGAAATATTTATACATCCGTTTGCTCAGATGGAAAGTATTTAATAATCGAATTGCATGAATAGAAAGAAAAATAAAAAAATGGTAAAATTGTAAGTTGAAAATAAACAAAATTCAATTGATCGCAAATTGTTCTATTTATAATTCGAAATGAATTCAATAAAAAGTAACACGTGCACCATTCTCGTATAGATAACAGACAGATATATTTACATACATACGTTTATTTGTCGAAAAGACCGGGGGGGGGAGAAAAAAAAAATAATGAAAGAGAAAAATGAGAAAAAGAGGGATAAAGAATGAATAAAAAGGATGGTTTGCCAGAGGTTATATGTCAGGTCGTGAATAAACATTAATATGATTGGAAGTGATATGACACAGATACGATTTTGTTTGTTATTGTGTTTGACCACCCTAATCATAAATATACATAGATGTCATTGTCTTTTTAAAATGAAACCTGATAAAAAAGAAATAATTCCCGTTACTTTTACGAATTCAATGAAAAAGAGCAATGTAACATTACATTCGGAAATTTAAATAGCACACTTTAACTATTTTAATTAAAAAATTAAACCAAATATTCAGCAAAGATTTATTATTAATATTTGTGTGATAAATATTATGATTTTTTTTTTGTATATGAAAAAAAAAAACAACATGTGATGCTTGAGTTAATAGGAAAAAAATAAATTCCCAAAACTTTTTTCATTACAAATAGATATAATTCACTATCTCAAATTCAAAACAACAATAAAAAAAAAAAAAAAGTATTTTTAATTTGCTTTTCCCTCCAACAGATCTCTATCGCACGCGATACTACCAACACCCCTAGTGCCACTTAAAAGATAAATAAAAGCGCCACATACTTCCTAAAATAAATAGGACAGAAAAAAATAAATAAAAAACAGTCCAAACTTTTTTTTTTGTTTTTCATTACACAGCCACAAAGCCAAAATAAATTCCTCTTAATTAAACAAAATATCCAATAAAGTCGACAAGAGAAGTATATATTCATCACCCATATATTGAATTTATAACATGTGTTCATGTTGAATGAAAAATATGATGAGTTAGATAGTAAAAGAGCGAAAAAATGTGGGGTCATTAAGCTCTGAAAAAGAAAATGCAAAGTGTCGAGTGTCATTGTCTCTCCATGTAACGGCCATCGTTTGGGGAGCAGTGAGTAGAAAGAGTGGCAGTGTTATCTCATGAAGCACGTTACAATATCTCACTCTTATTTTTTTGTTACTTTTTTTTACGAGGAGGTTACTTAGGTGAGAGAGCACCAGAGTGAAAGAGAGAGAAAGAGGAGTTGTGTTGCTGCTCACGTCACGTTTCGCCTTTAAACTCGATGATAATCTTTGAAGAGAGACCTTGGTACTGATTTTCGTGCCTTCAGTGTATGCATACATATATAAATGTGTGTATATACATACATATAAGTTAGTCTCGTCCTGTTTCATCCAAGAATAGAATCATACACATATATACATTGGATAAGAAAATTTATTTAAATCATTTGAAAGCATACACTTTTATTAATACATAAACTTATCTCTCCCACTTTTTCTTTGTTCCATCATTATTTTTCAAATAAATTCATTGCACTACAATAAATTAAAGAATAGAATTAAAAAAGTGTGTCACACAAATATCTAGAGTATCTATAGAAAAAAAAAATGATATTTGAGAAGTGGAAATCAGTGTGTATAGTGTGTGTGTGTGTGGCAGAACGAAAAAATAAAAAGAAGAAATATAAAAGAAAAAAACCTTTTAGAAACATCACAGAGTGATGTTTGTAGAGCTTGATAAATAATTTCTTAGTACTCTCGGTTTGTTGGGGGAAAAGGGGGGTAAAAGATGCTTTTGGGCTATTGTTGGAGTGCTCGTACAGTTGACATTAAGTGCATTGCTTTAACCACTATTTCACTCTGTATCTCTCACAGTTACCCAAGTACTCACACTGTTTTATCCCCATTGCTTTAGAGAAGGGTAAACCTACTTGATATTGCATTTACACATTACATATTCATCGGACACAAATCCTTGAGATATAAATGTATAGTCAATTATATTAGTAAATGTTACTCAAAGCGTATTGGTCTAATTCTATTTGTCATTTTCTATGTTAAATAGTTACTATTTATATGTATAGATAGAGGCGAATTGAAATGCGGACATACCACCCTGGGAATTTATCCAGATGGAATATATATATATATATATATATATATATCTGTACAAGCTACCATTCGATCTCACTGTTCATGCCTTGTCTAGAGCTGATGCGGTAGCTCTGGCTTAATTACTCGAGTTCCAATAGCCGGATATTCATCAATACCGGATATCTTTGTTCCACCAATAACTGACGTTGGAATTTTACCGCAATGCTTATCTACCACCCATCAAATATATAAACATATATAAATATATATTGAATATACGTGTATATATATATTGTCCCGTTTTTTTTTTTTTCAATTTATTGAATTTATCGAGGTCATTCTTTATTTCCCCTCTGCTTGCCCGACAATATTTTTTATTGCACACATACATATATGTATAAATCCTGTATAATCTGTGAGACAAGTTGTAATCTGCTCGTCCCCCACCTGGTTATATTCCCTAACAGAAGAGGGGAAAAAAAAAAAATAATAAATTTTATTCTGTTTACTGCGAATGTGAATTTGTCTATTTTTTTATTTGACGGTGAAATTGTTTTTTTTTCGGGTGGAAAAGACCCTTTTGGGTGTTTTTTTTTTTCCCCTGAGATGAAATTGTAGAATTATTTGATGTGGAATTTTTTTTTTTTTTTAAGTTGTGTTTATTGTCAATTTAGTTATAAATGTTTTTTTATTGGTTTTTGTTGATTATTTGGTTTACGGTAATTTTGTCGGTGGATGAATGAGATTAAATTATTTCTTTGGATAATTGAGAATAAAAAATTGAGGTGATGTTTTATTTTGTGTACATGTAGCAATTGTATGGTATTCTAAAAGAATGAATCTTTGAGATTGTCGTGATTTGTCAAGTGAAAACTTGAATTTTTATTGCAAAAGTTGAATGAATTTTTCGGAATTTCAAATAGAAATAAACATAAGTTTTAAGTCCTTGCCTCACTCATACTATAGAAGTATACTTGCTTGATATAGAGTGAAAATTTCAAGTGATTCAAACCAATAGTTCTATAGAGATGTCATTCATATCATTCGCGAAAAAGCTGTTTCAAGACGAACGCATTTAAAGTTTCAGTGCACTTAAAGTTTTATCTGTACGTCGAGTCAGTTAATGTTTTGTAACTTTGTCAATTTCCCGAATTTTTATTTTGAATTCAGTACGCCTATTCTCGATCCTCACTTACTGCAATTTTTTCTCACATTTATTACTCAATTGACAAATTGGAACTTGTAGAATCGACTCAATCTTCTTCTAATTATAAATGTCACAGAAATTAATAAATTGTGAAAGCTTTTCATTTAATCGATGGTAAATTTTTTGATACTTTGAATTGTAATCTCAAAATTCGGTGACAAGGATGCCTAATTATATAAATATATGTATGAAAGAGTGTAAAAGCTAGAATTGAGCAAAGAAAAAAAACACTCTATCGTCGGGGCCTTCGCGACCCCATTACATTACACTATAATATTCTATGAGAGGAAAATATACTTCTTTACTTAGTTATAAATATTCTTGCTTGAGTTGAAATTACACTTTTAGTTCCGAAATAAAATATTCTCGAAATGTTAATGGAATATTCAGAGTAAGGGATGACTATTTAACATCTGCTCACTCATGAATCATCATCATTTTATTTTTCTCCATTCATTTGTTTTTGTCATAAAAATTTGAAAGTACAATAAAATATTTTATACAACATGCGAATTTTTATAAAACGTCTTGAATACATAATATTTTGATCTCCAAAATACTCACGAAATCTCTATTCAACCCCTTAAAGTATTATCCCATTCACGCCACACATTTTCTGACAGTCATAATTTTATTTTTCTACCCACTTTCAAAGCTTTCTAGCTGATTATTTTTATACATTTGATGAGTCTTTATATCCTCGATAAAAGCCAAGAAAAAAAAATAAATCATCATCTTATTTTCCAATTACATCAATCTATAAATAAACAAACCTTAAAAAATATTACTTCCTGTATAGAAGAATTAATTATAGATAAACTACGACAGTTAAGAAAATGTCGATTTCTTAAAATAGATTTTCGAGATCGCTGATTTCATAAGGAATGATCAATAAAAAAATGTTTGCTCCAAAGGATTTAATTGAGAATAAAGTTGTCGTTGCAAATATAAAAGATATTCTTTCAATGAATAAGAAAAACTTTATACATGGATTTAAATGCAACATGTAAAAATCTACGAGTACAATTTATCTATTTTATTAATTAATATTAAATATTTTTTATGTTCTAGTGGGCGTGCGGGGGTGACTGGAGTGATGGGATGGGGCCAGAGCCCCATGGAGTTCGGGTAGACCCGTCTCCGGCCCAGCTCCCCAGCCCCCTCCGCCGTCGTAATCGTCACCACTCGTGCAAGCGACGTAGAGGGCCGCCACGAACACGATGGAGGCCCATAGCACCCAACATACCAAGGAGAAGGTGCCACGCGTCTACAGACCTTGCGCCTTCGATAAGGTTTAACAAATAATTTATTCATTGAAACAGAATTTATTGACAATTTGTATACATATTCAATGACAAATACTCGTTGTACAAATGAATTATAGATGGAGGAGCTGGTGCGAAAGATGCAAGACATGGAGAATGGTGTTCCTGTGGGTAGTCAAAAACAATTTCTCACATCAATCCCATCGGCATTTATGGGTAAACATCATTAAATTCAATTCAATAAAATCAATTGACATATCAATTTTTATATTTCAATTTTGTTATTTCAGGCTATGATCTAATAGAATGGTTGATGGAACGGCTCTCGATCGAGGAATCAGGTAATAAATATTAAAATCCATGTATTTGGAATTAATGATGGGAGATAAAAATTGAATTAATATTTATTTCCTTTTCCATTGGAATAAAATAGAGGCGGTCCATCTTGCCAATCAACTATGCCAGTATGGCTATTTCTTTCCGGTTAATGACTCTAAAACTCTCACTGTAAAGGACGACAGCTCTCTCTATAGATTTCAGGTGAATTATTCACATAATATATGAATATATATTTATTGAAAGTGTGCAAAATTAATCTTGTATTTTTACTTTCTATATAGATTCCATATTATTGGCCATGGCAGCATAGGATACCTGACAATGTGGAATACGCTATTTATTTAGCGAAACGTACATTGAGAAATAAGCAACGTCACGCTTTAGAGGAATATGAAATTGTGAGGAATTAATAATGATAATTATTTTATGCTTCATTGATTTATAAGTAATTGAATTATATCCATATTACTTAAATGTTCAATGTTACAGGAAGCTTTGACTAGCTTGCGGAAAAACTTGGCTAATAAATGGGAAGTTATTCAAATGCAAGCTGAAGAACAGGTGCGCTTGGCCAAAGAGCGGAAAAAAGGCGATAAAATTGTCAGCGACTCACAGGAGCGTGCTTTTTGGAGAGTTTATAGACCACCACCCGGATGTATGAGTAGTCTTGAAGTACCTCCTGTACCAAGAAGATTACGACCCGGTACACGCCCCCCAATGCGCAAGAAAACGTTGATTGATTTGCAACGCGAGGTGAATTTTTAATATTGTTTGTAATTCAATCTATCAATGAATTTATATGAAATATTTATTGCTATAATATTATTTGAAGGTTGAATTATTGAAAAATAGTGTGACGCGCACAAGAATTAAAATGTCTGTGGCGATTGAGAATATAAAGACTCATTTTGATACGTACACCGAGTATGATCCAATGATTGTGCCACCGCTGCCTTCAAATCCATGGATGACCGATGATCAAACATTTTGGCAGCTAAATAGCCCATTAGTTGAAGTTCCTACGGAAAAACGGGTTAAAAGATGGACAATCTCAATGGAGGAACTCATGTCTGATCCCACGGGTCTATTAGAGTTTACCAATTATCTCCGGAAAGAATACAGCCATGAAAATATTCGATTTTGGTTAGCAGTCAAGGACTTGAGACACTGCTTTCAGGCTCAAATACCTGAGAAAGTCAACGAAATTTTTAGGTTGGTTGAAATATATAATTTCGACACACTATAGAAAATTTATTTTTCACATCAATACCAATATTTTTAACTATAATCATATACACCTCATTATATGGTCTGAAAGTTAGGAGAAATTTCCCTTTTTTCATTTCAATATTTCTTCATAAATTATTATTATATATCAACGATTTTTCGACGTAACATTATATATAAAATAAACTTCATATAGGAGTCACAAGGTCGCATCAGAGAACTCGCGATATGTATGATACTCATAAGATTAATTACCTATATATTCGTGAATTTCAATCCGGATTATCCGCCGTTCAGATAATCCCCAATCAGTTGATGGAAGTTTTGCTGATATGCGTTCAATTTCGAATGGGGATTGAGGGCCAATTATTTAGAATTATATTCGAATATTTCGCCAATGATTTTCAGACTATTGATTTACTAAAATCTGATGTGCATATACAAAAGAGTTTTTTAAATTTGTTACTCGTTGATTTTTTATAAAATACGATGAAAAAAGCTGACTAGAAATTGAACATTTTTTTTTCAAATGGAAGTAGATATTTTTGCAATTTAATAGTTTGAAAATCAGTGTATCTATGCATGAAATAAATGCCAGACGGAAAATCCGTAATTGTCATTTAAAACTCACAAAATTATCTTTTTTTTCTTTAATAATAATAATAGTAATAATAATAATAGTCGTAATAATAATGATGATAGCATTATTATAACAATTCCGTTATTTTATGTCAGCGCTAACAAGAATGAAGTGCTCAAATAGCCTGACAAAAAAAAAAGGATCTCTTCTTTTTTTATATGAAATAGGATAACAAATTGAGAAAAATAATTGGCTAGACCGAGGCCAATTATAAATTTCCGGTGAAATACTCCATTGACATCATTTTGTTTTTTTTTTTCTTTCTTTTGAAATCCAATTAACATCTACAATATACATCTAGATATTTTTAATCGTTATTATTTTATTCATAACAGAGAATTTTTGGCGCCTGGCGCACCGTGTGAAATAAATATTGACGGTAAAACAATGGACAGAGTTCATCAAGAGATGAAGAACCCAAGCAGATTTACATTTGACGCGGCCGCCGAGCACGTTTATACACTTCTTCTTAAGAAGGATTGTTATCCAAGATTTATTCGCTCAGATCACCATCGCAATTTATTGGCAGCGGGAGTACAGCCACTACAAAAAAAGAGGCAAGAAATACAATAATAAAAAAGATATAATCTTAAATTATAGCTAAAATATTTCTCTATATAAATCTTTCATATTTTCATCTATTTTATTTTATTAAAACAGATTCTTTGGATTTGGTGGACCGACAAAGAAAAAAGTTTCAACAAGCTCATCAACCACGCCGGGTAATTTACAGCATCAGGCGAATATGACTGGCATAATGAGTAGTGGAAGACGAAGAGGAAGTGATCGTAGTCTCTCGGGATCAGCGCACGAATTGGCTGTATGCGGTGTCCGAGATGTCTCTTCGAACACCAGAGTGCCACACTCACACAGCCAATCCAATCTCGCTGATATTCCTTATAGGTATGCGATAATAGATCCGATAGTGACGTCAATTGCCCATTAATATACTTGAAATTCACTACATTTACTATACATATACAAAGTTATATACATATACATTGCTATTTTTATCTGCATTGAGAGTTCCAACAAACAGGTAATGATAGAAGAAAATAACGTCATAATTGCTATTCGCGTTTTGATGTATTGTCAAAATTTGATTGCAAAAAATAAAATGCAAGATCATTCAAAAAAAATCAAAAAAAAAAAAAGGAGAAAAAAGTTTATGATAAAAAAGAATATAAAATTGGCTGTTTAATTTCGATAGCGTGAGAGCTGACGTATTCGGTATTTTCAGGGGTGATCTGGCCCGTCTCGTTAAGATTCCTTCCAGGCCTAGTCCACATAGTATTCAGTAAGTCATCGAAAACCCATAACAATGCTTCAAGTGACTCTTCTATAAATATATATATATATATATATATATCAATTTATGTATATTTATATTGTTAAATCTTTTGATTTGAGTGTATTTCTACATTTGTTAACAGGGTGATTATTTGCAATGAAAATCAGTTACAAGAATCATCCATGGAAATGCCCAAAAACACGAATTTTTTCTAGCACCCAAAAACATTGAATTACATATATATATATTTGTCGTATTCAATCCGCTTCAGAACTCAAATTAAATTCATATTAACTGAAACTTAACAACCATTCATGTCAGTAGTTTCCTTCTGCACATAAATATTCGCAATAATTCAAGAAAAAAATATAACACTACAACTTTCAGTTTACGTACAGTGATACTGTTAAATAAACTCGTGTGTTTGAGCTTTTCCACAGATATTTCATCTAACCTATTTTCCATATGCAAATACTCATTCCAATCCGTTTAATCAAACTTTCAAAAAAGAATTTATCTCGTTCAAATATTTGTCTGCTATAATGAATTGGTACTGTTTCGCAAAAGTCTCTTTTATATTTGCATCGTTTATCCAATATCTTTTTCTCTCATCTTCACCCTCCTCCTTTTTTCTCCATCTAACTCCAATCATCCGTTCCAAGTATCTATTTTTTATCTCAACTTTATCTCTATCTCCATTTGCTGCATATTATAATTTCCATGGACACTTATACATATGTATATATTTAAGTTATATATAAGTAACATATACATTGGCTCTTCAAGTTATCCTCCTCCCCTCACAGTTGATTATATTTTTAACATTATTATGTACTATTGTTCTTATTATCATTATATATATTCCCTCACTTTACTATTTATATATAAGTGTGAAATGAATTTGTATTTCGTTCTCATTTGCTCCCTCTCTCTTTCAATTAAACAGGAGTTTGAGTTATTATTGTATTTACAGTAAAGTAGCTGTCGTCAGGATACCGAAGACCCTTCTTACCGTTCTTTGAATTCGTTATTGATAAATAATTCGTAACAAAAAAAAAAAAAATATATGTGTATAAGTGTGTGAACTGAAAACAATTGAATATAATTCAAAATTGAATGCATGAAAACGAGCCCATTGACGTTTTATAAATACAACTTAAAAAAAAATAAATCTAAATTATATATAATAAAGTTTTTGTTGTCAGGGATGCTGGCGGGATGGAGGTGGTGGCTGCAGCTCGCCCTATGGACGACGTGTGTCCATGGGACACGGCACCAGGTCCGAGCACAGATCCCGACGTCGTTGCGGGAACATCATCAGGCTCGAATGACGATAGTAATTATTGGCCGTATGGAGTTAGTATGGCATTACCTCCAGAAACATCATCGCGCACATCACGTAAAAATTCTTCGCAATTGGACTCGTATAGTTCGTCATCAGACGTTAGTATGGCAATTGCCGAGGCATCTGATAGATTACGTAAAACATGTGGACTTCAACATTCAAGCAGTATTGCAACTCCAAGTATTACGAGAAATTATTCAATTGGCTCGACAATAAGTATTGGTAAAGTTAAATTGGCAGAGGTGAGCAGAGCATCAGTACATTTTACATCACCACAACAATCATTTGATTTATCACATTATCAACATCATCATCATCATTATCATCATCATCATCAACATTTACATCAAGAAAAGCAATTGGACATTGTTAAATGTGTACCGGAAGAAAGTGAGTCAACAAAATCTGAGGACAATGCAAGAAAAGATATAATTAAGCCACTAGTGACAATGGCGCCACTAATAAGTATTAGCGCAATTGTTGGCGATCTCACTGGTGATTCACTTGATTCAGAAAAAAGTGTGGATGAGTCTGTACCTGAAGAGACCACAGTGGCTGATGATACATTGGGCCCAGTGGAGGAAGAAATATCAACTGTGAGACTGGAAAAAATTGAGAGCGTGGATCCAACTGAGGAAGCCCAGGTTGTACCTGTTTGGGATCCAGAAACTAGCCAACAGCAGCAGCAACATGATAATGGAACCAGCGGTGCTTCCTCAGTCTCAGTCATGCCTCAGGAACAGCGAGACAATAATGTTAATGAAGTTTGCCCTTGGGAAGATGAGTGAGTTATCTCAACATTGTCATCTTATTTTACTTTATTTCATTTTTTTTTTTTCATTCTATTTTTCACATATTTAATTTTTATTGTCCAGGGAAAACTGTAGAGTGGATACAACCTATGTAAAGACGTATGCGACATTAGGATATTTGTAAGCTCTTGCGATATTGAGAGCGTGCGCCATCCCCTGTTTAACTACGCAACGGTTTATACGAGCGAAAAAAAAAAAAAAAAACATACGTATATCTTCGTCAATTGGAATCATACCAATATATTTCCCCGCCAGTGTTGTTGCACCGTGCAACGGCAACTTTTTACGGCTAATCTCAAGTGTAATAGACAGTTTGGGATGTTATATACGAGTTCGTGTTCGATAAAAAAATTTTTTAAAGGCCTACGTATATCAACAATGATAATTGAATAGTCCACTGTGTCACATCCGCGATAATATTTTTCTTTCAACTATTTTCATTATTATTACTAATTCAACAGAGTGTGGAGATTGTGTTGAAGTAACAAAAAGAAAAATCAAATGGATTTTACTGATACTTTTCAACTATATCGTTGAAGAAGAAAAAAATATTAAGGCCTATATTCTACTTTCATTGATCCCTTTTGACTCGTGCAATTGAAATTTTTCGACAAATATATGATAAATATTATATATACATCTACAAAATATACATATATAAATGAATATTATATTTATTCGTGTTACAGCGAGGTTTAATAGCGCAACTGATTAACATCGATATAATGATACGTTTTACGATTTGTGTGCGTAGTTGATATAAATTATCATTATTGTGATTGTTGGTAGTAGTTGCTGTGATGATGTAGAGAAATCTAATTGTAATGAAAGCGCTAAAAACTAGTTGCCACTTAAGAAGAATGAAGAAGAGATGCCAAGTAATCGTTCTGAGCCATTAAAATTTCATTTTGCATAATCATTGGTGAATAATAATTACATTATGTGAATGTTTATTCAATTGATATGGGCGAGCTCTTAGGGGGCCTGTCAATTTTGAGCCCTATGACCTCCCCCTTAGATCCCACCGTAATTCAATGCCACGATACTATGAGAATTGTTTCTGTGAGAAAAAAAATTTAATCAACAATAATTATAGCTCCACATTTTTTTTGTGTATCAATCGTAGAGTTTTTTTTTTTTCTCATCTTACAAAACGCATCATAGTCATATCAATCTTCTGCTCTTCTTTTGTCTATAATTCGCTTCTCTGCATGTCTTTTATGTTTCAATATTATTTATGAAACATGTATATGCGCACAAAATTTAATTCCAATCAATAATTTTTATTTTATGTATTTTTCAATGGAAATTTCACAAGAGCACAAAAATTCGATGTACAAGTCGAAAGTGTCTCTATGATTTAAATCATTCTAGAATTAATTAACGAGACGTTCCTATAATTGAATATGAAATATATTTATTGCGTTGGATATTTGTCTCTGCAACGATGCCAAGACGTGTGATCTGTGTTGCATTTTCGTGTTCAAGAAAATGAAAAGAAACAAGAAGCTTTTGTGATAGTAGACGTAGATTCATTTTATAATTATTTAATCGTCTATTGATCGGGATAATTAAACACCTTTAGTGAAGGGAATGAATATATATATTTTCATTCCACTCTTCACATGTATAGCCTGAAAATTATATTTCAAAAACCAATATATATATATATACGTATATACATACATACCTATTGAACAATTTTAAACTTGATCGAATGTTGTGTGAGAATTTTATTGAATCAGTCGAAATTTGACGGTGATTTTCTGATTCTGTGACTGCCCCAGAATCTGAAAAAATGTTCATCTAATTGTGACTGCATTCACTTGATAATTGAAAGAAAAAAAACAAAAAAAAAACATTATCATATGCACATTGAAGAGCATGAAATAGTTATAGAAAACCAAATAAAAATCACGATATTGTAATTAAAAAAATATTGTTGTGCAATTATTTTTCTCATCGCGGATGATTGATATGAATGGAAATCAAAAGGAGAAAAAACGCTCATGATCATTGTAAAATGCACAGATCAATCATCGAGATGAGATCAAGTATGCAGTGAGATTCTCCATTAATTAAAAAAAAATGGAATGATTGAATGAACATAGTGCGGTAAAATGATAAAAAATAATTTACACACTTGAGATTGGTCGTAAAGTGATAGTCCGTGGCACGGATCCAAGAATGAAATTAACGACAAGAAAAAAAAATAATAAAAATCAGACTCTTAACAATCGGGAGCTCAAATAAAATTTAGTGTGATCCTAATTGTAGCCAATAAACAATTAAATATAATTATAATAATAGAAATATATATATATATACGTGTGTGAACACACGTGATATATATTGAAACAAAAAAAAAAAGTATATTTGCTGTGGTGCAAATTGCAACCCGCCTCTCGTGTCTAACGTGGGTGAGACACTGATATTATTATACGCGATTAGCGCTGACAATTTGTAGAGTATAATATAAACAATTTATTATACCAAAAGTTTCTTCTCCAGAGCAAGCGTGAGAGCAAGCGAAAGAGAATTTGTAGTGATTTGCGAGTACATATAAAAATGAAAATAATTTGATGGTTTTTTGTGAATGGACGATGACCACTGTTATTTCCTAAACATTTATCCGCATATTATCAAATAAAAAATTCACTGATAATTGTAGTTGAACATGATGTCTGAAAGTTATATATATATACATATATGTATTGTTTGTATAATTTCACGTATTTATTATTGTGCCATCGAACATAATTAGCTGATACATTATACGCAAAGAAAAATGCAAATGACTTAATTATTTAAATTGGGAGTACATTCGAGTTCGATTGATGAGTACCTGAAATGAAAAGATTTAAAGCAAGAAAAAACTAAGAAACCAAAGTTAACATGGAAACAGACAAAAATAATAACAAAGAACAGAACGAATTATGCAAATATATCTGTAATAATGATTATTAGGCCTATACTTGATTATTTAACGAATATACATATAAATAGTTTATTTTATGGGTCGTATATTATGAATTTTTCGCAACAAACGAATCAGCCAGCTCGTTTATCAAATAATAATAAACATATATTAGTTATCGGCTCATTTGTGCTCCCATTCTCACTGATAAACGATTTTTGTACGCAAATAAAAAAATCGTCCACACCGTAGATAATAACCAATTATCCTTGAGATATATATGTTTACACATGCATATATATATATATCATGATGAAACTAGACGGGAAGAAAATAAAATGTTCACGTAGTTGCGTAATTAGTTAGATTGTTGAAATAAAAAAAAATACAAAAAAAAAAACACTTAATAAATAAATAAAAGGCCCAGGAAAGAATTGTTCAGACATAGTAGTGATAAGTGATTGTTGAATAAGTAAATTGTAATGATGGAAAAAAAAAAAAAGATGTTGAATTTTACGTTTAATAAAAGACAAATCCATTGCCAGCTTGAAAAAAAAAAAAATAAATAAATAAAAATAATTAAAAAAATAAAAAAAAGGCAGCCGGCATCGCGTAGGTGCTGATTATTAATCGATGTCTAATATAAAATAGCTTTGGGATTAAGCGCGAAAATTTTTCTGTCTAAATGAAAATTAAAATTAAAAAAAAAAATCAATCAATCATCGCTAAAGAATAAAAGCAATTTTCATTGCACAAAAAGAAATATCAATTGTCATAATGATGTTCTCTTCATTTCTTTCTAGATTTTTTTTTTTTTGTTATTCTCTCAAGTTAACACACATACGCACACACATACATACACACACACACACACACGCCAATTATTGATAGCGAGAATGTAGAAAAATTAGTATCACGCTGAGGCTGTAAAACATTGAAAAACAAAAAAAAAATAATAATACCAAAATAAGAAGTTATCGAAGTGAAAAAATAAAAATGATATCCACACACTAACACTCAACACAAATACGAAAAACAACAGATTTGGAACACAATCGGGGGTAATGTCAAATAGCTAGTGGCCAAAAGCACAATTTTAAAACTCTCGACGCTACATTTAATGTTATAAAATTTCAATGATGGAATAATTAATCGTGTATGCAAACACATGAGCATAAAAAGAGAAGTATTAATCGAATTAAACGGAATGAATAGATAAAAAAGACGAAAATATTATTATTAATAATAATAATGATAATAATAATAACTAAATATTAAGTTATAGGGTAATAATGAGCTTTAGTGTATATAGTTTTATAAAGTGTTACTAGTTGAAAGTGGGTGGGAATAATTTATTGATTAATCATCTGGTGCTCGATTATACTCCAGTTCGTTAACGTCATCACATATGATAACGAAAAATGAAAGAAAAAAAAGAAAGAACGCTATAAGGCTAAAAAACAATGATTTATGACATAGAAGGGCTGATTAATTTCGAACAATAAAAGAAGGCGTGTAGGCAAGAATTGTCTTTTAAATCATTATATGGAGAAAAATTGAAAACTATTGTCGAAAAGGAAAAAAAAAATAAAAACAACACAAAATTTACTGTGAAATAAACATGATTAAAATCTTCGAAATGACATTCACATCTAAATCAACATAATTTGTTTTCATTTTGTTTGTTTTATTTTTTACTACTAATGCTCACAAGACATATTAAATTTATATTTTTGTTTCCTTCGTTTCTTTTTTTTGTTAAATTATTTCCTCTTATTTAAAAACATGAACAGCGATCAGTTGGACAATCCGACTTATAAACAAGACATTTATCCATACAATAAATGTCTGCGCCTGCTCGTCCTTCTATTTCCCCCACAGCCTCGCATTGATCTCTGTAAAATATAATAAAATAAATCTCATCAGTATTGTACAAATTTTCATTCAATCATTAGCTTTATGTCAATTTGTTTTCTTCTTCAATCAATAATACAATACTCACGGACAGTGGCAAACTGTGTTTGGACAATTTGGAGGATATCGAAGACAATTGATTCGACACCAGTCATTCATTCCAGGAATACGCTGATAAATATTTGTTGGTAGACATATTTGTGATCTAATTATCAGTGGGAATATGTTGTCATTGGCTACACGATAATCTTGATAATAAAGAAGGAATGGATTGTCAGTACGAATGAATTGAGGTGGTAGTCCACCAGTACTCGTGATAATATTGACATCAGCGCAATTCCTGAAGGTTTCTGGTTTGCCACAACCCACGGCCTCGGTGCCGTTTTCACATGTGCCCCACATGTTACCTGGAAAGTATTTTTTTTTCACCATTTTATTTCATTCCTTTTTTATTTTTTATTTTTTGCGTTATTGAGTAATAAGCCCTTCGGAATCATAACTTTCACTCTCATTACAATCCTACTTAAAATTAACTACATACTTTTTCTTTCTCTTTTTTTTTTTTTCTTCTTTATTATCGTCTCCTGCTTAAATTATTCGAATTTAAAGCCGATAGTTTATTACCTGTATAATAATTCCATTGTATAACACATTGGGAACACGTTGTGTAAGGTGGTAATGATACTTTATAGTTGAATATTGCTTTTTTCTCGGTATTCTCTGGTATAATAAAACGCACATCTTGTGTACCAGACAGATATAGTGGAAATTCATTGAAGCATTCTTGCGTTGCTTCATTTACTGGATTGTTATTTGGACAGAGATACATTTCAAAGTGGCCCTGATGATTAGCAGTCAGTTCAATTTCAACGTCAATGTCCTAGATGTGATGAAGAAAGTAAAGAAAGAAAAAAAAATGTAGTAATTAATAAATAATAGCTGGAAATTTTTTTTCTTATTATTTTTTTTCTCACTTGTCCAACTCTGTAGTGTCGCACAATTGTACCCTTGGCGTAAGGACCCCCTGCTTCGTGTGGCCGTGGCTCTTTAAGATGATAAGCGTCTCCACAAATTCCACATTTACCCTCGTTATGCACCCACTGAACTAAAATTATCAACAAGGGCTGGCTAATTTAATAATTAATATTCATCTTCATACTTAGTTTGTCTCGTACTTCACTCATTGAAATTATATTATCAACGAGGGTTAAATTAGTAATTAATATTAATTTTTTAATTGCATAATTATACAGTGAGATTTCTTTTTGTTTATCTGTTATTATTTTCATTGAGAAAAATATTCAATATTTTATTGACTGTAGTTCATTTATTCTCTGTTTATGAACAAGTGAAAATAAGAATTAAAAATTGAAATGAATTATTGACGTGAAATAAATTCGGTTTATCATTAATTTGTTGTTGAAATAATTATTTAATTATTATAGTCACTGTTGTGTTTTTTATCCTATGAAAGTATCAATATATTTTCTTTTTTTATTGATTTTGGTTTCACTCACCCGCATATCCACCACAGAAGAGTTCATTGTCATTGTAATTTACTGGATTGGGAAAACCAAAGCGCCACATACTATTTCTCGATGGTGGATCCATAAGTCTTCCATGACCTCTAACTTCGTTCAATATCTATATATATATTTTTTTTTAACATACAAATTATTAATGTTAATAGATAATATGAAGAATAAATATTCTTTGTCAAGAATAATTATTCTTAACATAAGAATACTTTATTTTTCTCAGTTTATAAAATAATTTGCACTCTTACTTGGAATATGAATATAAGCGCGAGGACGTAGGGTCGCCTACTCGATTCCATGCCGACTGGTATACAACTCTTCAATCGTTGGAGTATTATATGTGTTCCAACCTGAATCACGAAGAATATCTAATGGTGTTTAAAGTGTCATCTCATAATTGATTCTATCTTAGATTAGCATAGAATCCATTTACATGTGTACAAGAGGTATTTCAAAGGTTATTGAACGTTCATGCGGACTTTTATATTCCTTAGCATATTTATATACTTAGGTATCGGGTGTTCAACCGAAAATTTATATTCGGCTCTTGTTAGAACTCTCAATTTTTTTTTTTTCTTGTTTCTTTATCGGATTATATATATGAAAAAAATAAAAAGTGAATGGATTCATTTTTTTTGTTCGAATATTCGAACACTCCACTTTAGTTGGCGTGGGCATTAAATAATGGAATTATGATAATAATTTTATTATTCAAATGGTTGGATCTGAAAAAATCGTACTCTTATAGGTTTTATTATTTAAAATAGTTTTGATTATTTTTTTAATAAAAATCGTAGCTGAGATATTTCATTTTCAACTTTTATTATAATATTATTATCATTATTACTGATTTTATTATTTATTATTGAATGAAAATTTATATGATATACTTCATGGCATTTTAACACTGATTTTTGAATTATTATTGAATGATAAAACCTATGAGGAATTTTTTTTTAATTCTTTCTGTTTATTTTTTTTCAACATTCGACTTTAAGTTTCGACAATTTCAAACTCTTAGAGGCGATGTAGACTTTTTTTCTTGGCAATTCTAACCATTTCAATACTGTCAAACAGTTAATATTTCAAGCTGATAAGAAAAAAAAAAAATGTCAGGAATTATAGGATCAATGTTGAATAAATTATTTCGTATAACTGTACCAAAGAATGATGAGGCGAAATCAATGACAATTTACTTCAGATATTTTTTCCACCGTGATTTAAATTCCCGGAATCCAATGGTAGAGTATTATCAAAAATGACAAGAGAGGATAAAATTAACTTGTTGAAAAAAAAATTGCAACAGTTCAGAGTTCAATGTTGCAACACTTGACAAAATTTTGAAATAACTTATCAACAATTATAATTCACAACTAATCAAACTTTATCTCAATTGAATTTTTGATACATTCACAGATTCCCCTGATAAAATTCTTCAAATAATAAAATCGACCGCAAAACTTTCATTCTTTATATCAACGTAAACAAAAGCGAGGTAATAAATTTTACTGAACAAAAAAAAAAACGTTTCCCACATTTATATATCTGAAAAAAACGATGAAAAATAAGAAAAAAAGATTTAGCCTCCTGACCAGAGTCAAATGTAAATTTTCGGTCGAATAATCCTCTACATATATATTAATTCCATCGAATGGCCAATGACTTATGATGAGTCCTCGAGTTTTTCGTGATTCAAACTTTCAAACAAGTCCACACATACCTTGACACTCTACGTGACAAGAGACATAACTATTTTATTAGCTTATACAAGCCCCAATAAAATTTCAAGTGTTTGCATTTAAACTTTGTGTGAGTATTTATTTATTTATTTAAATACACCTACAAAATCAAAAGCACAAAATATATATACACATATTTGTGATTTTAAAATTATTAAAATGAATTGCAATCCGGTTCTTAATATATTAGCATATTATCATTCTTGGAGCACGATTGAGATGATAACATAAGATAAACGGGAGCACGTTCTCCAAAGTCGAATAAAACAAATTCTCGTTGGCCTTCACAACCGAAAAAAAAAAAAACAAAACAAAAATAAAATAATGCTAATCCTAACGGTATCCTATTGGGATTTTTTATTAAATCCGTTCTGAATTGAATAAATATTCCGAACAAAGGATTTTTATGTCAGATTTTCTTTCGCTCTTTTCTCCTTGACAATCAAGTGATAGTATATAATTTTTTCTTCCAAAATAAAATAAACATTAACGATGCAAAAATAATTTGTAAATTACAATCTGAGACCATTAAGAAAAATATATATGAAATTTATTTCGCGAAAACCACGAGTCAAATAATCAGAACAAAAGTTAAGTGGTAGAAGGAAAAAAAAAAAAATTCTCGTAGCGGAGTGCGAGACATTAACGTAGAAGATTGTGCTACAAAAGAAAACCGGACTCACGAAAGCATTCATTTAAAAATTTTTAAAACTTTTCATACACTCCTTTCCCACTTTGCTTTTTGTTCATCAGAATGGAAGGAGTGAAAAAAAAATGAAAAAACCATTTTATTTCACATTTTGGTCTGTTATATTTATTATTAAAATTTTCGTTCATATTTTTTATTCTCTCAAATTTTTCATTCAATTTAATGAATGGTTTTATTTTTCATACGTTCAATAGCGTGATTAAAAACTCTTACCGTAAATTCATACGTGTGATTATTGTGTCTGCGCACGTGATGAGTATTTTGAATTGGTGTATAATCGATCGTGCAGTGTAAGTAGGTGAAGACCGATGAGGACAGACCAAAGTGTGATGCGCGTGTGCGCGGGAACTTCCGAAACTGTTGTCGAACTTGTGCCGATGGCGTTTGACTGCAATCTACCTACTATCCGACATGGTCAGACGAAATTTTAATGAGTCAAACACCCAAAATATAAAACTCGCTCGCCAATATCACATACACAAATTTTACACACACGAGTTTGACGAGTTTTTCTTTTTTCTTTTACTTTGACTCACGCACACTCTACCCAATCTCTTATGTGACGTGTATTTGTTGAGTCTTTATTGCTTCTCACAGTTCACGATTGGCCTCACTACTCGATGACAATGGTGTAACCAAGAGGAAGAACAGAACGCATGAACACCCCAAGGAATACTGAATAGTTTTCGATCGTATGCAGACCCAAGATCCAAACAGTGAATTTACTGTAGTATATAATACGCCATTTATTCAGTATATACATACATATTTATTTGGAGAGTTCCTAATGGAAACCTTATGAATTGAATTTTAACCAATTTCTTTTTTACCTGTTGTTTTTTTTTTTTTTTGGTTCAGCATATTGTATTGTATTAATTTGTAATGAGAATTGTTTGTTAAGTATTTTTTGTTTTCTATCAGTTTATAAATGATGAAATGATTTCGTTAGGAAATAGTTGCTGTAATTTTGCAACTAAAGTCTTTGTTGTTTATTGTATTTTTTCTTACGCAAATATTGGCAATAGATATTTCAACTTGTTAGAAAAATTTAATTAATTCAATGGATTGTTATTTGTTTAGAGTGACTTGTTTTTTCGCGCGAAAAATTTGATTGATATATATCATTTCAATAAAAATTTAAATATATGAAGTGGTGGTCGATTAAATATTTAGGAAACGATACATATTTTATTTCTAATTTTCGAGAGACATTATTTGAAGTTTTATATTTTTTTTATCAATGCATATGTGTTTAGGTGAACTTGTTTCTTTAGTGATGTACATGGGAATGATAATAATACTTAATGAAGAAAAAGAAATGGATTTTCCAATTCGATTAGCTGTCGATAACTTATCAAATTATTTCCTGAATAAATATAATATCAAACAGTATCGAAGTCTTGAAGTATCATTATTTAATACGGTAAGTTACCATCCTCGATAACAGGGTTTCGTTCAGTCCAGACATGAACCAACAATCAATGGCGAAATTGTGCGTAAAAAAAAATAAAATAAACAATTCTGTGCAAGTCGATTGAGGCATGCGCGAAGACACCACTTGATAACCGCTCAATCGGGTGCAGCGCGCAGGATCACTGGTTGCTATTGCGTACACTTGACGATGGGGATGATTGAAAAAGATATTTTTTCTCAATCTTCATCACTTCAAATATCACTCAGAATTTCCACAAACACCCAGGATATCATAAATAAATCAACGAGTCATGAAAACAAATATATTTATTATATATGAATTTATTCCATTCATCAATTTTTGTTTTCCATGGCGTTTTTGTTTTTTTTTTTTGTTTGTTTCATTTATCTTTCAAATAATCTGTTCAATCATATCTATACATAATTAATACAAACGAAATAATGCTGATGAAATAATAATTGATTAATCAATAACAATTTTTTTAGTACACCAAATAGAAACAAGATATTATTGAGCATGTCAATTGTGTACCATGACACTCGCACCACAGAATAAAATTAAATATTCATATAATTTTCTTATTAATTATTACTGCATGTATATAATTGGATTTTCAGGGATTTAATAAAATATTATTCATCCTTCCGACATATTGTGAAGGTGTATGACCAGAAACAGAACAATGGTAAACCATTTTTTTATTTATTTTTTTTTTTACTTCAGTATTTGCTTCTGTGTGTTTTTTATTTCATTTTTAGCTTTCCTTTTACTCTCAATAAACATACATACACCATTACAGAATTGAGAACTTGAATTTGTGGAAAAATAACAAAAGATATTATTTATTGCTTTCATCATTTTTTTTTGACGTTGTTCTCGCAAGTCTCAAATCAATAATCTCAATGAGAGAGCGAGGAGCCATCACGAGTCATATATATATATTTATATATATATATATATTTATATGTATACATACAATAAATATATATATATATGTATACATATATATGCATATGTAAATGTATTTTTTTTTGTATTTAATTTATTGTAAACTCCCGTATAATCGACGTATCGAAGCTCGATACACAACAATCAGAATTCAACGATTGTATATGCAGTTAAACAATTTATTTTTTTATTCGTATTCGACTATATGTCTATATGATATGTATATATATATAATTTGTCACCATTATAAATGTTTGTTGTTGTTGTTTGTTTGTTTTATTTTTTTTTTCGTATTTTTTTATCGTAGAATTGCAATTGCAACAGTACGTGATTTATTTTTTAATAAATAAGTCTGCTATGTAATTGTTTTCTCCATTCGAGTGTATACATTTATATATATATTTATCTCTCATTTTTCATTTGCTTTAAGCCAATCTACGAGGATTATCCAAGAGTAAAGTGTGAAAGCAAATTTTTTATTATTTTTTTTTTTACGATTATTTTACTGTTTGTACGAGCATAAATGGTCCAGATATAAATCTAGAAATAAATAAAAACTCGTCGCTTCATGATCTTGGAGAAAAAAACAAAAGAGAAGTGACAAGATCTGAACTTAAATTATGTATTTACAGAAATTAGTTTATATTAAGCAATGAGAAAAGGGACAAGATTTGTATGTATATAATATTTTTACTATTTTTATTTTTCTGTTTGGTGGGAAAATTAATTTTTTTTTTGTGCCCTACTGTTGGTATACACGACTTTGTATTCAATTACTTGTGATTTCTTTTTTTTTTTTTCTTTATTGTTGTCGGAATATACATGTATTTATATATTTAATATAAAAATAATAAATGTCGAGTTGAGATATTTGGTTGGAGTCTATCATGCATTAACTCGATTCGATTTAGCTTCGCTAATTTATGTATACTATTTTAGTTAGTGTTTTATTCTTGTTTTATTTCCTCTTTATTCTCACAATTTTTTTCTTCTTCGTTTCAATTTTTTTTTTTATTCATTCATTTAGGTAATTGTGTTCTCGACTCTGCACCAATTGTCGGGTACTGGTAAATAATTAACGATATAATAGTGGAGAATTTTTTTTTTTTTTTTCAATGCACGCAATGTAGAGGACTAGATGAATGCTCTTGATTAACACGAATTCTCGCTAATTTAAACATACATGGTATTATAACTAAACCAAATTATATGGAAATAATAAAAGCCTATACTTAAAAATACTGTTTGGATTTCTATTCTTTTTTTTTTCTTCTACATGGCTAAATGTATTGGATAACCGTACTATCGCACTTTTTTTTCTTAATTAATATTTGATACAATGGGATTTTATGCAAATTTCTTTCCCCATTTATATCGTTACCTATCTGTTTATGGTAAAGGTGTAATAAATAATTATTTTCAAATATTAATTTTGCCCACTACATATATAAATATGCATTCGTTTCGTTTTTTTTTTTTTCTTTCTTGTATTTGCTTCTGTTTTTATTTGTTTCAATTTCTTAATTCTTTGCATTTCAAAGATCTAGTGATATGTATCAGGATTGGAACTATATTGACATTTTTTTTTTTTTTTTTTCAACGTCATATAGTTGTATATATAATATATAATATATGTATAT
Organism: Zele albiditarsus; assembly: GCA_958496275.1. Classification (NCBI taxonomy): domain Eukaryota; kingdom Metazoa; phylum Arthropoda; class Insecta; order Hymenoptera; family Braconidae; genus Zele; species Zele albiditarsus. Next base: position 7,689,631 of record OY292410.1, read on the forward strand.
TATCTAGCGAGTAAATTAATTCTATAAAACATCAAAAATACGAATTGCGAATCATTTTTATATTATTTTTTGTTTTATATCTTCATTTTTGTGTATGTATATAGCCTCGACGCATCTCTCATGAGTTTATTCATGAAAAAAAAAAAAAAAAAGAGAACAATGAAATACATCGTTATAAACAGAGATTTAGCATTTGTGACATTTTTTTATTTTTCATTTTATGTATTTTTTTTTTTTTTCATTTTTTAAAATTTTCATTTGTAATTTTTTTTTTTTTTTATAATTGAACGATTTGGACAATCAATGTAGAGAGCATTTATGATGAATTGGAGAAGAGATTTGGAAACAGTTAATTAACCTAAGTGAAATATCTACCGCAATGACGGAGGGCAATTATATTGCATGATGTTTAATTAATTATTTTTATCCTTATCTTATTTTCTTTTTTTTTTCTTTTAACTCGTTGGAACGCGCATGACTTTGCGAATAAACATCTAATAATATACATGTATACATATATATTTTTTTTTTCTTTTTCATATACGGCGGAAAAAAGCATCAGGCGCGTACGTAATTAATCATTTTTAGATTCGATTGTATTTTTAATTATTCAACATTATTGCAGGTCTCTTATCGCTTTCATCGCATTACCGTCCCCTGTCTCATTTAATATTTTTCCTGCTCTTACTTTTAGCTAGTCCACTTTCACTTTAATTTATCATTGTTTTTATTTTTTTCTTTATTTTAATTTTTTATTACGACTTCATTATGATAATTTATCATTATAATTGATGATATGTTTTGTTGAGGGGCGTCAAATAGTAACGCCCCATGCATACTTAATGATTAATAAATAATATTCACCCTTGAATATCTCAGGCAATTATTGATATGTATCGTTTTCATTTTTTTTTTTCTCCTCATTTTTAAATCATTGTGGCATGTTGTCCTTGTATCCTTTTTTTTTTTCTTGACGTTTATACACACATATATATTTATATATAAATTTATTTTATGTTGTTATCATGTATATACACATACATTCAATGCTGTTGTTGTTGGATTTATTTTTTTTATCACCCTCACCCTGTGTGTTCTATCAATCACTCGTTGATATTTCTTTTTCTCATGGGATAATCCGAAATAATTTATCAATGCACCAACACCTGAGGGGATCTCCCGCATACCCCGAAGACCTTGATGCACCAATAAATCGATAATTCCAGGGTCTACGAGGGAGAGAGAGAGAGAGAGTGGGTACACCGACCTCAATTACTTATATATTTTCACATTACTATGATTTTTTTAGTTTGTAATTATCTTTTTGATTTTTTTTTTCTTTTTTTTTATCCCATCATATTTTTATTTTATCTATAGTTTCTGTCTGTCCCTTTTGATGATGACGCCCGAAAAAAATAAATTTAGTTAACACGTTAGATGGATTTGTTTCATTTAAATTTACGATTTATATATTACTAATGATATGTAAAATTGATATGTTTTAATTATCGACTTTCATATGTATATATATACTCGGTGATATTATTTGTATTACTTTGTTATTTTATTCGTTCACGTCAATTTTTTTTACGGGCCATCAATTATTCATACTCATTTTCACATTGTACGTTACTATAAATATTATTTCATCAACTTTATCCATGAGTGATGTCGATGACTTTTGCGCCCTCATATCATTTTGCTCGCTGCGTGGTATTAAACCATATACACATGCACACATAAGTCACCATGACTCAAAGGCTCTTCTTTTTCTTTTTCCTCATTTCTCAAGTCTCACATAATCTCCATCATCAACCCGCGCAATATTATTTGGAAGAATCTTTATTATTTTTTTTTTTTTTTCAAAAATAATAATAATAATTGCCCCCAACGTGATTAAATTTTTCTTACTCATTACACATTGCACATTGATACGTTATTCAAATTATCTTTCAGTTATTTATGAATATTCACTGCTACACACACTAACAATTCGCCAACCACCCTTTCATCCCTTTTACATATAGCAACTGCATCATCATACCGACTGGATTATACTGCATCAGTTCATTTGCGCGTTGTGAGTTAATGAGAAACATCAGAGCTTCACAATAGCCACAGTGTAACCCGTCAGCATTGCACCATCTTGGTATAAAGTAAAAAAAGTGGGAGAAAAAGGAGGGTGGAAGAAAAAAAAAAAGAAAAGAAAACAAGTTACTACAACGTAAAAATAAAATGAATTGAAGTAAAGAAGAAGAAAAAAAATTGTATAAAAAATAACAGAACACTGCTGTGAGTAGAAGGAAAAGGTGAAAAGGGGATGGAAGGTGGATGCACGCAAAGAGCCAACGTACGATGTTAGCGAAAATACAAAACGAAGAAGAATAGCTTGTATAATGCCATAGCACCTTTTATAGTGTATAGTCTTGTGGCAGTTATAAGCTATGGAGAAAGAAAAAATTCTCGCACGAATATTCAAACCGTGTCTGTGAAATAAAAAAGAAAATGAAAAAGATAAAGAAGAAAAGAGAAAATACAATTGAGAATAGCGTCCCCAAGTTTTACTCAATAAATTCGAATAATTTAATCATGGAAAATTGACCACGATCATTGGATACAATTGATGAGGGACAAATGGATTGATATATATGGATTGATGTGTATTGGTGGGGTCGGAAAATTGGTAGAGGCAAAAGAGATAGTAAGATACCTCGGGCAAGAGAGAACAGACGAGATAAATTTGTCACGCTTAACGAGCAACGTAAAAATCGATATTCCTTTGTCTGACAGATTATACAGCTACAGAGAAACTGAGAGATTGTACTAGATGACTTTCAATCTTTATCGTATATAATCGATTTGAGAATATAACAAAAAAAACAAACATAATTATAACATCTTTGCATATTGATTATTATCGGCTTATTCATTCTCCGTAATAATGACAAAAAAAAAACAGTGAAAAAAAAAAAGGGTATTCTTGTTCGAGGAATAATTATATATCTGAACATGACAGTTGCTTAATCACAAATATATCTTGTTTTATTTTATTTCATATTCTCGCTTCGCGAATAAATTATGAAATAATTGATGGAGTACTGTAATAATAATTTGCAATGTATATGCATTAATTTTTTAATATTTTGGATTTTTTATCCTTGTAATAAACAATTAATAGTCCAGTTAGATATTTTATGTATCACAGTTATTTTGAAGGAATATTGCAATTGAGAATATTTTAAATATGAATGAAGTCTCGAAATCTACACTTGAATTAATAATGAAATATATTCGCGTTTCAGGTGCGGAAATAGTCGTTTGATCAAGGATATTTTCTCTTTCAATGCACATTTTCATTGAATAAAATATAAAATCAGATTATGTGTTGGAGAAAAAGAAAATAAAATATATATATACATGTATATATATTTTTTCTTCATCTTTGATTGTTAATTATTATCGGTATGTTCATTCACTGAATTGAAAATAAAATGAACATTGACAATGGAAAGTATTCTTGAATACAATATTCTTCAATCAAGTGTAAAATATTCTCAAATATTAAATTGATTATTATATCATGTTTCATGTATAACAATGAATAAATAATTGATTCATTTTCTCTCATAAATGATAAATAACTCAATGAGAAAAAAATTTCCATATTCCATATTTATTTTGTAGATTCGAATTTTGAATATTTTAATCTTAAATGAAATTTCAAAATCTGCACTTAAATTACAACTGGAATTTATTTTTATTACAAGAGCAAGAATACTCCTTTGATGTAAGAGAACTTGTCTCTTCAGTGCAAGTTTCCATTGAATAAAATATAAAATCAGATTATATGCCAAGGAGAAAGAGAAAAAAAAAAAAGCGAATGAAAAAAAAAAAAAAGGGAGATACGCCAGAAAATATTGCGACGTGAAACGAAAAAGGGCAAAGGGCAAGTGTGGGCGGCGAACAAGAGTGAGAATGATTAATGATAGATCGTATAAACCTATCTATTAGTTTCTGCAAATTCGTTGAGGTTCGTCACGACTCTCGTGCTAGAATGTAATTAATTATCATTAGTTTGGGTACATCCTTCTTACTATAGAATTGAATTCATTAATATCAAAATGAAGGTTGTACAAATATGCATATGTGTATATGTGAGTAAAGAGGAGCCTTTGAATCCACATATTCTCTCCATTGTGACTAATATTCACACTTGAATATAGCTGAATCAGCTTTTCCATTATTTAAATGTAAAGTATATCAATAGACTGAACGTCACGAGAGAAATTCATCCACCATATGGATTAATTTTAAATTAATGAAACAATTATTGAACAATAAATGCCGAAAATGGAAAGCGATTCAGCGTCAACTTTTTTTCTCTCCTCATAATTCCCTTCTCTCCATTATTTTCCCATTTCATATTTCATCACGACACTCGCACAAACGCAATCAACGATTATACATAACAACTTCCAATGTGGATTATAAAAATATTAAATCTGATAATATCAACTGTCTTTCACTTTTTTTTTTTTTTATCATTTTCTTTTTGCTTTTAGTTTTGTTTTAGATTCTATCATGCAATCGCCAACACGGACCAATGTGATCCATGATAAAAAATACAATAATTATCAATACATATATATAACTTGATTTCTTTTTTTTTTTTTCTCTCTTTGGGTTTCTCAAATTTAAATAATAATTCTTTGGCCTGCTATTGTGATATCATTCTCAGCAAATATCCATACTCTCGTCATTGATATGTATGACATTGAGTATACAATTCGCAGCGAGCAATCATTCCTAGTTGTATAGAGACAAAAGTATAAAAAAGAATACATAAATAAATAAATGAAAAAAAAAAAAAAAAAAGGAAGAAAATGAAAGAGAAAATATAAATGAATAAATACATTTTCATCATATACAAAAATGTTTTGTTTTTTTTTTTTTGTTACTCCTCAGGCCAGCCCAGATCCTCACCAACGAGCTCATAGAATCGTTGATTGTGTTCATTAAAGAATTTACGTAATTTAGAAACTACAAGTGGACTGACACGCGGATGTCTTCTACCTTTACTTTCACGCAAACATTTATCCGCAGTATCATTACGTAGACAATAAAAGCCTTTTGTATGATTAAAGTAAAAATTGTGTCTACCAATACGTGGCTCTAAACGTAAAAATGTTTCAATACGTTTTAATTGTGGTAAAGGATCTTCAATTAATTGATCACCATTAACAACGAGTATTTGATCTCGTGAAAATACTTCAAGCCATCGATGCATATAATTGTGATATAAGGAAATTGTTATTGGCCGATAAGATTCATTTATGGTACCATCAGGATGCAATACAAGTTCTTCAAATGTACGACCTGATTGTTGTTGTTGTTGCTGTTGTAATTGTTGTTGAGATGACCGTTGTGGATTTTCTTCTTCAATAGTCGTCACTGTTGCCATCGTCGTTGACATGCCATTGCTGCTGCTTGCAGTTGATGCTGTTGTCGCGCGTGTTCGCAATTGTGTATAATCCGATATTGCTCTTGTCACTGGTTCCCGGACAATTAGTAGCAGTCTCACGCTTGCATTCATGGCATGAATTCTCTCCGGTACCTTTTTGTATTAAATATATTTAATTATTAATTAATTTGTATATTTACTGTTGGAATGATAATTAAATTACATAATAATTGTATTATCAAGATAGTTGTTCGATATGATATATTGTGTATCATAATATTAGCATATGAAATCAATTTCAATGTTATATATTGAGTCTTGTATCAAAATCATATGGTACAGTGATGAATTAATTTGAACTATGAGATATTATATTGTTGGAATTATCTTTGCGTAGACAAACAAAATTCTCGCTCGGAAGTTAATTGAGATCTGGTGGTAATGAATAATTATGGTGTAGGTATACTATGGAAATGTTCTAGTGAAACAAAATAATTATTTATGGAGGTTTCTATTTTTGCGGACATTGTGTATTGATTATATTTGTAGCATGTGAAGAGGATTAATTATTGATGAATTTTTGGTAACAGATTGAGGGAGTATTTTTAATTGAGAAAGACATTCTTAGAGCGATTTTATGAATTTTATTATCAAAGTATTGAATGTGTTGACAGTTGGCTGACTACTTTATTGCACTTCTATTGATCTCGAATTAATTTTCCAATTCTTTTTATTACCATTTCAAGTGTGGCTATCGTGAGTACTAGGATAAACGTAAGAGAAAATAATCATCCAAATTACCAACCACTAAAGTGTAATAATGTAATTTTCTATTTATATTCAGCTCAATCAAATGAAAAAAAAAAAAAGTTTCTGAAGTATTGAAACAGTACCAAGGACAGTCACACTTGTAATCAATATAACAGAATTGGATAGTTGATTTCACACGAACAGAAACGTTCTGAAGTGCGTGGCCAACTTTCAAAACAACTTCATAGCTTCTAGTTTTAATAGGATTGTATTTCCCTTCTGTATTCTATTTTTAAAAATAAATGATAGAAATAAAAGGATTTTTAAAATACCCTACCAAACTACAATATTGTCTTAAAAATATAGAATTGTAACAACTATCACAATATAAAGTAAAAGAAGATTATAAATAAAGAAAAAATAAAAATCAAGATACAAACCTCAGGTGTGACAAAGTAACTGGGACTTTTCTCAATTGTTATTTGTCCATTGAGTGAATATGGCATTTTTTTTCGATACCACTCCAATCCCTTTTCATAATTTTCGTCGCGATCAAAAAAGTGAACTTCACCAGCTGCTTTTTGTATCTGTGGATGGAGAAATAACATCTCGAGCAATGCTCGAGTGCCGCATTTACGTACACCAATTATAATTGCCTGAGGTAAATGACGATTGGTACGTGAAAAATGTAATTTTCCATTAAATCCATTTAATCCATTTAATCCATTGATTGATGATGACATTTCACGCAATCTTGTTGTATCCATTTCAATATTATTTTTATTCTCATCTTCAAAGTCAATTATTGACACTGCTGCAGTGTCAATACTATATACCGCGCTGTCATATAGGATATGAAAGGTAAGGAATAAGGAGACAAGGGCAATTGACAGAAATGCTGCTACTAACTTTGGTCTAGACACGCCAACCACTAGGATGCAGTCTGACGTGTCGCCCTCGGCGGGCCTCATGACGGAGCGTGGTATCCACCTTGAAAAAGAAAAAAAAAATTCATGTATAAAATAAAATATGAGAGAATTAAAAATGAGGAAATTGGAGGTGAAAATTGTAATGAAAAAAATTTGGGATTTTTTACACTATATATATTAAATATTATTGAAGAGGTATTAAAAGGGGGGATAATATTCGAGTGATAAACAATTGGATATTTTTTCGAAATTTTTATCTCAGAAATTGTTTGAAGTAGAAAAATGAATAAAAACACAAAAGTTTTGACATTTCGACGAAATTTCATTATAAAATATTCAAAGTTGTGGAAGTTGTGAGACTCTATACGTAATTTTGTCGAGGATTTTCTCTTTCCTGACGTCAATCATGACAATAGGATTGCTGATAAGAAAAGAAAAAAAAAATATAAAAATGTTTTTCTTGAAGTAGTTTTGAGAATGTAAGGTCATGGGTAAATAATGCGAGTCCGATTAGTCAACCCTTGAAAGTTATTTTATTAATTGTAATTAATAAAAAATTGATGATTCCACGAATATATAACTTTCTTATCATTATTATTCTGATAATTTAATAATGATAAACCTTTGCCCAGAACTGTACTAAATTCAACTGAAGGGTCCAATTTATTAGCCAAGTTTTCATGCCAAACAGTCTTCAATACTTTTTTAATTGTTCATATTTAATTCTCAAACTATTCACTATTTCATCAAACTTTCTTCAAATATTATTATATAAATATAACTGTGCAAAATTTTATCTCAAAATACTTCCCACCAGATTGTCAATTTGTACTCAAACTTCTCTACCATAAGTAAAATAAAACAACCAAAAGAATATGCTTCCATTTAAAGGAGATCATTTTTTGAATACTAAAGTGTCTGTAAAAAAAATAAAAATGAATAAAAGAAACTAGTACAATTACAAAAATCACAAGAACGTGGTGTGACAAAAAAAAAAAAATAAATAAATTTCTCCATATCAGTCTGCTATTGAGATTGCAATTCACACTCTCCCTCCATATCTTTCTACCTTTAACCATTCCAGTGATAAAAATCCCCAAAACAAAATTTAAATTTTACAATTAATTACGCTAATGTCCTCGCTTAAAAGCAATCATTGGAAACTTTATCGATTATTGTTTTAACTGGCATTATTATTATTATAGTTGTTATTCTAAGAAAATTGAGACGTTGATTCAAGCATTATTGAACATGGGTCGATATTAGTAGAGAATATTATTTTAGTTGGTCTACATCACCACAAAACTGCACACATTTATATATATGTATATATATATATAAATGTCCACGTCAATATATATACATTGATATATACATATATACAAGACGATGTTTCGTGACTGAAAGTCATATTTCGCATGGGATTGAGGCATATACTTAGTTCACTATAGATATACATATTCAACATATTTCATACGAGAATTTCGATCGATTAGTTTTGTATTTTTCTTTAGAAAATTTCTTTCAAACGAAATAAAGATAAAAAAGTTATGAAAGAAAATAACAAAGTTTATCATACAAGCTATATAAAATAATTTCATTCTTTACTCACAAAACATTTATGAGGGATTCGGATGGCCACTCACGACGAGGCCGCGCCTTGTTGGGCATCTGCTTACTTTAGTTCTCTCACATTGTTTTTTATGTCCTGCAAAAAAAAACATGAAAAAAAAAATAAATAAATAAAAAATAGCATACATAAGAAATTATAATAATTATTATATGCACTGTAATAAATCAATTTAAAGACTTATTTCTTAGTATAATTGTTTACAGTCTCTCTGCGTTATCCAACATAATTTATTCTTATTTCCCTTGTAATAAAAAAGAAATATATTTTCCAATAATTCTTGTATCTTTTATTTTCTTTGTATTATATTTCATCGTGTTTGTTTCACCGTTATCTCAGATTATTCCTTGTGATTAAATAAGTTATCTGATATTATTGATTTTCATGTAGACATTAGATTGGATAACTTTGTGGATGAGAATAGTGTTCTTCCACATTTGTAGAGATACTTTAAAATATTTTCACAGTTGAAATTAAATAATCGGAATAAAAGCACTCTATATTTTTGTGTCATCAAGTCTCGGAGTTTAATTAAAAGAAAAATAAACATAATCTTAAAATATACATGTGTATGAGACAGTGAAAGTCGTCGGAGTAAAATTCGATTAACCTCGCGGCCCATTTGTGATCTCTTGCTACGAGTATATGCAACGTCAAGGACAGTCTGAATAATACATTTCAACGACGCCACAAATAGCTCGACAGTTGGCAATTCCGCATTCTACATATATAAATGAATGTATATGAGACAAATTATAGCTTTTTTTTACCTTCTCAATTTCAAATTGAATTATGTAAATTGTATTATGTATCGATGTTGAACGATATAATTGAAGGGCAAATGTGACAGTTTTTTTATTATTTTTATATCTGTTCGTATAATTCTTTTTATATTGATCATATAATTAAGTAATGAACTTTCTTCTCGAATTATTCAGATGAATTCAACTGAAAATATCTCAAAATTGTAAAGCACTCTCGCAATTGATTTATGTCTGTTAATAAAGGTACGAAATTTATTCCAACTAAAAAGATGTTGTCCACTACGAAAGAAATATATTTATAATCAATTTAATATATTAATACGTAATGTCATATCAATTCTGTCGATATAATTATCGATTTGCAATAGTAATACTATTTGTTTTGAGTGGAATTTTACCAATACAAGCTCTCACAAATGTAAATACATTAATAGCTAATACGTGTTTATTCGGACAAAATTCTAGGACATGTATTACGTGCACAAAGTCGGGGCTTTACCTTATCCTGAGCATTGCAAAAATCGAAAAAAAAAAAAACGGCAATGGATTAGTTTGTACATGTAATGTATCAATGATATATTTATCGGGATCGATCGAAAATGTAGTTCTACTGCAGGATTAAAAATAAATGGATAAACGATGATATTTGACACATATTTATTTTATTGACTGACATAAAACTCTCTATATTTTTGATATTTATATCAAACTTGGAGCATCAATTTGTGGATAAATAAATAATGATATGGAATCACTACTATTTTATATCATTGACAATTTTTTAATATGTAGAAATGAATAAATGCAATGTGTGAATGAATAAATTGAAAGATATGAAGAATATTAATTCATAAGTTTGTTATAAAAATAATTTAAACTCCGGTAAGATGACGATAAATTATTAATGAATATCATAAATAAAATGATTATTAATTCAATAATCCTTTTATTAATAATCACTGTTACTCATTCGTTCATAAAATGATTGATAAATTACTTTAAAATGTTTGTGTTATAAAAATAAATGCAAACATTGAAAAATTATTATTATCATCTCACGAACACTTCATATGACGTTTTGCACACAGTAGCACGATTCAATTCACTCAATTCTCACCTGATTTGAATAATTCATTAAGTATTACCTTGAAAGAAAAAAAAAAAAAAAGACGATGACGGAAGCGATAGTGCCTAAGGCTTTAATAATGTATACATTCTTCAATAGTTCTTTCATGTATATTTATGATAAATGGCAACTCAATAATATTTTTTCGAGAATTCATGCCCGCCCAATTAAACTTGAGTATGGTAGATATGGTAGAGTAGATGCCAGTTCAACAAAATGTGTTTCTTGTCGTGCCATAGATAAAGTTTCATTGAATGGAATACATGGTATATTAATTATTTATGTATTCAGTACTTCAGATGAATATTGTGAGATTTAATATGAATTTGTTTCATATGTTCAGAATATCATGATGATAAATGATGTACATAAAATTCTAAATTAACATTGAAGTAAATTAACTGACGAATTTGTAGTGAAAAATTCACAAAAATAAAAAATTATACTCTTTCTTTCTTTCAGGAATTTATGCAAAAGCTATTGTATGGTGTACTACTTTTATTCTTGTACAGATTTTGATATGAGACTGAAAGAATTTAAGCTGGAAAAAGAAAGCAATTGGAAAATATGTCACGAATAAAATAAAACTTGGAAAAAAAAAAAAAAACAACAAAAAAATGGAAAAATGTAACTGGAAAAAATACCTCTACAAATAATCGTACACATCCCACAATTCCCCAAATTGTCGGCATCCCACGTTGCATTTTTCATGATTTCCAACAATCAAATACCCCGAGTTGTATTTTTTCCGGTTATATGTTTTTTTTTTTTTTTTTTTGTTTTTTCCAGTTATATGTTGTTCTATATTCGTTTTCAAAAGGTGCGCAGTTAAACGAAACAAATTTACATGAAAAGTTATCATTATTGTTTTTGTAATTTGAGTGTAAAAAAGAAAAAAAAATAATTCATGAGTATTAATATGAATGATTTTGAAATTGAAATAAAAAAATTATAAATATATGCGCGAATGTAATTAAAGAAAGTAATGTCCAAAAACTTTTTTCCCGTTAAAAAATAAATATAATTCAGTACATTAATTCACAATAAAAAAATATAAACGAAATAAAATAAAGAAAAATAAGAAAAAACAAATAATCTATACAGAAAAAGTCAACTTGTGACTTTTCGATTGCAAACTCTTCAAATCAATTATAAACAAAATATATTATACAACAGTTGATATATTTTGCTAAAAAAAAAAACAAACAAAACCATCCTGCATTTTCATTGAAATAATAACTAAGTATACAAACAAACGTCCCCATTCTAATAGTATTAATATTATCCATATAATACTTTATACTAATAAAAGAGCAGTACGAACCAAATTGTGACAGTATATTGATGGTATGTATTGGAATTATGTACAAATAGTAGTAGTAGTAATAGTAGCAACTGTAGTACTACTATTAATACTACTACTAGCAGTAGTAGTAGCCCTAGTAGTAGTAGTATGTCTATAGTAAGACACAAATAGGCGCCAACGCGTCTGCGCTGATTCGCCGGCCATTGTGAGTCAAGGTCGAGAGAGCTACGAGTCGTGCGCGCGATCGACCTGACCTCGCACCTTTTCTTTAACCTATCCACTCACACATACATACATAATCTATATAATTTCACTGTCTACATACAGTGACAGCTATAGTACACAGGACATTTTTTCCCCTCATTTGTTGTATACATGCATATACATATGTGGTTATGTATACATAAATTCTCTGTGTATGTCACCTCACTGCACACATTCTATCACACAATTTTTACCCTCTTTATTTTCCGCCTTTTCATCCACACTATGTCTTTGATCTTGCGCATGGTGTTCTCATACACGCACACACACACACACACACTTTTACAATCACACCACCCTGTTCTACCTCAGTTTTTCATATGCCATGTATTTGTAAAAATAAAAGAATGCAATTTTGTGCATAGTTTTTTTATAACAAAAGAAAATTTAATATTCAAATAATATAAGAAATTTTTTTTCTTTATTGTTGGTGTTGTATAGATTGTTTGAATTCATTGTTTAATATTTACTGTTCTTTTGAGATTGTATTATGATATGAGGTAGTCAAGAACCTTACGAGAGACTGGAAGATTTTTTTTTTTTTTTTTTCGGTATTATATTCCATGAATTAATATTTTAGGAGTAGAAAATTTGAGAGGGGTTTAGTGACGATTTTTGGAAGAAATATTGAATTTAAATTTGATATGTACAATTGTGGGAACATTACAGACCATTTTTATGAACCAAAAAATAATAAAAATTGATGGAACATTAATTATGGCCCGTAACAATTTATACACTTGATAACGTTCATCATTATTAAATTGGCAGAAGAATACTGATGGAAATGTTATACATTTGTTGAGTCAATAATTTCTTATTGATTATAATTAACAGAATAATTTCTTTTGGTCTGAATAATTTAGCCTTTTTTGTAAACCCATGAAATACAGCCCTATGACGCTCCAACTAACGTTCATCTATGTATGATGAAAATGAGAATTTTTTTTCTCTACCACAATATTTTATGGAACAAAAAACAATTATTATTCTTTTCTAAACTAGTTATTGACACACGACATTTCACGACTCAGTATGTTCAATTACTCTCGTTATTGATTGCAGTTGGATGATATATATATATATATTGGTGAGAGTAGTAAATGGCAAAAATAACATGTGAGAAAATTGTTGAGGAAGTGAGGTAGGTAGAGAAAAAGAGGATGAAAAAATAGTCAGCACATCGCAACGTGACATGGCTTCGATGAACAAGTGCTCGGCCTTTAATTGAACTTTTTTTTTTTTTTTTCCTGAGCATTGAGTGTTCATGGTTGAATTGATAGTTACTAAGGTATAAGAATATACACGTTCTATGCAAGCTTGAAGGAGGATTGTGCCAAAAGGGAAATGGTTAGGAGGTGAAGACGTGAAAGATGCGAGTAGAGAAGTGAAATGATAAAGAATATATACTTATAGCGTGAAGTAAATAATCTACAAGGCACTCTCGCAAAAGATGGAATGAGAAAAAAAAAAATCAATACTATTGCTGTTTTATTGCTAAACCTCAAGAGATATAAGCAATAATATATTTATCGAGTGTTATATTTTTGTTGATATTATTAATATGAATTTGAGACATTCATAAAAAATTTATGAATATAAATTTAAAATGACATTTCATATTTTGTAATCGATAGATTTGAAATTCAAAATTATCACAGTTGTCATTAATCGAACACTCTGTTATCATTATATTTATGAAATAATAAATATGGAATTAATTTTATTATAATTGAAACAATAGTAAGAAATATTAACAGTTGCTGTTTAATATTTTCCATTAACTATATAATAATTGCAATTCTAAATTTAAAACACCCTGTCATGATTGACTTTAATATTTCCAAATCACGAATAACAAATTATTGTCTAATAACTCAATCGTAATAAACATTTATTAAATCCCAGAGTAACTAGATAATCAAAAATATGAATAATTAAATCAAAACAGCCATTAAATTATCAAGACAGTTCTAATAATTCACGTCACATATAAATTGACCAGAAAGAAAAAACAAATTGAAATAAACACAACACTGATATATATCATACATATATATATATATATATATATATATACATACACCCACAATATGTACTTCATATTTTATTTCACCTCATAAATTCGTTGACCTTAATTTTTTATTCCATGTATAGTTTCCCTTTGTTTCAAATAAGAAAAATCTTGCAATTCTCACAAAACAAAGTGCCACAATATATTCGTCATAGATATACATATATGTATATATTTCTTTTGAAAATACGTATAACACTTCATATAAATGTATGTATACAGACAATATATGTTTGTGTCTACGTGAATACATATATTTTCGACACTCTATTCTCTTTTTCTTTCAAACTTTATTCATCCTTTTCGCTCTTTTCCTTCACGCTTTCTCAACGTCTATGATACATGTATTATATATATATATACACCTATCTATATATATATATATATATATACTTAACATTGTGGCATGCTAACGCTTGAACCACAAAAACCAAAGTTTCATGGCATGCAAATTTTTTCAACTTGATATCCAGCCCCTTTTATTGCATATCATTTGTATATTTCTATCTCAAACATCACACATTGTAAAAAAGTTTATATAATAGATTTGACAAACAACGATATATAATGAAAGAAATTACGTGATAAGAGGGTTGGAAAATTGGTGGGGGTGAGAAAAAGTAGTGATTGAAGAGTGGAGGGAGAAAGTATTTGTGCAAACGAACAGCCGTCAACATCACGCTTCACTGCACGTTTTCTCAAATGGATATGTATGTAGATATATATTATCTATATACCAAAAGTGCATCTACTCAACATCCACCAAGAGAGTGGAACAGGAGGACCTTCAAGGAGCCATTGTAGATGTAGATGTGAAAGATTGGGACAAGCCGGGAGGATGCACAGTTTCACGGGAAGCAGGTCAAGGGTGATTAAGAGACTGCACCCTCGAGGGGAAAATACCGTTGGCGACAGCGGTAGAAAACCAGAGAAAGGAGAACGGGGTAGGTCAATTGGATTTGGCGGCGGATGTTTGAGCTGTTGAAAAGTCACAGTTTTGTGTGGTATATTTATGAAGTATTTTATATAGTAGGAATTTGTATTCGGTGCTGATCGGGGAGTTAGTAGTTCTTTTTTTTTTCACGATTGCCTTTTGTATTTTATTCCTTTTATTTAAAAAGTAGACACTTTTTCGCAGTTTTTATTGGTTATTCATATTTTTTGGTGAATTAATAATGATAAGAAATCGCTGTATGTAATTTTGATATTTATTATTGATTAACAGGACATTTGGATCCAGATGTTATATATAAATGAATAATCTTTGGGAATTTTATTTATTCCTGTTGATAACACAAGTTACAGTTACAAACTTTTCATTGCTACATTTGAAAATTCGTAAAGTTTATAGAATTGTAATTAAAACATTTTTTTTATTCTTTTCTATAATTTATTTCTACATTGAGGTGGTGGCGAATTGTAACTTTGCAGTGCAGTTGATTTATAACTCGGGTAACATCAGAATTGCAGAATTCAGACAGATTCTTAATTAGTGTCAGTATAACTATCGTTCTTCAGCGAATGATGATTGCAAAGTTGATAATTATATTTTAAAAAATTGTTCTCAAAGTGTTGCATGTGATCGAACACTTTTGTCTAGTTTTTATGTTTTTTAAAGTGCATTCAATGTGACGTTGTTGATATTTTTTTTTTTTACGATTCAGATTGAATGTCAATGACATTTCAATATGAATAGTTGTACAGTCTGGAATTTGACATTATGAAGAAAACAAGTGAGAAAATATTTGGCTGAAATGTCGAATGCACTTGGAGAACATCTTCCAGTTTTTATTTTCAAAAAAGTTGATGTAACGCATTATTCTCAATACTTTCTCCGCATTTTTAAATTGTCATTGATATTTTGTTCAGGTAAATTCATGTTGATATGAAAGCACAACTTGACATTCGATATTTATTTATGATTGAATGATACTTTGCGAAGTGGACTATGAAAAGTTCTAGTTCTACGTGTGAAAAAAACAACAAAAAATGATACGTATTTTGTTTTTTTGTTTGGTTATTTGATTACTTTATTGTTGTTGACGCTGGTAGGTAGTAATAAAGTTACAATAATTGTGTTATCGTTTGAATGGTTGTATTTGTAAATCGTGTAAATGTATCGGCAATTTAATGGCAATGAAATTTGTTCAATTTTTAATGTGGATTATGGCTGAATTCGTTTAGAATTCTTTCTCTATATAAATTCTAGAATAGAGTCACTGTCCAAAAGCTCCAACATCATAAACAAAAATGGATGACTTGACCTCAGTGGAATATAAATATTCGATGGTATACTACTACCCCTCACACAAATACACATATAAATATGCAAACACTTCAATAATTTCTCCTCCATATATAGAATAATTTTTTTTTTTTTTCATCTTCATGTAACAAACAAAAATGTTTATGCAAAGTCTATTTAAATTTTTTTAACGATGCATATGCGTGGTTAAATTGTTTAACTGCGATGGAAAATACATTTAAGTTTATCAGATGACGATGGGTTTGTAAATATAATTCAGATATATATATATGTATATATGTATAGGCGTCGGCAAAAGAAAGGAGAATAAGGGGAAGTGAGGTGGAGAGAGAGAATGACTGCGTTATCACGACAAGAGCTCGCGAGAGGATGGCTCGAGGCGGCTTTTCTATACCTACCCAAGATAATATGTCATATTTTATCCACAAATCCCCCGACCCAAACTCTTCCCTCATTCAACCGAGTTCTCTAGTCCTTCATTTATTTTCTTTCTTTATTTTTTCCCATTTCTTGTTTTATTACAAGTCTTTTGTTTGATAATTTTATTTGATTGTAACATTTTTCAAACATAATTGATCAATCAAATATTCCAGTTTATATGAATAGCAAATGTGTGCAAGAAATAATTCATATGGAAAATGTCAATTTTACAAATTGAATGAATTTAGTCAAGTGCAGACTTTGTATGTGCGATTGAAGAATTTATAAATCATTTAAATGAAAAATAAATTATGTGAAAGGTTGTAATGAAAACAAAGATTATAATAGCTAAAATAATTAGAAAATGAAAATGTGGAAGAAAATTGGGTACGATTATACAAATGTTCATCCAATATTCGCTCGAACTTTAATAACACGACAAAAGCAATAATTATTTTCGATTTGTTGGAAGAAAAGATAAAAAAAGACAATTGAAAAGGAGAAAACAAAAAATTAGTTATAATTATATGTTAACCCATTCGTGTTTCTGGGTAATTCATTTCTAATGAGTTCACGAATCTGAAAGAACGCAGGTCATAGTAAAATGTATTTACTTAACAATTGCACGATTCATTTCGTGAAAAAAAAAAAAAAATTCATTAATATTTGTAAAGAAGAAATAAGTTTTTTAACTAATTTACAGTAAATGTTTTACTCAAAGCGATTGCTTTTCCAAACACTTGTAAAGAGAGTTTCATCAATGCACTGATTACTGATAAAAATTAGAAATTGTTCTACTACTCATCCATTTGTGCTTTCTATATACAACAATAATATTTTTAAAAAAATTTTGTCTTGTTAAAAAAGAAAATGAATGAGTGGAAATTTTGACAATTAATTTTCTACCTTTGTCAATTAGATATCAACCAGTGAGTACCGACAAAAACACTACAAATAATTTCATAACATTGTGAAAACCCTGCAAAAATTTACATTCATATTCAGCTGTATGCAGTAAAAGGAAACTGTATTAATTAACAAAAATAAGACCATTTCTTTTTCTTCTAATTTAGTAGGTTGTACCGTTACAGTAGTGAGATAAGATGAATAGAATTCAGCCAGAAACTGTGTGGTTCTGAAAAGAGAAGCCAAAAAAAAAAAATAATAATCCCCCATTACATTAATTATTTTTTGAAAAATAAATTTTTGTTTCCACCGCAATTATTTTCATCCTAAAATTGAAGAATTCAAATAATTACGATTTGTCCAATATAAAATAAATTATCCAATATAATATACGATGAATTGTAATTAATACATATATGTTTCCAATTAATTACTGGAAAATATTAGAGTGGCACAATTAATTTCCCATCCGGACCACGTTATACGCTTCGCTGATTACACTTTGATTGAAGCCGTGGTAATTGGTTACAGAGTCAGGGCGTGCACAACGTCTCGTGATGGCAAAAGCAGTGTGATGACTCTCGAGGAATCGAGGCGGAGTGCGTCATAACGAGATATATACTTTTGTTTTCTTATTTTCAGCGTCGGCGAATCCTTTTCATTTTTTTTTTCTTTCCCTATTTTTTTTTTTCCTTTTTTTTTTTTCGCCATCTCTTCCATTTTATTCATCTCCATCACTCTACATATATTCCACCAACGCTCATTTCAATTTTGTTTTTTTTTTTTTTTTTTCATTTTCTCGTCGAGTGTACGAGATGAATGTATGATGTGTTCCATTTCCAAACATATGATAAAATATCATTCTACTGGTGAATTTACTCGTTGAAATAAAATATAAGAAAAACAAAGGAAAAAAGTTTTGAAAAAAAAAAAAAAAATGACAATAAATAAAACTATATTTATTCGGTAGGACCCAAAGTCATTTTTCCTACAACGTAATAATAGTATTTGATATGATATAATGAGAAAAAATAAAAAATAAATAACAGAGTGTTGAATAAGGCATTTAGCAAAGAAAAAAAAAGAAAAAAATAGTAAAAGAAACAAGAAAAGATGATTAATGTCCTTGGCGAGTGTAATTCAACGTTTTCTACGACGGCGAAGAGTTGAGTTTAATTTTTAATACTAACTACGTGACTCTGCTTACGCTCTCCCTCTCTCTTCATCTCTCTATGTTTCGCCGACTATACACGCCTACTATTTCAACTCCGCATGTTTCCACACCTAAAAAAAAAAAAGTAGTGTATGTATTCTCCTATATATATATATAAACGAGACGCCATGCGACGATGTCGCGACGGTTCGTTGAGAGAGAAAATAAAAGAATGAATGAAAAACGTGTGTCACATAATTTCGATTCTCTTCGGTGACATAATAAATGATGAATGAATAAATATGCATGCGAATAAAAAAGGGTGGAGATGAGATTCTCTAGGAAAGTTTGTTAAAAAATTGTACAGGGGAATTTAATTTGTTTATTTTTTATGCAGTAGTATATTTTGTGTCTATTGACATTTAATTAACACATACAATTATGATTCATTTGCGGTTGTAAATTATCTTTTTTTTATTTCTCTACCAATTCAATTATCGCAATTGAATTTTGATTAATTGCTTGTGCGATACAGTTCGCATCATGTTAGTTAACGAAATCATTAAAAATTCTTTCTACTTTATTCTGTGACCGTTTCATTGCTACGTAGTTTTTGGATTCGCAATGAACACAAATATTTCAAAACTTTGTTACGATTTCTTTTTTTTTTTTTGATCTACCAAACTTCATTTTATTGTATTTTGATGTTGAGAGAAATGTCAAACTTTACACTCAAATAGGGAATAGAATTTATTTTTGTTTCGAGTGTAAAATTATATACTTGAATCACAGATATTTTTTGTTAGTTTCGTTATCAAAAGTATTTATCAATTCAGTGGATATTTTTTAAGAAAAGTGTCAGAAGAAGGGATTTTATGATTATTAGATTTTTTTTTTATCGTTACTTAATGAGGGTCTTCAGAAAATCATGAAAAACTTGGAAATTTGATCAGTTATGTTAGTTCATAGTCCGTCACGTGAGGGTGGATGAATGCCCATGAAAAACTTTGAATAGTGTTATCCACAAAACTACTTTTTCCCCACAATCCTAAACGATAACTCAATAAATAATTCACCGATTTTGATGATCGATAACTCATTTTTTTCGTGATTGAATTCTCAATACTCCGAACTAGGATAATAATGATAGTATATTATTTTCTATTTTTTTACGCCTTCCAAAATCGCAAAAAAAAAACAATCGAATTTCGTCTTTCTTTCTAGTTCTAACAACGACAGCCTACCATATTCCAATTTCCTTTCGTCTAATTTCTCCACATGATTCCAAGAGATGTTATCATCTAATGTTTGAACTATAAAAAATTTATGAGCATCTATACTTCATGTATCATTATCCCACATATATTATCCATTTCCTGCAGAAAATTCCACGAATATATATTCGAGTAACAGTAAAAAATACTGTAAAAACAAAGAACTCTTTAACCTTGTTTTTAAAGAATAAAATAAAAATTTATGAAATTCACGTATTTCCACATCAGTATCAAGACAAAAACCCCTCAAACGAACAGAACAAAAGATAAACCAATAAAAAATTTACATTTCCAATTCATCCCCATAAATATACTATCTTATTTCATATTTTTTAATTCCCCATCAGAGCATCACATCCACAAATAAATTTTATCCCTCCATATTCACTAACAGTAAAAATATCAAACAAAATCACTCACGAATATTCAGCCCCCAAAAAATACACAAATCCATTGAAAAAAAAATAATAGTGAATAATATCGCTCTCTCACCAATATGTAGTAACATAACCATGTACACACATTGACTCTCAAAGCCCTTAAAGGTCATTCAAACCGGCTGGAGGTTATAAAATTTATTGCCTCGTGATGAAAACAGAAAAAAGAAAGAAAAAAAAAAAAAACAAAAAACAAAACAAATAATAGTCGTTTTCCCTTGAATATTTCGTTTTATCGCGTCCTCGTATCACGATTGGAAAACGGGCGGCGCAAACGACAAGCCTCGCGATCGGGGGTGTATTTGTTGGTTCTATATACTACTCGAGAGAACGAGTGAGTGAGTGGGTGAGCTTTGTACACGACACTGTGTGTTGCAACTCCTGCCACTGTATTATATACATACACATTTATATACACATACAATATACATATATATTTATGTGTATACATTGCATACACCCTTCAACATCACCTCGATCGCCTCGATATAAACGTGACGGTTTACGACGGATGTTCGACCGGCTGTGCAATATTACAATATATATATATACATACAGACAAGAAGCAAAGAAAAAAAAAAAAACAAGTGAGAAAAAAAAATTTATCATTCATCTACACATCTTCATGTATAAAAATATATATTATGAATAAAGGAGT